>OY735240.1:29874624-30137124 GCA_963457665.1 Thysanoteuthis rhombus | reverse complement strand
TAACAACGTCAGCGGGAAAGTGTAATAGAGAACGATTAGGTCAAGATCTTGAAGAACTCCTACATCCAAACAGACAGAACCATTGAACACAGACGACCGCATATAATGGCGTTGAGGAGAGATTCCAACGAATGCCTCTTTTTGGACTTCGCTATTCCAGACGACAAGACAGACAGCAGAGAATTCGAAAAAGATTGATATGCCTTCGCAGTGTGAAGGTGGAACTGTAAAAGATTGTAGCAAAAACAAACAACTCTTGTTCCCCTTGTAATCGGAGCTCTTGGCTCCATTTCATAAAATGTTAGGAAATATGTTGGCAGACTTAGCATTCGGCACAAGATGTGAACTTCGCAGAAGTCTGTGCTTTTTGGCACGGCTAAGATCTCAAGAAAAGTTGTATCCAAAGTCAAAGAGACCTGATGAGGAGTGTAATTAAATCCATCTCCAGCGTTTTTCACTGTGCGAGAAGATGAAGATAATACGTGGACTATGAGCGTGTGAGAAGGAGGAGGGTTGGAGACTTGGGGAGACTTGCTGTCACTCTGTCCCAAGCAGTGACCATCAGGCAATTGGTTGGAAAATACAAATAATAATAATAATAATAATAATGATTATAATAATAATAATAATAACTCTAAGTATATTTTCATGTATATATATAGGAGAATATTTGGGAGAGTGTTGTACTGTTTGTATATGTAAAAGCCCTGACCCCTCGTCTCCCACTCTCTCTCTCTCTCTCTCTCTCTCTCTCTCTCTCTCTCTCTCTCTCTCTCTCCTGCTCTCTCCCACACTTTCACCAAAGCCTGGACTGTTTTAACTTACTAAATTGCCAGGCTTAGGTTTGTACTTAAGACTCGGCTGGTGACTTACATGAACTGAAATCGAAGCCAATAACAACTAAATGATAATAATGATTTTAAAATAATAATAATAATAATAATAATAATAATAATAATAACAATAATGATAATGATAGTAGTAATAGTAATGATAATAGTAATAATGATAATGATGATAGTAATATTTGTAATAGTAGTAATAGTAATAATAATAACAATAATAGTAATAATGATAGTTATAATAATAGTGATAATAATAGTAATAATGATAATGATGATAGTAATATTTGTAATAATAGTAATAATAATAACAATAATAGTAATAATGATAGTTATAATAATAATAATAATTTTTTCTAGTGTGGAAAGAAAGAAGGAGCAAAGTACAAAGAGAAAATATTCAAATAAAAGAACAGAAAAAAAGGAAGAAATAATTCAAAATGGGGAGGTATTGAAAAAATAAATGAACCATTGAATGAAAAGAGAGCAAAAAACGACATTAAAACGAAATCTGAAAACCAGTATTTTCATTCATTTCCATCAGAAGTTCTCTCACTCAATTCACTTGAACGAAATGAATTCAGAGAGAGAGAGAGAGAGAGACAGAGAGAGACAGAGAGAGAGAGAGAGAGAGCTTTTGAGTCACACCCTCCAGCCTACTCCCATCTCAAATCCCACAGAGACAATGAACAAATGATTTTGAGGTCATGGAGGATAGTTTTATCAACATTTTGAAAAAATGAATTCCAGTTTGAGCGTGGGAGAAATTTGCATGCAATAAAGATAATGGCAACATTGCGATGAGATTCTTTTTAGGAAAATACGTTTAAAGGTCGCCCTCGGCGGCCATCGATGTCAGTTTTGAATCACTTCCTATTTTGAGAATTTACACTGTGCTATCATCATCATCATCGTCATCATTAGTCTTTTAACGTCCGTCGTTGGACATAGACCTTCCCCAGGATTCGCCACAATTCTCTATCATGGGCGTCGCAGAGCCAGTACTTTCTGAATTCGTCTAGCTCGTCTCTCCATCTAATATTCTGCCAGCATCGGTTGCGCATGTGATCTTACAGGATCCATGTCATGAGTCATGATGTCCATCGGTTGTCCGCCATTCGTGCAACATGGCCAGCCCACTGCCATTTGAGATTTTTAATGGATTCTATGGTGTCCCTGACTCCTTTCTTCTTCCGGATGTACTGTGCTGTCTTGTGGTCTTTCCATGTGAGGTTGAGCATAATTCTTTCATGTGCATGTTGCATGCTTCTCAATTTGTGGATCTGGTTAGGTTCCATGTTTCAGCTCCGTAAGTGACTATCGGGAGGATGCATTGGTTGCACACCCTTCTTTTTAGGGTTTAACGGGATCTTCTTGTTTTTGAAGGTTGTGCTTGCTCTGCCAAAGGCTTTCCATCCTAGTGTGATTCTTCGCTTGATTTCTTCTTCTTTTGAGGGTCTCATGGAGATTCATTGTCCGGGGTAGATGTAGTGATCTACCTTCTTAGTACCTGCAAAATGACAGGATTTTCTTATCTATTCATTGGTTAGTATTGAACTACCGTAGCCATTTAATACGACAAAGGGTTTTTTTTTCATATTTGCATGTTTTCGTGCCTTTGTGTGTGTTTATGCATTTGTCAATGAGTTCCAGCGCTCCTGGTCATCGAGCTTTACATACATGTCTAGATAATTGGCATCAGTACTCCGCTAGACCATTTCTAAAAATGGTTTCTTTGATTTTTGTAGAAAGGAGATTTTTTTACATTTTTAGATCTTATCAAAAATATCTGGATTCTCAGGAATGTTTCTGGATGTCTTTGTTTCCATCAGTAATCCCCTACTTCCCACGCCTTGGAAAAAATCTTTTTTATTACCTTTTTGTGCCTTATTCTGGTGGGTTTATTAATAACATCTAGATTAACCAGAATCTAGATGTTTCTAGATATTTTTTAAAACTCTATTTTAGATGTATTCCAGTTGGGAAAAAACCCAGTAATGTCATAAATAGAATTTATTTAAACCATATTTATTTTTCAATGGGATTCTTTTATGTGACTTCAAATTTTGACGCTATGGTTGAACAATTATTGACTGCGATGACGAGTTTCAGTATATTTCTCTTTCAAACATCGTTTACAGTCACATAAGTTTCCCTCGCTCCATCTCTTCGATCAGGTTATATCTTCCTACCAAACTTACCCAAAGACGCAGTTAACTATACCTGTATGTCAGCTACTCTGCAGTCAGTCGTACTTTAGCTGCTGACCACAAACGTCCTCCTCTCTTGCTCTCTTTAGTCAGCTTTAAAGAAATTAAGACACTGCAAACTACGTCTGTGAGCCAGCTTTTGTAGTCAGTCAGGCTCTAGCTGCTGGACACATAAGTCGTCCT
Organism: Thysanoteuthis rhombus; assembly: GCA_963457665.1. Classification (NCBI taxonomy): domain Eukaryota; kingdom Metazoa; phylum Mollusca; class Cephalopoda; order Oegopsida; family Thysanoteuthidae; genus Thysanoteuthis; species Thysanoteuthis major. Next base: position 30,133,889 of record OY735240.1, on the reverse strand, counting down.
CTCCTTGAAACTGGTCGATCTGATTCAAACGTATGTAATAATTACTAATTTGCTCAGTTTATTATTATGAATAGGATGTGTATTAGGGACTTACAGCAATTCTACTTAAGTTCAACATTTTTTTGATGAAATCTGATAGAAATATATCCTTCAGTTATCAAAAAGACTATCTTCCAAATTGTTTATGACTTAAGTTAAATGTTTCAAAAGGAAAAGAAAATTGGTGTAAAAGGGAATTTAGTAGTTGGGCTTTTTATGCAAATTGTTCCTCTTGAATTCAATAACTTTTGGATGTTTTGTACTTGAAAAATTGGGTTAATCGGTAATCAGACCAGCCGGTTATTAGGTCCAACATCGTTGGTCCTGATGCTGACCTATCTACCAGAATCCTCAGTATTTGAAAATGGGTACGGGAAACTACTCTATAATTAACATTTCATATACCTATAGTTATCTCCCTGGGGTAATCGGATCATAATGACTTAGATTATCGGGGTTAGCGTGAACACAGACCATACCCTATTATTAATATAAAATCTTAAATTGAACTGGAAATTGCTTTATTCTCCAAGCTAGAGCATCTCAACGGTATTGTGCTAACAAACACCTCGGGAGCTGTGAGAAATTGAAATTTCCGCTCGTTACGCTGTCTGGATTAAAAGAGGTGCCCGGCTATCAGTGGTTCGAAAATTGGTGTCACATCTGTATTCACACAGTCTCGCTTCATTCCGCGTAAATCTAAATGGGAGTAAATGAAGGTTGGGAAGATGTTTTTTTGACAATTTTCCTAGTGATGAAAGCATGCCTGACTTGTGTATCTGTATTCTAAGCGAAGCATTAGCCAAGGATGGCAAGGCTTTGGCAGAGCAAGCCCAACCTTCAAAAACAAGTCGATCCCAGTGATACTGAAAAGAAGAACATACAACCAATACATCCTCCCAATAGTCACCCATGGGCCATGAGAATAGAGGAATCAAAAAGACGGTGCATATCTGAGCAACCTCAGATTTGCAGACGACATCGTCCTTTCCGCAGAGAACCTACATGACCTCCAACTGATACTAAATGAACTAAACGAAGAGTGCAAAAAAGTTGGCCTTCACGTGAACTTCAGTAAAACAAAAGTCATGTGCAACAATCACATTGAAAATAAGAACATAACTGTCAAAATCGAAGATGCAAAACTGGGGAAAGTACACCACTATATCTACCTAGGACAACAAATATCTATGAAACCCACAAAAGATGAAAAAAATCAAGCGACAAATCACCCTAGGATGGCAAGACTTTGGCAGAGCAAGTTCAACCTTAGAAAACAAGTCGATCCCAATAATCTTAAAAAGAAGAGTCAGACCTAAAAACTGAGAAGCATGCAGTATGCACATGAGAGAATTATGCTCAACCTCACATGGAGAGATCATAATACAGCACAGTATAAAATGAAGAAAACGGGAGTCTGGGACATCATAGAATCTGTTAAAAAAAAAACTTAAATGGCAATGGACAGGCCATGTTGCAAGAATGACAGACAACCGATGGACATCATGACTCACAACATGGATCCCCAGAGATCACATGTGCAACTGAGGCTGACAGAATTCAAGATGGAGAGAAGAACTGGACAAATTCAGAAAATAGTGGCTCCGCGACGCCCACGATAGAGAAGCGTGGTGAATCCTTGGGAAGGTCTATGTCCAACGACGGACATTAAATAACTGATGATGATGATGATGATGATGATGATGATGATGATTCCAAATCCTGACCTTTATTTGGGCTTGAATACCATCCTCAGGCCACGGTCGGAAATATACCACCATCTTAGACTCAGGAGATGTCTTGGCTGAATGATGATGAACATTTTATCCAAGAAATCCAAATTCTAATCATTTAAATAATCCCATTATTGGAGGGCCACTCAAGGCGGGAACTCAATACTATCACGTCACTTGAACTCATGCAAGCTCACGGGTCCCCCAAAACATGAAAACTGGTCGTAGGATTCACAGTTGTGTCACGTCACCTCATGCGATTTCATATGTTGTCACCGAATATCAAGTCACAATTAGAAGTTTTTTTTTTTTATGTCTACATTAGAAAAAATAAAACCTCACACTATTATGCGACCTGCAAATTTGTGCAGAAACAAAAGATTTGAGACGTGGAGTTACATGAGCAGACTCGTAATCTAAGCTACTATGGTCGTTCACTACGCATCAATACCCTTGGGAAAGGCATGCATATTTTGCATCCATGAGTAAAATAGCCTTGGGTGGGCGAACATTCATGGATAAGGACATCTCTGATTCATGTGGCGATTTGACACCCGATTAGACGGCCTTCTGGCAGCTCCTGAAGCCAAGCTGATTGCAGATATACCGCTCCTCTGCTTTCCGTCTGGTCTACATCAAGCGAAGGAGTTTCGGAAGATATGTTATCCCAGGGTCTCCATACGCTTCTCCCAGGCATGTGTCCTGAAGGGGACGCTCTATAGTCAGTGGAAACAGAACGGGGATCGTTATTCTGTAAATGGGGCATTAGACTGCGAAGGCGTAATAAAAAAGAGTTATTTTTGCTTTAGTTTTTTGTTTCTCATTATTAACGCATAATGGCCAATTCATCAAAATGGCATTGTGAAAATAATGCAATTGATGTAACAACAGGAGTCCAGTCAAGAATTAATATCAATGGTATTACTTAACATTAATAAATATTAATGATATTACTAGGATTTTTTGCTTTTCGTTTCATCTCATCTCTCTCATTCCCACGTTCCTCGTTTTCCCATTAACTCAACACAAAGAACAGACCTTACCAACCGATCCTTAAAAACAAGAAAAACCACTCAAAACTCCTCTTCAAAGCCAATCAGTACGGAAAGATGACCTCAGTGGTTCGATACTGATTTATCATCAAATCTATTGCACTAATCAAACATGCTAGACTTGATGGCTTAGCGAGAATATCTGGTGGAATCGAAAAAGTACGTTCACAGGAACTCCCCGGAACAGATTATAGGAAAACTGTTGATATATAGATTATATATGAAAACTTTTCAACGGATTACTCAACATTCTTTTGCCTTTTTGCTGTTTTTGTCCTGAGATGGAGCCAAGATGTGTTTAAAATTTAGAAATAACGATTTCTCTGAATTCTTTCGGTCGGAACTTTATGGGAAACTGTGTTCATTTTCTCTGTATGTTGCATACTTAAAATGATATATGATTTTCTATCTTTTCGGTGTCTTGGTTCAGAACCGCATTAGGTGTCGTTAAAAATGAATCCCTAGGACATTATTTAAGCTTGGGAACAGGAAGAATAATAGAATAAACACACCTAGGATTTAGAAAAATTAGGTGGCGAAAAAAAATCTGGGGCTTCCTGTGAACCTACTTTTTTGACTACACTAATCAAGATGTTTTCAATATTCTCTTCTCGAAATAATAAGATTTCAGAAGCAAAGCTGTCAATGTAGGTCAAGATAGGTTTCTTCAATTTACAAGTGATTCTATTATGGCTATGCGTGTGTCACACGTCCAGGCCTTACCAACAGAGTTAGAGGGTTGAAATTATAAAATATTTACACCTTATTATGTCTAGAAAAGGGTTTTTCGCTTTTTGAAAATCTCCCTTGATAGGTTATTCATGGAGAGGCAATTTACAATGTAAATTTATGCTGAATGCGTTCCTTAGTTTATATCCGGCTGTGTTCACGCTTGTTTTTTGAAAATTTGGTTCTTTCAGTGATCCAACAAAAAGCGAGAGGAATACCTGTTTGATTGATCACCCCTTTTCCCAATCATTTAATATCTATCTATCTATCTATCTATTCATATCTCTCTCTCTCTCACTCACTCTCTCTCTGCTCATATCTATCTGTACATCCATCTATCTCTGTTTTTTAATTCTTACCTTTTTCTTCCTATCTATCTATCAATCTATATACATACCTGTTTCTTCATATTTCTGTCTCTGTCTCAGTCTCTCTCTCCATATATATGTATGTATATATATATATATATATATATATACATATATATTCCTCTCTCTCTCTCTCTTTCTACTCATATCTTTCTGCCTATCCATCTCTGTTTTTTATATTTACCTCTTGATTTCTTCATATCTATCTATCTATCTATCTATCTATCTATCTATCATAATCTGTTAGTATTTCTCTATCTATCTATCTATCTATCTATTACACTGTCTATATCTATCTATCTATCAGTATTCATATCTATCGATCGTAAACTGTTTCTCTATATCTATTTATTTATTGCGATATGTTTGTATCTATCTACCTATCTATCTATCTATCTATCTATCTATCTATCTGTCTATCTATCTATCTATCTATCTATTTATCTATTACAATCTGTTCAGATCTATCTATCTATCTATCTATCTATCTATCTATCTATCTATCTGTCTGTCTGTCCGAAACCTCCTGACACTTGAACAGGCCCTTGGACTGATCATACAGAAAACTTCATCGTTTTCTCTTGAGTAAGTTACTCTAATTAACGACAAGCAAGAGTGAATATCCCATTTCTCTTTGAAGTTCGGAACTTGAATTCGATGAGGATCATTGCCAGCCATATCCAACTATCAACCCTTATTCTATTAATTTCTTTATTCCCTCCCACACCAACGACTGAGGCGTCACTGCAAGGGAAGATACAAAGGAGATGGACGGAAGGGGAGAAGAGAAGAAAAGGAAGAATAAAGGGAAGAGAGAAAGATGAAATGTGGAAGAAGAGAAAAGAGAGAAAGGAATGGAAGGAAGCAGTGAGAGGGTGGGAGGGGTAGAAAAGAAGAAACGCTGAAGAAGAGAAAATCTTTCTATTCATATCGATCTATATCTACCCATCCTAGTGTTCTGTCTATCTATCTATCTCTGTCGGTTCATTTCTATCTATCTATCTTCCTTGTTCATATCTATCCGTCTACATACCTATCTATCTCAATGCTCATATCTATCTATCTATCTATCTATCTATCTCGGTCTGTTCTTTTCTACCTATCTATCTTCCTTGTTCATATCTATCCGTCTATATATCTATTTATCTCTGTTTATAAGTATCTATCGGTTTCTTCATATCTATCTTTCTCAGTTTGTTAATATTCAATTTTGTGCACATGCCTGTCCATCTCAGTCAGTTATTCTTTTCTCTCTTTCTCTGTCTCTCTGTGTCTGTGTCTGTGTCTCTGTCTATCTGTCAGTCTCTCTATCTCTCTGTCTCTGTCCCTCTCTCTCTCAAAAACATGTGGGGGACAAGTACTTTGAAAAGAAAATTGAAACTTCTATTACTAGCGTTCCTGAGAAGATCAATGAATTTTGGTTTATTGACCTGCCGGCTACCGGACGACTCTCGAAATCAACATGCTAACGAATAGCTGAAGATGGAAAGAAGTGGACCACAATTGAACTGACCAAAGGCCTGTCAGACCTTTAATAGAAACACAAGCCAAAAGACCGAGTGTTTTTAGCTTTGTAAAGTAGAGAAGCGACTGGGCACAAGTGTCCAGATGGTTCGTTTGTAGTTTTCTTCTAATGAGAACAGCGATGTGCAGGAATCGGGGAAATGGAAAAATACTCGTGAATATAAAAGAGTGGCTGGAGTTTCACAACTGATGATCTCTCCAAACTTTCGTTCTCCTTTCAGAAAAAATTCTTTTCATCTTTTCCCCGCCTCCGTCAAGTCCGTGGAGCCGTCCAACATAATTGATTCAATATCTCATCAAATCGTATCAAAGTTCTGAAGGTCCGGCACAGACGAATAGGGTTTCAGCCAGCGTCCACTCGTGACTACCCAGCGTTTGTTCTGCGCTTTCTCTCCGTTTGCATGATAAGAATTAAAAATAAGTTTCTCGTGATACTCCAATGTCGTTCGTATAATCTTCTGCGAAAGACGTCGACATTCCATCAAGAGGCCATTGTCGAAAAGCAAAGGATTGTTTCTCTGTTCAAAGATGTTTCTCCTTCTTCTACTTTTTCTACTTCTTTTTCTCCTTCGTCTTCGTTTTTTTCTGCTTCTTCTTCCTTCTTTCCTTCCCTTTTTCTTCCTTTATTTCTCCTCCTCCTTCTTCTTTTTCATTTTCTTCTTACTTTCTTTTTTTTCTGGGTGTTTCCTTTCTTTTGTCCTACAAGTCTCTCCCCTTCTTCCTCTTCTTCTTTTCCATTTCCTTCCAGTTTCCACCATCCTTCTTGTTCTTGTTCTTGTTCTTCTTCTTGTTCTTGTTCTCCTTCTTGTTCTTGTTCTTCTTCTTCTTTCTCTTTTATAAGTTCCTTCTTTTCTGTCGTTCCCTCTTCTTTTTCTACATTTTTTCTATGAGTTTTTTTCTCTCCCTTTTCGTCTTTTTCTTCTCCTACACTATCTACTCGTTGTCTGCCCCATCTTTTTCCTCTTCTTCTTTTTCTCCTTCTTCATCTAGTTTATTGCCTTCTTTCTGTTTACGCCTCTCCTTTTTTGAGTTTCTTCCATTATTATTATTATTATCATTATTATTATTATTATTATTATTATTATCATTATTATTATTATTATTATTCCCTATTTCTACGTATTACAAATGACAAACCTCTCACATCCCCAATAAAGTTAATGTCTATCACGGATTTGCTGTCTGAACTTTGTGTTTATCTCCGATCAAATTAATTAAGCTCTTAGGAATTGCTGGAATAGCAGAATAAGAAGAATCAAATCTGTAAATGACATATTGAAAGGAACTCTGGGAGAAAAAAAATATCAAAATGAAATACGCTGTCATTATTTTTTTCTGTTAAGTCCCTTGTTGGACATCGACCTCCAAGATTCGCCAGACCTTTCTATAATTACTTTCTGATCTTGTGTAGTTCGTCACGCCGTCTCATTTCCTGATGACCACAGTTTCACATATGATCTCCAGGGATCCAAGTGGTGAGTCATGATGTCCAGTGATTGTCTTCATTCAGATAATCCCATGAACAATTATAAAATCTAATAGTTACGCACGAGAACACACACACATACACACACATATATATATATTTAAAAGAGAAAGTTGTTTTTGAAGGGTTTCCCTGGAAAATTAAGTTATTGGACAGGGTTCTCCACTTGGTTAAAGTTTGAAAATCACCGCTTTGGACAATACAATAATAGAATTCGTCTGTTGTGTTAAGATTCGATATAGGCTCCGGCGTTGTCCACCAATTTCTGGTATGGCCATGATTGACCATTGTAGGAATTCCAACGGTATGCTGGCAATAACAGGTAGAAGGCGCTCCTCTATTTGATTCAGAGTTTGTGGTTTGGTGCAGTACACTCCTTCCTCTGCTCATCCTACAGGAAGAAGTCACAAGGCGTAAGGTAGGGGTTCGTGCAGACTATCGTGTCTAAATGAGAATTAATTTTCAACCACACTGTATGATAGTCAAATTCGATCATTAACAATAACACATATCTAATCCCTGTCAATGCATTTCTATAGCAAATTAATAAGCAATGCTTTTTACATTATGCATACAATAACCCTATCCTGTCAGTAATACCAATCGCATCCATTCCTGACCATTGACAATCCCTTTCTTCCTAATTTCCAATGTATTTTTTAAGTAAAATGATTAGTAACGAATTGCCACCGTTCTCTCTTTACGGACACTAGGACGTGGCCCCGGGATGTATGCCTGGGCGAAAAGTGTGGAGATACTGGAATGCTCGACTCGACTGAAGCCTCATTCCGGCCTTGCTGAGTTGTCCAGAGGAAATCAAAGACTGATACGTCTGGCATCATCATGACAGCATGGAGGGGGCGTCAAACCACCTTTACGGGGCTCTGCTCCCTGGTTACATCATCAATCTTTCATCGTCCGTCGTTGGACATAGTCCTTCCACAGGATTCGCCACATGTCTCTATCATGGGCATCGCAGAGTCAGTATTTTCTGGGCCTCAGTTGTGCATGTGATCTCTGGGAACCCATGTTGTGGATCGTGATGTCCATCGGCAACATGCCCATTACCATTTAAGTTTTCTTATAGATTCTGTGATATCTCGGACTCCTGTTTTCTTCCTGGTATACAGTTCTGTCTTTTGATCTCTCAATGTGCTGTTGAGCATGATCCCCAGACTGCGGGTCTGTCTCTTGGTTAGGTTCCATGTTTCAGCTCCATAAGTGACTATCGGGCGAATGCATTGGTTGTTTTCTCTTCTTTTTTTTCTAGGATAAATGGGGCTCCCTGGTTTGAATCTGAGTTATTCTTCTCCTCAACTGGTTGCCTCACCAAAGCTGGGGAGTACAATCTGCTCTGTTGTAACCATAGTTGGGTGAAATGGGCATTTGTACGAAGTGAAAAATAACCAATCCCGGCTGGGGTTTGAACTCGGGTCGTCGAACCCATTTTCTTCACTGTTACCGACTACGCCAATCAATCAAATCTAGTTAGCAAAGGTTTTTCAGTAAACATGTAATAGTGATAATAATGCTCGCTGTGAAATCCTGACTACGTCCAAACCATTTCTCGAGACGAATAATAATGATAATTTGCATCTATACCGTCGTTACACGTAGAATGGGTTACTCCACCAAGATAGCGTAAATAGAAATAAACAATAAAGAAAAATGGGTCTGCTGTCTAGGCCAAGTGACTCATTCTCTGTGTAATAACGGGAGGTCGTTTCAAATAGAGTTTCAAATAATAGGACACTTCATGAATATTCTGTCGGATCATACATCCATTTCTTAATATATATATATATGCAAATTGGAACGTTTAATTGTATAATTGTACGGCTTTATGTCCTGTCTGATTCCTGTTATAACCTCAAAGTTATACTGGATTGGTCCCTGTGAAATAGCTTAACATAGCTAAAAAAACAGTTACAGGGTTGTAATAAAATGAGACAAGCTGTTATGAAATAACAATTAATGAACGCTTAAGACTTTATGTTTGGTCAACCATTAAAACTTTGAGTTGAGCTGAGACTTGAAACTACGATACTTGAATTATTAAAAATAAAATAGCTTTAGGCTCCTTAGTGCCCATCCATACATAAATAACACTGTCATTATTCAAGGGTAGATGCTAGTATACATATGATATTCCTGTTCTGTCAGTATCGATTGTACTATTTTCAGACTACTTACAATCATTTTTCAATGAAATTCTTTTATAAAATAATTTCCGATGGGTTTGTATAGTAAAATCATTTCCTGTGCATTTCAATGATAAAATCTTTCTCAGGCATTTCTAACGTAAAATCATTTACAACATACTTCTATTGCAAAATAATTTCCAACGTATTTTTGTAGTAAAATTATTACCAATGATGATTTTTCTCTATCTTGAGCAAGAAGTGACTGTCGAGTGTTCAAATGCTAACTTTCTACGATTGACTGATTCACTTGTTATTTTTTCTGGTAGTTCATGTGTTTGTAGGGTGTGATCTTCCTTCAAAACACCTTCTGATTCATTAGTTTCCGAGTTCTGTTATCTCCGGGAACGGGAGTCCATTGGGGCGCACTCCCTCTCCACACAGGTCAGACCTTCTCCTGTGGGCAAGAGTTTTGAGACTTCAGTGTAATGTTTTATGTAAGCCCAACATGATGATCCCGTATAAAAAGAATTATTATTCGCTGGTACTCACTACATCGTGCAACCAAAGAAATCAATTCATGTATCTTCATCAAAGGTCAAACACACTGCCTGATGTCTTGATCATACAGTGGTCGTACTTGCTTACACTACAAATGGCGGATGAAATTTGCCACTAAGATACATTCAATAATGGTGCAGAACAATTGTTTCATGTAACCGCAACTTAATGTTCCCATATAAGGAAGATTGTATTATTATTATTATTATTATTATTATTATTATTATTATTATTGCAATCTCACACCAGTTGCCTGGTGGTAACCGCTGGAATTTGAGTGACAGCAAGTCTCCTCAAGTCTCCAGCCCTTCTCTCCTAGTACTCATAGGTCACAGTAATACTGCAGTTTACAGTTTCTCACCGGTTGCCAAGTGGTCATTGTTGAAGGTTGAGTGACAATAAGTCTCCTCAGGTCTTCAGCCAACGTCTCCTCTCTCTTTCGCCTATCATGTCAGTACTGCGGCTCACATTTCCGCTTTCATTTCCCTTCCTTTGTTGGGTCACTGTTGATAATTAACGTTGCAGTCTTTATATTTCTAACACTTTCCTCAGTATTCGTAGAGGTCCTAGTAGTGCTGTGGTTTGTACAATCTCAGTCCTTCCTCTTATCCCGATCTCCTCCGGTCTCGCCCTCAGTGTCTTTGGGACTGTTCCCAGTGCACCCACTATGACCGGCACTACCCTGACTTTCATATTCCACATCTTCCTCAGTTCTCTCGCTAAGTCCCGGTATTTTTCCCGTTTTTCACTCTCCTTCCTTTTTACTCTATGGTCTGCAGGCACAGCCACGTCTACTATTTGGCAGGTCTTCCTCTTCTTGTCTACTATTACTAAGTCCGGTCTTCTTGCCTGGATGAGGTGGTCAGTTTGGATGTCAAAGTCCCAGAGTAGCTTGTGGTTGTCATTCTCCAGGCCTGCCTCTGGTTTGTGCTGATCTCACTTTTCCACATGGTTGAATCCCATCCATTTACTTAGTTCCCTGTGTATCATCGTTGCTACTCTATCGTGTATGTGCTTATACTCCTTCTCGTCTCTTTCACCGCACAGGCGACACTTGCTGTTTGTGTTCTGTCGATTTTGTTTTTATATGATGTCCTGATGCTTTTGTTTTGAGCTGCCATGATAAGCGATTCCGTTTCTCTCTTCAGGTTTCCTTTTCGTAACCATGTCCATGATTTCTCGTCTGCCACATCTTGTATCTGCCTTTTAAACTCTCCATACAATTTTTCTTTTCCCATTTTTCTTTTCTTGTTTGCTGTGCTGTTCCATTGTTTTCTACTTTGTTGTTTGTTGCACTGTCTCGCGCACTCTTTATGATTTCTTCACTATTTGTTTGTACATACCTCAGGTCTGCTTTAGCTTTCTGGACACAGTCTTCTACGCTGATGAGCCCCCTGCCACCTTCTTTTCTCTCAACGTATAGTCTTCTTCTTCTTCTTCTTCTTCTTCTTCTTCTTATTATTATTATTATTATTATTATTATTATTATTATTATTATTATTATTATTATTATTATTATTATTATTATTATTATTATTATTATTATTCCCCTTTTCTTCTTTTATTCCTCCTCCTTCTTCTTTTATTATTCTTGTATTATTATTCGCTGGCGCTCACACCATCGTGTCACCCCGGGGTCAGGTCACGTATTTCTGTCAACGGTTAACTGCACCACCTCACGTCTGGATTATACAGTGGTTGTACTTGCTCATCGTGGATCAGGGTGCCCATCAAGTTATATTCCGAATATTTTTTGCATCCCTCAGGAAATGTACGCCTTTGTACCTCTTCCTGGAAAAGTGACATCAGGCGCCTGAACACACAAAGGAACGCATATAGAGTTAATTCTCATCCATCTCAATGAATGATAGTCCAATTCGATCATTAAAATACTTTTCCCTCGGGGTCCCTTTTCTGAAAAAAAAAAAAACACTTCGTAAACCATTCTAGGTATTCCAGTGCTTGTATCAACTACATCATTACGATAAGCAACCACATGAAAAAAAAATGATTCGAAAAAGAAAAACGAAGACTTGCCACAAGACTTCTATCCTGACTAAAGATGATTATAGCAAATTTTGTACTTCATATATAATAAATAAATTCGTGGATTCCATTGTCTGTGTGGTTGCCAAAAACCCAAACCACACCTCACCCAATCTAATACACAAAGCATTCACAATGAACGTGGAATAGTCATATTGTCAATAATGCCTGTCGTAAATCCTGACCACTTTCAATACATGACGGATAATTGGCATTGCATTCGAATCTCTTTCTCTCTCTCTCTCTCTCTCTCTATCTATCTATCTCTCTCTCTCTCTATCTATCTATCTATCTATCTATATATATATATATATATGTATATATATATATATATATATATATATATATATATATATATATATATATATATATATATATATTTGCAAATTAATATGTATAGTTGTATAATTGTACGGCTGTCTATCCTTGTATTTAGCTCAGTTGGTTAAGAAGACACCAAATAAACACTTGGTTGGATTCCAAACTCAGTGCGTTGAAATGTTGATTTAATATATTGGTTAAGTTTAACGTGATGGGAGAGACAAACAGTGAAGAGTTCACTCCCCTTAATTAAGTGAGGGTTGTTCTTACTTTTGTTGATACGATAGAAAAAAAAAGTCAAATCCTGCCTGCGACTTAGACTAAACTTTGAGCCAAAGACTTTGCAAAATTAGATATTTTAATGGTTTCAGAGAATGCTACCAACGTGGATTAAAAAGCAGCAATACACTGGAAAAAAAAACTAATTGAACAACTGTAGCCACCAAAGGTGGTCAAGGGATCTCTCCTTTTTTTATATGCGCATCTGTTTGTGTGTGTATGGGTTTGTGTGTTTGTTTATGTGTTTGTGTGCTCCAGAGCTCCTGGCCATACTGTTTAATCAACAGACTTGAAAATCGCTATTTCACTAGTCCCCTTCTAAAGAAAATTTTGTTTCATTTTTAGAAAAGAAAAAGAGGCTTTTTGACCTTTGCAGGACCTTATTTTGACGGGTTTATAAAAGATATTAATGTTTCTATATGGGTTTTTATCCTTATTTTAGATGCTGTACAATCAAAATACCATCTGGATAATCCAGAATTTAGATGTTTTTTTACTCTATTTTAGATGTTTCCTAGTGAAAATAGTTCCTGGAATATCCAGAATCTAGATGGGCTTTTTTAAAACTCTATTTTAGATGTTTTCCTGTAGAAAACACCAGTGATGTCATAAATAGAATTCATTCTGACCATATTTGTTCTCCGATGGAATTTTTTTTCTGTGACTTCAAATTTTGTCGCTACGATTGTTCAATTATTGACTGTAATGGCGAGTTTATATTTGTTTCTTGGTTTTATTTTCTTTATCGTTGCTTCTCGCTCCAACTTTCCTGATCGAATATCCTCTTCTTACTCTCCATTCAACTATTAGACTATGAAGTGGGTGGGTGTATGAAACATTGTTCTTCGCAGGGGTTGGGTAGACGGGCGATTGTTAGCAAGACCCACTTTTAGCATGCCAGGTCTGTCGAAACATCCTTCAGCTTACGGCGCCCGGTATTCCCAATGGTCACGCATCTAGGCAATGGTTAGGCTCAACGCTACATGATCTTGTAGGAACCAGTGCATCCAACGTTAATTTTTCGTAACCGCTTAGGTTTCTCAATCTTAATCAGAGTGCCGTTTTTAAAGCCTTTGGTATGATTTGGTAGTAGATTGAACCAAAGCCTACCGTACCGGAAACAAGCATTTCATTCCAGTATAAGCAATTGCATATTTTCCATCAGATGTCAGTGATCAAGCTCAGGTAAGAGCCAGGATTTCGTAAGCAAATTTTCAAAGCAGACAGGCTCTCTCCATTTGGAATGTTGGTGGAACACAATCTACCTACCCTGTATTAAACTTGGTACCATACTAAAGTAACCTTAGTTAAAAATTTACATTCCTAATAAAGATAGGATTGCCTGGTGACAGAAATAGTTGCATATTTCTCTCCGACTATGTTCGAGCTCAAGTGAGAAAAAAAAATTCGAATGCTGACTCTCAAGGCAGGCAGACCCTTATCACTTTGAATAAAAATTCCGTTTTATTGTGATTGATGGCGACTCAAGTTCTTTGTGTGAGTCAGAGCTTTTATCTGGCAATTTTCTCTGTATGGTTTACCACGGACGGATTTTGAACAAGCAGTTGACAGTCTTTACAAGGGACATTTTTTAAATCTTCAAACAAATACGAAGCCTGATTTCTAAACGCAGATTCTCAAGGCAGGTAGACCTACTCTCCCCTCGGAATATTGATGTAAAATAAGCTTTCTATCTTTGATTTGACCCAGTAGAAGACTTAAGAAAGTTTAGTATATATCTACGTTCTTGGTAAAGCTGGTCTTGCCTGCTGGTTACGTATTTCCTTCTGACGCCAGAGGCCAGTGTTTGAGATTTCCACTGCTGATTTTCAACGCAAGTAGGCCTTCCCCAACTGGGAGATTATATTGCACTAATCCTTCACGTAAGGAAGACCTCCTCCTTTTGATATCTTTTTTGCTTTCTTCCTTTGTTCCTTAAGATCGGTTTTCATTCTTTTTTTTCTTCCTTTCTTTTCCCCTCCCTTTTTTTATTCTTTTCTCCCTTTCTTTCCACCCTTTTATTTCTTTCCCACTCTCGACCTCTTTCTTTTTCTCTTCTTTTCTGTCTTTCCAACCTTTTATTTCCCTTTCTCTCTCATCATCTTTCTTTGTTTCTCTTCCCTTTTTTCTTTCATTCTTTCTATCTTTTTTTTTCGTTCTCTTCTCCCAGCTTCTTCATCACTTTTCTTATTCCTTTCTTCCTTCCTTCTTTTCTGCCCTTTTTATATTTCTTTTTTTTTTCCCCATCCTTCCTTCTTTCTCTTTCTTCTCCTTTCTGGCAGCCTCTTTCTTTGTTTTGTTCCTCTCTCTACTTTTTTCTTCCTTTCTTTCTCATTCTTATTTCATCTACCAGTCTCTCTTCCTTTCTTCTTCCTTCTTCCCTAACTTTCTTTCTCTCTTTCTTTTCGTCATCTTTTCATCACTTCCTTTATTTCTTCTTTTCTTCCTTTCTGTCTTCCCTTCAATCTTTCTTTCTTTCAAAATGGCTCCTAACAGCACAAGTAAAACAGAACATTTTTCAGCCAATCAATTCTTTCTTTTTCATTTCTTCCCTTTCTTCTTCCTTCCTATGTATATCTATCTTTCTTTCTTTCTTTCAGACTCTATCTTTTCTGGCTTTTTTCTTTCTTTCTTTCTTTCTTTCTTTCTTTCTTTCTTTCTTTCTTCATGCAGTTTTAGCGAATAATAATCATCTTTTCGTTCTTCTTCTCTCCTTCATCCTGTCCCTCCCCCATCCATCCATTCCTTCCCACAATTAATTCCCCTCCTTCATCACACCTTCTTTCTTTTTTTCTCTTTCACTCTTAATTCCCACCTTCCTTCATCTCTTTCTATCTTTATTATCTCTCTTTCTCATCGAATATTCACTTTCTGTCTTTCTTTCCTCCTTTATTTCTCTTTCTTTCTTTCTTCTCTCTCTTTCTTGCTTTCTTTATACATTTTTTGCTGACAACTTTTCATCTCTCTTTCTTTCTTTTCTCTCTATTCTTTCCTTTCTTTATCAGGTTTTAACTGACATTTCACCTCTCTTTCTTTCTCAATTTCTTTCTTCTTTTTTTCATTCCTCCCTCTCTCTGTCCTTCCCTTCCTCCCCATGGGTAATTCACCTCCTTCTTTTCTTCCCTTAATTTCTTGGCTTTCTTTCTCAATCCATTATATCTGACAGCCTTTCTTTTCTTTAACTTTTTTCTTCCTCCCCTTCTTCATTTCTACTCTCACTTCATTCACCCCTTCCCTTCATACATTTCCCTCCTTCATCTTCCCTTTCCTTCTTTCTTACTTTCCTATCTTAAATTTACTCTTCTTCTTCCCGAATCTGTTCTTTTCTGGCCTTTCTCCTTCTTTTATCTCTCCTTCTGTATCCAGTTTTAGCCAACGGTCACTATTTTTTCATTTCTAATTTTAGCTGACAGCCTTTCTTTCTTTCTTTCTTTCTTTCTTTCTCTATACAGTTTTAGCTAACGGTCTATCTATCTATCTATCTATCTATCTATCTATCTATCTATCTATCTATCTATCCTTCTTTCTTTCTTTCTTTCTTTCTGTATTTCTTTGTCTTTTCTTCTCTTTCTTTATCCAATTATAGCTGGCGGCCTTTCTTTTCATTGTTTCTTTCTTTATCCAGTTTTAGCCGACGGCCTTTCTTTCTTTCTCCCTTTCTTTCTCTCTTTCTTTCTCTCTTTGTTTCCCCTTTCATTCCCTTCTCCATTCCCTCCCTCTCTCCCCCTCCGTACCTTCCTCCCCCCACTACTTCCTCCAACAGCGATAAGCGGAACAGAATATTTTTCAGCCAATCGCCCGGCTTCACAAGGCAAGTCATCGAACAAATATATGAATGAACCAACGGTTAAATAAGCAACTTATCACAAGCGTCGTACAGACTGACAAAGACGGCAGTTAAGAGGGGGGACAAGTACAGAGAGAGAGAGAGAGAGAGAGGAGTGAGAGAGAGCAACAGCTGAGAGAGAGAGAGAGAGAGAGAGAGATCCTGAGAGGGAGAGAGAGAGAGAGAGAGCAGCGGCTGAGAGAGAGGGGGAGAGAGAGAAAAAAAAACCGTGAGTGAGAGAGACGCCGAGAGAGACAGCAGCAGCGAGAGAGAGAGAGAGAGAGAGAGGCTGAGACAGAGAGAGACAGAGAGAGTGGTTGAGAGAGAGAGAGACAGAGACAGAGACAGCGGCAGAGATAGAGAGAGAAACTGTGAGAGAGAGAGATGCAGAGAGAGGCAGCGGCAGAGACACAGAGAAAGAGGTGGGTGAAGAGAGAGAGAATGAAAGAGAGGGGGAGAAAGAGGGAAAAAATCGATAGCGCTGATTCGTAAATATGGTGGGTGTGTGCTGCGCCCGCCCAGGTCCATTCTATTAATGAACTGAATGCACGACCGGGGACTGCTTTCTCTTACTAAAAACACAGCTATCACCAACTGGCAGTGCGAGCGGCAAACCCTGCAACAGTGCTCATCTGAAGAATGGAAACAAATTATTTGCCTATCTTGTTTATTGTAAGTAACTAACTGTTATTGTTCATTATTATTATTACTATCAATTATCAGTGTTTATTACCAATTATCGATGGTTATCTGATTTCGTTAACTGTCTATCTATGGAAGTATTTACGAGGTCTGTCTATCCATCTATCTCTATAAGTTGTTTATAACAATAGATTTAACGACAAAAAAAAGGAATTCAAGAAGAAAAGAAATTGGTGTACGTTTATATCAGAGAATAGAAATTGTACCACTTTTTATAGCCTCTGTTTAATGTTATCAGCGGATTATTGTTATCTAGAAAACCCTGTCCCAAATCGGAGCGGCTTCGTCTGTATACAAAACGCATTTGATGAATGGGGAAGTGAACGGTTACTAATCTCGCTTACTGTAAGTATTCAACTGTTGATTGTTGCGATTATTATTTTTAACTCGATGAGTTTTCATGCTGGTAGAGACTTATGGCTTTCAATGGTGATCAAGTGACACCAAGTCTCCTCAATACTCGACGACTTCGGTGGTACTCTCGTTTAGATAGTCTCAGCTCTTCTCCGGCGTCCTAGTTACTCTACTGGGGACCGTTCTAAAGTCTACCCAAGTCTCCAGCCCTCCTCTCAACCCTCTCTTACAGCTCGCAGCAGTGCTGTGGTTTACAGTTTCACAACAGTTGCCTGGTGGTTGTCGCTGAAGGCTTATTGACAGTTAATCTCCTCTGGCCTCGAGCCTCCAGTCTCATATCGTCCTCACATATCACAGCAGTGCTGTGGTTTGTACCGTTCTTCCTGGCTGCTGAGCAATTACTAACAATTAGAGGTCTCAAATCTCATATTTTAAGTACTCTCTTCAGCATTCGTGCATACCCTGTAGTGCTGTGGTTTACATAGACTCAATCCTACCTCGTTTCCAGTGTCTTTGGTACGGTTCCGAGTGAACCTTCTATTATCGGTAATACTCCATTTCATTATTATTTTTATTATTATTATTGTTATTATTTGGTTACCGCTGGAGGTTGAGTGACAGCAAGTCTCCTCAAGTCTCCAGCCCTTCTCTCCCATTATTATTATTATTATTATTATTATTATTATTATTATTATTATTATTATTATTATTATTATTATTATTATCTACGAAGTTTCTTTGCTTGTTTTGACTGATTATCTACGGAAGTATTCACAAGGTTTGACTATCTATCTGTCTATCTATCGGTCTGTACCTGACGATATCTCAACGTTCCTGAGAATGTTCACAAGCGACCCCAGCTGTTTTTTTTTTTCAAGATTCCTGGCAAAAGTTAGAAGTACATTCTGTTCGCACACGCAGTTCAAATTTACCCAATATTTAGGTAGTAAATCATATTTTCGTGCATGGATGTATGTATATCAGGCTTCGTTTCTCTCTCTCTCTCTCTCTCTCTCTCTCTCTCTCTCTATGTATATATATATATATGTGTGTGTGTGTGTGTGTGTGTGTGTGTGTTTAAGTGTGTATGTGAGTCTGTGAGTGCATGTGTTTTATATAAGTTGATATAGATTTCGTATCTTTCTGTAAACTGGTGTAGGTGTCTCTGTGTGTATGTGTACGTATGTAAATATATGAATACATCAGTGAGGCATTGTATCTATTTCTATATATGCATTTTTCTGTGAGTACATGCGTGTATCTGTATATACACACACGTGTGTATATATACGTATATATATATGTGTGTGTGTGTGTGTATGTCTGTATGTGTGTAAATATGTTATATCGATCTAAGACAATATGTATGTATGTATGTATGTAAATAAATGTTTATGTCTATCTATTTTAGGCCGCTGTTTACTTTCGTATTTACTTACGTTTGTTAATCGCTATCATTGTTTATATACGTGTGTATCTCGCTACGGATATTTCAATGTTTTGGCCTATATAAATTATCTTTATATCTCTTCCAAATCTTTCTCTCTCTCTCTCTCTCTCTCTCTCTCTCTCTCTATATATATATATATATATATATATATATATATATATATATATGTAATGTTTGTTTTTTTATGGATGTGAGATGATCCGACAGAATGCTGATGAAAGTGACAATTGGAAGGTGAAGTGAATTTTTTTTCCATTATCACGTGGGCATGTTTCGATGCGTTTTGACAGGTGCCAGCCATTTTTATATTATATAATGATTTTTTTCTCTTCATCTTCCGATTGCCACTTTCATCAGCATATATATATATATATATATATATATATATATATATATATATATATATATATATATATATATATTCTACAAAGCTTAAAACACCGGACATTAAATAACTTTTTCGGTAGATTTTTTGTGTCTCTTCAGTCACCTATTTCGCAGTATCTGTCAATGTGATTTATGTAATTTTCCAATGTAATTCTTCTCTTTGTTTCTCTTATACTCCATTATTATTGTACAATGTATAAATTGTCTCTTGTTGGCATCATCAGTTGTAAACTATATATAAAGATATATATATATATTTATATATATATATATATATATATATATATATATATATATATATATATATATATATATATAGGTAGCTGCTTGGATGCAGCGTCGTTCTCATCATTGAGTTAA
Organism: Thysanoteuthis rhombus; assembly: GCA_963457665.1. Lineage (NCBI taxonomy): Eukaryota > Metazoa > Mollusca > Cephalopoda > Oegopsida > Thysanoteuthidae > Thysanoteuthis > Thysanoteuthis major. Next base: position 30,114,531 of record OY735240.1, on the reverse strand, counting down.
ACAGATGCTGGTAATGCAAAGGTCCAAATGACTGCTTTATCTTCAAATTCTCATTTTGTTCATTCACTGTCCACATCTGCTCTATTTGTTTCTCGACACAGGCAATAATAATATTATTAAGAAATTGATATGTAATCCGTCAGAAATAACTGTAAACGCGTTGTACATCACTTTTTGAGCTCGTTTTTAAATAATCTTCCGTTATAACACGGTGAATGTATCATTTGGCCCAAACAACGTAAATAGAGTAAACAATTAAAGAAAATTGGGCTGCTACAGGGAACGAATATGGAATAGTCTTTATTACACAGTGATCGTTTTGGGCAAGTGTTCCCTTCAGATCTGAGAGGGCGCAAAATTTCGGCTGTTATGCCCACCCCTAAGATATTGCAGAAATGCCTCCCACCCCTGGGATCTGTCCTTGCATCCAGTCATTGAAAACGCTTGCTATGCCACTGCAGATGGGGTATCGCGTATCAGTTGACTCTCCCTAGCTAAAACGTTTCTTATCGTATGGCTTTTGCTTTCCTCACTTGAATACAGGACATGACTTTCGCTGCCTTACCCAGGGATTGAACTTGCTTCTACCAGATGACAGAATCGTTGTTTCCATGGGTAAATATCTCTCCCCGTCTTCCTGTCTTCTCTCTCTCTCTCTCCCTCTTTCTCACTCTCTCTTACCCACCTGAAGAGATCGGCTAGGTTAGAACTGAAATTCCTTATTGTTTATCGCTGTAAATTTGAAACGGACCATCCAAGTAAGATTAAAAGGCATAGTGAGACTTCTTGATGAAGTAACGAATGGTTTAATTATAAAAACTCCACAACTTTGATTTCTTGCAAAAAACTATATAAAAACACCTTCTAAACATATGAACTCTTTTCTTCACAACTGTTTTCGGGGTTATATAACACATCGAGGATTGATACACCTTTGAACTAAACAACAAAGCAACGAACAAGTTTCTATGGTGGTGTAGATGGATGGATGGCTACGTGAGTATGTATCACGTGTACAGGCCACACCAATGAAGCTAAAGGGCTGAAATTTTCAAAATTTAATCTTTATTATGTCTACGAAAAATGGTTGTTTTTTATCCGCTCCATGAATAGGTGCTTAGTTTTGGGAGTTCAATTTGCAATACAAGTTTAAGCCGAACTGATCCCTTAGTTCATGTCCTGCAGCATTCATATTTGCTTTTTTTTTAAATGAACACTTTCTTTGGTGATCGCTTCTTCTTTTTCAATTTTTTTAAATTGATCATCCCCAACACAGCATGCTAACAGAAAACGTTGGTCTTGTGACAGTTTCAATTGAGTGTCTAATCAGACCTGGTTTTTTTGGGGTTTTTTTTTTTTTTTACATTGATTCTTTTTTCTTTGTGGTTGTGTTTCTGCACCTGGAGTACGTGACGATTTTCCCGGTAGATTAGATAATTGCTTGTGTACTTTCTATCGTAGTATTCTCTGCATTTTTCAAACAAGTTAACAAGGTCTTCGTAACTGTTCCAAATGCACCTTCTTTATTATCATTATTATTATTATTATTATTATTATTATTATTATTATTATTATCATTATTATTATTATTATTATTATTATTATTATTATTATAATTTGCAATCTCACACCAGTTGCCTGGTGGTAACTCCTGGAGTTTGAGTGACAGCAAGTCTCCTCAAGTCTCCAGCCCTTCTCTCCTAGTACTCATCGGTCACAGTAATACTGCGGTTTACAGTTTCACACCGGTTGCCCAGTGGTCATTGCTGAAGGCTGGGTGACAATAAGTCTCCTCAGGTCTTCAGCCAACATCTCTTCTCTCCATTGCCTATCATGCGAGTGATGTGGTTCACATTCTATATTATTATTATAAATAATAATAATGATAATAATGATAATGATAATAATAATTATTATTATTATTATTATTATTATTATTATTATTATTATTATTATTATTATTCACATTTTCACACTAGTTCCCTGGTGGTTATCACTGGAGGCTGAGTGACATTAAGTTTCCTTAGGTCTCCAGCCTTACTTTCATATCGTTCTCGTCTGTCACGACAGCGCTGTGATTAGTGCCGCCTTAAGCATGTATTTTTCGGTGGCTGTTAGGCCATGGCTATCAGCAGTGTGTCATAGAACTCACATTTCCAGTACTCTCTCCAGTATCGTGCAGGCCTCGGGAATGCCGTGGTCTGTATTATCTCAATCCTTCCTCTTATCTCCAGATCCTGTAATCTCGATTTGGGGGGGGAGAGTGTACACACTATTACTGGTACTACCCTGATTTCATATTCCAAACCTCCTTCAATTCCCTTGCCAGATCCTAGTATTTCCCTCGCTTTTCACTCTTTCCTATTTACTGTGATCTGCAGGCACGGCCACGTCTATTATTTTGTAGGTTCTCCTCCCCTTGTCCACAATTACCAGGTCCGGTCTTCTCGCTTGGATGGGGTGGTCAGTTTGGATGTCTAAGCCACAGAGTAATTTATGGCTTCCATTTTCCCGGGCTGTCTGCAATTTGTAGTGGTTCCACTTTTCTACATGGTTGAATTCAATCTTTTTTGGTCGATTACCAACGTATCACTGTTGCTACCCTATCATATCTATTTCTATACTCCTTGTGTGCTAGTTGACTACATTCACTGGTTATATGGTTTACAGTCTCACCCTTTTCTCCGCATAGACGACATTTGCTGTTTGTTCGAGTTCTATCTATATTCGCCTTGATATAGTTTGTTCTGGTGCAGTTGTTTTGAGCCTCCATGATGAGCGATTCCGTCTCTCTCTTCAGGTTTACTTTGCGTAGCCATGTCCATGATCTCTCGTCTGCGAAGCTCTGTACCAGTCTTCTGAATTTTCCGTGTAGTTTTTTCTGTTCCCATTTTCTTTCTTTGTTTGCTGTGCTGCTCTTTTGCTGGCTATTATTATTATTATTATTATTATTATTATTATTATTATTATTATTATTATTATTACTATTATTATTATTATTATTATTATTATTATTATTATTATTATTATTATTATTTCTCCCTTTCTTTTCCTCTTCTTTTTTGTCTTACCTCCTTTCTCTTTTTGGTTCTGCAGGTTATTTTCGTCACTTTGTCTTCTTACACCGTTTTCTTTCTTTCTTCCTTTCTTTCTTTCTTTCTTTCTTCCTTTCCCTCTGTTTTCCTTTCTTTCTTACCTTCTTTCTCTTTTTAGTTCAGCAGGTTTTTTTCAAGCTATCCCCTTTCTTCTTTCTCTTACTCTTTTGTCTTTCTTTTTTCTCTCTCTTCTCTTCTTTCTTTCATTGATTCTTTTCGAATTTCAACTTCACTATTATCGTTATTATTGGAATTATTTTCAAATAAAGTATCATATATATACATGAAATATCATATATATATATATATATATATATATATATAGAGAGAGAGAGAGAGAGATAGATAGATAGATATATGTATATAAAGTATCATATATATATATATATATATATATGCATAAAGTATCATTTATATATACATAATATATATATATATAATGTATCATATATATATGTATATAAAGTATCATATATATATAGGAAGTATCTCACACACCCATATATATATACACACACACACACATATATGTATATATATATATATATATATATATATATATATATATATATATATAAACAAGGATAGTTCAAAATACTTCTAACAGTTCAATTGACGATCGGGCAGCAACCATTTTATCTAACATCCTCTAGGCTGCTGCTGCTGCTGCAGCTTACAAAAGAACGAATGAGTTGGGTAACTTCCACTTTCAGATTAGAAATAAGACAAACCGAACGGTTATTATATACGACGATTTCTCGTCGTTCCTTTCTTTCTTTCTTTTTCCCTTCTTTTCTCTCTTTCTTATATCTCATGATTTATTTCTTTCTTTTCTCCCTCAGCACTTATTTCTTTCATTCTATCTTTCTTTCTTGCTCTCTCTTCATCACTTCTTTATTCTTTCCCTCACCTATATCTTTCTGTATTCCTTTTCCTTTTTCTTTCTTCCCTCTTCCTCCTAATCACTTCATTTTTGTTACTCGTCACCCGTAACTTTCTTTCTTTCTTTTTTTCTTTCTCTCTCTTTTACGAGTTCTTTCTTCTTTTCTCTCTTTCGTTTCCTCATTTTTTTATCGGCACTCATTCTTTTTTTCTGTATTTTTGCATTTCTTCCTTCTTTCTTTCTTCCTTTCCTTACGAATAAACACACAGACGCACACACACGCACACACACCGAGAAAATATAATTTCTATAAAAATGTCTTTTTGATTGTCATATTTTGTCGGATATGAATATTATATCTATCTATCGATCTATCTATCAATATATATATATATATATATATATATATATATATATATATATATATATACATATATATATATATATATATATATATATATATATATATGTGTGTGTGTGTGTGTGTGTATAGTATATCTATGTATGCGTGTGCGTGCGTGTGTGTGTAAACTAAGATAAGTATAAAACGAACATGGACAAGGATATATAAACTTAGACACGATTACCCACGCGCATTAAGGTTGACGCAATCACAGTCAGCATGGAAGTAGCTGGGGAATGATTTTTGTCCAGCAGTGGACTGGTGATACTACCACTGATGATGATGATGATGATGATGATGATGATGATGATGATGATGATGATAGAAGATGGAGATTAAAGATGAAGTTGAAAGTACTAATAGTTCATTGGGACAGCGATCATTTCATCTGACGTCGTGTAAGCTTCTCCCGCTCACAACCGAACGAGACGATATTTACGTGCAGGGATTGGGAAATCGGAAAACACACGCACCGGAGCTGATCCATATCAGGAGTCAGGGCTGGGTTGGGATGGCTGGGGGGGGGGGGTAGACGAGATTTTCTGGGATGGACCATATGACTGGATTTCAGTGGATGGGTAGGGCACTGAATGCAGTTGTCTTCGAAAACGAGAACGTAAAAAAAATGGTAATTGCTAAAAGCAGGAGAGCAGCTCCTCCTCATCCGTCCACACAGTCAGCATATATATATATATATATATATATATATATATATATATATATATATATATATATATATATATATATATATATATATATATATATATATGAATATAATTTTTTTTCTTTTTCACTAATCTTATTGATTGTTGATATTCTGTATATCTATACCCACGATTTATTCGGGCAGCCATTCTCGATTTAGGCTTTCCAAGTACTTCTACGAAACGGAAATAGGTCAGATCAATGGCAACTAGAGAAAGTAGACCACTACATCTACTTAGGACAACGAATCTCTATGAAACCTACAAAAGAAGAAGAAATCAAGCGAAGAAGCACACTAGGATGGCAAGCCTTTGACAGAGCAAACTCAACCTTCAAAAATAAGAAGATCCAATTAATCCTAAAGAGAAGGGTGTATAACCAATGCATCCTCCCAATATTTACTTATGGAGCTGAAACATGAAACCTAACCAAGACATAGACCTGCAAATTGAGAACCACGCAACGTACACGTGAAAAAAAATATGCTGGGCCTCACATGGTAACATCACAGGACAACACAGTACATCCGGGAAAAGACAAGAGTCAGGGACATCATAAAATCCGTCAAAAATGGCTGTGGGCTGGCCATGTTGCAAGATTGGCGGACAACTGATGGACATCGTGACTCACGACATGTATCCCCCGAGATCACATGCGCAACCGAGGCTGGCAGAATATTAAATGGAGAGACGAGCTAGACAAATTCAGAAAGTACTGGCTCCGCAACGCCCACGATAGAGAAGTGTGACGAATCTGGAAAGGTTCATGTCCAACGACAGACGTTAAAAGACTGATGATGATGATGATGATGATGATTAACCCAGTACAACCTTTCATGTGCTGGTTGGAATAAAAATGAGTATGGCCAAATGATACTCACTGACAAGGCCTCCCCTAACAGAGTATGGGTTAACACTCCCCATGGTTCGCCATAGTCGGAACAGAACTAGAAGTGAAGACAGATACTACACTTTGATATAGATAGATGATCTCAGAAATATACATGTATTGATAATTTTGACTAGCATCTTACCTTCATACACTGGTTTAAGGTGTAAAACCAGCTCCCATTTAACCATAAAGTCCATGTGATTGAATGGTTAAAAGCGACCAGGCGTTATACTGGACCCCATTGAGCTAGAGGCAGGAGTTCGATTCTCTCTTCGGTCTTGCTCTCTATTTCCGATTGCACAGTTTTATCGTATTACGGTCTGATTCAAAATTGTGATAAAAGGTAACTGAGACTTAGGATAAAGATGAAAGCTAATCAAAAATTAATTATAATGTTGCAAAACTTAATCCAAGAATAAATTCGAAATAGGAAATCAAAAAATATCGTAGTAAATATACATGTGTCTATCTATAAAGTGAATAGTGTTGTCCAACTCCTCTCCGTAACCATAACATGAAGAACATTCCTCACCTTATTTAGGGAAGTAAACTCTCAACTGTTGGTTGGTCTAGTCTCTTTAAACCAGACAGATGAATAAAATAACTCATTCTCCAGCTGGGATTTGAAATCACGACCCAGTTATCGATCTCCTACCGACTGAGCCAAGCAAACAAGCCTTACATATCCACAAATATTATGTTACAAATACATAAGAGCTTATATATTCTAATTAAAAAAAAGTACGTTTAAAAGAATTAACATTGCCCTACTGTTTTGAAATCCTGACTGAGATATCTGTAGACGGTGCTCTTATCGACTGAGCCACACTTTCAAGCCTCACGTATGTAAGAAAAATTATGTTACAAATACGCAATTAATCTATTAGATACATTAATACCAAAAAAATATTTTTCATTTTGCGAATATTTTATATACAATACAAAAGTTGCAGTAATAATTTTTCAGTCGGGATAGAAGTTTGAGTGAAGGCCGACCTGTTAAATCTCTTGTTTTCTGTCTGTAACATCGACTTGGGCGCACAGATATTACACTTTGATTTACATAGATTGAGAGACTTGCCATCACAGTCAATAACTGAACAACCGAAGCGTCAAAATTTAAGTCATGTAAAAAAGATTTCATCCAAGAATATGGTCAGAATAAATTCTATTTATGAGATTAGTGGCGTTTTTCACTAAAATAGAGTAAAAATTAATCTAGAAACATCTAAATTATGGCAGATATTGGTGTTATTAATAAACCCGTCATAATAAGGCCCCCAAATAAAGGTTTAAAAGGGGGGGGGGTTCTAAAAATATGAAAAAATAAAAATAATAATTTTTAGAAGGGATTTAGTGGAGTACTGATGCCGATTCTGTCTGTAGACAAAACGGTATGGCCAGGAGTGCTGGGATGCAAACACATAAACACATAAACGCATGAACACATGCACATACAAAAAAAAAGGATAGAGCCCTTTTCCATCTTTGATAGCCATGTTTCTTCAATACAGTGGTTCCCAAAGTGGGAACCGTGGCACAAATGTGTTACATATTTTCTCTAAATATGCGAACGTCTTTCGAACCTTGAACGTATGCTGTGCAAATGTTATGTCTGTCCCGCTCCCACCACTAATTAGTCAATATAAAGGTTTTATCACTATATTTTATGGGATTTCAAATTTTTCAGTGACTGATACCAGAAAAATGGGGTTATTAATACGTATATAAGTACACTGATGTAAAAGTTACATTCATTGACTATTGAGATGTTTTTATCTAATTCACTATATTTTTACAGTTGGTGTGCCGCATAAGGCAAATAATTTCCTTTGTTTACAATAAAGTTCGAGAATCTCTGGGTTAAATAGCAAAGCAGGTTGGGCTATATAGCCTTGGGAAGCAACAAGTCTAGGAGAAGGGCAACTCAAGATCTAAACTAGAGAGTGGAGCCCCTTTTGATGCGGCTTGACGCCCAATTTAACGTCCTTGCGGCACTTGATTCAACCAAGGTGATACAAACGTATCTCTTTTTTTTTTGCTTCCCTTCTGACTACATCAGTGAGGCCGACAGGAGAGTTCTGACGACTGGGCATTTCACGATCTCCATACGCTTCGCCCAAGCATGTGCCCTTGAGGAAACACTTCAGTGTCATCCCATTGTCTGTAGAGACAAAAACAGAGACCATTTGAGGAAAATACAAAGTAATTCAATAACTCCGTCTACGTGCACTTGATTCTGGTTATTTTCTGGCTATTAGTTCTCCAGTCAGTGGGTTCTATCTTAAGAGATTGCCCGAAGAAATTAATGTATTTTATGTTCGCAGAGAGACCGATAAATTATCCGCACAGTTTTATAATATGCATAGATCATTTTCGTCTGAATTTCTGAGATGAGGTATCATTATAAACTGTCAACGAAAACTGTCACCAAGACTATAAACATATGTTTCTTCGGTTTTTAAGTTCGTCTGGCTGTCTGGCTGGCTATCTATATGTGCTTGTATGTACGTGTTACAAGTCTGAACTTCTGAGATAAAGCATCACTTCTTTTTGTTTGAATTTCTGAGATGAGGTATCATTATAAACTGTCAACGAAAACTGTCACCAAGACTATAAACATATGTTTCTTCAGTTTTTAAGTTGGTCTGGCTGGGTGGTTGGCGGGCTGGCTATCTATATGTGCTTGTATGTACGTATTAAAAGTCTGAATTTCTGAGATAAAGCATCACTTCTTTTTAAGAAAGTAATTTAGTTGATCACCCCACAGATCACCAGTGGCTAAGTATGTATCACGCGTACAGATTGCGCCAATGGAGCAAGAGGGATAAAAATTTCATTATCTACTCCTTATTATGTACTGAAAAAAAAAACTTTTCTTTGTTACGAGCCTGAATTTCCAAGATGAGGTACCATTGTCAACCGTCAGTGAAAACTGTCACCATAACTGTGAACATATGTTACTTCAGTTTTTAAGTTCGTCTGGCTGGCTGGCTATCTATGCATCTATCAGTCACGCGTATACGCTGCACCAAAGGAGCTAAAGGGCTGACAATTTAAACAATTACTCTATGCCTAGAAAAAGTTGCTTTATCAATTTATTTATTCGTTTTTGTTTTGTTTTTTTGAAAATTCCATCTTGATGAGTTTCTAGAAGAGGGTTCAATTTGCAATGTAAGTTTATGCTAAATTCACGCTTTTTCTTTTTGAAAATTCAGACTTTTGTTATTGATCACTGACCAACAAGGGCAAGAGAAGTAACTTAATCATTTATCACCCCTTTTTTTAAAAAAACGAATTGATCACCCCTCTGATCACCGCTGACTAAGTACGTATCACGCGTACAGAATGCTCCAATGGGGCCATCGGGATTAAAATTTCAATGTTTACTTCTTATTATAGCTGGGATTTTAAAAAAATTAACCCATTTTACTGCAGGATTCAAATTTCAATGTAAGTTTATGCTAAATTGATCCCTTTGTTTGTGTCCAGCAGCATTCATGTTTTGTTTTGTTTTTTTGATTCAGACTTTTTAGTGATCGCCACCCAACAAAAGGCGAAAAAAGTAACTTATCCATCGATCACTCCCTTTTTACCCATTTTTAATTCATCACCCCCAACAGAGTATGCTACCAAAATACATTTGCCATGTGACGGTTTCTATTAAGTGACTATTCCGGTATTCCAACATTCTGGTGTTTTATGTTATACTTTGCCTTTGTGGTTTGGCCGATAAAAACTCCTTTGTCTAAGCATTGGGCCCCGGGGAAGAGAATGGTATTACTGTCATCGAATGAGAGAGAGAGACAGACAGAGACAGGGTGACAGAGAGAGAGAGAGAGAGAGAGAGAGAGAGAGAGAGAGAGAGAGAGAGGGGGGGGGAGTAGAAGAAGTCATAAAGAAAGAGAGGAAGAATGGTAAAACGGAAGTGTGCAAGCAAACATGAAAGAAAGAAGGAAAAGAAAGGAAGAAGAAAGAGAGAAACCAAGAAAAGAAAAGAAAAATACAAATGAACAAAGAAAGAAAGAAAGATAGAGAGAAAGACAGAATGAAAGAAAGATAGAGAGGGAATCTGGAGAGAAAAACAAGAAAGGAAGAAAGAAAGAAAGATAGAAAAGAAAAGAATGTTCAGGGGAAGAGGAAGAAGTAGCTAAAGAAAGGAGAGGAAAAGAAAGAGAGAAAAAATAGCGACAGTGAAGTGTAGCTTTGTCAAGGGTCCACAGCTAAAAAACGAAAGGTCTAAGGAATCTTGGGGAAAGGTCTGCTCAATGACGCTAAAAGGCTGATGATAATCTCAATGAACCTTTCTTCTGACCTCATTTTCTACACATCATGGGCAGTGAAACAGGGAACGGAAGTTGATGCAAAAAGGAACAAATCATAAAGACTGTTATTTTAGGTTCAAATCAATATTATTAAGAAGGAACTGAATCAGCTCCTTAAAACTAGAACAAGGAAATGGCTTCCCTTGTCAAAATAGAGCAAATGTTTTTTCTTCTGACACTATAAACATGGGAGGTGTGGGGTAGTTTAGGGAGGTACCAATTTGCAAAGCGGTTGAATGAATGGCCCCCGTTCTGTCTCCACAGATAGTGGAACGTCCGATCCAGGGCACATGCCTAGGCGAAGCATATGGAGGTTCTAAGATGGCCCAGTCGTCAGAATCTCCCCTCTCGTTGCTGAGGAAAGCTTGGCAAGAGCTGTCAAAGGAAGTCAAATTGGATGTCAAAACAAATCCTTGGTTTAGAATCAGCGTTCTCCGTTTCCTAGACTGGTTGTCTTCCTCAAGGCCGTAGAGCCCTCCACTGCACTGCTATTTTAACTATAGCTGTGGAGAATAGATGGATTTATGACTTTCCCAAGGACATCAGTGCTAAGTGAGCGTAAACAGACCCGATCGAATTTTTAATCTGGGTCGCCGATTCCATGGTCCGAGCCATTACCGCCTACGCCAATCGCATCTAAAAATGGAATCGGCAAATTGAGTTCCAACTAGAACCGAGACAACCTCCGTTCACTTCGCATTGATTTCCTCAGGAAAGGCATGAATACATCTCTTCCCTACGCTGCTATTGGCAATTAGCATGAGAAGTTAGTGACTGTAGTTCGAGTGGTTGTCACCTCTAGGGCTATTTCATGTACGACATTTATCCATGTAAAACCTGCTACCATACAAAAGCTTGAAACAAATATGACGTATATACTGCATTCTCTTTGGCAAGCTAACAATAACGGATATTTTCGTCATTCGCAGTTGAGCTATAGAACTGCAAGGACTGAAATTCATGTCATTCACAGTTCATGGGGTTTGAGCTCTTATGGACTTAACATCACATGGATATACAGCACAGCATATTAAAAAACATCAGGGGTCAGAGATATCAAGAAAATCATAAGAAAACTCATATGGCAACGGGCTGGCCATGTTGCGAGAAGGTCAGACAACTGCTTGATATCACAACTCATAACATGGATCTCCAGAGATCGTTTGCAATTGTGATCAGCAAAAAAAAAAGATGGCGAGACGAACTAGACAAGTTCAGAAAGTACAGGCTCTGCAGCGCCTGCAATCGAGAGGTCTAACGAACCTTGGGAGAGGTTTATTTGCAGCGATGGACGTTAAAAAACTGCTGTTACTGCTGCTGCTGCTGATGATGATGATAGTGATGATGGTATAAAGACGTGTTCACGATCTGACGTAAGTCGTTAGGCATGAGACGACGTCTAACTGTAATAGAGCCGATCTTTATTTCCCAAGAAATATTTAATGTAATTAAAATTATTCATCTACACATAGATACACAATGCTTCAACGCTTTCGATAGAAAGGAATGATGTAACGATATTGATTTATCGAGGCAGTAGTTTTTCCTTTATGTTATTAAAAACAACGGGCGTACTTTGTCAATTCAACTTCAATTTTACTTGTTTGCAATACATATATATATATATATATATATATATATATATATATATATATATATATATATATATATATATATATATATATATATATATATAATCATAAATTGTGTGAAAAAATAAACAATTGAAGAAAATGGGGCTGCTTCAGGAAATCAACCTATAACCGATTGGGTAGCTGCTTCAACATAGAGTTGACGTTGTCAAGGCCAAGTGATATATTAACCATGTAATGACGGGAGATCATTTCAAATAATAGTTTCAATATGATATAATGTAATTTATAACAATTCTCTCGGATCATATACATGCATTTCTTAATATATATATATATATATATATATATATATATATATATATATATATATATATATATATATATATATATATATAGTATAACGAGGCAGTAATCTTCTCAATCCATTCAAACATACATTATTAAAAATAACAAAATTGGTTTATTTGACTTCTTTGTTAATTTCTTCTTGTTTGCATATTAAGCTTCTATTATGAGCCTTGGTTTCAAAAAACGTAATTATAAAATTTAAAAAAAAAGTAATACTAATTACTCTTTAAACAACATTAATTACATTTTCTTGATCATGATCGATGATAGTCGAAAGATCTAGAACCAACAACTTTGGAACATTTTTTAAGAAAATCCGATGCTGTTAATAAAAGCTTTATACGTGAATGAGAAAAAAATAACTTACAAGTCAAATACACATACGTTGTTAGTTATTTTTAATAATGCATGCTTGAATATATATATATATATATATATATATATATATATATATATATATATATATATATATATATATATATATATAATCACGCACACACACACACACACATATATATATATATATAATCACACACACACACACACATATATATATATATATAATCACACACACACATACACACACACACACACATATATATATATATATATATATATATATATATAATCACACACACACATACACACACATATATATATATATGTATATATATATATATAATGTGAACAATTGGAAGTGAGATAGACTCAGGAGTAAAAGTGCATGGAAACTTTGTTTATTAATTAGTTAATCCATAAATATATTAATTGGTGAGTTAAAAATGTTTTGGTTTGTATTTCCATCTTCAGTAGCGTATGCTGTATGCTGTGTGTGTATGTGTGTGTACTCTGTGTGTGTGTGTGTGTGTGTTTGTGTGTGTATGTGTGTGTGTGTGTGTACCATTCAGTGATCAAAAGTTTTCTGTGGAAAATAAATTTATGCTTCACTTTGGAAGCAAAAACTGGGATCCAATCTTTTAGGTTCATCCCGGTGTGTGGCACTTAGGTCTATCTGATATATATATATATATATATATATATATATATATATATATATATATATATATATATATGCTATGCCTATATTTCATGTTGATAAAGGACGTTGAACTTTTGACATATCTGTATATCCCTACAAAACTAAGAGTAATTATAAATTACTGTTTTTTTAGAAATCAAGTGAAAGCTATGAAGAGCACGGAGTTGATATTAGTCCGATAATCTCGTAGCAACTAAATCACGCGAGATGTTTTTTTAGCTGATTGAATCAAAATGGCTGACTGTTTAGTGTCCCATTTTATTAAAATTCGTCAACCAAAACTGTCATCAAAACTGTCAATAAGTTTCTTCAGTTTTTAAGTTGGTCTGGCTCGCTATGTATGTATCACGTATATAGGCCACACCAACTGAGCTAGAGGACTGAAAACCTTGACTTTATTCCTTATTATGTCTCGAAAAGTGATTTTTTGTTTTTTTAAAGCTCCCCCAATATGTTTTTAGTTGGAGGGGGGCATTTTTAAATGTAAGTTTATGCTAAATTGGTCCCTTAGTTTGTTACCAGCGACATTTTGACTTCTGTTTTTGAAAATTCAGATTTTTTTCAGTGATCACAGTCTGACAAAAGGCGAAGGGAGTAAATTGCTCAGAGATCATCCCTTTATTCCAATTCTTTTTAATTGATCACCCTCAACACCGATGTGCTGTCATAACGTGTTGGTTGCGTGACGGTTCCTATTGAACGACTCACCACGCCTGGTTTACTGGATAACATTCCTGTTTACAACGATTACTATTAAGAAAAGGACTCAGCTCAGATATAGTTGATCTCCTACCACTTGACACTCAAGGCAATGTTTTTTGTCATCATTCCTACATCGATTAACCATCAACATCATCACCATTTCCATCTTCCCTTACTTAGACACTTTGTGCCTTCAGAGCGTTTCTGCATTCGCTGATAACATTGGCATATCAGAGACGTGAACTTCTTTGTATTTCTCATTTTCTTTTGTATCAGGATGGTAGATAAACCCAGCGTCGTCTTCAGTAAAGAATTTCTAGAAGAATCTTTTTTTCTTTCAATGGCTCAAAGCAATTGTTCCCGAATGGAAAAATTAGGTTGTCTTGTTACAAAGACTATATGATTCGAATACAGTACTTGGCAAAAATTAGATGTTATCATTATTTTGTTATGAATCGTTGGTCTTCGTTTGAATACTTAAAGGACCGATTCAATTCGCCGATTACGTCGGTAGCAGCTTTTACTTCTGACTTTTTTAGGTTTAGGAGCGTTTTTTTTATAGCCGTTTGAAACCATCTGTCACAAGAATCTAGGCCAGGCCACACACTCTTTAGTTCAAGCCTTTCATGTTATTTTATTTCTCATAAACATTTTATAGTAACTGATATTGAACACACACCTCTAAAAGAATTGTTAGTATTGACATTTTTATTCTTTGATCGGACAGGACGTTTTTTTTGTAATTTGTTTCTTTTCTCGAAAGCCGATAATATTCTAAATGTCATATAATTTTCATGATTACTTGATGTTTGATGATTTTCTGTGTTAGCATCACTTTCTGAATGTTTATTATTTGACTCTTCATCATTAACTGATTTTATATTTCTATAAGTTGTGATTAAACCCCCAAGATAGATACCCAATCATTGTTTGTTGCATAGGCTGACCAGATTGCAATACAGCGCCTCATGATATAAAGAAGTCTCGGCCTCCTGAACCCGCGAAAATGATCTTTTTTTAAAATTCTTAACTAACTAACTAACTAACTAACTAACTAACTAACTAACTATATATATATATATATATATATATATATATATATATATATATATGTGTGTGTGTGTGTGTTTGTTTTACTTTTCAGCGAACATACAACTCTATCTATTCTTTTATTGGTGATATTTCAGCTTTGCCAGCGCCATTCTCAAACTGAATTAGAAACGTTACGAAATTTCTTGTTGAGAATTGTTTTGTCATTCTCGTGATGCAATCGTTTTATGATACGTTCACCGAAAAGAAAAAAAAAAAGATTTGTTCACTATTATTACCCTGCTACTAAATATTCACTAAAACTATAAATTTGTAACGATAATAACTTGAGGCGTATATTAAGATTTACGATGTTTATTATGAGGAAAAAATGTTTTTAATTAATCACTAAAATGTTGCAAAAACGAAATTTATTTTCTAAGAATTAGTGAATAACATTGAGCCATTTTTTAGTAAGCACTATTTGTATTTTTTCGTGAAGAGATGGTAAAAAATGTTCTAGTTACATAGTTGTTTTTAAAAAAAGATTTTCAGATATTTCTGCGACCCCTAATTAAGGAGGGTGTCCAAATCCCTACTTTGAGAAGCTCTGTCCTAGCCCAGGGCTCCTTTAATCTAGTACTAGTTGCATTTGCTGTTCACGCAACCCTGGATGCTTGCTCAACGCCGAGGATGAAGTGCCTTACAATGTTAGAAGGTAGTTAGAGCACTGCTATTTACCAAATGCGCTGGTTGGATTCATGTTTTTCTTAGGGCATTAGTGTGATGTGAACGCACACTATCCCAGTCTGAGTTTGAGCCCTGTTCGCCGATTCCGTTCCTTACACTGTTAGGTCACTCACACCTCCTGAGTAAAGGTCTGGTTAGTAAATCAATAAAAACCGTCATGTGACCAGCAATTAACATTTCTCCCACCGTGATTTGAAATCACGACCAACTGATAGGCGGCTCTCACACCAACTTGCAACCGAACTTGCAAGTATTATATATCTATAAAATTCTAATGAATAAGTAGATTTATACTTGAAAAAAATATTTTTATATTTTTTTTCCTTATTTGAAATCCACAAAAGAAGAAGAAATCAAGCAGAGAATCACCCCAGGATGGCAAGCTTTCGGCAAAGAAAGCTCAATCTTCAAAAATAAGAAGATCCCAATAATCCTAAAAAGAAGAGTATACTACCAATGCATCCTCTCGATAGTCACTTATGGAGCTGAAACATAGAACCTAACCAAGAGACAAACCTTCGAATTGCGAAGCATGCAACGTACACATGAGAGAATCATGCTCAATCTTACATGGAGAGAGCACAAGACAGCACAATATATCAGGAAGAAAACAGGAGTCTGAGACATCATAGAATCTATTAGAAAACTCAAATGGCAATGGGCTTGTCATGTTGCATGAATGGCAGACAACTGATAGACATCACAACTCACATCATGGATCCCAAGAGATCACATGCGAAACAGAGGCCGACAGAATACAAGATGGAGAGATGAAATAGATAAATTCAGAAAGTACTTGCTCCGCGACACCCATGATAGAGAAATATGGCGGACCCTGGGGAAGGTTTATGTCCAACGACAGACGTGAAAAGACTGATGATGATGATATATTCAATGAAAAGTTGCAGTAATCATCTTCAGTCGGAAGAGAAGTGGGAATAGAGTTTTACCCTGCAGCAGGCTGGCTTGTTCAATTTTTAAAAAATTTTTTCGTTTTTCTAATGCTCATTTATTTCTTAGAATTCTGTCTGAATAGAATTTCAACAGGAATCATAATCAAAGACGTTTGGGCTGTTCCCTGTCGTTGACTGTAATTAATGAGGTACTGTGTTCTTACAGGGAGCAGTATATAACAGGAAAGCTAAAAAACAGAGTGCACACCACTACCAACGCTATAGTCAGGGAGGGGATAATTTTGGATGGATCCGCCCCAAAATTTTGTCGCTTCATCCATGGCCAATTGCCAACTCTGTCACAAAATTTCACTGAAATTCACTGAGAACTGCCGAGATATCGTGTGGATGGACATGAATCTTTGGCGATATTATGCAGTGTGGACATTTAACTGTGACATAGGAGGGAGTAATTTTGCATGGATCCGCCCCAAAATTTATTCACTTCTCCCGTAGCCTATTTCGTATCCTTCGACGTCCTTGCAACCAGAACATTTAGGGGATATCGTTGGAACATTCACAAGCGTGCATAAATATATTAAAAGAAAAACAGAAAACTATCTCCAAATTAGAAAACTGCCTGGATCCGCTTCAAAATTTAACCAACGATTCTTACTCGTTGTCCACACATTCACAAAATTAAATTGAAATCCATTGAGAACTTTTGGAGATATCGTGTGGACAGACTGATGGATAGACAGAACGACAGACAGAAAAACACGACCAAATACACACACACACATGTATGTGTGTATGTACATCTAAAATAAGATTTACAACGATGTATACCCAGTGAATGTCAACCCCTCGTGCCTTATGCCTTCTTCAGCAAAGGGGGAGTATGTTTTGTGCTTGTGATGCAATCAAACGAACAAACATATCGTTTTTGAAGAATGTCTTAGGCACGAAATGTTGATATTCACCGGGTATATGTCCTTGTGTATCCCATTTTATTTATCAATAGCTCTATTTACTTTGATAAATATCGAGCACTGTGCTTGAATATCTTCAGCAACAGAAATAAATCTGTTTTCTATTTATTTCTTTTTTGTGTTCTTTCAAACTGAAAAAGTATTATAAACTATATATATATATATATATATATATATATATGCGTGTGTGTATATATATATATATAATATATACATATATATATATATATATATATATATATATATATGCGTGTGTGTGTGTGTGTGAAAGAGAGAGAGAGAGAGTGTGTGTGTGTAATTATTCTCCTGTGCCTACCATATCAAACCGTTGCATTCGTACCGCACTTCAAAAAGACTTATTTTTTTCTCAATTTTTCTCTTTCCCCAGGGACAAAAATGAACTTACTGAGGTTGTTTGTTTTGAGAAACAGTATATCACATCAACTAGTGGCGGTTTTCCTCTGCCATGTGCTTTATCTCGGCTGTTGCAGAGGGGAAGGACCGTTGCCCATCGAGGTTATGACGAACCATGATTACTGCGTAATTGGCGCCGGACCGGCAGGTTTACAACTTGGATACTTCCTGGAAAAAACTGAGCGGAACTATATTATCTTTGAACGATCAAATAATTCAGGTAAGTACCTGTTATATCTTATGAAAAGCTTATTAGAAAATCGTCGACGGAAACTATCGAAATAGATTCCCTCGGTTTTCAAGTTAGTCTGGCTGACTCACTAATGCATGACTCACGCATACAGGCTGTATCAGTGGCACTAGAGGACTGAAACTTTCGACATTTTATTTCGACTCTTTTTTAAGTCAAGAAAAAAAAACAACAGGTTTTTAGTGAGGGTCCAACTTGAAATGTAAGTTCGTGCCAAATTGACCCCTTACTTCGTGTCCAGCAGCATTTACGTATGTTTCTTGAAAATTCAGGCTTTTTTTTAGTTTTTTCATCCAACAAAAGGTGAGGAAAGCACCCCTTTATCTAATTTTTTATTGATCGTCCCCAACACAGCATGCTGCCAAAAGACCTTGATCATGTGACGGCTTCTATTGAGTTTCGTCTTTTTTTTTGTGCTTATTCTTGTGAGAATAATTCCTGTGATTTGATATCGAAAATAATGGCACCTTAATCCCTCCCAAAGTACTCCCCCTGAGACTTCACACACTTATTCCAGTGTCCCTTCCGCTTTTCAAAACAGTCTGAAAAGTTTTCTTTCGGGATTACTGTCAGATGCCTCGTTATATGCACCGTAATCTTGATCATTGTCTGAAACCCCTTCAACACAAAAGCGAGAATCCAAAAGTCGTAGGGAGCCAAATCTGGAGTCTAGAGGGGAACAGATCCGCAGACAGGGTTGATCATTATGTTTTCATTGATCACCAATTTTATTTAATTTTTTGAATTGATCTTCCCCAACGCAGCGGTTTCTGTTAAGTGACTGACCAGACCTGTCTTTCAATCTTTTCGAAAATTTTGATCATATATTTACGTTTAATGATAGATAACTATTTCCTAGATCTTTCATTTAGCGGAAGTTTATTTGCATTTAAAGTTTATTCGTTATAGATGCGCATATTTGTTTGAAATGTTTAAAAGATCGCATAAATCAAATATCTTATAAGGCGTCTTGAATCTCTTTATTGATCCTTTTCCTTGCATCTTACCGAGGGTTGGTCATGAAAAAATTGTAGTCCTGGTCTCTACTAGAGCGATCCTTACTAGGGTCACTAAGCTGACTCACGCAACAGAAATTTGGGCTTTGTCCTCCGCCTCTATACTGCATTGTTGGGTTTCTTTCAAGCAGACGGAACACTATACCTTTCACTTGTGACCTTCCTCTCAAAATTCACGAATCCACCTGTCTCTGTCGCTGTGATCAAATGACAGCCCTTTAGCACTGAGGAGCGGTTCGTCGATGGACTCGGGCTAGCATCTCGGCTTTATAACACCTCACAATAGCTACAAACCTTGATTAGGTTCCCGTGGATCATTGAAAAAAATGGAGGCAACTCCTTTGCCTTATGCGTCACACAACACAGAAGCAACTAAGCTGAGCCTTTTCACACAGACATACACGCAGACAAACGAGCAGAGATGACTCTGAAGCCCAATTGGCTGGTTGATTTCATATAAGCTGTTTTTTGCATAAGTATGGATACACTAATAATTTGATCAGAGAGCAGAAGGAAGAGATGTCAGCTTGTATAATGCGATTCAATCACAATCATGCCGATCGAAGCTGCCCAGGAATCTTTTTTTCTCTCTCTCAGATGAAAATTTTTTTTCCTCATTCAATTTCCTATCCAACTGAGTTATGTCCCTTTGAGAATCCATTTAACTGTTTTGGTATAATTCGACAATTGGTGGGTGAAAAAAGATGGCGTTTTCAGAATACGAAAGACACTGGATAACTTTGGGGTACCACCTTGTATTGAGATGAATACGAGCCATATTGAATTAATAGTCTTGAACCATTTTCAGAAAAAACTATATATATATATATATATATATATATATATATATATACGGGTGTTCTCATGTGCATGAAGCTGTCTACACACGTAGATGATATCGTCGGCACGTTGCGTTAGTTTCAGTTACACATGTATTTATGATTACACGAGTTGAAAAGTGACAACACTCGAGTTCTCTCTTGATAATGACGGATGATGGTCGAAAGATCTGAACTACTAACTTTGGAAAGTCTTCAAAAAGCTTCGATGACATCAATAAAAGGTGTTCCTAAACTAGAAACATTAACAAAGAAGTTAATAAGTCAAGGTTTGTCTGTTTTTGTTGTTTTTTAACAATGTATGTTCTTATACATAAATATGTATATAAATATTTGATGATTTGGGGGGAAAATAACTAAATTATTTTCATATATTTTAATTTCCAATTACGCGTTTTGCTGTGATGTGGCAGAGTAATCATATCGGAATCAAATGAATATTTCAAATACATAGTCAAATTAATCAGTGTCTGAAACATCACTCCACTTATATATATGTATATATATATATATATATATATATATATATATATATATATATACATTGTATAAATTAATTACAGATATTGGGAAATAATTGACTGAAATGACATAGATGTTTGGATTTTTTTCATATTTTTAGGGTTTAAAGCTGTAAATATACACAATAACTGTGTCATCTACAAACAGCTGTTTCGTTGTATTACAACTCTTCAGTGTGGCTATAGACCATCCAATATCCCATCCAGTACTACGAGGTCTGATCGAAACCTTTGCTTTGGAACCAGAGGCTGGTATTTTACCTCTGCTCTACGCATAACTGAACTGTCAGTAGGACCGAATTTAAGCGATAAATTCACTTAAGCACAATTCTCCATCCACCAGAGAGCTCCATTCCAGAGTTGGAAGAGGATTGCGATATAGCTTATAATGGGTGAGTTGCCCTACTCAAAGACTGCTCAACCGTAAAGAAGGGAGCAATGATTATAATTAATAATTGTGTCACCCACAGACAGCTGTTTTATTGTATTACAACTCTACAGTGTGGCTATAGACTATCCAATAACCTATCCAGTACTACGAGTAGGATCGAAACCTTCGCTTCAGACCCTGAGGCTGGCATTTTACCCCTGCATATATATAATTCATAATTTTTTCAGTCCGTAAGAATACAAGAGAGAAACAGATATAATTTTTCCATTGTTGATGATATTTAATCACGTTGCTCAATATTCATCAAAGTAGATAGAGCTATTAATATGTAAAATATGATTTACAAGGATATATACACAGTTGATGTCAATATTTTGTGCTTAACGCAACCGGCAATATATATTGTTCTTGTTTACAAAACATGTTGCTGGAGGGTGCGTTTGGCACAAAATGTTGATATTCACCGGTAATCATCCTTGCACATTTATCATATATAGAGAGTGAGAGATAGATTATAGTTGACGATGTGGAATTGCAAGAGTATGAAATTTGTTCTAATACATCTTAATTTTTTAAATTTAATAATTCTGATGTGTAACATTAGATATCTTCGGGAAGAACTGAAATACAGATAAAGTTAAGAAAGAGTAATATGTAGAGGAGAAACTCGAATCTTGATTTAGTGGTCGTAAATCATAATATTGGCGAAGGGATTATTTGTGGCTGTTATCAGTGTGTTTCAATCTATCAAATCCATTAAATTATGTTGTCGGACATTTTACAAGCACACTGTAAGCACACACACACACACACACACACACACACACACACATATTGAAACTCTATTTGAAATGATCTCCCGTTATTACATGGTAAGTGTATGATTTAGCTGAGATAATATAAATGGAATAAATGATTGAAGAAAAATCAGCACAATTATAGAGTTATGCTACGTTGAAGCAGCTACCTTATCGGTCACAGGTTCGTTTCCTGCAGCAGCCCCATTTTCTTTGATTTTTTATTGTATCTACTTTGTCTTAGCTGAATGATACATTCACCATGTAATTTCAAATAAACTTCCAATATGATATAACGTAATTTATATATATATGTGTGTGTGTGTGTGTGTGAGATCTGATTTAGATTGATGGATAGATGTGATATGAACAGTCTTAGATGAACATGAAATGACATAGGCACGCTCGTATATATATATATATATATATATATATATATATATATATATATATATATATATATATATATATATAATTGTGTCATTCACAGACAGCTTTTTCGTTGTATTACAACTCTCAGGTAGGGTTATGGACAATCCAGTATCCCTTCCAGTAATGCTAGAAAGAGTCGAAACCTTCGCTTCAGACCCAGAGGGAGATATTCTACCCCTGCCCTACGCAGAACTGGACGGTCAGTAGGACCGAATTAAACGATATGTTTACTTACGCAGGATTCTCCACCTACCAGAGTGCTCCATTCTAATGTTGGAAGAGCATTGCTATAGTAGCTTATTGTAGACGAGTGCCCTACCTAAGGGAGCTCAACCATAAAGAAGGGAGTGTTAATGATATATTCATATAATTGTGTGTATGTGTATATAAGCATGAAAGTCATATATAAGACATTTCTGTATAAGACCTTGATAGATAGATAGATAGATAGATCGACAGACTGCGATAAATCAAAGCAATGGAAAGTCATGCCGATGCTATATTAATTTATTCTCTCATTTAATCACACTGACGCTAATCAGAGCTGCCCTAGGGATCCTTTTTCTTTCACTCTCAGATGAAGATTTCATTTCCTTTTTCAATTTCCTATCCAACCGAGTTGTGTCCCCTTGTGGATCCGTTAATTGTCTTTACATGATTCGACAATTTGCTAGTGGGGAAGATCTGTGCTGTAAGATTGAATTATAACCACGCAGATTAGAGCTGCCTAGAAACACATGTATTTTCTCATCCCCTGTCAGCGGTTCCTGACACATAGCTTCTAGCTGTATGACAGGTGTTAGGGATCCCACGCTGAAATCCGCCGAGATAATTTCACTTCTACCAACGAAGTTGGCAGAGGTATTGGGGGTATACCGAATGGGGTGTCGGGGTGTCACAACCCATCTTCCTATGTACTTTCTTTTCGGCATTTTTTCTCATAGTGAGACAATTTTTTTTATATAGTTTCCCTTGTCAACGAAGTTAGAAAGTTGTATACGTATTTGGTAGCGTCTATTTTTTGTTCATTTGTCAATATATATATATATATATATATATATATATATATATATTCGAAAGTAGTAAATAGATTTAAATCAATTTTTTGTTTAAAGGTGGAGAATCAGTCCAAAAAAAGGGTGTGGTAACGTTTTTTGGTGAATCCAAGAATTTTCTTCTGGTTGAGAAATATCTTTCCATTTTTTCTCAACTACACTTATCTATCTATCTATCTATCTATCTATCTATATATATATATATATATATATATATATATATATATATGTGCTCATGATTAACTACACGATATCTCCAAAAGTTCAGAATTAATTTCTTTGAAATTCTATGGAAGGTTGGACAATAAACTACGAAAGAACCTCCCTATATCGCAGCTATAAGCTCCAATCATATCATCGTCGAATTTCATATTTGTTCACACGATGTCTCTTAAAATTCTCAATGACTTTCGATTATATTTTGTGGAAGGATGGACAATATGATACGGAAAAAAAAACGAATAAACTTTGGGGCAGATCCATGTGCAATTAACCCCCTTCCTTTGACCATGGTATTGGTAGAAGTATGTGCCCTCTGAGTCCTTTCTTGTTCATCAAAGAAATCTAGTGAATTCGTTAGGTCTTTTAATTGGGTCTTCAAGATGGATGACATTTTGGTATAATATCCGCAGGTCAAGTATGATTTCTTCATCTTTTTTCAGTCCAAAATTAGAATTACATGGCACTTTATCGGTAAATTAGATGCATGCAGCTATCCCCGTCTTTGCCAGTAATCAAATCATTAGATACTACTCCCCCCACCCTGGAGGTAAATATATTCACACGTTTTCCTGTCGAAGGAAGTTGCGATAAAAAGCCTCTAAAATAATTAAGATGGAAATAAATATTATCGTAAAAATTAATAATGACTCGCCATCGCCGTCAATAAGTGAACAACCGCAGCATCAAAATTTGTGTTAGAAAAATCCATCAAGGAATAAATATGGTCAGAATAAATTCTATTTATGACATCACTGGCGTTTTCTGCGGGAAGACAACTAAAGTAGAGAAAAAAAACAACATCTAAATGTTATTAACAAAACCGTCAGAATAAGGTCCCCCAAAAGATCAAAAATACTTTCCCGTCGCTGCCACAAAATCTTGTGTCTTGTGGAGAACTGATGCCAATTTTTAAGTCTGTACCAAACAGTATGGCCAGGAGCTCTGTTACAGGAGCCCTGAATAAGCAAATAAGCACACAAATACACACATTTTTAAAAAAAGGATAGAACCCTTTGCCATCTTTGATGGCAACGGTTGTTCAGTGTATTAACCCGCGCTTGTTTGCCCACGTAATATATCATCATCATCATCATCATCATCATCATCATCATCAGTCTTTTATCATCCGTCGTTGGACATAGACATTCCCCTAGATTCGCCACAATTTTCTATCACGGGCGTCGCAGAGCCAGAATTTTCTGAATTTGTCTAGTTCATCTCTCCATCTTGTATTCTGTCGGCCTCGGTTTCTCATGTGATCTCTGGGAATCCATGTTGTGAGTCGTGATGTCCATCGGTTGTCTTTTATTCTTGTAACAAGGCCAGCCCATTGCCATTTAATTTTTTTTTTTTTTTGATAGATTCTATGATGTCTCTGACTCCCATTTTCTCCCTAACATACCGCGCTGTCTTGTGATCTCTCCATGTCAGATTGAGCATGATTCTCTCTCAATTATTTTTCATTGATACTTGGTGGAAAGGCGGGCTATGAACTAAGGAAGAATTGATCAAATGTGTCTATTGAGTGACTAACCTGACCTTTTTTTTTTCCTCCATTCACGAATAACTCGAGGCTAGCAGTAAACTTCAAGAGACTGTTCAGTGGAAAGGCGCCCTGACATTTATAGGTCACGTGACTTCGATCAAATCACCCACACAGATATCGAGAGGAGACAGGTTGAGTTAACCGCTCAATAGAAACCGTCACAAACCTCTTTTGGCGACATGAAGTGTTGGGGGTGATCAATAAAAAATGAAAAAAATGTGATCCACGAACGAGTTACTTCTCTCGCATTTTGTTGCATGGTGATCACTGAAAAAAAATGTTTGAACCCCTTAAACGCAAACAATGCCAGATATAAGCCAAGGGATTGATTTAGCATAAATTTACATTGATTAACCTTCCGTTAAAACTCTGTTTAATTTGGATTTTTAAAAAAACAAAAAAAAACAGAATAAGCGTTTTTCTGGGTGTTATCATCGTCACTATCAGCCTTTTATTGTCTATCGTTGGACACGGATCTTCTCCAAGATTCGCCAGACCTCTCTATCATGAGCGTCGCCGTGCCCATTTTTTCTGAAGTTCTCTAGTTCGTCACAGCCACATTTTTGCATATGAACTCTGGCAATCCACGCTGTGAGTCGGGATGTCCTGAGGTTGTCTGACATTAAGGCTACATAGCCCACCCATTGCCATTTTAGTTTTCTAATGATTTCCATGATATCTCCGACCCGTCTTTTCTCTAATATACTTTTGTTGTCTTGTAATTTTTCCATGTGAGGTTGAGCATGATTCTCGTAAACGTTGAAGGGTACTCAGTTTGAGGGTCAATCTTTTGGTTAGGCTCCATGTTTCAGCTCCATAGGTGACTATCGAGAGGATGCATAGGTTGTACATCTTTTTTTCGGATGGCAACCCTCTTGCTCCATTGGTGAAGCCTGTCGCGTGATAGATACGTAGCCAGTAAGCTCGCAAGCTAGACTAACTTAAAAACTGAAAAAACCTGTACTGACAGTTTTTGTGAAAGTTTTGGTTAACAGCTTCTAATTAAAAAAAGAAAAATAAAGATTCGAAAAGGTCTCAGTAAAGTAGCGTTGTTTTTATCCTCTGGCCGAGTTTATATGTCATCTCAGAGAAAATAGATGACATATTAACTCGGCCGAAGAGAAAATAATATGATGCAAGAAAACAAGAGAAAGAACATGTTTGGTTAGTCACCTAAAAGAAACCGTCACGTGACTAACGTCTTTTGGCAGCATGTGGCGTTTGGGTGATCAAATAAGAAAATGGAATAATTGAATGAATCACTCCCCTTGCCTTTTGTTTTCCAGTGATCACAAAAGGGCTGAATTTTTTTAAAAGTACACAAGCATGAATGCTGCCAGGTACACACTGAATGACCAATTTATTATGAACTTATATTGTAAATTGACTCCACCTCTCAAAAACCTTTTTTTCGGGGGGAGGGTTCTAAAAAAGCAAAAAATAAATAGATATTCGAGACAATAATGAGTAAATGTAGAAGCAAATTTTTTGTCATCTAGCTCCATTGTTGCGGTCCATACACATGATACATACATACATTCGTATGGAATGACAATATCAGATGACTTGCTGAGACAAATGACTCATTATTTTTGTCGTTTTGCTTCTTAAGAAAACTAAGAGGGAGCGAAATGTCGAAAATAAAGAGTCGTTTGTCTCAACAAGTCTTCCGATATTGTCATTTCACTTTTTTCGATTAACCATTATCTACGTCAATACACCGATCATACATACAAACTTTCATTGCCAGCCAGACTACCTTGAAAAATGAAGAAACTTATGTGGAAAGTTTTGGTTGACGCTGTATAATAGATCCTTTGACCCCAGATTTTTTCTTTGTTTCTTTTTTTGGGGGGGTCGAGGGAGGGGGTAATTATTTCTGAAACTGAACGAAATACGGTCGTTTGCTAACTAGTTCTCTTACACTGGCTACAGTATCAGCCGTCCCTGCTCAGGATCCTTGTATCATGAAAATCAGCGTCACTCAGTTCACCATTGTCCCTTACGGAATCTGGTATTCCCAAGCGGTCACCCATCTAGGTACTGAACAGGCTTGGTGTTGCTTAACTTTGGCGGTCGCACGGAAACTGGCGTATCCAACATGATTTGACCGTAACGATGGTTTGTTTGAAAGTGTCCAGCTTCGTGACACTAGATGAAAAAATACAGAAATAAAAAAAATCGCCATCGCCATCACAGTCAATAATTGAACAACCGTAGCGTCAAAATTTGAAGACAAGTAAAGAAGAATTCCATCGAAGAATAAATGTGGTCAGAATCAATTCTATCTATGACATCACTGGCGTTTTCCAATTGGATACGTCTAAAACAGAGTTAAACATTTACAAAATTCTTGACCCGGCGAAATAAGACAAAAAGCGCGAAAATTATTTTCAGGAAGGGTCTGGTGGAGTACTGATGCCAAATTTCAAGTCTGTTGTCGAGAGGGCATGGCAAGGATCTATGGAACACAAAAACACATAAAAAAACGAATTGACACACAAATGCACGCGATTATGTAAAGGGTAGAACCTTTTGACAGATTTAGTGGCTGCGGTTGAGACTAAATTTGAACATAGAAATGTTATGTACAAAAATCAGACATTTTTGGTCAAAATTCTTCCCATTTCATTTAAAGATACCTTTTGATACGAATCAGATTCTCTTTGTGCTCATTATGTTTATACTGGACTACTAGAATATACCCGTCCAAAATGACGAGATTATTTATGTATGGATCGACACTAAGGAGCCTAAAGCTATTCAATTAATTAATTTATTTTTAACAATTCAAGTATCCTTATTTCATCTTTTTCAAAGTCTCCACTCATCTTAAGCTGTTTTTGAATGTGATGATCAGACATTGAGTTTTAAGAGTTTCCAAGGCGTAATTTTGATTATATTATAATAGGAAAGTAAATCAACCAATACGATCATCCCATTAGAGCGCAATTATACAAACAAATAACTAGACAAAAATTTGCATACAAGCCCATCATATGGTTTGATTAATAATATCCAAGATCTCATATCTCTATCATCTTTTCAATTACTTGAAGTTGTTTTTAATCTTTGTTCGTTAATAATAATTTTCATTATGCCATATTTTTAGAGTTTCAATTTGACTCAAGCTATTTTGATTTATGATGATCAGACATGAAGCCTTAAGAGTTTCCATGACGTAATTTTCATTATTATGTCATAATAGGAAGGTAAATCAATCAATGAGATCATCCTATTTGAGCGCAAACAAACAAACAAAAATTGCATAGAAGTTCATTGTACGGTTAGACTTTACATCGCCTTTTATATATGAGGATTTTTTTACAAGTTTCGATCTTTTGAAGGGTCTGCATAAATCTCCTGGATTCTGGTCCGATGCTTTAACCACTAAGCTTCTTCATCTCACGGCTCTGATAATTGTGGTGGAAATCTCCATTTACTTTTTGAATGAGCAGATATTGATTAGAACGGACACATCGTTACTATGTCTTCTGCTTTTTTTTTTTACAATTCTATTTCAATTAATCCATTCACTTCTTTTTCTCTTTTCTCATTCATTTTTTAAATTTCTATTCCTAGTTTCAGCCAATTTGATTGGCTGAAATTCTGTCCATTCAAATCGTAATGATCTTTTCTCATTTAAACAAATTAAAACTGATTCTTAAAAGAATAAAGAAATAAAGCCAAACTTCATATATATATATATATATATATATATATATATATATATATATATATATATATATATATATATATATAATTTCTTACGTGATGAAATAATGAGTGAGAAATGGATTTTTAAAATTTTTAATTGAAAAGGAGAGACGAAATATTTTTAAAATAGTTTGAGAGAGACCTAATTAATGTCTTTATTTATTTCTTTGCGATTTTTTTCTTCACTTTTACATGCAGTTCTATTTAATAGAATGAAAAGTGTGATTCTAAAGGTTTTCCAGATTATTGGCCTGATACTTTTCTGTCTTGTGGTTAACACGTTTCAGCGAATCTATTTTCTGGACTTCCTCAGGGTTACTGAGATATGTTCTAGTATCGTTCGAACATTTAATCTAGTTCTTTTTGTTCTCATTGTTGCTGCTATGACGTTTCGGCCGATCCATTGTGTGGCCTTCTTCGGGTGTACGAAGATATAGTCTGTAATTTTGAGATGAATCGTCATAATTCCAATTGTTGTTCCGTCTAAAGATCTCGTTTTTTTTTTGGTTTTTTTTGTTGCCTCAACGTTCTGATAGATCCATTCTACAGCCTTCTTCAAGTACGCAAAGATATATTCAGTAATTTTAGGATAACTCGTTATAATTCTAAGAGTTATTCTGTCTACACATCTCATTTTTGTTACCACAACGTTTCAGCCCATACATTCTAAGGCCTTCTTACGTATACAAAAGTGTGTTCTATAATTTCAAATCACTATCGCTGCATGAGTTGTTTGGACTATTTAAAACATTCATTGTGTTGTCTTTTGTTGTTATCTCAACGTTTCGCTAGATCTATTCTCCAGTGGTACTCAGGTTCATCACTCGCATGTATGTGGTGGGGTATTGTAGGTTGACTTTTTTTCTCGGTTAATGTCGATCAATCTTTTCTTTTGTGCAATTGAAAACAATGAAAAGGTATTTTCAAAGATTGGTAGACTCACCAAAAGATTGATAGACAACTTGAGGAAGCCCAAAGAATTGATCGTCTGGAACGTACCAACGATGAAAATAGAAATATGGAGATCGGTAGTCCGAACTACACTTGGAATGATATTAACTCTTCTCAAGATTGCAGAATGTATTTTCGTGGACTCGAGGAAGGCCATACAATGGAACAGCCGAAACGTGCTGATGACGAAAAGAATGAGATCTGTAGTGGGAGCAACTTTTGCAATAATGGTCATTTTCTACCAAATTACAGAATGTATTTTTGTGGGCACGAGGGAGGCCATACAATGGAACAGCTGAAACGTTGTGCCAAAAAAAAGAATGAGATCTGCATTGGGAGCAACTTTTGCAATAATGTTGTGCTAAAAACAGAAAAAATGAAATTTATAATGAGAACAGCTATTGGGGTGATAATGATTAATCTAAAAATTAAACGATGTAGCTTCGTATACGAGATGTTCGAAATGTCTCGATACTTTGTGGACAAATTTTGTAAGTCCTTGTTTTTGGATTTTATAGAGGTGAGGGGACTAAAAACTTTCAACCAGAACAGTCAACAAAGGTCTCATCAGTTTTTTAGTTAGCCTTGCTATCTTGCTGTTTATGAATGCATGTATTCCCTCCAAA
Source organism: Thysanoteuthis rhombus (assembly GCA_963457665.1). Classification (NCBI taxonomy): domain Eukaryota; kingdom Metazoa; phylum Mollusca; class Cephalopoda; order Oegopsida; family Thysanoteuthidae; genus Thysanoteuthis; species Thysanoteuthis major. Next base: position 30,084,104 of record OY735240.1, on the reverse strand, counting down.
GTAAATTCTTAGTGGATTGTTCAATTTGAAATGTAAGTTCATGCTAAATTGATCCCTGAATTTGTGTCACCTGTTTTCTGAAGATCAAAACTTTTTTGTGTGTGTGTGAGACGATTAACTTATCTATTGATCACCCCCTTTTCCAATTTCTAAATTGATCACACCTGAAAGACATTTATCACTTGGTGGTTTCTAATGAGAGACTAACCAGACTTGTTATTCTTTATATAAAAAGAGGAGAGAGAATTGCTTTTACAATATCCATTGGACAATGACCAGCTGCGGTCTGATTGCATGAATAAACTTGATTATCAGGATCGTGTTGATACAAAGCCGACAAGATGGTGTCTCTATTTCGTTTTGTTGTCAGAAAAATAAATCCCAAAAGATGGTAGAAAACAGGCAAATGTCGAAAAATACTTAAAAGAACAGGAAATAGTTGGCTTCAGAACAGTTTTTTTTCTCCGTCTTTTCGATAATTTACTTTCCTTTTATTTTTCTTTGGTTTCTTTTCAACTCTTTTTTGCAAATTTTTGCTGCATAATTCAAGTTAGGATCGTTCATGCAGAGTCAATATGGCGGTCATGCGTTCGTCCCATCAACGACTGAGTAACTCCACTGGAGAGTGTTCATGCATTCTGATTTCTTTTCAACTCATTTTTGCAAATTTTTGCTGCATAATTCAAGTTAGGATCGTTCATGCAGAGACAATTTGGTAGTCATGCATTCGTCTCACCAACGACTGAGTAACTCCACGGGAGAGTGTCCATGCATTCCCATTTCTTTTCAACTCTTTCTTGCAAATTTTTACCGCTTAATTGAATTTAGGATCATTCGTCCAGGGACAATATGGCAGTCATGCGTTCGTCCCACTGCCGACTGAGAAACTCCGCAGGAAAGTATCTTTTCATGCATTCCCATTTCTTTTCAAATCATTTTTGCAAATTTTTACTGTATAATTCAAGTTAGGATCGTTCATGCAGAGAAATATGGCGGCCATGCGTTCGTCCCACTAACGACTGAGTAACTCTATAGGAGAGTGTTCATGCATTCTGATTTCTTTTCAACTCTCTTCTGCAAATTTTTACCGCATAATTCAATTTAGGATCATTCGTCAAGGGACAATATGACGGTCATGCGTTCGTCCCACTGCCAACTGAGTAACTCCGCAGGAGAGTTTCTGTTCATGCATTCCCATTTCTTTTCGACCCTTTCATTGCAAATTTTTACCGCGTTATTCAAGTTAGGAACATTCATCCAGGGACAATATGGCAGTCATGTGTTCATCCCCCTGTCGACTGCGAAACTGCTCAGGAGAATGTTTATCTATGCATTCCCATTTCTTTTCAACTTTTTTTTGCAAATTTTTACCGCGTGATTCAAATTAGTATCACTCATCCAGGGACAATATGGTGGTCAATTGTTCGTCCCACTGCCGACTGAGAAACTCCACGGGAGAGTGTCTGTTGATGCATTCCCATTTCTTTTCAACTTTTTTTTTGCAATTTTTTACAGCGTAATTCAAATTAGAATCATTCATCCAGAGACGATATGGTGGTCATGCATTCGTCTTACTGCCGACTGAGAAACTCCACAGGGGAGTACCTGTCCATGCATCCACAGTAAGGTCCCCTCTGACCGGTTGCTAAGTTTCATCGAAGCCGTACAAGCAGTTCTCGAAATATTTAAAATGGATGGATACTTTTCGAACACATCTTTGTGATCTCCTAGTTCTCAGTAGTTCATTAAAAAAAAAAAAGATAGTGGGTCTTTTCTTTGTTTTTTACAATTTCGATTGGACAGCGACCAGCTGCATTCTGATTACGTGAATAAACTCGATTGTCAGGATCGTGTTGATACAAAGCCGGCAAGATGGTGTCTCTATTTCGTTGTCAAAATGGAGGAAAGCAGGCGAATTATAATTGAAAGAGCGGAAGATACTGTTCTTTTGATCAGTGTTCAGAAAACCTCAACCAATACTGTCACCCAAAACTGTCTACATAGGTTTCTTTCAGTTTTTAAAGTCGGCTGGTTGGCTACATCAAAGAAGAATATCACGTAGTAAAAACTTGAAAAAATTACTCTAATTAGTTACACGTGAATTTATTTCTTTATCTCAATGATATATATATATATATATATATATATATATATATATATATATATATATATATATAATCAGAAATTTACTTCGAGACTAACAAGTAAATTTAGGTTGACAATTTCTTTTACAACAAAATAGTTTTTCGGGTTGGACCTAAGAAACACGGTGTATGTGTGTATGTATGTATATATCATGAGGACAGGCTGCACTATAGGAGCTTCAGGACTGAAAATGTAAACATTTACACCTTATCATGTCAACAAAATACATTTTTTCACCTCCTTTCCTGTATAGGTTTTTTAAAGGGGGATACAGTTTGCACTGGAGGTCTATGCTAAATTGATCCCTTAGTTTACGTCCGGCAGCGTTTTTTGAAAATTCAGATTTTCCCTGTGATCACTTTCCCAAAAGGACGAGAGGAGTAACTTATTCATTGATGAGCTCTTTTTCTTAATTTTTTTTAATTGATCACCCCTGATACGACACGCGACCAAAAGACACTGATCACATGACGGTTTCTATTGAGTGACTAACCAGACTTGTTCTTTTTTTTTCTTTCCCCCCAATAATTTACTGTCTCTTAATCATTTTTCGCTTCTTTCAACTCTATTTTTTTTCAAATGTTCAATGCGTGAAGCGAGTTACTATCATTTCTACTGAGACAATATGGCGACTGCGCAATCTTCGCTGCTTCCCAAGTATCTTATTAGATTAGCCTACGTTTTACTCAACGGGTGGCTTCTCAGTGACTTCTTCCCAATTTTCTTGTACTGGCCCCACGATACCCACGGTGGACAGGTCTGGCGAATTGGTGGGGGGGAGGCCTATGTCCAACGACGGACGCTAACAGACTGCTGCTGCTGCTGCTGCTGCTGCTGCTGCTGCTGCTGATGATGATGATGATGATGATGATGATGATGATGATGATGATGATGATGATGATTGTGTTTGATGATTGACAGGCAAATTTCTGAAAATGTCGATCTCACAACATGGATCCCCAGAGATCACGTGAAAAAACCGAGGCTGGATGAGTATTAGATGGAGAGACGAGCTTGACAAATTCAGAAAGCACTGGCTCCGCGACGCCCATGATAGAGAATTGTGGCGAATCCTGGGGAGGGTCTCAGTCCAACGACGGACGTTGAAAGAATGATGATGATGATGATGATGATGATGATGATGATGACGACGACGATGATGGTCGTGTTTGATGACAGCCAAAATTCTGAAAATGTCCATATAAAAGTTTGGGTGGTTCGACAAAAATCTCCCGTCTGACAACCCCACCTCAAGGGGAGTACCTGATGATTTTTAGTGGGATGCAGGTCTGTAATTTGCTGACATTGTTCGCATGCAGGCCTCTAATTTGCCGGCTAAGTGGGTGAGCAGGCCGAAGAAGCAAAGAAATTAGTGTTCGTTGTTCGTAGCAAAAACTGTCTTTTGAAATGGCCAAGATCGTTTATTTCTATATATATTGGATATTTTGGATCGTACGCCCCCCCCCAACACACACACACACTAACAAATACACACTTGCATAGAAGATCGGTTATTTCTATATATTTTAGACCGTGGACCTCCACATACAAACACACACTCACACACACAAATAAACACACACGCACTCACACACATATACTAACAAACTCATGTGCACGCACACATATACACATGCACTGTCTCTGGAACGTTTTTTAAAGTAAACACATTAACTTATTTGCGTTGCATTCCTGGAAGGTCATTTGACATAAATTTCTGGCCAGATCTTTAATAATGCGTTTTTATGACCAAGAAATCCTTTGCAGAGCATTTTCATCGTAAAATTTAGAGCAATTTGTTTCTATTGTGAATTGATAGTTGAGTTTATTGCAAATGACTTGCAGTGAATGTCACAGTTAAATCCCAGCTAATGTATTTCTACTTTCAATGAAACTCAATACATTCATCTGATTGGAGCAATTGTTTTGTTTTTTTTGGGGGGGGGGGTGTAAACCAGCTTAATAGTACAATTGCACATGCAATTTTGCTCGATTTGGGCGTTAAAAGCCATATTTGTTCATTTTTATCTATCTATCTATCTATCTATCTATCTATCTATCTATCTATCTATCTATCTATCTATCTATCCAAATATCTATTCATCCGATCTGTGTTCTCCTCATAGCCTAATGAAGAATGTCTGACATTATGTCGGATAAAACTTATCCGTCAAATAATCTATCCTTCCATCTATCTATCTATCTATCTATCTATCTATCTGTCTATCTATCTATCTATCTATTCCAGGCTGCTAATATCTATCTGTCTATCTCAGAAAGATCTCAATCCCCTTATTTGCGGTAATTCAACGACAAATCATTCTAAAAAGGGCACTGTATTTCATGTAATACTAGTAAAAAAAATCGTTGATTTAGTCTCCCATGAGAGTCACAGGTTCGATTCCCAGTATGAGCGTAGATTATGGAAAACTCTTTATTTAGACGAATCTCCCCGTGAACTCAGCAGCTAATTGAGTACATACTAATCTGTGTCATTGGGGTAAGGGTATCCCTTTGGTTGACTTGTAGCCAGCCAAAAGATCCTTAAAAGACAGATGACGATGATGATGATGATGATGATGATGATGATGATGATGAAACTTTAAATCTAGGAGCACGGTCTTGTTATTTGAACGTGTTCATTTTCAAAGATTTTTGGGCTCACGAACCGGAAGACCATGCTCCAGTCCAAATTCTGAAAACCGTGAACAGAGGGCAGGAGTTTATGTAGTTCAAAATGGCAGGCATTTAAAAGAAGGAATCTTCCATGCATAAGTCAATTAAATCACCTTTATCCATAGATTTCGTTTATTGAAAATAATTTTTCAAAATCCTTAAAACTAAAAAGATATGAATGTTGCAACCCCCTTAGAGACTTTCACATCACCCCTATGTAATATGCTGACATTCTCCCTAAACCTATAAATAAAATTCAGTTCCTGAAAGTCTCGCTAAAATCCCCCACTTCGATAAATTGACAATCAAGCAGCCTGGATCTACAAGAGAAATTTATGCTATCTATCATGACACAATTTCGGTAGAACACAGGGTGGGCCCTTGGGTCAGTTGGCATGGAACCCCCATTTTGAAGAGTCCTAAAACTCAGCAAGGTAGACTACTACATCTACCTAGGACAACGAATCTCCATGAGATCCTCAAAAGAGGAGGAAATCAAGTGAAGAATCACTCTGGGATAGCGAGCCTTCGACAGAGCAAGCTCAATTTAAAAAAAAAAAATAACCCTGAAAAGAAGAGTATACAACCAATACATCCTTCCGATAGTCACTTATGGGGCTGAAACATGGAACCTAACCTAGAGACAGGCCTGCAAACTGAGAAGCATGTAACGTGCACATGAGAGAATCATGCTCAACCTTACATGGATACAGTATATCAGGAAGAAAACGGGAGTCGGAGACATCTTAGAAACTATTAAAAACTATAGTGGAAATGGGCAAGCCATGTTGCAAGAATAAGAGACAACCGATGGACATCACGACTCACAACATAGATCCCCAGAGATCACATGAGAAACCGAGGCCGACAGAACACATGGAGAGAAGAGTTAGACAAATTCAGAAAATACTGGCTCTAAGACGCCCATGATAGAGAATTGTGGCAAATCCTGGGGAAGATCTATGTCCAACGAGGGACGTTAAAGGACTGATAATGATAATTGAATAAAACTGCTTGCCGTTATCTTGATTTTTCAGTTGTGCTTGCATTTCTCGCATCAGTTGTCCTTACTGACATACCGAAGTGTTAATCTTGTCCTTTGCTCAGTGTTGCTGATTAAGTTTTTGATGAGTTACCTTCCTTGCTCAGTGTTGCTGATTTGAATGTTTTTCTTCTAAAAGTACGTGTTTTGGGTTGCACCCAGATACTAGATGATTCTTAATAAAATTAGTCATATTTTTATTTAATACGACTTTCAAAAAACAAGAAAGTCCCACTAGTCCTAAGAAAAAAAGAGTATACAACCAATGTATCGCCCCTCCCCCGATAGTCAGCTCTAACTAAGATATTGACCCTCAAAATGAGAACCATGCAGAGGGCCCATGAGAGAATCTTGCTCAAGTACACATGGAAAGATCATAAAACAGCACAGTATATAAGAGAAAAAGACAGGAGCCCGAGACATCATAGAAACTTCGAGGAAACTGAAATGGCAATGGGCTGGTCATGTTGCGAGAATGGTAGACAACCGCTGGAGATGAGGTACGAGGCTTTGGCCGACAGAAGGTAAGACCATGGGACGAGCCAGATAAATTCAGGAAGTACTAGCTCCTAGATGCCCATGATAGAAAGATCTATCATGATGATTATGATAGATTATTATTATGATGATGATGATTATTATTAAGATGAGTAATATTTTAAAAAGTGAATAATATTTTGATAAAATGAAAATGTTCGATCAAAGTTACTTTTGATTCATTAACAATATGTGATGAATTTCCCAGATCTTATATATATATATATATATATATATATATATATATATACATATATATATATATAAATTTTATATCTATCTATCTATATATATATATATATATATAGAGAGAGAGAGAGAGATAGATAGATATATACATATATATATATATATATATATATAGATATATAGATATAGATATAGATATATATATGTGTGTGTCTGTGTGTGTGTGTATGTGTGTGTGTATGCAGAAACTATTTGTTTCTAGGTTTTCTAAAAGTTGTTGATGCTGTCCTTACTTGATCCGCTCACCAGTAAAGAACTAGTGCATCTATGGCCTGACTTTCAGGCTTGCTATAAATCATTCTAGTTATTTTTCCATCTTTTGCTTGTAAGTTCATTATGGATACTGCATAAAGATTTATATACATGTACATAAATGATTCATCTAAGACAAGATACTTTTGTGTTCGAGTGTTTAAGAAGTTTGAAAATTTCACACACCTGTACGTCATAGCTGGCAGAAAGAGCAATGTTAGGAATAACTCTTAGCGATAAGAGAGGATCAGGGTGAAAAATATCATACAGGTAATTAAGTAACAAAAATGGATACGGACTGGGCTCATAGCGAGAAGCGTGGAAAACAGATGGGTCAAAAGGGCCAATCGATTGATGCCCGTAATGGAATAAAAGTAATACAAAAGGTCCAGGAATGAAATGGAGAGACGGGATATAAAACTTTGCGCAATGCATCCAGAAAGCTGAAAATTTGTGTACAAGGGTAACTTGATCCCAGAATGAACATAGCATAGGTGTCAATGACCACAGGTAACTTCTAAAGGTCGATTCAAGTTGAGGTCAACTTTGGCAAGCATTTTCAAATCAAACACACGGTCCAATATACAGGCAGCATAATTTTGTAACGGGGTAACTTGACCCGGAATGAATATAGGATAGATGGTGCTGGTGACCTTCAAATGTTAAATTAGGATCGCATCAATTTTAGCATTTTCGAATCTAAAAGAGACAGCTGCATTCTACGGTTTACAAATTTATGTACTGGGGTAACCTGATCCGGTAATGAACATAGAATAGGTGGCGCTCACTTCTGGTGACCTGTAAAGGACAGTCAGTTTTTGGCATCTTCAAAAAAAAATGTAAATCCAATGGAGATGGCTGCACCCTGTGTCTATGAGTATGATTTGAACACAGCGTGAACATAGAATAGGGGGCACTGACCTCCATTGAGAAAACAGATAACGGAATATGACTATGGAACAAGGGTTTATTCTCTGTTGAGTTTTTGGTGATAACTTTTGGATTAGACATTATTATTCACCGTCTGGGTCCTGAGATTTGCTAAGTTTAACCGCCAACGCTCTGATAGATGTGAAACTCTAACCCGTGGGCCATGGACAGGTTCTGAAAGATGCCAAATTCCAACTGAAGATGGAAATATCATGAAACTTGTGTAGAGTCATTCTCTCAAATCTTCTGTAATTATTTATTTTATATACATGTATGTGTTTGTGCGTGTGTTATAGGATAATGTCTGTTGGATTATATATCCATCAAACATATATATATATATATATATATATATATATATATATGTATGTATATATATATATATATATATATGTATGTATGTGTGTGTGTGTGTGTGTGTGTGTGTGTAAAATCGAAGTCAGTCATTTGTTCCTTTCGCTATCTTATATATATGATAGCAAAATTTCTTCAGTAATGTATAGTATATATATAGAGAGAGAAAGAGGGAGAGACAGAGCTAGACAGTCGCAGAGAGAAAGAGAGAGAGATAGATTTACTAACAAAGGGGGAGACTGGGTGAGGCAGATTAGCAGAGTTATAGATAGATACCTATGCATGTAGGTAAGAATCTAATCTTTATTTTCCTTTATCCCAACTCTGAGTATGTGTGTGTATGTGGACATGATATATAAGACGCGAAGTATTTCTTAACAAGCATTGCCTGGGGATCAGATTTATGACAAATCCTTGCTTTTGTGTGTTTGTATCCTGTACGGTATGGGTCATCAAATTATGTATCGAAACTAGTGTTGCACGTAACTAGATTATTGAATTTCCTAACCTTCCCAAGCTCAAACTTCTCTTTCACTTCTAGGTAGACAAATGCAAATGACCCAAATTGTATAGAAATGTATACGAGAAGCTTTGTTCCCTGAAAAGAACGAACGTTTTTGTTTGGATAAGACGAATATTTGATATGTTTACATCGAAATAAGATTGAACTGGAAATAATATATTCTAGGGTTCTTTTGGGCTCCTGAACTCATTCTTTTTACTGGTGATCAGTGGAAGATTCACGGTAAATTCATCGCAGTGAATATGCCTGTAAATTAATGCTCTGGTAGATTCAAGGCGAATTCTGGTAAATTCACATAGGAAATAAATCGACTACAATTCTATGGCCTGATATTATTCATCACAGGAAGTTCACAACTAATAATTTCTCTACTGAAAATTAAATCGCAGTAATTTACCTGAAACCTCATGTCCCGATAAATATGTAGCAGTAAATTCATCGCAGATAAATACATGGTCTGATATTATTCATCGCAGTATTATGTTTGATAAATACATCGCATTTAATTTTATTGCTGATAATTTCATCACGGTAAATACATCACCAATAATTTCATAATGCCTACAACTTCATGGCTTGATCACAGTAAATTCATCGTGGATAATTACATCGCAGGAAATGAATCGACTGAAATTCCATGTTGAATAAATACATTGCATTTAATTCACAGCTGATAATTACATCGTGGGAAATTATGCCTACAATTTCATGACTTGATCACAGTAAATTCATCGCAGATAAAAGCATTGCAGGAAATAAATCATAGCCCGATAAATACATCGCAGTAAATTCATCGCGGATAATTACGTGGTCTGATATTATTTGCTGCAAAAATTCATTGCTGATAATTACATCGCAGGTAATACACCAACAATCTCATGGCTTGATTACATTGCAGGAAATAAATCGACTGGAATTCCATGCCCTAATATCATTCAGAGCAGAATATTCACTATAGGTAATCACATCGCAGTAATTGCCAGAAACTCTATGGCCTGACAGATGCATCGCAGTAAATTCATTTATTTTATTAAATTCAGATGATTTCATTGCGCTAAATACATCCTCAGTAATTTCATCATCGCTGACATATCGTAGGAAATATGCTAGCAACTTCATGGCTTGATCTCAGTGAATTCATTGCAGGAAATGAATCAACTAAAATTCCATGGCCTGATATTATTCATCGCAGAAAATCCACTACGGATAATCATATCACGGTAATTACGTGAAAGACCATGTCCAATTCATCGCAAATAATTGCATTCAATTCATTACGGATAATTTCATCACGGTAAATATATCATCAGTAATTCCATGATACGGCGATAAAATTATCTGGCAATGTGCATTTGGATTTTCTGCGATGAATCGAATCAGACCATGGAATTTCAGTCGATTTATTTCATGTAATTCTGCGGCATATTTCCTGCGATGTAATTATCAGCGATGAATCAAATATAATGAGGTTTCAGGTAATTACTGCGAAATAGCGAATTTTCTGCGATGAATAATATCAGGCCATGGAATTTCAGTCGTTCCATTTCATGCAATGTAATTATCCGCGATGAATTTACTGAAATCTAGGCATGAAGTTGCAAGCATATTTCTCGCGATGTAATTATCAGCGATGTATGGAAATTACTGAGGATTTGAGGAAATTATCAGCAATGAATTAAATGCGATGTATTTATTTAACATAATACTGTGATGAATGATATCATGAAGAATATGAATACCCGCGATGTAATTTAATTCATTACAGATAATTTCATCGCGGTAAATCATCATTAATTCCATGACTTTGGTTATTTATTGCTTATAATTACATGGCAGGAATTACCTGAAACCTCATGGCCTGATTAATACATCGCAGTAAATTCATCGCAGATAATTCATCGCGGATAACTCATTGCGGAAATTAAATGAATACATCGTGAGAAATACACCTGCAAATTCAGGGCTTGCTTGCAGTAAGTTCATCGTAGGATAATTGACTGAAATTCCATGGCCTAATATCATTCATCGCAGAAAATTCAGTCCATAGCGGTAATTACCTGATATGGCAGTAAATTCATCCCGATAGCCTGATATTATTCATTGCAGTATTATAGATACATCGCATTTAATTGCGGTGAATACATTTCATGACCTTGTCTATTCATCACAGATAATTACATCGTAGGAAATACGCCTTCATGGCATTGCAGGAAATATATGGCCCATTCATTCCGGATAAATTACATAGTGGTAAATAATCTGTTAAATAAATACATCACTAAATGAATTACATCACGGTAATTCCATGGTTTGTTATATTTATGGCTGATTATTACATCGCAGATAAGCACATCTCCATCGCAGATAACTGTATCACAGTAAATTAATTTCTGATAAATTACATCGCGGGAAATACTTCGCATGACCAGATATTATTCATCGCAGAAAATTCAGTTAATGCATCACCTGTAACTGAATAAATACATCACAATATATTCATCGTGACAGGCGATGTAGTTATCATGAAAGAAAATTAATTGATGAATATATTGACTTTACAGTGTGGATTTTTATATCGCGGTAAAAGCATCGACTGATAATTGTTACTTCATCTCATATATTGTGGATAATTACATCGCAGAAAAATATGACCTGATATATTCAATGCTGATAATTAGATCGCAGAGAATACATCACCTGTAACTGGTAAATAAATTGCAGTGAATCTATCGTGGATAATTACATCGCAGATAATTACATCGCAGATAATTACATCGCAGGAAATACATCAACTGTAACTTCATTTGCCAGATTTCATACTTGTTTTAAAACCCTAACCCTGCGAAGTGATCATTAATAAATGTATAAATATGTCTGAATGATGTCTGGCGATGCAATTCATCGCAATGGAATTTCCTTGTGATTAATTTACCTGGTGATGTAATTATTTGCGATGAAATGACTGCGATGAATTTACCATACATTCATCAGCCTCCACAGAAGAGTTTTGGAAAACTTAACTCAGTCTTTTTGCTGCTGATCTAATTAACCCTGCGAGGTGATAATGAATAAATGTATAGATAGTGTTTGAATAACCTCTAGCGATGTATTTCATCGCAATGGAATTTCCTTTTCAGATAATCCATTCAATAACCTTCTCTTAAGTATCGTTGTTATTATTACAAGAGTTATTCGTACTATTGAACATATTTTAGTGTTGTTATTCTTGTAACCACGATAATGGCCAGTCAATTCTAAAGCTTTCTTTGGGTGTCCAGTTCGTAAAGAGGGTGATGGGTCCTTTTTTTTATACAGAACAAGATTGAGGGCGGAATCGGTAGTTAATATGAGATGTCCAGAAAGTATCCAGTCATTTAATATAAACGAAACGGCGTCTTAATCTCCTTCAAACTAGTCTCATTGTGACCTCACACTCTTATTCTAGAGTCTATTATACAATTTTAAACAGTCTGTAAAGTCTTCTTCTAGGATCGTCATGAACTGCTTTCTCAGGTTCTATATAATCTTGCAATCGGTCTGATATCTCTTTAGGAACATTTGTGAATCGTCGGGAATTGTATCTGAACGATCGCACCGAACACAAGTTCACTCAAAAGCGTCTCACTGTCGACTTAATCAGCCTACGCAGTAAAGTCCCCTTCTCATCGCGTGCCAGGTCGCATCAAGGCTACGCAACTGGTTCTCGAGAAATTCAATCAAGACAGACCTCGTATACATTCTGAACCGATTTTTATAATCGCCAACGTTTTTCCTGACCATATCTTCTTATCTATGAATATAGATGTAGAAATGCGTACTCAATAATTCATATATATATATGTGTGTGTGTGTGTGTGTGTGTGTGTGTGAGTGTGCTCTCTCTCCCCATCTCTCTCTCTCTCTCTCTCTGTCGATTTCCAACTATAGTCTTTGAAAATTCAATAGTCGGAAATACTCTTATATCGCTTCGTCTTAAATTAGCCGTCATTCACTTCCAGGAAACGGAAATATTTCCGATTCCCAGAACTCTCAATTTCATCTTCGGCGTCAGAGACTCAAAACGATTTATAAATACACACATATATATATATATATATATATATATATATATATATATATATATATATATATATATATATATATATATTTATATGTATATATATATATATATAAAGAGAGAGAGAGAGACATGACATACATACAAGACACGATATACTTTTCAACAAGCATTGCTTGAAGTTCAAATTGCAGAGAAATATTTTCTTTTAAAGTCTTTATATATATATATATATATATATATATATATATATATATATATATATATATATATATATATATATATATATATATCGTCTTATTCATTTTGTCTCATTATAATACATCAAATGTCTGTTCGTCTGTCTGTGTTAGCCTAACTCAAGGACGATTAGAGCTATGACCATCAAATCTTCTTTGCTTTCTAATGGGATTCCGATGCACCTTTTCGACAAATATTTTTTTGAGAATTCCTGAACAAAAACATGATAGTATTGGAGTCTGAATTCGGCAATGATAGTCTGCTTTCTATTCATCTCCCTATCAATCTATGCAATACTGAAAATCCGATTCTATTTCTCAGTATGTGTCATCTAAGTAGCCGAACCGGTTGCCGGTGATATTAAATCAAATTATCCCTAAAATGCACTATAAATGTGAAAGCAAACAAAATTCTAGGTCATTAGCTACTAAAATCATGATAGTTTGGGGTCTGCGTTCGCACTCATCACAATATTGACCATCTTATTATTCTATAATTCTCTATAATACTAAAAGTCTGATTCTGTATATCTCTATAACCCCTACTTGTTACCTAGGGTTACAGATATATACAGAATCAGAAACGTTGCCTTGTAGGCATTTGTGTGAACGAAGATTTGCCTGAGTTTTACAAGCTTGAAGAATGCAAAAGATGCCTGGCTGATTTGAAACTGAACAAATGATAGTGTGGGGTCTGCATTCATGATACGATTTCTATTTAACTATCCATCTATCGAACGATGAAAGTCTTATCTGTTTATATGGATTTGATCAAAGTTGAGGAAACGGTTCATTCAAGCCAAATGTATTTAATTAAGGTACACCAGTTTTTATCTCTCATTGGGACCGAATACCCCATGTACGCCTTGCATAGGAACTAGCTGAAAATTTCGCCCGTAGAGCAGATTTTCAGCTAGTTCTATCAATGTCTAAAGTAGTGTATATCTATCAATCTGTTCGTATCGATCTATCCCAGTCTCTTCATATCTATTAGGATGGCGAGCCTTTGGCAGAGCAAGCTCAACCTTCAAAAATAAGAAGATCCCATTAATCCTAAAAAGAAGGGTGTATAACCAATGCATTTTTCCAATAGTTGCTTTTGGAGCTGAAACATGGAGCCTAACCAAGAGACAGACTTGCAAACTGAGAAGCATGCATCATCATCATCATCATCATCATCAGTCTGTTAACGTCCATCGTTGGACATAGACTTTCCTCAAGATACGCCACAATTCTCTATCATGGGCGTCGCAGAGCCAGTACTTCCTAAATTTGTCTAGCTCGTCTCTCCATCTAATACTCTGCCAGCCTCGGTTGTGCATGCGATCTCTAAGCACCCATGTCGTGAGTTGCGATGTCCATCGGTTGTCTGCCATTCTTGCCACATGGCCAGCGAACTGCCATTTGAGATTTTTAATGGATTCTACGATGCCCCTGACACTTGACTTTTCCTGAATGTACTGTGCTGTCTTGTGGTCTCTCCATGTGAAGCCCAGCATAATTCTTTCATGATGTCTCTGACTCCTGTTTTCTTCCATATATACTGTGCTGTCTTGTGATCTCTCCATGTGAGGTTGAGCATGATTCTCTCATGCGCACGCTGCATACTTCTCAGTTTGCAGGTCTGTCTCTTGGTTAGGTTCCATATTTCAGCTCCATGGGTGACTATTGGGAAAATGCATTGGTAGTACATCTTTCTTTTAAGGATAAATGCGACCGTCATTAAATTTATGATGTAATTAATAGTAATAACCAAAACAGAAGTATTGTCGTTGATCGTAAGAGCAATCAAAACAATTTTTAAAAAAGCCTTAACGTGATCTAATTATGCTTTGATTTAATTTCATTCATAATTATATATATATTATTTTCTCTTTGCTGGACGCAGTATTCAATCTAATTTTTGACTGATAATATTCGGGCTTTGTCAATCAACGCCATTTTCAAACTAAATAAAGAACGTTACAAAATTTCTTCTTTAGAATTTCTCTCCGTCTCTCTGTCTCTCTGTCTCTGTCTCTCTCTCTCTCTCTCTCTCTCTCTATATATATATATATATATATATATATATATATATATCCCTACACCGGAACCACATCGAAACAGTAATGACATCACTCAAAAAGTCAAAGAAATATGTGTTCATTTCAAGATACATTTTTATTGTAAATCTAACATACCCACCACGTAATATCGAGAACCGCTGATCCAAACGACTTCAAACTTGACTGTGCAATGTCCAATGCACGGACCAACATATATGGCAAATATCAACTCCGGACAATGGCCAGTTGCCGAATAATCTCGGTCGGTGCATGAGAACACACGTATTTATCTATTTTTCCATTCAGAGTAGAAATGAGAAATGAACAGTAAAGCTCTCAAGGAAGGTTTAGAAATTAAGAAGAAACAGAAGCTCGCTATTTTCAAATAAGAGTCAATTAGCGTTGCATATTTTCTCCGATTCGTAAAATTACAGTTTTTTTCTCAAATTATAGTTAGATATTTTTCCCGCTTGCAGAGAGAGAGAGAGAGAGAGAGAGAGAGAGAGAGAGAGAGAGAGAGAGCCAATGTATGATTGAGACAGGTAGGTATTAATAAACCAGGATTGATAGATACAAACGAAGATTAGTAAGCTGACAAGATCTCTACATACAAAAAAACAAAAAGCAAAAACGGACAACTGATCTGATGAAGATTCCGGTCTTGCATGTTTCATTAGACTGGACGACGAACCCATCGGAGATTGATAACGATATCACCTGCTCAAGCAAAAGGTAATTCTAGCTTCAATCATTCGATTGATTTATTATGTCAATGTACGTATCTACGAGTGTACGTACGCACGTATGTAAGTATATATATATATATGTGTGTGTGTGTGTGTGTGTGTGCGCGTGTATGTGTGTGTGTATGTGTGCGTGTGTGTGTGTGTATGTGTGTGTGTGTGTGTATATACGTAAGAGGAATAGAAGAAAATATTACTAGTTTCATTTTAAAATTATTGAGAATTTATTCCTGGTATTTCGTCCATTTTCAGGACTTCTTCAAAAGGCAAATTCATCGTATTCAACATTTTCACTATATCCATATTGATATCTGATTCAGGTTAAAGGATCACATACTCGTTTAAAAAAAATAATTCTCAATTTTGCCTATCGACAATTTTAAATCCGCGGTCTCTTTATCTCCTCTCTTCATTTGATTTTTGAAGAAGTCCTGAAAATGGACCAAACGTCACGAATAAAAGTTCAATAATCTTCAAACAAAACTTCCAATAGTGTCATTCATTCATCATACTGTCGGATCAACCATAATCCGTACCAATATTTATCCACACGTACGTATGTCAGTATGTAAGTATACATGAGGAACTTCAGGTTTCGTTATCCGATTGAATGAATATACGTATGTATGTATATTCGTGTGCAGGTGTATATATGTATATACGTAAGTATGTATGTATGTATGTATGTCACAAAGAGATCATCATAAACTAACTTGTGGGAGGGTCTGCCTCAGTCAAGCTGGAATGAAAAGGCAGCTACGATCTCATGAAAATAGACCACGGATGAACTATCAAATGGCTACAAATCACAATGTCTATGGAAAAATACTCAATCCAAACGGAGAACGGAAAAAGCGTGCTAAAATACATTGAAATTGAGCACTCTGTACCAGCATCATCTCTTTTGTGCTAGTTTTATGCCACATATTTTGAATTCCTGGCTGGGCTAAAGAGCCACATCCGTTCCAGACATAATTGAATGATTCTTGAAAAAGATAACATGCGATGGTCATATTCGAAATCGAGGTGGAAGTCGTCGTCGTCGTGTATATATGTATGTATATATGTAAACCATATATCAACTGTCGTTTTATCGTGTTTTGACCGGCTACAATTATAATACAATCTGTCGCCGATCAGTTTCCTACTGCTTGCTTTCCGTTAATAGAGTTTTGATTCAAATCTGTGATTCTGAACGTGGAGCAGACGGCACACGAAGGATCAATTTGAATACAGGGGTGCGGGATTTGGAGTTTGGGCGGAAAGAGTAAAAAGCATTGCACGAATCAAAGTGACTCAACCTAACGAAATTAGGGCTTGGAAGTGAGAACACTCGTTGCAGACATCAGAATAAAAGGTCTCGCTGAACTACTAAACTTGAAAATCTAAATTTTTATTTTTTAGATTAAATTGTTATTCAAAGCGATAATGCAGCGTCTCATATAAAGAACCGTCCACGTAAACTGTCACCGAAAGTGTATGTTTCTGTAGTTTTCAAGTCAGTCAGGCTGGCTACATATGTATGTATGTATGTATGTATGTTTGTATTTGTGTGTGTGACTAGAGAAAGTGATGGGACGACTGTCATCTGACAAGATGAAGCTATCGTTATGTATCACGTACAAATGGCCACACTAATGGAGTTAGAGGGCTGAAATTTTAAATATTGACTCGCTATAATGTTTACAAAAAGCGTTTCTTCGTTCTTTTGGAAATTCCCCCAACAGACTTTCACATTGGGATTCAATTTACAATGGAAGTTAATGCTAAATTGATTGCTTTTTTGTACCCGCCTATTTTTTGAAAATTTAGTGATCACTGCCCAAACAAAAGGCGAGAAAAGTGACTTATTCATTGATCATTCAAATGTTTGATTAATCATCCCCAATACGACATGTTGCCGTAAAACATTGGTCGCGTGACAGTTTAAATTGAGTGACTTACCAGACCTGTTCGATAAACATCTTTGAACTTGATTAGAAAATATATCTCGTCATTGAAATTATTTCTCCTTAATTAATCTTTTTTCTCTTCGATTTAAAATAATTGTTTGTTTTTTTTTTCTTAATGAAAAGTATCGCTCCTGGGTATTTGAACAAACACAAAATCTTTTTTTATTACCTGTGATTGCAGGGACCTTTAGAGATTTTAAATAGGGCGTGGGAATCCTAATTAACTTATTAGTTTGGCAACCCTTCCATTCAGCGATGTGACTTTACCTTTCCAATCCCTTTGATTGGTCTTGAGCAGGATTTTAGAAGCATATAAAACAACCTTTTTTTTTTTAACAATTCAATTCTATAAAAAAGATTTCCAGAAATTTAGCATCGAGAACAATAAAAAGTGACCAAATGCATGCATTTTCATGCTGATTGCAATATATATATATATATATATATATATATATATATATATATATATATATATATATATATGTGTGTGTGTGTATGTGTGTGTGTATGTGTGTGTGTGTGTGTGTGACGTTATTTCATATATGTTGATGAAAGTGGCAATTGGAAGATGAAGAGAAGAACTTGAAAAAAAGTAGGTGTTACGTCTTCAATTCAATTTTTTCTTATGATTCCATGGGTACGTTTTGATGCATTTCGGCAGATGCCAGCCATCTTTTTCAGAGAGAAAAATTTCAGTGGTTCACAGAAAATTCTGCTGTTTACACGTTTGATGTTGAGGAAAGAAATGGGGGTATTTCTGGGTTGTTTGGTTGTTTAGTTGAGGTGTTTTCAACAACTAACATTTTCCTGTCATGACTTGAAATCACAACTTTGTAATTGCAAGGCAGCTCTCTTACAGACAAAAGTTTCTGTAATCATCTTCAGTCGGAACAGAAGTTGAAGTGATGTTTTGCCCAGCAGCAGTCAGGGTTGTTTTTTTCCGTAATCAGGTTTTCATAAATTACGCTATGCTAGTTGCCGTGTCGTCTTGTTATAATAGTATTTCTAGAATATACCGATTAGAAATGACAAGGTTATTTATATAGAGATCAGCACTAAGGAGCCAAAAGCTATTTTATCCGGTAATTTATTTTTGATAATTCAAGTATCCTAATTTCAAGTTCTCTTTTAAAGTCTGAACTCAACTCAAGCCGTTTTAAAGGGTGATTAGGCACGAAGTCTTAAAAGTTTTTATGACGTAATCTTCATTGTTATGTCATAATATGAAGGTAAATCAACCAATGCACTAACAAATAGAGAATAAACTTGCATATATGCTTTTGTAAAGTTCATTCATAACAAAATTTTATTCCAACTTCTGTAGCCTCATTTTCTTCCTTTCTTTCTTTGATTTTCTTCTTTTAATCTCCATCTTGTGTTATTCTCTACGATTTAATCATTTCTTCTTCCTTTTTTTCTCATTTTCTTTTACTTCCATTCTTCTCTATCCGTTATATCATTCATCTTCCATCTTTTATGTTTTTTTGTTTTTTGTACTCATTGCTGATCTCAGTGCATTTTCTCTCTCTTTCGCCATCCCCTCCTTAGTTCTCTTCAATTTTTTTCAAATTCTTTCAAGTCCAGTGTTTTACCTTAAAGAAGACCCAAACTCATTCTTCCCTGTCCCCAGTGTTTTTTTTAAAATTTACATTAGGTGGGTTGGGGTTGCCGTGTTGGTGGAGGAGGTGGGGCGCAGCAGTAACTGATCCCTGTTTCCATTCCTCCCTTTCCATTCTCTTTACAGCCTGATTCTTTAGTGTGACATGGAAGATAGAGATGGTGGCGTTTACATGTTTTAATGATATAGATATATATGGAAAGAAAGAAAGAAAGAAAGAAAGAAAGAAAGAATTGAAGGGAAACGTTGGTTTAAAGAAAAAAGAAAGAAAGATATGGCAAATGAATGAATGAATAAAATAACAAAGAAAGAAAGAAATGACAAAGTGTGGTTGGTCACCCAATAGGAACTGTCTCGTGATCAACGTCGTTTGGAAGCACGCAGTGTTGGTGTGATCAATTAAAAAATGTAAAAGTGGTGATCAATAAACAAGTTACTTCTCTTGCCTTGTGTTGGCCAGTGATCACTCAAAAAAAAGTCTGAATTATAAAAAAAAAACAAAAAAAAACATGAGTGCTACCGGACACAAGCTAAAAGATCAATTCAGCATAAATTTCACTGCGAATTAAGAACCTATCAAAAACCCATTCGGGGGAGAATTAGTGAAACAAGTTTTTCTACTCATCATCATCAGTCTTTTATTGTCCGTCGTTGTCAAGAAACTTCCCCCACGATTCGCCACATCTCTCTATCATGGGCGTCACGGAGCCATTTTTTTCTGTACCTAACCAGTCTGTCTCGCCGTCTCATATTCTGTCTCCCATTCTTGGAGCATAATCTGCCCATTGCCATTTGGTTTCTGTGATGTCTCAGACTCCTCTGTTTTTTCCCTTAATAAACATGGAACCCAACCAAGAGGCAGATCTGCAAATTGAAAACCATGCAATATGCACATGGAAGAATTATGCTGGACCTCACATGGAGAGACCACAAGACAGCATAGTACATCTGAGAAAAGACAAGAGTCAGGGACATCACAGAATCCATTAAAAAGCTTAAATAGTAGTGGGCTGGCCATGTTGCACGAATGGCGGACAACCGATGGACATCGCAACTCACGACATGGATCCCCTGAGATCACCTGCGCAACTGAGGCCGGCAGAATATTAGATGGAGAGACGAGCTAGATAAGTTCAGAAAGTACTGGCTCTGCAACACCCATGATAGAGAAATGTGGCGAATCCTGGGGAAGGTCTATGTCCAACGACGGACGTTAAAAGACAGATGATGATGATGATGATGATGATGATGATGATGATACAGTGCTGTCTTATAAGGAGTAAACGCTTAAATTTTCAGCACCTCTAGCTCAATTCGTACGGCCTGTACGTGTGATATGTACACTCATACATAGCTAGATACACTTAAAAACTGAAGAAAGATACGGTAACAGTTTTGATGACAGTTTTTTTGTTGACGGTCTCTAGAATGAAGAACTGGAAAAAAATGACTGAAAAAAAAAAAGAAAACGTGAATGGTAGAAAGAAAAACAAATTACGCAGTTGTCGGACCAAGTAATCATAAATTATTGCTGTTAGCAACGCAGCAAATAAAAATAAGAATTGAAAAAAAAAATAACTATCGACAAAAAAAATACTGACAAGGAAAAGGCGGCCATTAGAAACATTGAAGCTAAAGGCTTGTTCTCTTCGGGACACAAGCGTCAGCTCATTCATCATGATTTCCCGTACGTCTAATTTAGCGATTATAATTAATCAGACTCGTAAATAGGAACTGCATATAACTGTCCTGCGACTGATAGATAGATATCAGTAGCTCACATAAATGAATCACCATAGCCCGTGCGTGTGCCAGAACGAATTATCAAAAAAATTAAATGAACAAACCAAAACGAGAAAAACATAAAAAGCAAATAACTGAGCTATTGTTAAATGAATTGTCTGTAACTTTGAGTCGTTGAATTGTTCCAACTTTCGTTATTTTCTTCATTATAAGTTTATGATAGCAACCTAATATGAAAACAATACCATCATCATCATCATCATCAGTCTTTTAACGTCCGTCGTTGGACATAGACCTTCCCTAGGATTTGCCACAATTATCTATCATGGGCGTCGCAGAGCCAGTATTTCCTGAATCTGTTTAGTTCATCTTTCCATCTTGTGTTTTGTCAGCATCGGTTTCTTATGTGATCTCTGGGGATCCATGTTGTGAGACGTGATGTCCATCGGTTGTCTCTCATTCTTGCAACATGGCCTGCCCATTGCCATTTGAGTTTTTTAATAGTGTCTATGATGTCACAGACATCCGTTTTCATCCTTATATACTGTACTGTCTTGTGATCTCTCCATGTAAGGTTGAGCATGATTCTTTCATGTACACGTTGCATGAATCATGCTCAACCTTACATGGAGAGTTCAGAAAACAGCACAGTATATCAAGGAGAAAACGGGAGTCTGAGACATCATAGAAACTATTAAAAATTTCAAATGGCAATGGGCAGGCCATGTTGAAAGAATGGTGGACAACCGATGGACATCACGTCTCACAACATGCATCCCCAGAGATCACATAAGAAACTGAGGCCGACAGAATGCAAGATGGGGAGATGAACTAGACAAATTCGGAAAATACTGGCTCTGTGACGCCCATGATGTGGTGAATCCTGGGGAAGGTCTATGTCCAACGACGGACGTTACAAGATTGATGATGATGATGATGATGATGATGATGATGATGATGATGATGATGATGATGATGATGATGATGATGATGATGATGAAAGCATCTCAGAAATTCGAATATAACAGTGATTTTTCTCTAGAAGGAGTTAACTAGTAGACAGACAGTGAACAATCAATGAACTATATAAATATATTAAGATAAATAGATGTATATAGACTTGAGTGGACGACGAGATAAAGAGAGAGAGAGATGATCAAACAGACAAATTAAAACTGATAGAGAGAGAGAAGATCAGGCAGAAGCAGATAGATAGATAGATATAAATAGACTGAGACAGATTGTGAAAAATATGAACAGAGACTGACAGATAGATAAGTAGATAGATATGAATAGATAGATAGATAGATAGATAGATAGATAGATAGATAGATATGAACAGAGATAGATTGATAGATAGAAAGATGTGGACAAACCGATAAAGAAAGAAAAAAAAGGATATCATGTATTCAAAGTATCGATGTATCTTTTGGTTGGTTGATAAAAGAAAAGTATATGCATAATTACGCTTCATAGAACGTTAAAATTCGCTTACAAGAGAATTCAATAAAATGCTTGCATTAAAATGGAACCTGCCTATTTTGACGGACATTGAAATCAATTTTGTGCGTGCGAAATAACTCACTAAACATCACGTACGCAGATGCTTATTTAAATCAATATTTTATTTACGTCGTCTTCTGCTAAGATTAAGCATAGAGTACGATACACATCGAAAATTTACGAGGCGGGAAAATGTTATTATGCAATGCTGTATTCATTTCTTATGATTAGCTCCGAGTCCACAAAGCTAGGTCTTTTTCGTTAGTCACCTCTAATTACAGCGATTACAGCATGCCGTATTTTTGGTTGCTATATAATGTACAATCAGAATCGAAAACACAGAGCTGAAGAAAGTAGACAACTACATCTACATAGGACAAATGATCTCAATGAAATCCTCAAAAGAAGAAGTTAGACGAAGAATCATTCTAATTTGGCAAGCTTTAGACAGAGCAAGTTCAGCCTTCAGGAACAAGAAGAAATCACCAGTCCTAAAAAAAAGGAGGGTATACAGCCCATGCATCCTCGTGATAGTCACCTATTAAGCCTTACCAAGAGACTGACCCTCGAACTGAGAACCATGCAACGTGCACAGAAGAGAATCGTGCTCAACATCACATAAAGAGATCACAAGACAACACAATATATTAGTGAAAAAAAAGGAGTCAGAGGTGTCATAGAATTGATTAGAAAACTAAAAATGGCAATGGGCTGGTCATGGTGAGAGAATGTTGCACCACCTCTGGACATCAAAACTTACAATGTGGATCCCTCGAGATAAACTGTAACCGGCTAAATATGAGATGGCATGACGAACTAGACAAGTTCAGAAAGTACTGGCTCTGCATCGCCAATGATACAGAGGTCTAACGAATCTTGTGAACTTCTATGTCCAACGACGGATAATAAAAAGCTGTTGCTGATGCTACTGCTGACGATTCCATTATCCAGATGATAATCTAAGACAGTGATATTCAAACTGTGTTTCGTGGAGCCCCAGGGTTCCGTGCGACATTTCCGGTGGCTACGCAAAACAAAGTGACATTTGTCACTTACTAATTCTTCATTACATGAACGATTACTTCGCGGCTTTTACACATGCCGTCTTTTTTTTCATTTATCTTGTGTGATAATTAATTGTTTATCGCTGTCATTTATAATGGTCTCATTATGACTCTCAACATAGTGGTTGCAATCTAGAGGGCACTTGAACTCCCTAATGATAAAATGTTTCTGCTTTTATATAGGGGACTGGTTCGTCCTCGTCTGGAAACATCGGTGAATGTGCAGAGCCCCTACCCTCTGGGAAAATAATAAATGCAACTGAAACAGTACAGAGGAAAGCGGCATAAATGATCTGGGAATATCGAAAAAAAAAAAAAACACACGAAGGGAGAAATAGATCATTAGACATACCTCCACTGGAATCATCATTATCATCAACAGTCTTTCAACGTCCGTCATTGGACATACACCCTTCCCAGGATTCGCCACACTTCTCTATCATGGGTGTCGTGGAGCCAGTACTTTCTGAATTTGTCGAGCTCGTCTCTCCATCTAATATTCTGCCGGCCTCAGTTGCACATGTGATCTCAGGGGATCCGTGTCGAGGGTCGCAATGTCCATCGGTTGTCCGCCATTCGTGCAACATGGCCAGCCCACTGTCATGTGAGATTTTTAATGTTTTCTTTGATGTCCCTGACTCCTGTCTTTTCCCGGATGTACAATGCTGTCTTGTGGTCTCTCCATGTGAGGCTCAGCATAATTCTTTCACCCACTCGGATACAATGGATGAAAGATGAACCTGATTGAAATATTCGAAATCAAAAGCAAAATGTATCGAACAGCTTGTAAAACGAAGAAAGGATTGAAAGAAAACCAGACAAGGACGAGGAAAAAAGAAAAATCACTCAAGATGACGAGATGTAAAAAAGAGTCGAGGAAAAACAGCTTCACACTGAGAAAAGTATCAATTTGGAACAACTTCTCTAAAGATGAAGTAACAGCACCAAGTGTGAACCTATCTAAGGAGGGGATAGATGTGCTATGGAGGCCAAGGTTACCGGCTTCTTGAGCAAAGGGACGGCCCACACCAGCAGAAAAGACGAGTCCGAGGAGCTCAAGAAGAAGAATGATCTAATTTAACTTAATTCAAACTAAATCCTTAATACTTATTTTTAATAGTTGCATTAAAATTAGAAACATCTTGATTATTTACGTGACCCGAGCGCTTTTCACGCAGCGGTCAATCAGATGTCTTTTTTTTCTGTTGGGTTGATAAATATCCGGATAAAGGCCAAAATTCAATAGTGTTATATATATATATATATATATATATATATATATATATATATATATATATATATATATATATATATATATATATATATATATATATGCAGCTATTGAAACATTCTGATAAAGTCTTTCATTCAATACTCAGACACACACACACACACACACATACATGTATATATATGTTGAAGCTTGGCCTTTATCCGAATGTTTCAATATATATGTATATGTGTGTGTATGTGTGTGTGTGTAAATGTAACAATTGAATCTTGGCCTTTATCCGAATGATCATAAATCCAATGGAAAAAAAGACATATGAACGACGACTGACTGAAAATTGATATGAAAATATTATTATTATTATTATTATTATTATTATTATTATTATTATTATTATTATTATTATTATTATCAAGAGATGGGTATGTAATCCAAAAGAAATAATCATGAATTGCGTTATATCATTTTTTAAATGATCCACCGTTATTACACGGTTAATGTATCATTTGGCCTAGACAATGCAAATAGATGTAAATAGAAGGAAAAGTTATTTCCTGGAGAAGGTCCTCCGGAAATTCAATTTTTGAAAAGGGTTCCTCAAGGAGTTTGAAAACAGCTGACCAAGGATTATGGTTCAGGTCAGGATTAGACAATCAGTTAGAGTAAAGGTCTTTTGAATTAATTTTTTTTTTTTTTACCTCTTTCTAGGAAACAAAAATACAGTCATCCCCACCATGCCCTCCCCCAAAGATACCTTAGCCACACCCACATTCTATATCAATAAGCTTACTAATTACTTATTTGATTAACTTTAGTTTTAACCCCAATCCTACCCTCCATATAAACCATCCAAATACGTACCAATAGTAAATATTCCGATTACGCTAAACATTGCAGTGAAATGACAGTTCAATTCAAACTTGTAATGAAAGCAATAACTGAAATCTAAAGACGAAAGTAAAAGCAAGTAAAAATTAATACTAATAATGCAATTCTTCATCTAAGATTAAATACGAAAAAAAACTTTTTTTGAAGAAATTGTGTTAGCGCTGAAATGGTTGGTTTTAGCTGTTTTGCTTGACGGTCTTTGAAAAGAGAAATTGAAGAATACATTGTCTGAGCGAAAGAGAAAAATGAAGGTAGAAGAAAGAACTTTTTGATATAAAAACCTAATTAATAGGAATGAAGTTCCCTGTTACGAAAGTCGCAACTTCTTGAAAGGCGAATAATAGAGAGAATTCCGTTTCACTAGACCCAGCCATTGGCAATTACGAGTTCAAAATTCTAATAAGGACAAGAAAATGGCGTCTCTTTCATCTTTCTTGACAATATGGAGGTCGAGGAAGAGAAAAGATATTAAAAACAGGACTTTTCCTGCTGTGTCTTCTTCTTCTTCTTCTTCTTCTTCTTCTTCTTCTTCTTCTTCTTCTTCTTCTTCTTCTTCTTCTTCTTCTTCTTCTTCTTCATTATTATTATTATCATCATCATTATTATTATTATTATTGTTGTTGTTGTTGTTTTTGTGGTTGTAGCTTTTGTTATTATTATAAGCAATTTCTCACCATTTGCCTGGTGGTTACCTCTAGAGACTGAGTAACTGCAAGTCTCGTCAAGTCTCCAGCCCTTCTCTCCTCGTTCTCATAGGCCACAGTAATACTTCAGTTTACAGTTTCACACCAGTTGCGTGGTGGTTACCCTGGAGGTTGAGTGACAGTAAGTCTTCTCAGGTCTTCAGCCCTCTTCTCATCTCATCTCTCCCTCACTTATCACAGCAGTGCTCTGGTTCGTACCTCCACCACCATTTGAGTATTTTCCCCTCCTCCTCTGTTAGGCCACTGATTACAGCAGGAGTTGTAGATCTTACATTTCAAGTGCTTTCCTCAGTAATCGTGCAGCTCCTAGCAGTGCTGTGGTCGGCACAGTCCCAATCTTTCCTTTAATCCCGAGATCCTCCAATCTCGCTTCCAGTGTCTTTGGTACGGTTCCGAGTATTATTATTATTATAATTATAATTATTATTATTATTATTATTATTATTATTATGCAATCTCACAACAGTTGCCTGATGGTTACAGCAAGTCCTCTCAAGTCTTCAGCCATCTTCTCCTAGTACTCATAGGTCGCAGTAATACTGCGATTTACAGTTTCACACCGGTTGCTCAGTGGTCATTGTTGACGACTGAGTGACAATAAGTCTCCTCAGGTCTTCAACCAAAAATTATTATTATTATTATTATTATTATTATTATTATTATTATTATTATTGTTGTTGTTGTTGTTGTTGTTGTTATCGATGTCTAGTAGCATTCATTGCACAACGGATTTCGATTTGAAACATAGGGTAGGCAACGATGTTGTGACTCAGTAGGGACTGGTATTTTTTTTCCATTTCATCTATACAAAAGGGGGTGGTCAACACAGGACCAATACAGGAAGCTACACTAAAAACAGTTCATAGTTGTATAACAGACAAAATATTTACATAGACAGTGCTTTGCGAAGTATATGGGTAGTGCCTGGGAGGACAACTTTTTTATGTCTCATAGATGCTTGTGTTTCTTGATATTCAACCTTATTGTTTGTCCACATAATAATAATAATAATAATTATTATTATTATTGTTATCATTATTATCATTATTATTATTATCATTATTATTATTATTACTTGTATACACCTGACTTAAAAAATGGCGACTATTCTATTAGTTATAGAAAGTGGTGTTCCCATTCAAAATAATAAAAGAAATGTGTCATATACTGAAATTTCTTTTTTCTGATAGCCTCCGTGAAAGTAAAGGGAAGCTCTAAATAAGCCAGTCCCTATCTTTTATAAGAACGGCTGTCGCCTTCATATACCATAGTTCTTCAGTTCTCTTATGAGGTATAGATATTTTTGCAGCTTCTCATTATCTTCCAATTTAACTCTGTTCTCTGGAACAGCAACATCCAATAACTGGCAACTTTTCATCTCCTGGCTTTAGATCTGGGTTTTGGGTCTGAATTGTGCGATTCGTCTGAATATCAAAGCTCTGGGGTTGATTAAGTGATTGTTTGGAATAACTTTGCCAAAACATTATTTCGATATTTTCCAAGGGAGAAGCCAGGATAGACGCTGTAAAACGGAAATAAACGTTATTCTTTGATAACTTGAGCTTATCGTCTGATTCAATCAAATCTCTCTTACTACGCATTTTATATTTGCTGTATCTTTCTGTTCCTCACCAAAAAACATACTCTAACCCTAACTCTAACACCAACCCTAAATACTAACCCTGACTCTAATCTCCTGCACTTGGGTTTATTAAAATACATTTTCATATGTTCAGAGATTTCTTCTCCTCGTCTGTTCTGTAATAGTTTGACATCAGCAGCAGCTAATCGTGTCTGCTCAGAAGTTATCTCCCTTATAAAATATCGACACAATGTTTTGGTGAACCTATTCCAAACAATCACCTTGACACTTTTTCATTCTCCGAGACGGATTCTGGTTTGTGCATATACCATTCTCATTTGCACAGTTCAATGTGGATTACCTTTCCTGCCCAGTCATGTCTATTTTTGTACCCTTTTCTGGACCAAACTACCGCAATTGCTCATTAGATGAATTCTCACAACTGAGCAATTAACTGAAATAATAGAATTTTACTTTGAATACATTTAACGTTAACCCAAGCAGCATATTCTTGTTATCTGAACGTGCAGACACAGCCATCAGAGTCGATGATTCGTCCTTTGTTTACACGTTTTCGAGAATAGAGAATCAACGACACCATGTTCAGTCCAAAATACTGAAAATCGTATACGTGTGCAAAGGAGCAGATATCCTTCAAAATGTCACACGGAAGGTTATTGAAAGAGCACAAATCTGTGGACTTGAAAATGGCAGGAATTTGAACGAACAAAATTTCAGTAGAGAGGTTATTTTTCCCCGTTTATATAATCCATTAACTGGAAACAATTTGAAAAAAAAAACAACAACATTAAAAGCGAAATGGTATTAATGTTTCAAACCCCTCCGGAAGTTTGGAGTCACCCAACATTTCCTGGTTCTTCAGAGAAATTCTTTGCCAATCTTTTTTTAAATTTTTTTCCATTTCATTCAGCTTAATTGAATCCGTTCCTAGGATTCCTAGATACTTATAATTCTCTTTTGTTATCGGCATCCTGGTGATCTCTTGATTCTGTAGTTCAACTCCTTATGCTGTTTTCCTGGGTTTAAAACAGGAGTCAGAGACATCACAGCATCCATAAGAAAACTCAAATGGCAATGGGCTGGTCGTGTTGCAAGAATATCAAACAACTGCTACACATAACGACTCACAACGCATATCCCCAGAGATTAAATGCAAAACTATGAGCGGCAAAATTAAGATGGCTTGATCAAGTCAAATTCAGAAAATACTGGCTCTGAGACGCCCATGATAGAGAAGTCTGGTGAATCTTGTGGATGATCCAATAAGATGTAGCGTCACGTCTCTTGAGAGACAATACCTAATGGAGTACGACGACCGGTGACGAAGTCCCAGTTCCTGTTGAATGCATCAGCTTAGTGATCATTGCAAATCTCAAGTCTGGTCGAGAGCAGGACTTTATATCTACGAGTTTTTTTGGGTTTTTTTATGACTACTCTCTTGGACGGATGCGAGTCTACCGATTCACACAGCTTAGAGGGTACTTAATCAGCTGCCTAGTGCAAATGGAAATTCGTCCTAATGGATATTCTTATACACTCCTCACTCATACCAGGAATCGAAGCCATGACCCTCTGCATGTGAGGCAAACATGCTAACAATTACTCTATCTGAGCGGACCTGTGTCCAATGCCGGACCCTAAAAAGCTGTTGATGATGATAATGGGCGGGAAGAGGAATGTAGGTTTCTTGATCTCGAACGGGGTTTTGATGTCTGAAGATCCTGACCGTTTGTATTGGGGTCTCCATTTCATGGGAAAGACTTTCAAGTCATCCATATTCATAACGTGGTTTTTCCTGAGATTTGGCAAATCATCCTCCTCCTTAGCAATAACGTAAAATATCATTGAGCTATGTAATTGTCGTGATGAACACAGTTATCTCTCTCTCGTTATAACGCGGGTCCAGGAGGCCCAAGAAAGATAAAACCGTGTTATAACCTAACTGTGATCGATTCAGCTATCTTGTAGCTATATATTGCTATTTTGCAGCCAAATATAGCTATTTCAGAGCTTGACTAATATTTTAGGGTCCACCATCCACGTGCGTTATTATACAAAGCGAGCTATTACGAATCGTGTTTTAACGGGGTAGACATGTTGAAGTAGAGATAAAGAGTGCCTTTAGTTATGAATTTGGGATAATCTCTGGAGTTGATACTTCAATTCCTTCAGTAACATTATTTTCTCCCTTTTCTATCACTAACATTGTATATTTGTTTTACTGAAGTTCATGTGAAGACCAACGTCTAGCATGATTCGAAGGTTCTCAGCAAGCAGGACGATGTCGTCTGCGAATCTAAGGTTACTCGGGTATTCATCGTCTATTCTGATTTCTTCATTTTCCCAGTCTAGATTTCGGGAGATCATCTCGAGACAGCCGGGAAGAGTTTGGGTGAGCTGGTATCTCCCTGTCTTATCCTTTTTTCGAGCTGAAAGAGGTCCGATGTAGACCGTCAAAGGAACTGTTATGTCCATGAATATCTTGTAATACTCCGACGTATACACGGTCTACGCCATGTTGAATGATAGCATCATTAACGTTATGGATTTCTACTGAATTGAAGGTCCTCTTGAAGTCAACAAATGCTATAGCGAGTGACATTTTATATTCTTCAGCTTTCTCGAAGACAGCTTGAATTATGGCCAACAATTTTTCTGTAGTTCTAAATGGAATCCTGGATCATGTTTTCAGTATACTAAATTTTTTTTTCATGTTTTTAGTTTACTAATTTTTAAAAATTCACCAAAATCTTATTTAATTTTTTTTAGAGGGGTTCTATTTACAATGTAAGGGTAATGCTTAACTTCGTCCTTACTTTGTATCCATTGGGTCAGCTAAACCGAATCTATATCTCTTTTGTTTGACCGTTTAAAGTAGAAATATAGCGGGAAAGGAACGCCTGTGAAAGTGATTGTTATGCTGTTTTTTTGCAGTTATTTTAAAAGATGATTTCTTTTTCTTCTTTTGTTGTAGGACATTTTTTCACCCTTTATCCTCGCCATCGAAAATTAATCAGCATCAACAAACGACACACGGGCAAAACGAACAAAGAGTTCAATATGCGACATGATTGGAATTCTTTGCTCTCTGACAACGAGGCTCTCCAGGTGCGTCATTACAGTAAAGTGATGTTTCCAGCCGCTGACGTCCTCGTCAAATATCTCACCGATTTCCAACGAGTAAACGGCATCGATGTCCAGTTCAACACGGAAATTAAAAATATTTACACAGTCGACAATGACACGGTCCAAGAGGGACACACGTTTGTCATGACTGACCAGAACGAGAATTATCATACCTGTCGGTAAGTAAATAACTTATTTTACAATTTGCAAGGTGTTCGTCTGAATGTCCGTCAATTACACTGTCTAAGGTGAGCAAATCTGTCAGACCGCTTAGGGTAAACAACTCTATCACATTATCTACGGGTAGACAACTTTGTCACACTATCTATGGACAGACAACTCTGTCATACTATCTATGAATAGACAACTCCTTTATTACTGAATTCTTTTATGAAATGGTTACTTAGCAAAAAAAAAGCAGTAATTGAAATATCGTTTTACGTAAGAGAATACTTTTTTTTACATAAGATTTATATCCATTCAAAACTTGAGGAGACTTGCTGTCATTCAGTCTCCAGCTGGTGTGAAAATGCATAATAATGATGATAATAATAATGAGAAAGTTGCTAACGTGATAAACGTCTCTTGGCTGCATGCCAGGTTGTGGGTAATCATAATTGGAAAAAAGGGTGATTAATAAGTTACTTCTCTTTCCAATCGGATACAAAGGGATCATTTTAGCATGAACATACATTGTAAATTGACCCCTGCCTTCCTCATCGCTAAAAACCTATTTCGCATTGAAATTTCGAAAATCAAAGATCCCATTTCTCTCGACAAGGGATGAATGTTCAAATTTTCACATACGTAGCCAGTCAACCAGACCCACTTCAAGAACTATACTGACGGATTTGGTTGAAGGTTTTTAACGAGGCATGTACTCTGCCCAGGTTTCTAAGCCTTGTAGCTTCTCAGCTAAAAGTACATCGGAGATCGTAAAACAGCCATTAGCATCTGACTCAATAAACGCACTGTAAAAGCTTCATAAAAATTTAATGCTGGAAGAGTTACAATGGCTTCTCTGGTTCCACAAGATCTATGTTATTTCCACCCACTGGATTCTAAAAGGGAAAGTGCATTTCAACGAGAAATGCACGTTTAATTACTACTTCCGAGGAAGCTGTTTATCATAATCATGGATAATCTTATCGAACGGTTATTGTAATTAGAATCTACCCTAAACACTTTATTCAAATTTATTTAGAAATTATACAAAATTGTGTATCTTATTCATATTGATTTTTAGATGAGTTTGAGAGCATCTCTATTAGTCACTTTTCGGTCGGTCGGATCCGATTACGTTGAACAACGGGAGGGGAATGAATAAATGATATTAATTTAGGATTCGATTTTTCATAGGCTTTTTTAGAGGCGTCCTCGAATCATTGTAAGTCATTTTTTCGTCAACTCGGTCCCGATTCCGCTAGATCAATAGTTTCATGAACTTACTGTAATGTGAAAACCCTCCCGAATCTCCGTATATATATATATATATATATATATATATATATATATATATATATATATATATATATATATATATATATATATATTTAGTGTTCAAAACTGTGAAGCTTCCTAGACTATATATATATATATGAAATTATATTTTTTTCTTGTAAACTTCAGTTTTGAACACAAGATATATATATAAAGAAAACTTTTTTCCAAACATTTATGTCATTTCAGTCAATTATTCCCTAATATCTGTTACTGTCATTTGTGTAGGTTTTCCGGTTTGTTTTATGTTTTACATATAATTTGATATTATGGTACTCTGTGTGAATTTTTCTTGGGTGAGATCATCAGTTGTTACCCTGTAACTGTTTCGTGGATTTAAAAACAAAACAGTTATATCAACATCGCGCCCCAGCATAGTTGATCAAACACCACCTCCCCTTTTCAGCTATGATTTTAATATATTGTTTATATCATACTACGTATATTTTGTTATCATATATAGGGTATTATGATAATCTAACCAAGAGACGGACTCGCAAACTGAGAAGCATGCAACGTGCGCATGAGAGAATCATGCTCAACCTTACATGGAGGTATCACAAGACAGCACAGTATATCAGGGAGAAAACAGGGCCCAAGACATAGAATCTATTAGAAAACTTAAATGGCAATGGGCAGGTCATGTTGCAAGAATTCCAGACAACTGATGGACATCACAACTCACAACATGGATCCCCAGAGATCACATGCGAAACCACAGCCGACAGAATACAAGATGGAGAGATGAAATAGACAAATTCAGAAAATACTGGCTCTGCGACGTCGATGATAGAGAAATGTGGCAGATCCTGGGGAAGGTCTATGTCCAACGACGGACGTTAAAAGACTGATGTTGATGATTATGATAATGAATTGTATTTGGATGTTAATTTATACTATCTCTCATTTTTCATCTTTTTAAAACATGGGGTTCACTTACGTAGGTTACCCAAAAAACGTATTTAACGACGAGGAACCAATAAGTATAGCAAGGGACGTAACTTGTTTTTCGTGTCACTTCTATTGAGTGTTCACCCATGTGAATATTAAATACGTTGAGTCGGATTTGATCTCAGACTGCATGCAAACCAACTTATGATGTCATCTTTAAGAATTCTAATTACACAGAAAAACTTTTTTTAAATTCATTCTCTAACAACATATTCAACCGAAGAATTTGACAAATTTCCTTCTTCCACTAAATTTATATTCAATCTATATATGTCGCACGCTCACAAATGGTTGGTCAATTCTACGGCTTTCTTCAGGCGTTCTATTTTAATGTGATAGTGGTGAACAGGATTTTTCTGCAATGGTAGCAACGGTTATAACGATGTATTCAGGGGATATCTTTTTCTTTTCTTGTCAGTCCTGGATTTCCATACCCTGTTCCTGTTGAGTAGTAGAAGCGACATCGGATTGAACTCTGCACTTTTTGACTCATACATTCACTCGACATATTGAAAAGAGGCAGCACACATCAGCACGTCGACTGAGTCAGACAAGAATAGATCAGCCGAAACGTTGTATTAACAACACAAACAAGGAGTTGGGTCACCCGAAAAATTCTTTGAATATTGATGACTCTTGACAAAACTATACACTGGACCGCTGAAATGTTTCTTCTTTGGAAAACTGCGAACATAAGTTTCTTCGGTTTTTAAGGTAGTCTAGCTAACTTGCTATCGGGCCTACATGCCGCATCAATGAAGCTTGTGGACTAAAAATTCTATATATTAACACTTTATGCCTTTTTTTTCAAGTTCTGCCTTGAATAGGTTTTTCAGTATGGGGTTCAATTTACAATGTAAGTTCATGCTAAATTGGAACATTAGTTTGCATGTAAGAGCGTTCACTCTGGTCTTTTGAAAATTCGATTTTCTTCAGATCACTGTAATTTTTTCATTGATAACTACTTTTTGAATTATTTTGATTGATCACCCCAACCCAGTATGCTGCCAAAAGACGTTGGTTACAGGACGGTTTCTATTGTGTGGCTAATTAAACCTATTTCTTCTTTTTTTTATGATTTCAGTTGGATTATTACCGCTACTGGATTTTGGAAACCAAACGTGGCTAAATTCCCGGGGCACGAATTAGTCAAGGGCTATGAATCCATTTCAACAGATCCCGATGATTACGAGGGAAAATCTGTCCTTATTCTGGGTAAGTACAAAGGAATCTTTCTAAACCGTGGCCCCATGGGACCTTAGTGCTCCGTGGGAGCTTGTCAAGGCTTTCGCCAAAAAAAAAAAAATTATATTTGTATTAAAAAAATGTCTGACTTTTGCTTCATTTAAGGTTGTTTTGTTTTGTTTTGTTTTTCAATTTTCAACCGTTGTGTTGCAGAATCTTAGGGCCCCGTGAGAGATTGTTAAGGGTTCCAGGAACATGTTATACTTACCTGAAAAAAAGCTCCTGACTCCTGTTTCATTTGAGGGTGTTTTTTTTATATAAGTAACTATCCTTGCCATGGATTTATGTATGAACATCAGGGTTTCCCACCCCCCACACACACACACAAATCCGCGCTTAATCGACCTCAAAAAAGTGCCCATAAACGCCAAAACGCATTAAAACAGTTAATCATTTTAATTGCTAAAAATGATTAGATTACCCATTAATGGCTTGGAAAAAGCTTGATCTTGCTAAAATTGCTAAATGTTGAATTTTCACGCTGCCAAAACAGGAAAAGCGAAACGCTGATGAACTTGTATGGTACCCAATGATTATCAAAATCAAGAGAGTAGTAATCATCTGTGAGACTAGCTTGCCAAATATCCAGAGGTCACGGCTGCCTCAAGGTACTGGCAATACAGACAGTCACCCACAACACAAGATCAAGGGGACGCCTGCCTTGTGTCTGAGACAGAAAATGGGCCTCTCCTTGTTATAATTATGAATCAGTTATATTCATCAAATGATAATCTGAAACTTAGATTCTAAGTTGGAACTCTTATCTTTTACCTGAAAATTGTATCATCACTCTTTATTCCTATGAATTTATTTTGCATTGCAAAACATCTAAGTAATATAATCATTATAATACACAATATTAACGAATTGGTTGGCTCAGAGTTTGGTTCGCCTATCACGCAAAGCAAATGACCAATTTTTGCGCCAGAGTCACTTTTGTCATATTTATTTATTGTTTCGTTATTTGTAAGAGAAAGATGATTGTACACAATAATATTTGAATTTTGCGACGATTGAATTTGTTTCACTCCTGTTCATATTCCAAGCTTTTGAGCAATCATGATTGCAAAATTACTTGAATATTACCTTCAGTTTTTGACGTAAACTAGTAAATGAATAAGTAAAAAAAATACTGCAATACCTTGAATCGTGCGGTTTTGATTTGTGTGGGTTTTGATTCTTGGTGTAGTACGGTTCAGGGGTTGGAGTAAAAATGATTGTAACAAAGTTTAAGGTGAAAGCTAGCAAACCTACAATGATTCTCCGCTTGATTTCTTCTTCTGTTGGGGATTTCAGGGAGAGTCGTTGTCCTAGGTGGATTTCATCATCATCATCATCATTCTTTCAGCGTCTGTTGTTGGACATAAACCTTCCTCAGGATCTGCCACACTTCTGAATCATTGGTGTCGCGGAGCCAGTTCCTTCTGAACTTGTCTAGCTCGTCCCTCCATCTAATATTCTGCCGGCCTCGGTTTCGCATGTAATCTCATGTCGTGAGTCGTGATGTCCATCGGTTGTCCGCCATTCTTGCAACATGGCCAGCCCACTGCCATTTGAGATTTTTAATGGATTGTAGGATATCGCTAATTCTTGTCTTTTCCCTGGTGTTCTGTACTGTCTTGTGGTCTCTCCATATGAGGCCCAGCATAATTCTTTCATGTGCACGTTGCATGGTTCTCAATTTGCAGATCTGTCTCTTGGTTAGGTTCCATGTTTCAGCTCCATAAGTGACTATTGGGAGCTTATACACCCTTCTCTTTAGGATTAATAGGATCTTCTTATTTTTGAAGGTTGGACTTGCTCTGCCAAAAGCTTTCCATCCTAGTGTGATTCTTCGCTTGATTTCTTCTTCTTTTGAGGATCTCATGGAGATTCGTTGTCCTATGTAGATATAGTGATGTACTTTCTTCAGTTCTGTGTCCTCAATTTTGATCTCCGATGTTGTTGTTGCACATGATCTTCGTTTTGCTGAGGTACATGTGTAGGCCGACTCTCTTGCTCTCTTCATTTAGTTCATCTATCATTAGTTGGAGGTCGTGTAGGTTCTCTGCCAAAAGGGCGATGTCGTCTGCAAATCTGAGGTTGCTCACTATATATTCTGATTCCTGTACTCTCCTACGTTTTCAATGTTAATCAATGTGTTTGGGTCCTCAACATGTTTGTTGCACAAGACATCTGCTTTACTGAAGTTAATCCCACTAGTTTTTGTTTTCAAGAATAAGGGTCTGCAACCAATGCACTCCCTTTCGATAGACACTTTTGCAGCTAGGACATATAATCTAACCAAAGGATTGACTTTCAAACGAGAACTATGCAAAGTGCAAAGGAGAGAATCGTGTTTGACATCGGTAAGACCAAGAGACAGCAAACTTCATGAAGTAAACGGGGATCAAAGATTTCATAGAAATCGTGATGAATTACAAATGGCAATGGGCTGGTCATGTTACAAAATGATAGACAACCAATGGACATCAAGACTCAAAACGTAGATACTCAGAGATCATATGCGATATTGTGAACATCAAAAGATAACGTAGTATGACGAATGAGACAAGTCCAGAAAGTACTGACGCCCACGATCGATATGTCTGCCGAATCTTGAAAAAGTCTATGTCCAACGACAGACGTTCAAAGGATGATGCTGATAATAACGATGATTTAGAAAAGGCACAAATTATAATAAGATCTTGACAGAGCGGTTTTGGATCGAATAGACCGCACTAATCAGGGTATGCCAGGACGATAATTCAAAGCAGAAAAGGTCGACCTTTTTGATGTAGCTGGACACATAAGACATTTTTCATCTTCATTCAAGCCACACATTCACTTTAGAAATGTCGATTGAATTGCAGAAAGCGTACTCCATTTTTATTCTAGACAAACCTATAAATTACAATTATTATATTATTGATTCGCGAAGCCAAAACATTGAATATATTATATTATTACAATATATATTATATTATCATGAAAGGGATATATAACCCGACAGAATAACTATAAATATTATTATAGATATGAAATATATAGTATAAAAAAGACTTTCGGCGGAAAAAAAAAAGATTTTAAATTTGCCTAGATTGAATGCAGGCAATGAAGAATGTTGCCGCGGGCCAAAGCTGGCCCATGGGCTTATGGTTACCCATATGTGCTTCAAAGAGTTCCGAGGTTCAGCCTGTCCCTGAGGCACTATGAAACCAAGGACCGGCCCTGGCCAATGTTATTTTCTTAGTTTAAATTCGATTCTAAGCAAGTAATTCCATGACCTTATTAGATTATCGGAATACTAGATTGAGTCGTTCACGGCATTTCTTGGCGTAAAGACAGAGATGAGGAGAGAGGGTGAGGGCAGAGATGGAAAGTGAAAAACTGAGAGTGAAAGAGACAGACAGAGAGAAAGGAAGGTGGGGAGAGATAAAGAGAAATGTCGGGGGTGAGAAAGAAAGGTAGAGACAGAGATAGAGAGCGAAAGACTGAAAGAGAGAGAGAAAAGAGGCACACACACATACACGCAGGGACAGAGAGAGAGGGGGGTGGCAGAGATGGGAAACGAAAGACTGGGAGAGAAAGAGACAGATAAAGAGAAAGGATGGCGGGGAGATATAAAGAGAAATGCTGAGAGAGAGAAAGAGAAAGGTAGAGACAAAGATAGAGAACGAAAGACTAAGAGAGAGGGAGAGAGAGAAAGAGGCACACACATACATAAATACATATAGGGGCACAGAGAGAGGGGAAAGAAAGAGAGAGGAAGTGAGACAAGAGAGAAAGACTGAGCCAGAGAAAGAGAGCAAAAAAGACTGAGAGATAAAGATAGAAAGAGAAACACAAAGACTCTGAGAGAAAATCTGAGGGAAGACTAAAAAAATATGGATAGAAAGACAAAAAAAAGAGATAGAGAGTGAAAGACCAAGAGAGAAAGAGAGGTGAAGAAAATAGAGAGAGTGAGAGAGAGGGGTGGAGTGTCACAGAAATAGATCGAAGGGGAGACAGACGGTCAGACAGAAAGACAGAGACGGAGAACAAAAGACCGGCCGAGAATGAGAGGAAAACCGAGAGACAAAGATAAAAAGAAAGAGAGAAAAGGAGACAGACAGACTCAGAGAGAGAGAGAGAGAGAGAGAGAGAGAGAGAGAGAGAGAGAGAGGCCAATTTAGATGTGATTTTTCATTTTTTTTTTTTTATTCTGGTATTCACTTCCGAGAGAGAGAAAAAATACCTCAAAAGATGGAGAAAAAGATTTAAGGGAAACAGAGATTGTTAAAGTGAGAGAGACAGAGATAGACAGAGAGCGAGAAAGAGAGACGCATCACACGGAAGAGAAAAGGAGAGAGAGGGAAACCGGAAATCGTGAAAAGAAAGACAGAGAGAGAGAGAGAAACCGGACAGAAAGAGAGAGCCAGACAGACGCAGACAGATAGACAGTTATCCATTTCTATTCTTATTAGAGTATAATCAAAATCCTGTAAATAACCCGACATAATATATTTGTACTTTCTTCGATTGCCCAGTCATAAAAATGGATATTTTTATGCCGTTCGGAAGAGTATGAGACACGAACAAATACCCATCTCAGATTACTTACCAAAGCTACAAACAAAAATACAGCCATACGTCGACTTACGTCCGACCGGCTTGCATCCGATCGCTGATACGTCCCCATTGAAGCCTAAAAATTCACAAACTGCAAATGACGGGTATTTCAGACCTTGTAGTTCATGTTATTGTTAATTTGTAAAAGATAACGTGAATACGTCATGTTTGTTTCAATTCTTCCTGACAGGGAACGCGAGGAGAAGAAGGTGACAGACCAGGGATCTTGCTAGGTTGAGCTAATGGGTTTAGTGAAAGAAAAGTAATGGATGACATTTGCTCTCTTTCCTTTGGAAGGGCAAGACGGCAGGGTTACCAATTTAGATGTGATTTTTCATTTTTTTTAAATTCTGGAATTCACTTTCGGATTTGAAAAATTTTTTAAAAAACAGCATCTTAATTGGCAACACTGAACTTTAAAGCATGAAATAATTATTTTTAAAAATTATCTAAATATTTTCAACATTGGACTCACAAAATAAAAAAAAAGCATGACTAAAAAAAGCACCTCAATTGGCAACTCTGCAAGACAGACGTGTCTTCAATATAGATGTTTAGTTATGAGCGTGTCGTGGTATACTATGTTGTTCAGTTTGTATATATCCACTTCAACCTCCAATGATTGATTTACGACTAAGTCAAGTTGCGTCCTTACTACCAAAGCGTAACCCGAACGCAAGTCGACAAATGGGGAGGCGGAGAAAGGAAGGAAAGAAAGAAGAAGAAAAAAGAAAAATTGAATGGCGATTTTACATAGGGTTACCTGTTATCCACAAGAAGAGCGTTCCTA
This sequence comes from Thysanoteuthis rhombus, assembly GCA_963457665.1. NCBI lineage: Eukaryota > Metazoa > Mollusca > Cephalopoda > Oegopsida > Thysanoteuthidae > Thysanoteuthis > Thysanoteuthis major. The sequence goes on along the minus strand of OY735240.1, from coordinate 30,043,804 downwards.
TAAAAAAAAATATCGATCAAGATACAGTTTTAGTTAATCCATCTGAGAAAAAAATTCTCGCAAATATTTACTTGTGATCTCAATCCATTAGACCAGGAGTTTGTTAATTTTTAGAAAAAACGATTTTTAAAGGTTTAGTTCGGGTTTCTATTCGCAATGTAACTGTAATGGTGAATTGGGCTTCGAAGTATGTTGTAATCTACCATTGTTCATTTTGTTAACTTCCGTACAAGAAAATCGTCATTAAAATATCAAAGAAGTCTATATGATGACCGTCACAAGGGAAGAAACCGAATACTTAGAAGCCCAACTTCTATACAATGGACGGGAAGCAGGTTTTCAGTTCACCATTGCAATTACATTATAGATAGAACACTCCTACAAAAACAATAGGAAAATTCGAGTTTTTTTGATAACCAAGTTCTAGAAGTTTCTAGGGTCTAATGTATCAAAAGTAAAAACAATTACTGGCGAAAAGACGTTGTTTTTTTTAACTTTTTGCCCCTAGGTTGGCTAAGGTGAATCTCAAGCAAAATATTTTGTTCTCCGAAAGACGATTTATTCTTTCCTGGACAATGTGTTTGAGGAAGATAAAAAACGTGAGAGATAAAGACAGCATTGAGACCGGAACATATACAGACAGACAGAATAAATCTGTCTTTTATTTCCCGTGATGTAAACATTCCCGACTTTGTTTATTGCAATGTCTCTTTTGTTATTCTTATGTCAGTATTTGACAGTGCAACACGGTCTCTTCATATCTATCTATCTATCTATCTATTTTCATATCTATCTATCTATCGATCTATCTATCTATCTATCTATCTATCTATCTATCTATATATATATATATATATATATATATATATATATATATATATATATATATATATCAGTTTTATCTCTCCTTCTCTATCTATTTATCTATCTATATATATATATATATATGTGTGTGTATTGATATCCATCTGTCTGTCTCCTCATATCTATCTGGCTGTCTTTTCATATCTAACTCTGAACCTCTCGATCATTTTTTTTTCGTGTCTATCTCAGTCTTCATATTCATCTATCTGGTTGTCTCCCCCCTCTCTCTCTCCCTCCATATATATATATATATATATATATATATATATATATATGTGTGTGTGTGTGTGTGTGTGTGTGTGTGTGTGTATCAGTCTTCATATCTATCTATCCATTTATTTATATGTCTGTTTCCTATCTAGCCGTCTCTTCATATATATTTATCCATCAGTCTTTCCACGTCAATCTATCGTTCCGATCCATCTATCTATCTATCTATCTATCTATCTATCTATCTATCTCAGTCTCTTCATATCTATGTAAACACCAATTCATCTCACACAATTCATATCTGTCTGCCTTTCAATCAATCAATCAAGCGTCTCTTATGGAGGAATAAACAGACTACGATTGATAAATAGATGTGAACAGACTGAGATCGATAGATAGATAGATAGATGGATAGATAGATAGATAATGAACAGACATAGATAGAGAGATAGATAGATAGATAGATAATGAACAGACGTAGATAGATAGATAGATAGATAGATAGATAGATAGATAGATAGATAGATAGATAGATAGATAGATAGAGATAAACATGAACAGACTAAGATAGCCATCTCCCTAGACATAAACATTCCTGACTTTATTTACTGATATGTCTCTTTTGTTATTCTTAAGTTATTATTCGACGGTGCGACACGACAAAATCTCTTTCAGCGGGTGGGACGCCTGATGTTACAACGCAGCTTTTGTCTTGCTATTAGAAGACAGGAAGTGCCGGTGGCCAAGCAGTTAGGCTTGCCAAATGAACAACCGTAGCCATCAAAGATGGCGAAAGGTTCTATCCTTTATATATATATATATATATATATATATATATATATATATGCGTGTATTCGTGTGTTTGTTTTTGTCAGGCGTGGGCAACGTTTCTGGTCAAGCGAGTTATATAACACATTATATTTATTTTTATTCTGGTTCATATTTACTTCAATAACGTCAAATGTACGTGCGTAATATTTATTTAACTCATTAAAATCAAGGAACATGGATTACAAGTATTATATTATTGATTAGTGAAGCCTTAATAATCGTAATTTCACAATATAAATTATGATATGACTTTCTGAGAAGAATTATATAAGACTTGGTTGCCCATAAGTGGCTTATGTGTTCGTTTATGTATTTATGTGTTCAAGCACTCCCGGTCATACTGTTTTGTCTACAGACTTGAAAATTGGCCTCAAAACCTCATTAGACCATTCCTAATTTTTTTTTCTTGAGAAGCGGTGGAAGAAAAGTGTTTTTGACCCTCAAGGGACCTTATTTTGACAGGTTTATTCAATGACACCAAGATTTTCTCGAATCACTGTTTCTAGATTTTTTTTCTCTATTTTAGATGTTTTCCAATGAAAAACGCCAGTGATGTCATATATAGAATTTATTCTGACCATATTTATTGTTAGATGGGATTTTTTTACATGGCTTCAAATTTTGACGCTACAGTTGTTCAACTATTGACTGTGTTGTTGAGTCTAGATACATATTTTAGATACTGTAATCAAAACTTTTAAAATAGGCCCCTTCAGTTTTCAAGGAGGTCTGGCTGGCTATGTATTTATCATTCTAGCCTACAGGTAGCACCAATGGCGTTAGAGGACAGAATATTTCAAAATTTACTCCCCTTTGGGTCAAATAAAAAAAATAGTTTTGGTGGTGGTGGCGGGGATGGTCAGTTTGAAATGTAATTTCATGCTAAATTGATCATTAGTTTGTATCCGCTTCTTTTTCTAGGAAATACAGACTTTTTAGTCACTCAACAAAAGGCGACAGAAGTAACTTATTCATTGATCGCCCTTTTTTCCATTTTTTTTTTATTGGATTCCCCCAACATGACATGCTGGTGGTCATGTGAAATTTCTGATGAGTGACTATCTATCCATAGCCAAGTGGTTAGCAGCACGGAAAACAGCATGCAAGTCCACTAAAGGGATACCTCCAACATAATGATACGGCTTAGAGTGTACTCAATTAGTTGCTTGGTGCAAATGGAAATCTGTTCTGATGCAGAGTTTCTCCACACTCCTTGCTCATACCGGGAATCGAACCCCGGGCTTTCCTGTGTGTGAGACGGACATGCTAACCATTAAACAATCCCGACAGAGAATAAATGTCAATCTAAAAAATGACCAAAAAAAAATTAAGAAAAAAATACCATTAATTATTATCAAATCCACACAACGCAATTTGTTTGTTGTTGTTTTTTTGCATATGATTCTGGGATAAAAGGTTGGAATTACACCACGTCAAAATTCACTTACTTTTTGATCCCACCGAGCCCCTTCTTTAAAAGATAGTTCGGTTCAAGGGGTGGAGGATACCCTTTCAACACATCTTTTGGAGTGAATTGCGGTCTTTGCTGCAATTCTACATAAAGTTGGTGACCAAAAGAACAGCAGTTAAAGAAACTTGAATCATGTTGGTACTCGTTTTTGAGACAGATGATCTGGTTAAAAACGTAAACCAGATGATCCTGGAAAACCTGATAATATTGTCTTCCCTCATACAAACAAGGACCTTTGAACCGCCTCATAAAATACCTTTCAGAGGCCCTGTCCAAATGTAAAATAAAAACCTAGGTTACACACACATGCATTTATGTATATATATATATATATATATATGTATATATGCAATGGTCCAAATAACTGCTTTCAACCCAAATTCTCATCTCATTTATTCTTGGTCAATCTGTCTCTTTCAACGCGACAGTTATGTATTAAGAAATGGACATATTTGGTCCGACAGAATGAAATATAAATTGCATTATATCATATAGAAGCTTATTTGAAATGATCTCCCGTCATTACACGGTTAATATATGATTCAATTTAGACACAGTAAATAGAATAAACAATTGAAACTCGACATAACACTGTTCTTACCACTGAACTAAACAGTCGACTGATAAGTCAGGGGCCCAAATAGCTGCTTTTTATACGAATTTTTTTTGTTCATTCACTGTCCATAGCTGCCCTATGTTTTCTCAATGCAGACAATTATATATATATATATATATATATATATATATATATATATATATATATATATATATATATATATATATATATGTAGTTTCTCTCTCCCTCTAAATATGTTTTTTTTTCTGTTGGTCTAACTCCTGTTCAGAAGAATTACTTTGACACCTGTCGACTGGACTGGCTATTATTAGATTATTATTTCAATAAACCGGTCAGTTTATGGCCCATTCCTTATTCAATTGACCAAATGAACGATAAGCAAGTGGTCAAGTTTCTTTTCTTCTCTTCCTGTCCGCTTTCTCTAGCCTATTAGTCTGACCACGGTGCCATATCATATACTTGTACATGGGTTCATTTCATACGATTGACTAACGTATTCGAGAGTGACATCTTAAGTGAAATCGATCTGTCCACCCACGCATATATATACATACTTATCGATAAACCAGAAATCGCCGACCAAAACTGTCAACGTAGGTTTCTTCGTTTTCTAAGTGATTCTGGTTGGTTATCTACGCATGTATGCGTTACATGTGCTGTTTGTTCCGATGCCGTTAGAATACTCTAGGAAAAAAGTTTTCCCCGGATTCTTTCAAATTATTTTCAAAATAAGTTTTTAGGCAGTAGAGGGATCAATTTACAATGTAAGTTTATGCCAAATTGGTACCTTTATTGTGTCCTGCTTTGCTCACGCTTTCGGACTTTATAGTGATCCAACAAAGGGCAAGGGAAGTGATGCATTCGTTAATCACCCCTTTTTTCCAATTTTTGTAGTTGATCATCTCCAAACACGGCATGCTGCCAAAAAACATTTGCCATGTGACGCTTTCTAGTAAGTGAGTGTCCAGACTTTCTTATCTGTCACGCTATGTATAAGGTGTGCCAACAATAGACCTTCAACTGAACTGCGGTGTGAGATTGTAAAAAGTCAAGGGAAATACTTGATGACTGAATAATGATGCTATGAATTTACTGGGATAAAAGATTTTGTCTGAAACTTTTGCATTAACCTTTTATATATATATATATATATATATATATTGTTAATGATTTTGTTTGAACCTTTTATATTAACAATATATATATATATATATATATATATATATATATATATATATATATATATATAAAAGGTTAATGCAAAAGTTTCAGACAAAATCTTTTATCCCTATAGATTCATAGCATCATTACCCCAAGGTAGGATCGGAACCTTCGCTTCGGACCCAGAGGGAGGTATTTTACTCTTGCCCTACGCAGAACTGGACGGCCAGTAAGGCTAAATTTAAGTGATATATTTACTTACGCACAATTCCCCATCCACTAGAGTGCTTTATTCCAGAATAGGAAGAGCATTGCATATAGCTTATAATGAACGAGTTACCTTACTTAAAGAGTGCTCAAACTTATTTTTACTAATTTTTTTCTATATATAGTTCCAAATTATGCATGGCTTTGTGTCACACAAGCCACTTTTTATCTGCTCTGGGTTATTTCAACAGTTTGTCTTTATGACTGTTTATCGTATAATTTCAGGTTCTTTTCGCGTGTAATTTAGTTTTATTAGCATTTGCAATTTTATCATCTATTATGGAGTTCGTCTGTTGTTTTACCATTGCGCTGTTTCGGGAGTATCAAAAAAAAGGACAGGTTTCTTGCTATGACCTTCACCGTCATATTCATGAATATCTCCATGAATATAACTACTCCGTAAATTAAAGGTTGTAGGCTAATACATATATATATATATATATAGAGAGAGAGAGAGAGGGGAGGGAGAGAGATTAATTAATTACATTAATAAGAAAGAGAGCCAGACCAGAAATGTTTTCATGACTGCACAATCTACAACGAAACTTTTTTCTTATGAAATGTAATTAACTAATTGAAATTCTTTCCTTATAAATGTAATTAATTAATTAATTAATTCCTCTCTTCACTCTAGTTGATATTGAGCGCTGTGATTAAATATCAGCAACAACAGATAGAGAAATTATATATATATATATATATATATATATATATATATAGTAGAATGTGGATTCGCTACACAGACTAGCTCATGTTTCTACCCCCTCTGGGCCTCATCTGGTGAATTTCCAGCTCTACTCTAAAACGACTTAACTTCAAGGGTAAAAAGTTGTATTTATCGAGCACTCTATAAAATAAATCCATTACTTATCAGAAGTGGCTTTATATTGTAAATACATTATTGCATTATGTTATACTGCTAGCCTGATTTGTTCCACATGTACTATGTATATATATATATATATATATATATATATATATATATATATATATATATATATATATATATATATATATACATATATATGTGTGTGCAGTAGGAAATGGATATATATGATCCGACAGAGTGATTATTTATGAAGAATAATTTAATCATTTTGTTTGATACATGATATATACATGATATATGATATAATGCAATTTAAAATTTTATATATATATATATATATATATATATATATGAGAATTTGGAGTTATTTTGGTATTTGCATTACCGGTTTAGCTAAATGGTAAGAGAAACGCTACGTTGAAGTGGCTACCATATATATATATATATGTGTGTGTGTGTGTGTGTGTATGTGTGTGTGGGTGTATAATATTCTATTCAGTTTTTCGCAGAAGTGAGGGGAGAATTTACTTGTCAGCACCTCGTCTAGCTTTTTTTTTTATAGATATTCGTTATAAAGTATCGGTCTGTCTGCCTCTCTCTCTCTCTCTCTCTCTCTCTCTCTCTCTCCCTCTCTCTTTCTTGCTGTCTCTCTCCCTCTCCACACACGAAAATCTGGATTTTATTGTGTTGATAAACACTTCAAGATAAGGTCCAATATATGTGAAAAAAAGGGCTTCTTTTTTCAAGCATTTTTGGACGGGGTCTAGTGGAGTACTGATGCCAATTTTCACGTTTATAGACAAAACGGTATAGCCTGGAGCACTAGAACATGCAAACACACAACTAAACAATGGTAACGAGCAATTAAACGTAGATAATTCAACATGAAGTGGAAAGCAAGATGCCTTGGGACAGGCAAAATAACCATAAGGGTATCAATGACTGGTCTCGATTCAAGGGAAGTGAGGCTCTGTTTAAATTCGAATTGGAAGAGAGTCTGCTTCTCTGAGTTCCTTCTGGAAAGTTCGCTTTCCGACATCTTTTGATTTTACGAAGAAAAAAAAAGGCGAAAAGTGAAAATAGCTTTGGTTTGTTTAGCAGCGTTATAGAAATAGCACGCACGCTGATCCTCTCTCTTCTACATGCAACGCTTCCCTATATGGATAAAGGATATTTACTTGTTCGCTTTACCCCATTTCAGCTTACAAAATGTTTCTACATATAAATTGCCTCTTATAAATTGCAGAGGAAATCTCTCTATATAAACAGAGAGAGAGAGAGAGAGAGAGAATATACATAGAGTGAGAGAAAAAGCGAGCATATATATATATATATATATATAGATAGATAGATAGATATTATTGTGTCATCCACAGACAGCTGTTTCGATGTATTACATCTCTTCTTATCCTATCCAGTACCGCGAGGCAGAATTGAAACCCTCTCTTCAGACTCGGAGGCCAATATCCTACCTCTGGGCTACGGAACTGGGTGGTCAGTAAGACTGAATTTAAGCTCTATATCCATTTACGCAGAAACTCCTCATCCACCAGAGTGCTCCATTCCTATGGAAGAACATTGTATAAGCTTACAATGGATGAGTTACCACACTTAAAGAGTGCTCAACCCTGAATATAGGAGCATTAATTATTGTGTCATCCACAGACAGCAGTTTCGTTGTATTACATCTTTTCAATGTGGCTATATCCCAATCAGTACCGCAAAAGCAGAATTTATATAATTGTGTCATCCACAGACAGCTATCCAATATCCATCCAGAAATAGAATTGAAACCTTCGCTTAAGACCCAGAGGCTGGTATTTTATCTTTTCCCTACGAAGTAGGACCAAATTTAAGTGATATATTTACTTACGCACGATTCCCGATCCACCAGAGTGCTCCATTCTAGAGTTATGAAAATCTTTTCCAAGTGAAATAAAATGTACAATCTGCAATGAACCATTGATAAAATCTTTGCTCATTTTATGACTGCTCTACTGATGGTAATGAGCACTCTTTTATAAAACTAAGATCTATTTAATACATTAATACAAATATATACATTCATTGTATATTTTATTATTGTGTTAATTTCTGATCAATACGTTGTATGAATATACTTTTTGGAGCCTTCGTATGAATTTTTGCAGCACCTAACATTTTTGTATATTTTGTATGCATGTTTTTAGCTGAAGAGTTTGCTGGAAATGAGAAAAATTAGCTAACTTAGCCATCAAGTGAGATAGTTCTTAGTAATCTTTATGCTGGGCGATTTTCGTACCGAATGAAAAAGGATTATACACACACGCACATATATATATATATATATATATATATAGAGAGAGAGAGAGAGAGAGAGAGACAGAGACAGAGAGAGACAGAGAGAGAGGGAGAGAGAGAGAGAAACTCGATCATGATTCTATTATTGACCCTCTGAGCTATAAACCCAATCACGGCTACAAGCATTTTACTTCCTCCAAAAAGTCAACAGGTCTGATATTACCATGGCAACGTCGACCCTTTCATCATTCACCAGACGATGCACTGCGAGCATGCGCGAAGCCATATTCGCGCCACAACAAAACAGAATGGCAACCATATAACTCATAATAACGATGACCTTAATGTCTTTTTTTTTCCTCCTTTTTTTTTTTTACTTACCTATTCCAAATTGGATATGTTAGACCACATACTAAGGGGAGATGGAAAGTTATCTGCAAAAGAAGCAATACAAGTCTATTTCAATAAGACGGGGGAGGGGTTCAGGGGAAAACCCAAATCCACACTCAATGAAGATCTTTAACGAATATCATTTCAGGACCAAGTTACAAGATCACAACTACGTCAGGAGGCTTTAACTAAAGAACACACAATGCCTAGAAAATATATAAAATCCGTTGCAGAGAATTGACGTGAATGAAGGAATCTGGTTGTTGAGATCATGAGGGCCGTTGTGACAGAACTATCGGAGGGTGTGGCTGCAACCCAAAACTGATAATCTAACCACACATCACAAAGTGTTCTTTTGGACAATTTGGAAAAAAATGCTTCAATTTGTTAACCTAAATTTATTAGTTTGACTGGAAGAAAATTTATGCTTAAATATGATAAATATTACTTTGAGATAAACTAATACATTTTCGTGTAACAAATTAGAGTAAGTTGGTCTCCGTTACACTTTTTCCGGTGCGTAATTGGAAAAATATGTTTGTGAAATTTTTAGGGGTATTGAAATTATTCGACAACTCGCCATTGTACGAATATGATATTCGCCAGATTTATAAGTCAGCACATAAAGGCAGTGCTGTGTCAAGTTTGAAGTCTTTTTGGATCATTGTAGAAATCTAATGAAAATGAATTTAAAAAAATAAGACCTTTCATCATATTCTATAAATTATCTTCCTTGACTTCGACTCTTTAGATTCAGACTTATCTAAATTCATATAGAATATCCCAAATGGGATCACAGGAGAGAAGTAAACGAAATACTTCAAAGCCATAGATTCGTACGACAGACAGAATATTATGACAATTATGGCAGACTCCTCCACGCATAATAAAGCCCAGTCCCTTCCAAACATGCAACTTTGGGACTGGCACTGCCATATCATCATCATCATCATCATCTTCTTCATGATCATCATCATCATCTTCATCATCATCATCATCATCATTCTTTTATCGTCCGTTGTTGGACATGAGGATTCGCCACTTTTTTTATCGTGGGCATCGCAAAGTCAGTGCTTTCTGAACTTTTCTAGTTGGTCTCCCCATCATGTATTCTGCCGGACTCGGTTTCGCATATGATCTGTGGGGATCCATGTTGTAAATCATGAAGTCCATCGGTTGTCTGCTATCCTTGCAACACGACCTGCCCATTGCCATCGGAGTTTTCTGGTAGTTTCTATGATGTCCCGGACTCCTGTTTTCTCCCTGATATACTTTGCTGTCTTGTGATACCTCCATGTGAGGGTGAGCATGATTCTTTCATACGTACACTGCATGCTTCTCATTTTGAGGGTTAGGTTGCATGTTTCAGCTCCATAAGTAACTATTGGGAGAATGCATTGATTGAATACTCTTCATTTTAGAATTATTGGGGTCGTCTTGTTTTTGAAGGTTGAGCTTGCTCTGCCAAAGGCTTACCATCCTGGAGTGATTCTTTGCTTGGTCTCTTCTTTCTGTGTAGTTTCCATAGATATTCGTTGTCATAGGTAGACGTAATGGTCTACTTTTTGCAGTTTTGCATCTTCGATTTTGACGGTTGTGTTCTTATTCTCGATGTGATTGTTGTACGTGACTTTCGTTTTACTGAAGTTCATGTGTAGGCTGACTTTCTTGGTTTCTTTGTTTAGTTCATCTAGCATTAGTTGGAGGTCGTGTAGGTTCTCTGCGAAAAGGACGATGTCGTCTTCAAATCTGAGGTTGCTCAGATATTCGCAGTCTTTTTTTATTCCTCTATTATCCCTGTCCAAGTTTCCAAAGATCATCTCAAGGTAGGCTGTGAAGAGTTTGGTTGAGCTGGTATCACCTTATCTTTCTCTTCCTTGGAGCTGGAAGGGACCAGAGTTTTTATATAGCCTGATAAAGAAGTGGCTGTGATTGTATATATATTGCAGTACTCTGGCGTATTCAGGATCAACACTTTGTAAAGTGATGGCTTTCATGAACATTGGAATTTCCACGGAATCGAATGCCTTCTTGAAGTCTATAAATGCTACTGCGAGTGTCATTTCGTATTCTGCTGCTTTCTATTTCAGCTGATCTATTAAATTGAGATGGTCATTGGTCGAGTAGCATCTTTTAAATCCAGCTTGTTTAGTTTTCATCCAAATGGAATTCCTAATCTCGCATCATAGCAGTCATTTACAGTGAACTTCCGCTATACGGCGCTATTTATTGACACGCATTCTAGCTGCATGATTTTTTATATTGTTGCGTGACTATTGTCAGAGATTGAGTTTTCGGCAAAATTACATGGGGTTTGGGGGTATCATTTTAAAAACTAGAATTAGTAAAACCTTAAAATGGTGTAATAAAGTAATTGAAATTTGCAAAGTAAGTCAAAATGAACGTTCACCAATCCACGGTATTTTCTAAGAATTTACCGATATGTTCAATAAACAATTCATTTCATAGCGTCCTGTAATGGTTAGCATGATTAGATACAGTCAACCAAAACTATGACCAAAACGGTCAATATCGGTTTCTTTAGTTTTAAAGTTGGTCCCCCTGACGGGCTAGCTACACAAAAAAAGGTTACGTTGTAAAACTTTTTAAAAAGTGCTCTAATTTGTTACACGTAGAATCATTAGGTTATCTTGAAGTAATATTTATCACGTTTAATCAAAAAGTTACTTCGTGACAGACTGATAAATTTGGGTTAACGATTTTCTTTCCAACAAAGTAATTTTTTCAAGTTAATCCAAAGAAAGACTTTTTCAGTATATATATATATATATATATATATATATATATATATATATATATATATATATCGTCATCCACAGAGAGCTGTTTCGTTGTATTACAACTCTTTAGTGTGGCTATAGACTATCCATTATCCCATCCGGTACCAAGATGCAAGACTGAAACCTTCGCTTCAGACCCGGAGGCCGATATCCTATCTCTGCACTAGGGAACTGGACGGTCAGTAAGGCTGAATTTAAGCGATATATTTATTTAGCTTAAATTCCCCATCCACCAGACTGTTCTATTCCAATGGAAGAGCATCGCGTAAGCTTACAATGAACGAGTTGTCTCACTTGAAGAATGCTCAACCCTGAATATATATATATATATATATATATATATATATATATATATATATATATATAGAGAGAGAGAGAGAGAGGTGCCAAGTAAATAGAGTATAAAGTTTGAATATTTAAATATTTTCTCATTTTGTTGTTTTTTTAATACCTCCCCAGGTTTCAATTAACAATGTCAGTTCATGCTAAATCGATGCCTCTTTTCATGAAGCATTTGCCCATGCTTTTTGAAAATTCGTACTTTTTTGGTGATCACTGCCCAAAGCAAGAGAAGTAACTTATTCATTGATCATCCCTTTTTTCCAATTATTTAATTGATCACTCTCAACACAGCGTGCTGCCAAAAGATGTCAGTTACATGAAGGTTTCTATTGAGTGACTAACCAGATTTATTACATATTTTTTCATTTCATTCGCAGATATGTAACCCGAATATGGGGCATTAGACTATCAAAGTGTGATTAAAAGTCATTATTTCAGTATTTCATTGTTTCTCATTATTGAAAGATTTCGTATAAAATTCATCCACTATGGCGACAAATTCGTTATAAAGTCACTATAAAATGCCCCTACTCCCGCCTAGTGCCGTAATAACAAGAATCTACTTTTTTAGTTAATCTCCTCGTCAGCGAAGTCATTTATTTTTGCATATTATGCTAATAATAGGTCTTGTTATTCACTCAATAGAAACTGACTAAGCTAAGCCTTAGATATCAACAAATATTTTATCCTACTGATATATACTGGTTTGCTCCACTATAATGAATAAATACATTATATATATATATATATATATATATATATATATATATATATATATATATATATATATATATATATATAATACAAAAGTTGCATTAAACATCTTCAATTGGAATAGAGTAGAGTTCAGTTTGACCCTGCAGCAGCCAGGCTTGTCTTTTATAGCGTTCACCTATTTCTGTTTATCTCAGTTTCCTTATTTCTATTCCACGAATAGTGTCCCCCTTATATCTATTTCATTTATAGTGTCTCCTTATTTCAATTTCTTTTATAGTGTCTCCTTATTTCTATTCCCCTTCAGTGTTTCTTCGTTTCTATTTGCTTAATAGTGTCTCCTTATTTCTATTTCTTTACGGTGTCTCCTTATTCTTATTTCCCTCGTAGTCTCCTTACCTATATATCTCTTTCGCAGTCTCCTTATTCTATTTCTTTCATAATGACTCCTTATTTCTATATCTTTTGCAGTGTCCCCTTATTCCTATTCCCTTCATAGTGTCTACTTATTTCCAAATCTCTTGTCACCTCATTTCTATTTCTCTCATAGTGTCTCCTTTCTTCTATTCCCTTAATAGTCTCTTTTATTTTCTAAATCCCTTACAGTCTCCTTTTTTCTTTTTCCCTTATAGCCTCCTTATTTATATTTCTCTTTGTGTCTCCTTCAATTTCCCTTATAGTCCTCTTTTCATTTCATTCATAGTGTCTCCTATTTCTATTTGCACATACTTGTACTCATTGTACTTCCTTTTTGTACTTCTCTCACTGTAACCCTTTTTCTTATAGTGTCTCTTTTTTATTCTCTATTGCAGGTCATGGTAATTCAGCGTTCGAAACTGCAGATGCAATTTACGGTGCAACTAGCCTGGTGCATATGATCGGTCGCAGCCGAGTTCGTCTTGCTTGGTCAACCCACTATGTCGGGGACGTTCGGTAGGTAAAGTTGAATATTGTTGAATACTGTTTGGTACTCTCACTGCTAGCGGGACGTCACCTCCAACCACTTCTTGGTGGGAGGCCAAGACTAGCATTGTGCGAGAGGCGAATTTGTGTGGAGCTTCATCCTGAGTAACGGTTCAAGAACCAGAAGTTATTTTATTATCTTGTGTGACCGGAGACAATAAAGATACAGAGTTAAAAATCGACCAGTCAGGATTACGCCAATATAACGGTAGATTTCACCAAGGTAAATCCACCTGTCTGATTACGAATTATTACATGAGATAAGGAATTTATTCTTTTTTTTAAATAAAAATGGCAATTAAAATAATAACTTGATAGTAGGGGGTAGGGGCAACATTTTTCATTGTGCTCCCGACAATGGCGTTGGCAGAAGTATGCGCGCTCTTCCCTGATGAAAACTTCGTTCGGTCACTAACTAATTCGACGCTTGACACTTTACAGGCTGCCTCTTCTGCTTTTGTTCCAAGTTCTTTGAAAGAAAAATTTAAGAAGCCTGGCTGCAATAGGGTCATATTCCACTCTTGCACTTATTCCGATTGAAGATCTTTTGTATTCTATGCGTAATGAATTGAAAAATATTTTTAAATACATTTTTGATATAAATGTATTTACTTATTACAATGAATTAAGCCTTTGTATATCTATATGAACTATCGTGGATATTCAAGACTTACCATTTCTGCTCAGTCGGTTAGAGAATTGGCTACCGATCATTTGGTCGTGATTTCAAATTACGGTCGATGAATATTAATATTACATTTTGGTTTGGCTTAACGTGACGGGGTGGACAAACAGCAGAGAGTTCGCTGCCCTTAATTTGGCGAGGATTTTTTTCTTGTTGCTACGGTATATAAACAATTAGTTCGACTAGAGTTTGACCAAAGCTTCTTTTTTTTTCTTTTTAACAAAGTCTCCTTTTCTTCTTGTTTGATATAGAGCGGTGAACAATGGCCCTCTGGACACTTACCAACTCAAGTCGATGGACGGAATCGCAGAAGTTGATCTGACAAGAGACATGAAACTTCGCTCCAAGAACGGTCGAATCCAATTGACGGCAAACGACGATTTCTTCGACAATTTCTCCCTCCGGGATTCTTACGACATGATAATTCGATGCCTTGGATTCACTTTTGATGATACCATATTTGCCAAGTGAGTACTTTTTTTTCCATCTGTGAAAAAAGTCAACAGTTCTTAGAACGGGCAGGAAATTTCATCTTAAGACCAATTTTTCAAATCGGTCAACAGCGTTTGTAAAGAATCAAGTGACCCGAAGAGAGTGTGGTTGCATAGGGATAGACGACAATCTTTTTTATCGATTCATAGAGTCGGTAAAGATAGAAATACACGATATAGAGGGAGGTAAAAGAGGAATATTTTTTACGTTACACTACGTCATATAACTCTTCCTTTGATTAATTCTCGAGAGAAAAAAAATGAAGACAGGAAAAAAGCAATAAAGAGAAAATAGAGGGAGAGACAGAAAGAAAGAAAGAAAGCAGACCATGCAGTATTCATAACTAATGTATGTACTTCATATATATATATATATATATATATATATATATATATATATATATATATATATATAACTTTTACATTTGCCAATGAATTGTAATACATTTTGGATGATATTTTTCGTTTTATTTTTGACGCAATCATTATTTTTGGTTCGGGCGTTTTAACAGGTTTTAACTCGAAAACTCAATTAGAAACGAAACGTGTCAGTCAAAAATTGTATAAACAACGTCACAGTTTTTGAACAGAGTCTACTCTTTTTTTTTTTCTTGTTTGAAATGCTGCATTTCTTCATTCCTTTGTCTCGTGTATGAATGTCAGTTTATTGTTATGACTACTACTAGGTGTAGATAATTATTGTCTTGACTACTACTACTAGGTGTAAATAATTATCGTCTTGACCCCAACTAAGTGTAAATAATTATCGTTTTGACCACAACTAAGTGTTGATAATTATCATTTTGACCACTACAAGGTGTAAATAATTATCGTCTTGAACACTACTAAGTGTAAATAATTACTTTCTTGACTACTACTAGGTGTAAATGATTATGGTTTTGACTACTACTAAGTGTAAATAATTACTTTTTGACTACTACTAGGTGTAAATAATCATCGTCTCGACTGCTACTAGGTGTAAATAAGCAACCGAAATAGGATGAAAGAAAGTCTTTCTTTCATTTTATTTCTGTTGTTTGTTCACACCTAGCAGTAGTAGTAGTTGTAGTAATGCAGTAGAAAGACGTGCTCTCCGACTTTTGAATGAAAATTGTGAAGTCCAAATCCATCGTAGGATCCATTAAAAAACTCAAATGGCAATGGGCTGGTCATATTGCAAGAATAGCAGACAACTGATGGACATCGCGACTCACAACATGAATCCCCACGTATCACTTGTGCGTAACCGAGGCCGGCAGAATACAAGATTGAGAGACGAACTAGATAAGTTCAGAAAGTATTGGCTCTGTCATAATGGAGAGATCTGACAAATCCTGAGGAAGGTCTATGCCCGACGACGGACAATAAGAGAATGATGATGATGATGATGATGATGATGATGATGATGATGATGATGATGATGATTCCAAAAGTTCAATATTCCCTTTCAGGGTCTAAAATTTCTCTTTGTCCCCTATTAATAAATAAAGCTGGGGACTATCATTTGCAATGGGTAATGTCATCGTCGTCTTCGTTATTCACTACATTTCTGATTGGATAACTTCGTTATTTCTCAATAGATCTAGATGAAATTTTGTATGTAGGTTTCTGGAGAGTTGGCTAATCCGATTGTTTGTTAACATTTTTATAAACAATGGAGAAAAATTTCTCGAATCTTGAACGATTTTGCCGAATTTTGTCTGTAATGTTGAAAGAAAAAAAAGGATTAGAAAAATAGTGAGTTACGGTTGATCCAATTGTTTGTTTACATTTTATATGAAAATAACCCAATGACAACATGAAAAAGCATTGAATTTCCGATCTACTGAACCGATTAGAATGAAAATTGAGATATAGGTTCTTGGGCACCTAATCATTGAAAATATATAACGTTTTTAAGAAATTGATGATTTGAATTTTTTTTTTTAATCGGGTATCTTGGAATTGACGGTTCACATAAACGACTAATTGTCTCTCTGTCTCTCTCTCTGTCTCTGTCTCTGTCTGCCTCTCTCTCTCTCTCTCTCTCTCTCTGTCTCTATCTGTCTCTGTCTCTGTCTCTCTCTCTCTCTCTGCCTCTGTCTGTCTGTCTCTCTCTCTGCCTCTGTCTCTGTCTCTCTCTCTGCCTCTGTCTCTGTCTCTCTCTGCCTCTCTCTCTCTCTCTCTCTGCCTCTGTCTGTCTGTCTGTCTGTCTGTCTGTCTCTCTCTCTCTCTCTCTCTCTGCCTCTGTCTCTGTCTCTCTCTCCCAACCATTTTTGTTGGAGACCTTCATACTTTGAAGTTTTTCTGTTTTGCTACAATTGCCGTTACTAATGTTACAGAAAAAAAAAGATATTCGCGGGTAAAAATGAATTCATGAGTAAATAGATAATTTACCAAAAAGCACCCAGAGAGCGCATACTTTGGCCAACGTCATATAACAACTAAAAACGGAATGAAGGTCAGTTCATATATAGCTACAATGAAGGAGAGGTGTCTCAATTTTCCGTAGTGCCGACTATCATTTACCTCTGCTTTATATAAGAAAAAATATCTCTCGATCAAAAACAAACGCCTGGATTCACTCCCAAATCTAAGCCCTTTTCATGAAATTTCATTGAAATTCATTGAGGACTTTTGGAGATATCATGTGGCTAGACATGGAAAAAATTAAACAAACATCTTGATCGGAAATAAATTCCTGGATCCGTCCCGAAATCTAGTCAATTGTTCCATGAACCACCCTTCCACAAAATGTCATTAAAGTTCATGAAAATAAACTTCTGGAAAGTGGACAGACAGTGAACCTTTGGATATATTGTGTGGTGCAGACATTCTGTTATGACATAGGGGAGGTAATTGTGTATGGATCTATCTCAAAATGTAACCACTTTTTCTGAAGCACATTGCCAACCCTTTCAAAAGAACTCATTTTAATTTATCAAACACTTCTGGAGATGTTGTTCTGACAGACAAGCTGAAAGACAAGGGTTAATACATACGTTACACCATATCTGCATAATTGCCGAGATTTGGGGGAAGGGGGGAGAGAAAGTTTTATTTTTTTACATGGACTTTTGATCATGAAAAATGTTCTTATATCTTTGTTTCGATTATACGAACGTTTCATAGAATCAAAACTACATGTTTATCTATTTATTTGTAAAAAAAAAAAAAAAGTTCAAATTTCGCCAATTAGGCACTTTAACCAATTCGGTGTAACACAATAAACTTCCTCAAGTCGAAGAAAAAATAAATAAATAATTATGTTTCTGGTAACCATGGGAACGGTACCTTAGTCTCTGGAATGGTGAACTCTTTGGCTGGAAGCAACTATTCCCTGGCCATTAAACACCTACGCAAAATTGAAGCTAGATTTTTTAAGAGACACGTGGAAAGTGCAAAATATAAACCTCGTTTTTACGTCTCAAGATAAGATGAAATAGGTAACTATTACCTATCATGCGTTGCCTAGACAACCAGTGATGACGGTTGAGAAGGTATTGAGAGAGACAGGAGTCGATGGTTTTCGAATTCGGTAAGATGGTTGTTGTTGTTGAGGAGGGAATGAAAAAAAACACTTGTTTTCTAAAATATTTTTTCTCCATTCGTTTTTCTTCTTCTTCTTCTTCTTCTTCTTCTTCTTCTTTTTCTTCTTCTTCTTCTTCTTCTTCTTCTTCTTCTCCTCCTCCTACCTTTAATTTTTTTCTTTTCTCTTTTTTTCTCTTTTATTTTCTTATTCCTTTTTCTTTCTTTCTTTTTTGAGTCTTGTTTCTTAATTTCTTTCGTACGTTCCGTTTTTTTAATCTTCCTGTTCTCCGCTTTCAGTTTCTTATTTTCTTTCATTTTCCTCCGTCTTTTGCTTCCATTTTCTTCTTCTTTTCCTTTTTCTTTATTTTTGTGCATTTTTCTTCTTTTTCCCCTTTTTTTTATTCCCGTTTATTCCTTCTTTTTACCCCCTCTCTCTTTTAAAAAGATTTTTGCTTTCTTTTTTTCTTTTACCTTTTTCCTCTCTTTCCTTTTTCCTTCTTTTTCTTTTTGTTCTGTTTCCTTTTCTCTTTTTCCCCCTTTTTTCCTCTTTCTCTATTTCTGTCCTTTTTTTTAGGTTTTCTTTTTCCTTTCTTTTCTACCTTTTCGACAACGCATTTGTACGTAACTCTCAAGAGAAGAAGAAACCAAGCAAAGAATCACTCCAGGGTGGCAAGCTTTCGGTAGAGCAAGCTCAACCTTTAAGAACAAGAAATTCCCATTAGTTTCAAAAAGGAAAGGTCTACAATCAGTGCATTCTCCTGATAGTCACCTATGAAGCAGAAACATGGGTCTTAACCAAAAGATTGATCCTCGAACTGAGAATCATGCAACGTGCACGAGAGAGAATCATTCTTAACATAACTGGAAGAGATCACGAAACAGCGCAGTATATTGAAGAAAAAACAAGAGAGGGATATCATAGAATGCATGAGAAAACTAAAATGGCAATGGGCTAGTCATGTTGTGAGAATGTCACACGACTGGTAAATATTACGGCTCACAACATGGATCCCCAGAGATCACATGCGAAACCGGGACTGATAGAATATAAGATGACGTAAAGAACTAGATAAGTTCAGAAAATACTAGTTCCGTGACGCCCATGATAGAGCAGTCAGGCAAATCCAACGACAGATGGTAAAAGGCTGATGATGGTGATGATTATGATGAAATATAGCTATAGGAGTTTAGCTTTGCATCGAGTTTGCAGGGAAATTTATCTCCAGATAACACATAAAAGTGAATTTATCTTTAATATTTATCTTTAGTAAAGGTCATTTGCTATCTGATTAGGATGATAAGACCCTTGACCTATTATTTTTAGTGCTCGGTACGAAAAGAAAAACTGGGGAAAGTAGACCACCATATCTACCTAGGATAACGAATCTCCATGAAACCCACGAAAGAGGAAGAGATCAAGCGAAGAAGAATCTTAGGATGGCAAGCTTTTGGCAGAGCAAGCTCAACCTTCAAAAATAAGAAGATCCCAATAATCCTAAAAAGAAGAGTATACAGCCAATGCATACCCCCGATAGTCACTTATGGAGCTGAAACATGGAACCTAACCAAGAGACAAACCTGTAAACTGAGAAGTATGCAGCATGCGCATGAGAAAATCATGCTCAGCCTCACATGGAGTGATCACAAGACAGCACAGTATAAAAGGAAAAAAACTGGAGTCAGAGACATCATAGAATCAATTAGAAAACTTAAATAGCAATGGGCAGGCCATGTTGCAAGAATGACAGACAACCAATGGACATCAAGACTCACAACATGGATCCCCAGAGATCACATGCAGAACCGAGACCGACGAAATACAAGATGGAGAGATGAACTGGACAAATTCAGAAAGTACTGGCTCCGCAGCACCCGTAATAGAAAATTGTGGCGGATCCTGGGGAAGGTCTATATCCAATGATAGACGTTAAAAGACTGATGATAAAAGAATAGTCAAATGAGATGAATTAGCTAAATTCGGAAAATAGTGGCTCCACGGCACCCATGATAGAGAATTGTGGCGGATCCTGGGGAAGGTCTATGTCCAATGATGAACGCTAAAAGACTGATGATGATGATGATGATGATGATGATGATGATGATGATGATGACGAGATCCAGTTGTTGCACTACGAATCTGTATTTTCTTCGCTATTCTGATTTGGAATGTATTTATTGACGGTGTTCCAACTGATTCCTTATCTAAGCTGGTGAGACTCTCTTGCAATAAGTTCCATGGTTTTGCATTGTGTTGCACTTGTAGATTCGATCTATGGTTTGTTAGCTGAGTGTTTTCTTTAACATAATTTTCCTGCATAACCGACATCTTGTCGTACTTGACTCCATTTTATACCACTTACGGGCCACCATAGGCCAGACGGACAAAATCCAACCCGCGGCAACATTTTTTTGTTGCCTATCTGGGAATGATTCATTCAGAATCTTTTAAAATCTCAAGTTTTTCTCGAACAGACAAATTTGTGATTTATACGGTAAAATCACCATTGTTTTGGCTTCGCGAATCAATAATATAATAATTGTAATTTATAGGTTGTCTAGAATAAAAATGGAGTACGCTTTCTGCAATTCAATCGACATTTTTGAAGTGAATCCATGGCTTGAATGAAGATGAAAAATGTCTTCTTTTTCCCGCTAGATCAAAAAGGTCGCCCTTTTCTGTTTTAAAATATAGTGCATGCTTACCTTGATTAGTGCGGTCAGTTCGTTCTAAAACCGCACTGTCAAGATCTTGTGTTTCTTTCTAGATCATCATCATTATCAGCATCAGCCTTTGAACGTCTGTCATTGGACATAGACCTTCTCCAGATTCGGCAGACATCTCGATCGTGGGCGTCAGTTCTTTCTGGACTTGTTTTATTCGTCACGCTATGTTATTTTTGCCGGCCACAATATCGCATATGATCTCTGAGTCTAAAATAGAAATCAAGTACACATCCTGTAATATGATTGACATTTTTGAAGTGGATGTGTGACCTGGAAAGAGAGGGAAAATGTCTTACGTGGTCAGCAAGATCAAAAAAGTAACCCATGCTTGATCTTTACTATGGATGATATTGAATGTATGAATGAGGTCAGATCGCCGACAACGGTACTCAAGGGTGGGAAGTTGTAGACTTTCTGATCTTACCGGGTAGGGAATGAGTACGACGTCTTGTACCAGTTTGGTGACTCTCCTCTGTCCTTGTTCGAGAGTATCTGTATCCCACTTCAACTTTGGGGACCATATCATTGAAGTTTACTCCAAGAGGGTTTGGATGATACTCTCATAGAAATGTAGAAAGGAGTCTCGTTCTTATGCTTTAAAGGTGTTTTTTTTTTACTGCAGACGGTGTCCGATTCGCTTTGTTAACCTCAGATGTGAAAATCAAGTAGTCTTCTTGTATTCTCCCAAGTTGGATTAATTTCTTCGAATTTATTACTATTAAAGATGTTTGTCTTTATTTGGTACTTTTACTTACGATTTGGTACGTTCCAACACAAGTTTTTGGTACGATAACTAAAAACTCTGTGGCAGCTTTGGTAAACCATTTTTTTCTTCTAAATAGATAGTCCCAAACGTCCTACTTCTAACTTAATCTAATCTGAACTAAGCGACGTTCTTCCAACTTCATATACGGGTTTATGATTGGTCTAATAAGTAACTAAATTTTTTTTCATCTTGTACTCGTTTCTGTCAGCAAGTGGAAAAATTTTAAAACAAGAACCATAAGTTCAAAAATGCGTCTACCATTCACGGTTATATTACCTGGAGGGGGAGGATGAAGAAGAGCTGATAGACTTTCTATAAGTCAATTAATTCTCATATTTGTAAAATATCGTGATATCGAAAATAATTCGGTAGTATTGCTTTCGATGAAAATTTTGAATCGGCGTTTTTGGTATTTTCGGTGTCATTTTTTACTTTTTTAAAAAACAAAAACGCCATAATCGTCCATTCTATCGTGACATCATCGCAATTGGCTTCTTAATCATGCCACACCTTTTAATGCTATCTTACGTTTTCCTTTCTTCTTTTTGTTAAACGTAACTATGACCGACCTATCCATTGAAAAGCATCTCATTTAGATGTATGGACACACGTAGAAAGAAAGTGTTTGTTTAAAGATTGAAAAGCCGTGCTAAGAAAAGGTTACTTAGGTTAAAAATGGGATTCAATAACAAAGAATGTCTCACAGGGTGTTTATCGATCACAACGAAAACATTTCTCTGGTCTTCACCAAGAAAGCCGAATAGTTAGGACAACAATTGAGCCGAGTGGTTCCCAGCCTTTTTTCAAGGTCGTTCCCTACCTAAGTCATTAAAGTTACAACCTCACTTCTATTTAAGTAAGTTGCAATGAAGATTGATAGATTTCAAGTTCCAGACGATTTTATCGACACTGGTTGTTTCTTGCCAAAAGTCCGAGGTAGCTGCTACTTCTTATATTAAAATAGATTTACCTCAACATCAGTTCTTCTCAGACGTCAACAAAAATTGAATTTTTTTGTGAAGTTAATAAAACCAATTGAAAAGAACAACAAAAGGCCAACACTATTACTTAATTTAAAATAATTTTGATAAGAATAAAAAAAACAGGTATGAAACATTCAGACTCTTGGTTGAAGAGTTATTGTCAATCTTGAATTTTACATTTTTACTACCCTTAAGTTAAAAAAACATTCACCGCTGCTTTTATTTTTAACTGATAAACTTAGTCCCCCTTCGACTATCTAAATTGTGCCCCTTGTGGGAAATTTACCTCCAGTTGGGAACCAATGCGAGCCGAATAGAAACTGGGATATTATCAACCAGTTATTTCATCATGATCATGATCATCAGTCTTTTAACGTCCATCGTTGTACATAGACCTTCCCCAAGGTCCACCACATATCTCTATCATGATCATCGCAGGGCCAGTATTTTCTGAATTTGTCTGGGTCATCTCTCCATCTTGTATTCTATCGGTCTCGGTTTCTCGTGTGATCTCTGGGGATCCTTGTTGTGAGACCTGATGTCCATCGGTTGTCTTTCATTCTTGCAACATGACCTGCCCACTGCCATTTGAGTTTTTTAATAGTTTCTATGATGTCTCTGACCCCCATTTCCTTTCTGATATATTGTGATGTCGTGTGATCTCTCCATATGATGTTGAGCATGATTCTCTCATGTGCATGTTGCATGTTTCTCAGTTTGCAGGTCTGTCTCTTGGTTAGGTTCCATGTTTCAGCTCCATAAGTGACTATCGGGAGGATGTATTGGTTGTATACTCTTCTTTTTAGGATTATTGGGATCATCTTGTTTTTGAAGGTTGAGCTAGCTTTGCCAAAAGCTTGCCATCCTAGGGTGATTCTTTGCTTGATTTCTTCTTCTTTTGTTGATTTCATAGAGATTCGCTGGCATAAGTAGGTGTAGTGGTCTACTTTTCCCAGTTTTTTGACAGTTACGTCCTTATTCTTGATGTGATTGTTTCACATGACTTTTGTTTTACTGCAGTTCATGTGTAGGCCGACTCATTTGCTTTCTTTGTTTAGTTCCTTCTTCTTTTCTCCCTTACGCAGGCTAGTACTACAGTTTCAGTCGTCTCTGATTGGACTCCACATATCACATTGCTATTACTCGGCACGTTTTCGATGAGCCAATTATACTTTGAACGCGACAAGCTGTGTTATTTTACCAAAAGCTGTTGATAGAGATAGATTCGCGCTTTCGCCATGAGCAATAGTGTGAAGTGGATTTAAACTGCCTCGCTTGGTCCATTAAGCGCGTTGCTACCCGCTCGGCCACTCCGCACCTGCTTATGCATTTGTGAATATCTCCATGACGCTCCAGCTGAACTGAGTTCAAAGCGATGTTGAATGATTGCATGGAAATTCTGCGGCCACCTTTTCAGGGTGGAAGGTGTCAAAGGATATGTTTGGAATGTATCAGTGTCAACCATGTTATACTATAGGAGAGGTCTGATTCAGACAAATGTCCTGTTTGCTCCTGTCGCCGACCCTCTCTGCGGATGCCTATGGAATTCTGTCAACCTTTTCCCCAGCATGCTTTGCGCATACAACGGTGTCTCGATGCATTTGTAAAGAAGCTTACGTCAAAGAAAATGAAGATTTAAAATGTGTAACTAGCACTTCGACGGAGACATGGCAAAAAGTATTCGGAAACTTTACGAAATCTGTCTGCCATTTAAGATTAACGAACAACGCCTTGGATCTTCTTCCAAGTACTCCCCTTGGAACCTCGTACACTTCAACTTTTCAAAGTCCTCTTTCGAGATTGCTATTAGCTATTTCAATTTTTCTCTTTAATCTCGTCCAGGGTCTGAATTGGAGGGGGGAGAAACTGAAGTTGCATAAAGTCAAAACTGTTTGTTGAAGCAGCATTGGAGGATAACGTATTTGGGTGGTGCGATGTTCTTGCCAATAATTACATATGGAGAGAGAGAAAGAGACGTGAAGGATAACTCGTTTGGTCGTTGTGCAACTGTCACACAGTTCTCAAGGTCACTCAATGGTTTCTTACTGTTGCATGAGTAAATTCACCGGAACGTGTCTGTACATGCATGTGCATCAAGGTCCCCTCTGATCGTTTGCTAAGTTGCGTCAAGGCTACGCAACTGGCTGTCGGGCGGACCTCGTATAACTTTCATTTTTTTCTTTTTGGTCGAAACACCTTAATTCATTTCTTGCGCTCGCAGCCAGGTCATTCATAGGGTGGTCAAAATATTGTCAGCTGGGGTAGGTGCGAACGGAACATTTACCCTCACTTCTGGAACAGGCCTCCCCACCTTGGATGATAGAGTCTGAGAGTTGGAATTTTATAGTCAATGAATGATAATGTTGGTACAATTGTTTCGTGTAACCCAAACTTGATCTACATAAAATAGTATTATTCTTTGCTATAAGCACGGTTGTTGCTCAGATATATTCCGAATATATACTTTTGCATCCCTCAAACGGAAATATATACTTTTACCCCCTCCTCTATCTGGATAAGTGGCAGCGGACATCCATGGGTTAAACTATACACGAAATCGACTTTTACATGAATATACTGCATCTTCTCAGATTAGCTTTCAACATTTGCTAAAAGTGTTACGTTTCTAGCATTTTATTCCTATGTATACTGCCTTCGTGTTTTTTTTTTGTTTTTTTTGGTTGTTGTTGTTTATTTGTTTAGACACCTAGTGGAGCATCGGGCCACTACTACCCTGGTGCATTTTCGGTTGGTTTTACGGGGTAAAGTTGCTAGCCTTACGTCCAATCCTCCTTCATTGCCCGGGCTTGGGACCAGCTTCGGTCACTCTCAAGCTGTAGGGTTTTTCTGTCCGGGTAATTTTCTGTTAGATTGACTTCCTTATAGGGCTAAAGGATTCCAAATCGATTTATCCTATTCTCCAAGAGCATTACTGTGAAGAGAGACTCGAACTCGCTCTGCCGATTCCGTTTCCTGTGGTTGTAACCGTTATGCCACTCTGCACTTCTGTGTAATAATCATCATCATCATCATCATCATCATCGTCGTCGTCGTCGTCGTCGTTAGCAGCAGCCTATCAACGTCCACCGTTGGACACAGACTTTTCCCAACATTCGCCTGACCTGTCAGTCGTGGGCAACGCAGAGCCAATACTTTTTTTTAACTCGTCTAAATCGTCTCACCATCTTATTTATTGCCGGTCACAATTTCGCATATGATCACTGGGGATCCACGTTGTGAGTTGTGATGTCCAGCGGCTGTCTTACATTTTTGCAACACGGACCACTCGCTGTCATTTGATTTTTCAAATGGATTTCATGATATTTCTAACTTCTCTGATTTCTCTAATATTATGTGATGTCTGGTAATCCCTTCATGTGATACCGATTTTCCGACAAATAAACCTTTTCTCTTCATCTCTGATGTTGTCACGACTTTCCAGCTGACACATTTCTACTGCCTTTTTCGGGTATAGATTGTGATATCCGTGAGGAAAGACCAATCTCTTTTTTGGTACTTCAAAGCAAAAAAAAAGTATCAAACAGGATTCATTTTACGTGCTGTTTAATATGGTCTTCTCTTTTGCACGTTGTCTCCATGTGTTAGCATCAGTCTTCCAACGTCCATCATTGGACATAGAACTTCCCCAGGATTCGCCACGCTTCTCTATCATGGGCGTCGCGGAACCATTATTTTCTGAATTTGTCTTGATCGTCTCTGCGTCTAATATTCTACCGGCCTCGGTTGTGCATGTGATCTTGGGGGATCCAGGTTGTGAGTCGCGATGTCCATCGGTTGTCCGCCGTTCTTGCAACATGGCCAGCCTTCTGCCATTTGAGCTTTTTAATGGATTCTATGATGTCCAAGACTCCTGTCTTTTTCCGGATGTACTGTGCTGTCTTGTGGTCTTACAATGTGAGGCCCAGTATAATTCTTTCATGTGCACGTTGCATGGTTCTCAATTTGCAGATCTGTCTCTTGGTTAGGTTCCATGTTTCAGCTCCATAAGTGACTATTGGGATGATGCATTGGTTATACACCCTTCTCTTTAGGATTAATGGGATCTTCTTATTTTTGAAAGTTGACCTTGCTCTGCCAAAGGCTTGCCATCCCAGTGTGATTCTTTGCTTGATTTCTTCATCTTTTGAGGGTCTCCGTGTGTTATATTAATAATAATTGTTTCCTTGTTTCATTTTCAGCACCACAATGCCAGAACGTGGACGGGGAAGGTTAAAAAAGTTCCCTCGAATCAAGCCAACCTACGAATCGATAAATATACCGGGTTTATTTTTCGCCGGGACGATAGCACATTCTTTGGACTTCCGAGAAAGCGCCGGGGGTTTTATACACGGCTTCCGATACACAGGCAAGTATATATGTATACACACACACACAAACACACACACACACACACACACACACACACACACATATATATATGTTTTAAGTTAATGCTTTTTTATAAACAATTAGTTGATCCTTGTGGAAATAAAATACGGATATATAGGTTTCCTTAGCTAATCGAATGTAGAACGGGAAAGGTTTTTTGGAATGTTCCCAGCCCCCAAAAGATAGTATGTCATCAGAGGATTTGGTGATGGGAGGACCATCAGACTGTGATGTAAAAAAATTAACAACAATTGAGCTGGCGTGTTGAACTCAATTTACATTCTTTAACTATTTACAATCGGGGTAGCCATTTTATAGCTGACTGAAATTTGACCATTGATAATTACGGATAAAGAAAGCAAGAAAGTCGAACTTCACAAAACTAGAGAAAGCAGACCACGACATCTACCTAGAACAATGAATCTCTATGAAGCCCACGAAGAGGAAGAAATCATTTGCTATCTGATTAGGATGATAAGACCCTTGACCTACTGTTTTTAGTGGTCAGTACGAGAAGCAAAACTGGGGAAAGTAGACCACTACTTCTACCAAGAACAACGAATCTCTATGAAATTCTCAAAAGAAGAAGAAATTAAGCGGAGAATCACCCAAGGATGGCAAGCCTTCGACAGAACAAGCTCAACGTTCAAAAACAAGACGATCCCAATAATCCTAAAAAGAAGAGTACACAACCAATGCATCCTCCCAATAGTTATTTATGGAGCTGAAACATGGAACCTAACCAAGAGACAGACCTGCAAACTGAGAATTATGCAACGTGCGCATGAAAGAATCATGCTCAACCTTTCAAAAAGAAGAGTAAGCAACCAACGCATCTTCTCGATAGTCACCTATGGAGCTAAAACGTTGACCCTAACAAAGATACTGACCTTCAAACTGGCAACCAAGCACCGTGTGTGTGTAAGCACCTACCCCTTTTTCTTGTCTTTTTGATTTTGATCAAAGTTTAGTGTCTGCCCTACGCCATTGCCCGAGGTACCGGTGCTGACACTTGCTTGTCGAATGGGCCGGAGTTTGTGTTGTGGTGAGCATCAAAGACCGAGTGCGCTGATGCAATGCATTAGCCAATGAGGGGACACTGCAGCTGCCCATTGCTGAGCGCATCGGGAGCCTTTGAATTCGTCCTTGGGTTCTCTTTCTATTGCTCAGTCCTGCTGCGGGCAAGCAGTCCGCTTTCGCGTCCTCGATTGCTTTAGCGACCACAGTTGCGTCGGCTGGAGCTATTTTTCATGGAGTGCTCCGTTTTTTCCCCACGTTAAACCTGACCTTGTGTCGCATTTCGCTCCGGTGGGAGTGCAAATAAATAGGTACCTAAGGAGTCAGTACTGACGCCTGCCATCCAAATAAGCCGGGGATAGTGTGGCAAGTGAGCATAAAAACCGAGTGCGCAGGTGCAATGTGCCAGCCAATGAGGTGCAACTGAGACTCAGCATTGCTAAGCGCATTGGGAACTTTTGGATTCGTCCTTGGGCTCCCCCATTATTACTCAGCCCAGCTGCAGGGAAGCAGTTCGCCTTGGGGCAGCGCTGTCTCATTGCATTAGGAGGGACAGGTCGGGCTCGTCCCAACACCTTCGTCACCTCGGTTGCATCGGCTGAAGCTATTTTCCAGATTGCTTCATCCCAAGTTAAACTCAACCTTGTGTCACATCTTGCCTATGTGGAAGCGCGAGTAAAAAGGCGCTCAACTTCACATAGAGAGATCACTCGACAGCACAATACATTAGAGAAAAAAACTGGAGTCCGAGTCCACCATAGAATCCATTCAGTAACTCAAATGGCAATGGGCTAGTCATATTGCAAGAATGGCAGACAGCCGCTGGGTATCATGACTCACTGCATGGATCCTTAGAGATCGAATGCAGAATCGAGGTCGGCAGAATACAAAATGGAGAGTCAACCTAGATAAGTTCAGAAAGTACTGGCTCTGCGGTGCCCATGATAGAGAGGTGTGGTGAATCCTGGAGAAGGTCTAATTCCAACAACGGATGAGAAAAGACAGATAATGATGATAAAATACACGTTTGTACATACAGTGCTTGATTAGTACTTTATCATTTCACAGAAAGGGTGGGTTGGTACTTGTGCCGACATTTTCGTGACACTCGTTGCGGGAACAAGAGCTATTTTGTACTACATGTACGCAAGCGAGCTCCCCAATAAAATGACCTTGTGTCAAATTCAGCAGCCAAATGGGTGGCCAAATAAATGAGGAGCTTTGCTGACACCTATTCTGTGTTTGTGTGTTCGTATTATCCCCTCCGTCTCTGTTAGTTATGTCACAGACAGACTAGCGCGTCATGAATTAAAACAAACCCAGAAGTCACACCTGAAATGTGTTTGGTCTTTTCTTATGTGAAAATCTTGCAAGAACATTGTCGCGAACTTTATTTTCAAGTTTACATCTGAAATTGGGTCAAAATCACTTATAAACACCTAGAAATACCGAGATTCTCCAGTTATATACCTAAAATCTTGGAAATATATAACATAATATTTATAAATCAAACTTGACTTTTCAGCAGACATTTATTTCATTAATATATCACTCAATACATCGGAAATATTGCCTATATTACTACAATCAATCAAACGGAATATTTTATCTAAAAAATCATCTGAAAAGCAATTCCTGATATCTAGATGCAACCAAACACATCTAGATCTAATGAAAAAAGATCTGAATTCGCAACTCTGACGGAGAGAAGTGACCTGACAACGACTAAATTGACCACACAATTAGCTTAGTGATATTTTCTGGAACAGTTTTTACGTTGAATCCTTTTCTCCAGACTCCTGTAATAATTTTAGATCTTCACGTGACTCCCAGATATTTATTGCGGATTTTGTAGTCGTATAGAATCTCCTGTTAATCCCAATATTCATCAAGTTAGTTTTCGAAATAATTCACATTTTTTGAACATACTATTTCATCAAGTAGGCTATACCATATCCACAGTAAATGGACACTGAAATTGTATCTTCGCATATCCAGCCTGGCTCTTCGTTGGTACATTTTCTGGTTGTTCCCGACCGTGTTTCCTGTTCACAGCATCTTCTTCCTACTTCTTGATGAAGCTGATACTAACAATATAATCAATCTTACAAGACCCGATCCAGACGCACGTAATCAAGGCGCTGTTTATTCAGACCCAGCAGCTCTTTTACCAAATTGACGTTTGTTTCAAAACAAAATCTGAGAGAATCACTAAAGATATATTTTTCAGTTCTCAAAACAACTTTATTTCAAATATTTTTTCATCTAAATTGATACCACTGACCAAGGGACGTAGCAAGGACTTTGGTATATCAGTCATCTAAAAACGATTATGAAATGTACCTTTTTCTTGCTGTTCCAGCCCGTAGCTTGCATAGATACCTTGAAATGAGAAACCACGGCGTTCCTTGGCCCCATGTGAAAATCCCAGTAATTGACGTTCTTCACCATATCATCCAAAGAATTAACGAAGCCTCTGGGACATACCAAATGTTCCAGATTCTTGGGGACATTATGATCTTAAATAAGTAAGTATTCTTTCAGTGTCCATCTTTGTTATTAGGGTGTGTCAGAAGTACAGGCGAAGTTCCTACTTTGTCTGCTTCTACTCCTTACCCCAAAATAGGTTGTGTCCGGTAGCATTCACGCTTGTTTTTTTTGTTTGTTTTTTTTTGTTTGTTTTTTTTTTGTTTTTTGTTTTTTTCTTAATTCAAACTTTCTAGCGACCACTGCCCAACAAAAAAGCAAGAGAAGTAACTTATTCATTGAATTATTGATCATCCCCAACATGGCAGGCTGCCAAAAGATGTTGGTCACGTAATTGAGTGAGTATAGAAAATGTCAATTATTCCCTTGAAACATTGCTTTTGTGACCAAGATAGTGATAATATAAAATGTGCTCATCTAAGAAGGTGTTAATTTGTCCATTTTTGATCACATTAAGTAAGAAAAACAATTACAAATGAATATCACTTACCTAAGCACAGAAGCAAAGTTTTGAGAAAATAACAGTCATTTTCTATATGATTTTTATAGATAAGTAATCAGAAAATAACGCTCATAACCCAGAACAGAAATAGTGTTGCGCAGTGTAATCTTATAATAGATTTCACAGAAAATCAGAGTATAAGACTGAGCAACTTTTTAAAAAATTGTTCCTGGGTAATAAGTGTTATTTTCTGATCTATCAAATCTAAAAAGTATAAGAATGTCAATTATTCCTTTTTAAACTTAGCTTTTGTGACCAAGACAGTGATATATTGAAATTTACTAATTTCTAACTGCATAGTACAATGGGTGAATTTGAATACCGTTACCAACATTTTTTTTTCAGAAAAACAAGATCAGAATCTAAATCAACAAATATTTACACTAATAAAAGTGACCATAAAAAATTTAGAATTGTACTGTAAATCACTTTCACGAACCAGACTACAAAATATAATCTCCCATCATGTTCTCTTCATATGTCCTTTAGTAGCGGCATTCAAAGTCCATTATATCCCGATGGACGATATCCACTTACTCATTCGAATATGCCCCAGTGTTCTCCTTGGATTTTTCAAGATGAAAGTCAAGGATATAGACTTTGAACGACAGCCTACAGCCCATTTTACCGCAGCTCTTTATCGTAGTCTCAACTAGCTCTACAAAGTTTTCTGTCTTGTGATAGCCCGGGAAGGCCCGTCGTAAGAATCTTTACCAAGCTCTTTTCTTCTTCCTATTGCGCATCTTGGAGAATCCCTTGCACTCCGGGATTTTCTTTATCTATGGTCCAACAAAGACACCAGCTTTGACATTTGCCTCCGATAGTACTCTGTGGCAGCATCTGCTAACTTATGCAAGACCTACATGGCGTATTTCGGCATACCTATCGAGAATCCAAGATGGAATCTTGGCACCAAATTTCACCTGCAATGCAATAGTTTCAAGACATTACTAGACGCCTCGAAGAATGATGAGTACAGCTGTGAGATCATCGGAGACTTGAAAATGGTGGCATTCCTGGTGGGTCTCCAAAGCAATTCCACCAAGTTACCCTGATATCTTAGCATTTGGGACAGTAGGGGCATCCTGGAACACTGCCAAGGGAAAAACTGGACATATCCGCACGAATTCTATGCTGGGAATAACAACGTCACGTGGGTGGGGGCACTAGTTGACTCAGGGGCGGGGTATGCCACCACTACACATAAAATTAAGTCGTATAAAATAATCTATAATTGATGGAGATTAGGAGTTTGTAGCCCCCCTCCCCTGCGCCAACTGTCGGAAGCAAAATAGGCAAATTACCAGGTATCAATGTTTTGATCACAAAAGCAAAGTTTGAAGGAAATGATAGCCATTTTCCACACTTTTTAAACATATACACTCAGGAAATAAAACTTCTTTTACACAGGAACAAAAAGAGTTAAAAAAAAAAAAAGAAATACGTCATATATTCTGCGAATCTAAGGCGTTATTGATACCTTTTCCGTGTTAAATTCAGAACATGGACGGCGTAAACTATTTTTTAGTGGCGAAACTACTGTCACGATAAGTTTGCTGCTTTGATTCAAATTGTAACTGACTTTAATCTTAACCCGAACATAAGCCCTTAATCTATTCCTAAACTCTAAACCTAACACCAACCCTAACCCTTTGATATTATACCCAATCTAACCTATATCTTTGTAGTTAAATAAAAAAAAATGAAGTTTTTAATGGTCTGGTTTTCTGATTTCATTTGGAAATTATTTTTTTTAAAATGAATTTGCAAAAAAGTGGAGAAAAAAAATAATCAGAGATAATTTAAAAGAATGTGAAGAAAAAACGTTGTTCTGGGGTCCCTGGGCAAACATACTACATCGAAATCTAACGCGAAAATGTTTTGAATTTGAGGCAGAAAAGGTAACAGTCACCATTTTAGGTAACGCCTGACAACATTTTTTTTACCACCAACGTATATGATTGAATTTACCTATACACATACTTGGTCTTAATCGCTCGTAATTTCTCTTTTCAGGGAACATACAGAAGTAACTTACATTGAAGAATTCCCTCTCAAAATGGTCCATGCTTTGA
Organism: Thysanoteuthis rhombus; assembly: GCA_963457665.1. Lineage (NCBI taxonomy): Eukaryota > Metazoa > Mollusca > Cephalopoda > Oegopsida > Thysanoteuthidae > Thysanoteuthis > Thysanoteuthis major. The sequence continues at coordinate 30,010,475 of OY735240.1, read as the reverse complement.
CAGAAGTCAGCGGGATTCCAGCTGAGGAAATCATAGTTATTGTATTCCAATACGGAGCTAATTTCTCAGGGCCGGGCAAAGACGTCTTTCGCGAGGGCCGAGCGGTTGGAGATCCCGAAAAGGCTCACGAATCGAACTTTCTACATCCCGTCTACTATCACTATAAGAAACTTCCAACAGGTAAGTGTTGGATAATCATCATCATCATCATCATCATCATCATCATCATCATTCTTCTAACGTCCTTTGTTCCCCAGGATCTGCCACATTTCTCTATTATGGGCGTCGCAGAGCCAGTATTTTCTGAATTTGTCTAGTTCATCTCCCCATCTTGTGTTTTGTCAGCTTCAGTTTCGCATGTGATCTCTGGGTATCTATGTTGTGAGTCGTGATGTCCATCAGTTGTCTGGAATTCCTGCAACATGGCCTGCCCATTACTATTTAAGTTTTCTAATAGATTCTATGATGTCTCTGACTCCCGTTTCCCTTCTTATATACTGTGCTGTCTTGTGATCTCTCCATGTAAGGTTGAGCATGATTCTTTCATGTGCATGTTGCATGCTTCTCAGTTTGTAGGTTTGTCTCTTGGTTAGGTTCCATGCTTCAGCTCCATAAGTGACTATCGGGCGGATGCACCAGTTGAATACTCTTCTTTTTAGGATTATTTGGATCATCTGGTTTTTGAAAGTTGAGCTTGCTCTGCCGAAGGCTTATCATCCTTGAGTGATTCTTCGCCTGATTTCTTCTTCTTTTCTGGGTTTCATTGAGATTCGTGGTCCTCCGATACATTAATCAAGCGTAAATTTGCCATTTCTGTCTGGAAGGCGTAAACTGTTCTTGACATATCTCTCAGAATTTAAGTGTTAAAACTATCATCGCGATGATGACAAGTTTTCTGCTTTCATTTGTTCTGTAACTGACTTATATAACCACAACACTAACCCTAAACACTAACCCTAGACCTAGTGTATATCCTTTGTTGTTAGATTTGATAGAATACAGATTTAAATGGCATGTGTGCACATGAATACATAAACACGCACACGTATGTGCATACACACACACACACACACACACACATATGCATATATATGTATATATATACGTTGCAGTGACACAAACATTACGTCCCATCCTAACTGCCAGGTTAGGTGCAACACGGGGTCAATTCTCAGACGCTGAAAAACACACGACGGAAAAACAATTCAAGTTATAGAAAACACATGAGGTTTAACCCATGTGCGCTTCCTGAAGAAGAATTAGAAGACTGATCACCATGACTGTTGTTTAGTAAATGCATTGTCATTTTATTCACTGGAGATGGAGGTATGAATATGCATCCTTGAGCAAGAGGGGGAAATGGTTGAGCTGCATATGAGAGATACCTCTATATCTGTGTAATGAAATCGACAATCTTTAGAACTGTGATTGGTCACGATGGAAAAAAAGGGTGGAGTACGAATCGGTAAGGGGGCCGGCGAAATAATAACGATCTTAGAGAGAAAGAAAGAAGTAACCGACTAGGAAAGTCGGGGATTCAAATGAGCGAGTGAATACATGCGTTCAGTGATTTTTGTAGACGGTAGATAAAGGAAGTGCCGTTTTTCATATGGGGCTAGATTTAAGGTTCTTTATCTAAGGCAAATACTTATATATTTCCGTGTTTAATTTCGACTAAGGATAAAAATAATTCGGTATAGTAGTAACAGCAGGTGGACAGTGGACGTAACGTCCTTATCTTTTCCTCGTCTCAAACGTGCTTTTTCTTGTCTTTTCCAGAAGAACAGATGAACCACCTGCGACCAAAACAGGTTCTCCCACGACCTAACAACATCCATCATATGGTTGAAGACTTTCTCACGTTGTGGGATACTCCCATAAGCCATGTCCAACCACTCCGTCGTTTCCTGGAAAGTATCTTTGCCAGAGATCTACGCCAGTTCTTTGCACAGACCTGCGCCAAATTCTTGCTCACCTACACCAGTGTCCCTTTATTCTGCGAGCAGTACTACATGAACGGACAGGGTCTGCAAGGAACTCAAACCTTGCTAAACTTCATGATGGAGAAAGTGCTCGTTTCTTAGGGTCACGGCACCCCACAGGAAAGCGGAGGATGAAATTACAGTCACTACATCTCCAAGTATTACAACTCTGACAGAAAGACATTTTGACTGTGCTATTGACATAACTATTGACATAACTATTACTAGGGCTATATACTACAACTGAACGATTATTACTAGGATTCACGATTGATACTACAAATCATATACGACTGTTACCTGAACTAAATTATCAATACTACTACTATTCACACGGCTATTATTAGGACCATAAACATTCACACGACTCTTCCTAGGACTATGCTGTTAATACTTCTACTTACGCGACTATACCTAAGACTGTATATCACTACTGACAAGATCATTATTTGGACTATACTGTTGGTAATTCAACTTGACTGCTATTACTCGAATTTCACTGTTAACGCTACTGGACTACAGGTTGATTAAAAAAGAATGCAACCGGTTTTTTCCTTGTTTTCTTTTCTGTTTTGTTTTTATGGCCACTCGTATTTAAAATATTTAAAATCTAAAAACTATTAGATTCAGATTACACATACACTTCAACTCTATGATAAATGTTAAAGGTGATTTCATTTACCCTGGTGCAGGTTCTTGCCTGCTTCATTGCATAAACATTTGATTAGATTCGAAACGACATAGCTAACAGAACACAAAGGAATAAATACTCGAAAGAGACTAGTGTATGATGCAATCATTTCAACAGCTATATATTGTTTTCATTGGGTTCTGTGCGGCCACGTGACTAATACTGTCGAGTAAACTTAAGTACGCGTAAATTCTAACCTTTTATCCTTGGGGGTTGCATTCTTTATCAAACACCCTGTAATACTAAAAGTACATTATTGGTTATACTACTGACACCACAATTACTTAAGCTATACTATTGACACTACTATTCACGCGAATATTAAGAAAGAAAGAATGAATTCGTTTATATTCCTAGCTGAAAACAATCATTATGTTATCAGTAAAATGTGACCAAGGGAAATAACTCTGATAGGTCTGGATATTTAGGCAAATTTAATCTACCTAAAATCGACTTGAAAAACAAGAGCAGAAAATTTCAAATTAACTCCTAATCGTAATCAATACAAGACTGAAAAAATTCTCATTGACTATTGATACTTTATGACTGCTACGAAGACAGTAAATACTAATAATATGACTGGTTAAGTTGAACAAATGATATTATCTTTATGTTTTTTATTGTTTTTATTTTTTATTTTTAGATGAAGCTCTTTCGTTAAATTATCATAACGTACTGTGTCAATGCACCCTTCGACTGATAAACTAAACTTTATTTCTGATTTGGCGCAGGAGTCTTTTTTGTTAGTCCCCAGATGATTTGTAGTCCACACGGATAGATTAATGGTTAGCACGGCTGCCTCGTATTCAGAAGGTCCCGGGTTCGTATTCCCAGTATGAACGAAAAACTGACAAATTTCACTGTGGATTCAGCAGCTAATTGAGTACACTCTAAGCTACGTAAATAAGGTAGAAGTGTCCTTTTGATAGACTTGCATAGTCCTAGTCTCGAAACCGATCTCCATTTGGAGCTATCTCTTAAGAGCTGTACGTTTCATCTTTCGTTTTGCCAAAAGTGTATTAAATGAGGGGAGATAACTTCGATGAGCCCAGACCAGAATGTTCATAATCAGTGAAAACTTATCTTATTTTTTTTTGCCAATTTTGTTCTCTCCCTTTTCCAGCCTGTCTCGACATCTTATCCTCCCGATGTTGGCCCTGTTTGTGGCATTGAGGTTGCTATAATAAGCAAATCAAAATAACCACGCCTACCATCAAAATTACGATTTTAGAAGCCAGAACTGGATTTAGACATTGGGGGCCGTCATACGCATAGATTAAAATACACTGCCAATAACAAAATTCACGTACAAGGTCCGTTCATTGTATGCAGTTGAAACTGGCAAGTTATACATACATAGAAAGGTTAAATGAGTTATATATCTGAAGTAAATACATCCATACATTTGAATAAACGCCAGCAAATCTCAAACTAGATATTTAGTATTCCTGTACTCTCATTACAGTCGATACGAATTACAAACACCAAATTGCATAAATACGTTTAAACAGTTGAAGGCGTTATAATGTCATGAATTCAAAAAATGAATTCCAAGGAATAATTATCAATTTATTCATTAATGAAGAAAATGATTTTTTAATTATTATATTTTTGTATACGGGAAAGGCCGGGGGCAATTGTTAATTTTGGTCCCTAATCCAGCCTAGTCAAGTTTTACGGGGCGGAGTTTCAAGACTCCACCCGAAATCGACCGCCTTACAATACGGAAGGACAACAACTGTAGGAGAAGAGAAATTGATTCAGGCTTTTCCCATGGGCATTAGTGCGAAGTGAACGTAAGCAGCCTCAGACGAATCTTGGGCACGTTTCGCTGATTTTTCTAGCTCATTTTAGTTACTTCTGCTTGATAAATACACATCTGGAAAGACGGGTCAAGTTTTACATGTCAAGTTGTGAAGCAAGTTATCTCCCTTGGATAAAAACCTTTTTTAAAAAAACTGGGTTGTTTTATTTGTGAATGTGTTCAGAATTTATGATTTCTTGTTTTTGAATTGAAGGAAATAAGTCTCTGTAGAATATTCAGAAGAAAATTATCAAAACAATGGTGTGAAAATATCAGCTATAAATTTATTTAATAAACAACTTGTTTGATGGGCTCAAAAATTGAACGTCTCTGCGTAATGCAAAATTATTGAAAGTCAGGAACATTATTGTCGATAGTTTTACAACAAAGTTTTTTTTAATTTTTTATTTTCTTCTCTGAATATTCTCTAGTAATTTGTTTCCTTCAATTTATAGATAAAGACATATTTTTAAAACATATTCTGCTCAACTAACACATTGCCGAAAATAACCTAGTTTCAAGAAGAATATTCTATCCAGGGGAGATAACTTGTTTCATGACCTGAGAAAGTATCTCGACTTGGTTCGTCTTCACAGAAAGTACCAAATTTTGTTAGGGGCTAACGGAAAAGACATTCACGCTGTTTACGTTAGCAGTCGAAGAGTGTTATCGACCTAGGGTGCTGTGATGGAAAAAAATAGCAATAATAACAAAGACAACAAGCTTGATTATTACAAATTTGACGACACATGACAGCAACAACGGAAATCACTGCGACAAACCAGAACGACCATCGCCGCCGGCTCTGCCACTACCATTGTCCACTTTGATTATAAGGTGTGTGTAAAAGTTCCCAGCGATTTTATTTTAAACAAGAGACTGAATTCACAGTTAAAAGGTGATCTTGTCGCTGGGGACTTTTGCATACAACTTATAATTCTTGCTTCTTTTTTTTATTTTTTTTTTTTATCCTTCTCCCTTCCTTTTCTAACTACAAAAAAAACGACAATTCTGTATAAAAACAAAATTATCTATTTTTGGAAAATATGAATGAATATTAAATGAATGTATTTTGTTAGAAGGGAAGGAGAACATATTTAAGGTACGAATAAAATGAAAAAAATAATGAAACCTGACCAAACGGAAGGAACGGGTATTATTGGCTAAAAAATGCAAATGAATCTAAAAAAAAAAAGAAAAAAATTTAATCCAATTGACATGAGAGAAGAAGAAGAAAGGAAAAAAAATGAGAATAAAAAAAATGAAAGAAAAATGAAAGAAATTGCAAAGTGTCTTGCCTTCTTTATTTTCTTTTTAAATATGTTCAAACATCTCTATTAGAAGCTTTTCGGTCGGTCGATGTGTCTGTCGTAGTTACTTTACACAACAAAAATATGGAAGAAGGAAGAGGTGTGATGTCATTGAAGCTTATGACGTCATTAAAAGAAAATCTACTCGTTTCAGTTTTTTTTGCCAGCTGCAGATGAAGTTGTAATACCCAAGGTCTGCTTTTTTATATTTTTAAAGAAAAGAAGCAAAATATGATTTTTTTTTTTATATCCAACTTGAAAAAATGGCCATTTACGATTTTTATTGAAAATAAAACTTGCAGAATATTTCAAATCGCAATATTTCAGATGTATGAGAATCAATCGAATCAAAAAAAAAAATTACTTACTCTTCTTCTCCCTCTGTCTGCTACTACTATCAAGAACGGTGGACCCATCGTTGAACTAAAGGTTCTTGTTTTGTTTTTGGATCACCTTAATATCTTTCTACCTCTTAGGCTGGTTTAGTATGAAAAATGTTTCATTTCTAAAACCAAGGGGGGATAACCCATCAATGACAAATGAATGAATCCATATAAATAAATATCTTCTTCAACGGGCAGGCAATAAAATAAAGCATTTCTACCGCTTGAACTGCTTCGGATGGGGGCAGGGGGTATTTGCCAAAATTTTGTGAGGATGATGTCCAAATAGCCACACTGGGTGGTGGGGATCTTAGATTGAATTTTTTTTTTTTTTTTTTTCATTTCTTTCTAACTGCGGCGAAAGTCGGTGGTTCTATGAATGCCAAAAAGTTCTCAGTTCAGAGCAGATTTGAATCTGTTCGTAGCATTCAGAAAAATAGAATGTTCGAGAGAGTTGGCGAAGAGAGGGGATTTTTTTTTCACGCCACACCATTGCTCTTCTTTTTAGATTGATTCTCGAGAAAGAAACAGAAAGAACAAGAAAGAAATCGGACCACACAGTTTTATAACTAATATATATATATATATATATATATATATATATATATATATATATATATATATATATATATATATATAATCCCCTTCAAATGATTTCAATGATTTGACTACATAGATTCGTTGCAAATTATTTTACTAAAGAAATTCGTAGCAAATTATTTAACTACAGAGGTGCATTACAAATAATTTTATTGCAGAAATAAATTTCAAATTATTTTATTGTAGAAATGCGTCACAAATTATTTTATCACAGAGATGCATTGCAAATTATTTTACCTGTTAAATGCATTAAAAATCATTTAATTATAGAAAAGCATTACAATTTTTTATCATAAAAATGCATTACAAATTATTTCATAATAGAAAGGCATCGAAAATTACTTTATTAAGGAAATGCGTTATAAATTATTTTATTATAGAAATACATTACAAATTATTTTACTATAGAAATGCATTACAAATCGTTTTACTGAAGGAATTCATTGTGCAAATTTAGTTTCGGTAAAAATTCATTGTGAAGTTATTTTACTGTCGAAATTCATTGGGTATATTTTAAAAACCTATTGCAAAATACTTTTGCTTCAGACATGGATTTCAAAAGTTCGTTACAAAACAATTCCTTTGCAAAGTGATTTTACCGTAAACCAAACTCTTTTTGTTTCACAATATCATGAATGTGGGTGATTCAAGTTGTTCCTGGTAAAATTAATGAACAAGCCTGGCAGTGATATGTAAGATCCGTCAATTTAGCTCAGTCGACAAGTGAGCCGCCAACCAATCAATTGGTCATGATTGCAAATCACAGCAGGGGGAATGTTTATTCTAAATATCGGTTTGGTTCAACGCGATGACACAGGAAAATAGGGAGGAGTTTACTTTCCAAAATTTTGTGAGGATTGTCCTCCTTCTTGTCAAAGTACGATAATATAGGAATCTGATAATATTTGAACATTATTTCTGATGAAACCGACATGGCCTAACATATATACAATTTCCTAAATGTCATTATACTGGAATAATATAAAATATGACAAATTTCTTGTAGTTGCTTAGGTTTTTTTATTTAGTTGTATGGTAGTAAGAATAATTTTAGAGGTTCAGAAAAAAATGTTTTTTCAAATAACTAATATTATTAACTGAGTAGAAAATCATGTCCTAATATCTATGTGTATTTCTTTTAAATTTAGGACCCTTTCATAACATACGCTTAAGAAAGGCTCCACATTAGTTAAACAGTACACAACCAGGCATTGCAATGAGTGACTAAGAGAATAACTAAAACTTAGCAAAGGTTTTTATCAAGTATAAACTGGATATACTTTCTGGTAAAAATGTGCTTAAATGCAGCCGAAATGAGCAAAATAAAAGAGATAAAAAATACACGAGCTCTGGTACTATGTGTAGTTGTTACTCTGTCACCAGGTGGAGCTGGCAGTCGGGTCATGACGTCACACTATCTGACAAGGTATTATTTCTGATTTTTATTTATTATGGGCGCCGTGCTATAGAGAGCGACAGCTGCCACAGGTTATAAAAATTGCGTCTCCGAAATCTCTTGATTGTGATTCCGCCCAGACGCGCCAAAGCGAACTTCTGAGGGTCACTGACGACCAAGACCCTTTTAATGAGTGACAGGTTGCACACGTACTATCAATGAGATAGTTAAAACTACTACTACTGACTTACCTAAATTGCATACGCGGACATCAAACATTGTCAAAGAACTAATTTTGTCAACAATTATCAAAGTTGATTTTAGTAAAATACACATTCCAGATCTATTTATATTATTTCTAAATATATCTTATTCTTTTAAATTTTGATTTCATTTGAAATAACCGTATTTATAAGCTGCGTACGAATAGTTTTGTGCCTCTGACAGGGGGAGTAACTCTGTAAATAAACATTTAATTTATTGTCAATAATCGTTTACAATATTTCATCTTCTAAGAGAAAAATAGGTAAATCAATAAATTTGCACATCTGAGAGTAGAAACATAAATTTGACAACAAGGTATTAACTGGTACCTATAATTGATATAAGGACTATAGAAACATAACAACTGGTGACGTAGATTCAATATGTGGCTGCAGACATATATTATATTTATCAGATTGTAATTATAAGTTCGTTACAAAAAAAATCTATTGCAGAGACTTTACCGTAAACAAGACTTTATTTTCAGGATATTAGGAATGTTGGTAATTTATGTTGCTTGAGGAAAAAGTAAAGCCCGACTACTACAAGGTCAAACTTCACTCCCATTTCTATTCTGATTGAAGGCCATTACTGTTACTTTTGTATTATATATATGTAATAAATGAATTCATATGTATGTAAGATATGTCGGTTTGGCTCGGTCCGTAAGAGAGTTGGATATCGATCATTTCAAATCTCCTTAAGGAAATGTTAATTTCATAATTTTTTTTATTTATTAGAAATTAAATAAGCCCCTATGTGTATTTATCGAAATTATGTAAGACTCGTCATTTTAGCTTAATAGGTAAGAGAGTCACGAACTAATCCATTTGTCGTGATTTCAAATCACGGTAGAGGGATGTTTATTATGTATATATTGGTTTGGTTTAACCTGACGCCATAGATAGATGGTGAAGAGTTTATACCTCTAAATTTGATGAGGATTGTCTTTCTTGTTGTCACAGTATGAAAAAAGCCTACTCCACACTAGGAAAACTAAGTGATGATTGTTCTTCTTGTAGTTGTTACAGTAGAAAAACGAAGTCTACTCACTGCAGTTTGACAATATGTTTAATAGTTTGGTGAGTACCTTCCCTACAGCTACTATCATAGCTGATGTCATTCTCCTACCACTTTTCTATTGCATATGCTAATATATATGAAATGAAAGAACTAGAGCAGGGACCACCAACGTGGTCGATATCGACTCCCGGGGATCGCTGGAATTATCCAAGGGGGTCAATGAATGCCTGGGGCTCAAAAGGGGATCAATAAACGTCGGGTTTACAACTGATCTTTTGGGGTCAAAAACTGATACTCGTAAGAGGAATAAGAATTTTAAAAGAAGATCCCTGTGAAAAGATGAATCTATGATATAATATGAAAAAAAAAAAAAAAAACAAAGAGGAGGAAACAAGTCTTTAAGTTGAAGGGTGTATTGTCAAACTCTTAGAGTTAACTTCTTTTATCGTGAATTTGTCAGACATTGAAATTTAAGACTTTTGACTTTAAGACAGGAATAAAAGAGAGAGGGGGAAAAGAAAGAGTGATGTCATGACGTCATGTCGTTTCAACTTGCGTTCGCAAGTGCGAAGTATTGAATTTCTGTTCCGGAAAATATTGTCAAATTCCTACAATTGACTTTTGACTTTATTTTCTTTTGTCAAAACAATGTCGATGACCTCATTAAAATGAGTGACGTCTTGACGATTCGAATGAGAATTACGTACGCAAAAACTGATGACGAATTCATTCTTTCAATTCAGGTTGTTGATTTATTACAGGAACTAGTAATAAATGAATTGGAATGGGACGAGTAGGTTGGGAATAATATTTTATGGAGAAATGAATTCTGTTTTGTTTATCTTTAAGATTTAAATGAAGCAAGGGAGTTTGACCCTAGTGCAGCCAAGCTTATGTTTATCGTTTTCTTTCTTTCTTTCTCTCTCTCTCTCTCTCTGTCTGTCTTTTTCAATCTGTGCTTTCTCCTCTACTTTCTCTTTTTCATTCTTTCTCCATACTTCCTCCTACACTTTCTCCCCCCTCTTTCATTCTCTCTCTCTCTTTCGTATTCTTTCTCTATCTATACCTTCTCCACTAACCTCTCTCTCTCTCTCTCTCTATATATATATATATATATATATATATATATATATATATATATATATATATATATATATCTTTCATTCACATGTCGACTTGTTCTGCCAAAATTTGCAAATCCAAAATTTTAGGAACTACTAAGAGACGAGTTGGAATGAGACACTTAGTTTTGGAATAATATTGTATGGAGAAAAGAATTCTGTTTTTTTTTTCACCTTTTAGATTTTAATGTAGCAAGGGAGTTTGACCTTTGTGCAGCCAAGCTTGTCTTTTGCATTTTCAATAAATGTGATATACTGACTTATCATGATAACCGTATGAGTTTAAATATAATGATAAACTATTGAGTTGGTACGTTTGGGGAAGTTTAGGTACGTTTTGAAATGTGGTGTTGATACGTTTGATTCATCTCTATTGGCTCCCGTACTTGAGAGTTGATGAGGAATCAAGGGTTCCATGAAGGGGTCAATTGTCTAAGAGGTTTTGCAATCCCTGGACCAGAGTAACAGCTATGATTTACTCATAGTCAGACCACAAAAATGCCAGAAAAGAGAGAGTGACTCTAAAGGGAACCTCCAATATAAACATGGTTTTATCAATTTTTCTAACCGCGTTGAAAATAAAACGATATATTTTGAACATAATTCAAATATTATGAATAGTGCATTGAATAAAGAAATCCGACAATATTAAAGTATTATGACATTTAGGAAATTTTTTTCACATTATTTCTGATGGAGCCGACATCATAAACATCCTAATGCTTAAATGATATAATCTATGATAAAAGAAAATTATATGTTTTTGCTTCGGCTTTTTATCTAGTTGAACAGTAGGAACACACGAAAACATTTTCCTAGAAGTCATAATACACCAGGAAAAAAAACGTTTGTTTTTTTAAAATAACAATCTTACTATGCTTGTAAAATATTATGTTCTATTATGTATGCGTATTTCTTTTAAATTTAGGACCCTTTTATAACATAATATACACTAAACAAAGGCTCCACATTAGCTTAAAAGTGCACAACTAGGTATTGCACTAGGACTGTTCCGCTTATGTTTATCGTCTGCTCGGGTGACAAACGATTGAATAACTAAAAGTTATCACAAGTTTTTATCGGGTATAAACTGGATGTGCTTACTGATAAAATGTGCTAAATTGATATAGAAACAAGCACTGGTACTAAGAAGTGTAATTCACTTCGCTATAGGGGCCGATCCATGTCACTGTTTACCGCACTGTCAATTTAAGCATCAAGTCTGATTTTAGATTCATATTTTGGGCGCTGTGCTACAGAGAGCGACAGCTACCATAAGTTATAAAAAGTTCGTCTAAGAAATCTCTTGATTGTGATCCGCCCAGACGCACCAAAACGCTCTTCTGAGGGTCACTGACGACCAAGACCCTTTTGGATAGTCACAGGGTTTTGTCATGATCGTTTCGGAATAGTTGAAACTATTACCACTGACTTATCTAATTTGCATACATGGATTCAAAACAAGGTCAGAAAACTAATTTTGTCAACAATTATCAAAGTTGATTTTAGTAAAATACAGATTGCGTATCCATTTATACTATTTCTAAATATATCTTTACCTTAAGATCTAATTTATATGTTTTTTACGAGTGGTTTTGTGCTCATGATAGGGGAAGTAACTCTGTAAATTAACTTTTACTTTATTGTTAATGAACGTCTACAATATTTCATACATTGAGAAATGAATAAATTTATCTATCTGAAAGTAAAAATATAAATTTGATAAGGAATTAACTGGTAAATTATAAAACAAATCTAGAAACATAACAACTGGCGACGTAGATACAATATGTGTCTACAGACATATACTGTATTTATCAGAATGTAAGATACACACTTTAATTTAAAAGAAACATCTGGTTAGTCACTCAATAGAAGCCGTCATGTGACAAAGTCATGTGACTTTTGGTTGCAAGCTATGTTGGGGGTGATCAATTGAAAAATTGGAAAAAGGGGTGATCAATAAATGTTACCTTTCCTGCCTGTTGGATCCTACAGAGTCTAAATTTAAAAAAAACAAACATGAATTTAGCAGAAATTTAGATTGTTAATTTACACCAAAAGTCTCATTTGAAACCTGTGTGGGAGATAATTTGAAAAAAAAAAGTCATAATGTTTGGAATTTCAGCCCTTAAGCTCCATTGATGTGACCTGTGCACGTGACACATATATAGCCAGCCAGACACACCCACTTGAGAACTGAAGAAACCTATGTTGACAGTATTATGACAAGAGGACCGTATACTAAGGCTCAAGATAACAGCTATTAGCCTTGGATGATTTCAAAATATCTTTGTAAACGAGGCTGGCAAATACATTGATTTTTGTTAATGTGCAAGTGATCCAATAAAGTGATTGTTTTGAATAGATTCGTAATCCCAAGGTGTTTAAACTTGAAAGGTAAATAATTTCAGTAGAAACGCTTATTCAGGCTGCGGACCTATTTGAGATATTCCCATTTTAGTGTTCAGGGTTCTCTTACATCTAATCTAGGATCAGTTAAAGTTGCGATTAATAACAATTTTTAAAAAATATTTTCATCGTACCTATAACACTAAAATGAATATAGAGTAGCGGTTTCTTTTCTCAAGAAAAATAATCCCATGGAAATTTAGAGAAACCTGTGAATTTTCGGAATGCAGGACAAAAGGTATCAAGTCAAAAGTGGTGAGATGAAAAGACAGCAATGCAGTCCGAATTACTGAGAATTACAATCGCGTTCGGACGAAGGGCATCAGTCAAAAAGACAACAGTTGTTACGAATATTTCAACTGGATTTGTACAATTCAGTTAAAATATTTGTAACCATTATAATATAAGTAATTTGATTTAGTATTTTGGGGAGGTAAATTCAAATGAATGAACTTTTTATTGTTTATTTTGGACACTGGATTCGTACGAAATTTTTAATCTAAACGTACAACCATGCGTTTTATAATTATTTTGTAACTTTTAAGAAATATAAAGTTTTCGTAATCATTTTCGCATTAACACCTTAGGAACATGTTATTTGATGATATTTTTTTAAAAAATATATATACTTTTTAATGCTTGTGTATGACTTGATAAAGTAAATGAGTTTAATTCTGTATAATAAATTTAAATGAGTAAAAAATCTTCCGAACCCTTCAATTTCTAAAGATTAAATTCGGATACTTTTAAAATTGATAAATCAGTCGGCATCAAAATTAATTATTGAACAACCATGGCTTCAAAATTTGAAATTCTATTGAAGAATAAATATGGTCAGAATAAATTCTATTTATGACATCACTGGCGTTTTCCATAGAAAAACATTTAAAATAGATTAAAAAAAAAAACATTTAGAAGTATCTGAATTCTCGAGAATCTAGATGTTAATAAACTACAGCCCCCAAAAGATATTTTTCCTTATATTTAAAAAGGTTTCTTTGTAGAAAATATCTACAAGAGTACTGGTGCTAATTCTCAACACTGCAGACAAAACAGTATTGTCAATGGTACGTAACAAACACATAAACAGGGTAAGAACCCTTTACCATTTTTGATGGCTACGGTTGTTCAATTTACTTTGAGCCACTAAGTTAGACTATTCTACCGCTTCATTATAAGTTATAATAGTCAATAAAAAGCCTTTATTTTTCAGATATTGTACTCCTATCGTTTAGATATAGACCTTATTCATCAACTAACAAACATTCTGAAAGTACATACACCTACCAGCCATTACTACTAAAAGCTGGATTAGAATCAGTTCACATTTAGCTACGATCCATGGGAGGTAACTGCGAACATTTTCCGGATCTGCTCCCAAATTTGATTCATTCTTCCTTAGCCCATGGTCTGCCCTGTCACGAAATGTCATAGATATTCATTGAGAACTTTAGGAGATATTGTGTGGACAGAAACACAAATGATACCTCTTCCACCTTGGTACACAGAGGTGAATGATTTGCTTTCTTTCAACAACAGAAGTAAGCTACATCAAATACATTTTTTTTCATTATAGAATAAAAACCTCGCCATCACAGTCAATAAATGTACAATCTTAGCGTCAGAATTTGAAGTCATGTGAAAGAATTCCATCAAAGAATAAATATGGTCAGAATGAATTTCATTTATGACATCACGAACGTTTTTTTCAGTGGAAAACATCTGAAACAAAGTAAAGAAAACATCTACATTCTGGAGATTCTAGATGTTATTAATAAGCCCGTCAAAATAAGATCTCCAAAAAGTTAAAAATTTATAGAAAGGGTCTTGTGAAGTATGGAAGCCAATTTTTGAGTTCGTAGACAAAACGGTAGGGTGAGGAGCAGAAACTCAACATTTTTTTCTAAAAAAAAAAAAGGGGGGGGCTCCAATGGAGTACTGATGCCAATTTTCAAGTTTATAGACAAAACGGTATGACCAGAAGCACCGGAACTAACAAACACGCACACATATTTAAAAAAAAAGCTGAAACAACCCTTCACAATCTTTGATGGCTAAAGTTGTTAATTTTTCTGATTATGAACCTGCTTTCACGGAATTTCTGGAGATCCAATATATACCAGACCAGGAGAGTTTATCGGCCACCTTACAATAAACTCAATTTGTAACATAATATAGATTTTTTAAGTGCCATCAAATCAATGATTTTATATATTGGAATACGAACATTAAGTGTAAATACTTTTGGGGTGGTAATTCCAATTCAAGTTCAGTAGATCCCTAATTTTAATGAAAAATGACCAATATTGCAACTGGTTGCATGATGGTTGGAATACTGGCCACTCAGCTCCATAATAATGACACCTTTTGGGTGTTCGAAGACTTGAAACTTTCAATAGGATAAATTTCATCAAGGTACCAGTTGGGGCATTTTTTAACGGAAGTTTTGTGATGTTTATATCTGCGATTCATGTGAGCACTTGTTTAGTGTTGTACACCTCTTATCACTACACAATAACATTTCCCCACTTTCAAGGTATGTGTTGTAGTATTAAGAAAGCGTAACCTCAAAAATTAAATTTATTGTCTCATACTAGTAATAATGGCCACAGAAGGTTTCTGTAAGACTTGAAAATTGTATAAAAAGATGCCAGTCAAGGTGTTATTTAACAGGAGTAATCTCCTCTCCGTGTTCACAACGATTAATAGTTATCGCTTGCTTAGATTCATTTGACACAAATCATTAAACGGTAACGATTCCACTCTTCAAAGGTAAAGGTCACAGCATTACAAAGTGTAACTTCAGAAAATTGAATTTATCGGCTCAAACTACTAACCATATATTTTATCTATGTTAATATTTTTTCTTGAGAGCATTTACTCTAATTCATAAAATAGCGTTTTTAGAAATATATAGGGCGTCAGAATTACCTCTAATGAATTATGCCGATATCATGATCATCCTGTATATTTCTGGACTTTTGTGTGCTGGTCCAACACCACCATAGGTTTATCAGGGTTCTCACCAACTTGGCATTTCAAAATAGAGGTAATTGATAGCTTCCTACGCTCATTCAGGAACCATATATATATATATATATATATATATATATATATATATATATATATATTATACACAAACGCTAGCTTAACTATCATTGAAAAAATAGGAAAAAAAAATACTCCCATGGACATAACTAAAGTTTTAGAAAGACATGAGGATATGTGAATCAACAAACTCAAAAACTCTCTCCCCTAACAGACTTAATAACCCTAAACACACAGATCTCTAAATCATAAACCTCCTACTAACAATAACCTCACATTCACGTCTACCCCACTTCAGATACATCCAATACTCGGAACTTCAGTCACTCTGACCCATAGCAAAATCCACCTTAGCCAGTCATATCACTTGTTCAAATCATAGCCAATATATTTTTGATGACTTGTAAGGTTAAACCCTATGTAGTTCCTTAACCTCATCATCTCTCCGTTTACAGTATCATACCCCAAAAATCTAACACCACATCAATTTCTTCTTACCATGACACCTCAAGTCCTCTCCAAGACCCATTGCTGCTGCTAAAACCACAGACTTCATCACTGGCTGAACTTTCTCTCACACAATAGGATGCCCCCAGCAGATGGGATACCATTTTTTGCTCACTAAGCAAAGCTCCTGATGGTGAACTCATGTTCCACATCAAACCTATAACCTCCTGAAGTACACACACAGCACATACTGAAGATGGTAATACCTCCTGAAAATAAACCTAACTTCCATTCACTTTACTCCCGAGTCTGTCTCACTCTTGATTTTTTATATATATATATATATATATATATATATATATATATATATATGGGGAAAAAGAAAAGTGGCTATTTAGCAAAAAAAAAAAAATTTCAAAAATATGTAATCAACCCGTTTTCTTGATGACTTATGCTCTCTTAATGAGGGAGAAGAATTTGGAAAATCGTATAATACTTAAAACTAAAGTCTGAACATGATGGAATACAAGCTACATTCCTAGATTTGAATATCAGAAGGATGGAAAGTTTTTAGATTGTTTGATAAATGAGACTCATTTTTGTTCCATTTTGTACATATGCCAGTAACAACAAGTAGTTACTGGCATACGTACAATATAGAATTATAAATTTTATGGAACTATATTCTCAGAATATCTCCGAATAGTAAGAGCTACACTTAGATTGAATACCAATAATCGTTTCTTCAGTTGTAAGAATGGGTCAATCAAGGTGGCAAAATCAGTAAGATTTTTGGACTATTAAAAAATTAAGGGAAGAAAGAAGGTGAATTACTCATGGGGAGGAAAGGAGGGACAGAGAGAGGGAGGAATGAAAAAAGAAGAAAAAAATTTTACATAGTACAATAATATCAAAATATGTGTGAACGGAAGAGAAAAAAATTTTTTTACATAAATCGCGTTGATAAATATGGGGGAACCAAGTGACTGAAGAGACACAAACTTATGGAAAATAGTTTTAATATTTAGTGTTTGAAGCTATATATATATATATATATATATATATATATATATATATATATATATATATATTATGTATGAAATCTCAACAAAATTAGGTATCACTGGAATTGAAAACCTGAGGTGCAAAGAATCAGTGAGCATTCAATATTGGTGAGAAACTATGACTGAGAGCATTGGGAAGTGCTATAAATTTTCAAATCTTACTTGATGAAACTTTCTTTACCTAAATCAATATATGTTGGATTGGGCTGTCAAAAATAATTAAAAAAAAAGAAAAAGAAAAAAAAAAAAGAAAAAGAAAAAAAGAAAAAAGAAAAAAAGAAAGGAAAGGAAAAAAAGGAAAAAAAAAAGGAGAGAGAAAAAAGGAAAAAAAAAAAGGGGAGAGAAAAAAGGAAAAAAAAGGAAAAAGAAAAAAGGAAAAAGAAAAAAGGAAAAAGGAAAAAGAAAAAAGGAAAAAGAAAAAAGGAAAAAGAAAAAAGGAAAAAGAAAAAAGGAAAAAGAAAAAAGGAAAAAGAAAAAAGGAAAAAAGGAAAAAGAAAAAAGGAAAAAAAAAAAATAAATAAAAAAAATTCCGATATTTTGAACAATTTTTGGAAATCTCAAAAACTCCCAAAATTTGTAAAATTCCCCAACATTGAAAAGTTCATTTTTTTATCCCCTGACAGGTGTCAACCCGTTCATGTGTAACAAACTAAAGATTAACATTCTTTATATACAAATTTAAGAAAGAAGGAACTAAAACAAAACTCTTAAGTTCAAAAGTTTTGAATTAAATTTTTTAAAAATATCTTATTTATTTCAACTGGAGGTTTTGCTAGAGACTTCTTCAGGTAAATGTTCGACTTCTCTCAAATTCTGGGAAATGATTTTGTTGAGGCCTTCAAAAACAAAATAGCCTGTGAAACGAGAGCCTTTCAAATAAAGAGGAAACCAGTACCGATCGTCTGGCCACATTCGATCGTAAGGAATTCGCTGGATGTTGAACCATCGGGGCTGCATCTCTGCAAAGTAAATAATTATATACACAGTGAAAATTTATAGACAATGAAGAAAATAAGGGTTTGGTGAATAGGTATTTATTCAGACGTTTTGCGGAGTGTAACCCTCACAGCTTCAACGAATTGAGGGAACAAAAAAAGATTAAAAAGCCACTTAGTGATGAATTCATATACGTTGTAAGTTAGTGGGATTGGACTGTATTTGAGATCGTCAGTGGAAGTGAATGGCATATATATATATATATATATATATATATATGCTTGACAAACGAAGCGAAAAAAGCAAGCCTACACATGAACTTCACTATTACAAAAATAATGTGCAATAATCACATTGAGAATAAGAACATAACTGTCAAGATTGAAGATGCAAAACTCAACCAGGTAGACTACAACATCTACCTAAGACAACGAATCTCCATGAGATCCTCAAAAGAGGAGGAAATCAAGCGAAGAATCACTTTGGGATGGCAAGCCTTTGGCAGAGCAAGCTCAACTTTCAAGAACCCGATGATTCCAATAATCCTAAAAAGACGAGTATACAACCAATGCATTCTCCTGATAGTCGCTTATTGAGCTGAAACATGGAACCTAACCAAGAGACAGACTCGCAAACTGAGAAGTATGCAACGTGCCCATGAGAGAATCATGCTCAACCTTACATGGAGAGACCACAAGACAGCACAATATTTCAGGAAGAAAACGAATGTCCGTGACATCATAGAAACTTTTAAAAAACTCAAATGGCAATGGGCAGGCCATGTTGCAAGAATGAAAGACAACTGATGGACATCACGTCTCACAACATGTATCCCCAGAGATCACATGAGAAACTGAGACCGACAGAACACAAGATGGAGAGATGAACTAGACAAATTCAGTAAATACTGGCTCTGCAATGCCCATAAAAGAGAATTATGGCAAATCCTGGGGAAGGTTTATGTCCAACAACGGATGATAAAAGACTGATGATATCTATAATATATATATATATATATATATATATATAAAGTAATGCTCTTCCAACTCTGGAATGGAGCAGCCTGGTAGAAGGGGAATTATGCGTAAGCAAATATATCACTTAATTCGGTCCTATTGACCGTCTAGTTCTGCATAGGGCAGAAGTAGAGCATCTGCCTCTGGAGCAAAAGTTTTCACCCTACTTAGCGGTACTGGAAGGGAATTAGAGTCTATTGATGCATTGAGGAGTTGTAATACAACGAAACAGCTGTTTGTGGATGACACAATTATATATATATATATATATATATATATGAAAATAGGTAGGTAAATTCCGCAATAAATTGTTGAAGAGTGAGAGAGTGAGATAGCAAGAAAGAGAAAGAGTTACAGATGGATAAATTTTTGTTTTTTTTTTGGTACTTACCATCACTTTCTTTAGGGATTCCTTCATAAGAATCACTTGCAAACACATGAACCTCCATTAATTCTGGATTTCCAAGAAATTCAAAGTTCAGAATACCAACTTTATCAAGTTCTGATACTGTAAGGCCACATTCTTCATGAACTTCTCTGGAAAAAAAAAGATCATATATATATAAATATATACATGTATATATAGAGAGAGAAATAAAATATACATGTGCATCCATAAAAATACTAAAGACAAGCAGACCTACTTAATAAATAAGCAAAACATGCAAACACAAAATATGTACTAAAACCACAAAAAAAAAAATCAATTGATGCTGATAGTAACAAAGAAAAGGAAAAGGAAAGAAAGAAAGAAAAGGAAAAGGAAAGAAAGAAAGAAAAAAAAGGAAAGAAAGAAAGAAAAAAAAGGAAAGAAAGAAAGAAAAAAAAGGAAAGAAAGAAAGAAAAAAAAGGAAAGAAAGAAAGAAAAAAAAGGAAAGAAAGAAAGAAAAAAAAGGAAAGAAAGAAAGAAAAAAAAGGAAAGAAAGAAAGAAAAAAAAGGAAAGAAAGAAAGAAAAAAAAGGAAAGAAAGAAAGAAAAGGAAAGAAAGAAAAAAAAGGAAAGAAAGAAAAAAAAGGAAAGAAAGAAAAAAAAGGAAAGAAAGAAAAAAAAGGAAAGAAAGAAAAAAAGGAAAGAAAGAAAAAAAAGGAAAGAAAGAAAAAAAGGAAAGAAAGAAAAGAAAAAACTAGATAAAAAAAAGAAAAGAAAAGAAAAAAAACAAACAAAAACAAAAAAATAACTAGTTTACAAGCCTATCGAATGCACAAATTGTCCCCTTACAATTATTTTTCTTATTAAACAAAGAATACATATAGCGACTCTAGTTCTAGAGATTAACTGAATGACAAATTAAGATAACATAGCTCCCCAGAATTGAACACATCAAAATATCTTGAAGGTTGATGAACACAAACTTTAATGTATGTAAATGTCATCAAAGTGAAGGTGGCAAAATGTTTACTTTTTATTATTACACAACTTTAAAAAGAACAATTATCATAAAAAGGATTTCCTGAGACTCGTGGTACTGGATTGGATAATGGATAGTCTATAGCCACACTGAAGAGTTGTAATACAATGAAACAGCTGTCTGTGGATAACACAATAAGTAACGCTTCTCTTTTCAGGGTTGAGCACTCTTAAAGTGAGGTAACTTGTTCATTGTAAGCTTATGCAATGCTCTTCCATAGGAATAGAGCATTCTCGTGGATGGGGAATATAAGCTAAATAAATATATCGCTTGAATTCAGCCTTATGGAACGTCCAGTTCTCTAGCGCAGAGGTGGGATACCGGCCTCTTGGTCAGAAGCGAAGGTTTCAATCCTGCCTCGTGGTACTGGATGGGATAATGGATAGTCTATAGCCACACTGAAGAGTTGTAAACAGCTGTCTGTGGATAACAATTATATATATATATATATATATATATATATATATATATATATATATATATATATATATATATATACACACACACACACATATATATCATTTAAAGGTTGGATTTCATCTTCTGGTAACAATTAATCAATGTGGGGAAACTTTAGCAAAAATATTCTTTTTACATTCAATTATTTATTTAAGTCAATTATATTAATGTAATACAAGGTTCTTTTTTTATTGCGGCATCATATACAAGGCAACCTTCCGTAAAATCTTCAGTATAGAATATTGAAAGAAAAAAAATATATCATTTTTTTTTTGAGCTTTAGGAGGAGGACCAATAAAAAAGGCCAAACAGATCTCAAAATAATAAACAGCACTTTAAAATCCTTTTCTGCTAGAACTTTTCCAAATATAGGGTCCCTTTCCAAGGGACCTTCAAGTCACGGAAAATAACGTGTATTCTTTCACCTTTTGGCACCTTCCATGATTGTCTCTTCTCCGATCTTCACTTTGCCGCCAAATCCGTTCCAATTCCCTTTGCCAAAACCTCGTTTCTTCATACCAAGCAGAACACGCCCCGCTTCTCGGATGAGCACCAATGTCAAGATCTTCTTACTTTGAACTGGCATTCTTACTAGAAAAATAGAAAAAGCATCGACACATTGACATCTACACGAGTCAAGAACAACAATTGTAATACAACTTCTGTATCTTGCATAAGTGAATCACCATAGACCTTGCATGTACCAAAATCAATTATTCAATTTGAAGATTTGAAGTTAATGTTGACGGTTTCAAATCTGACTGAAGTAATAGTCCGTGCGTATACCAAAACAATCATCTAAAAAAAATAAATAAATAAATAAAAAAAATAAAAATAGAAATAACGGTGGACTGAGAGGGAAATTCGAACAGAGTAGTCTATTAACACTGTCCCAGTCACACCCATTTTCCTTCTGGCCCCCAACACGTTTCCCCAAATTGTTTAATGGGGGAACATTGCACTCCATCTACCCCCTCCCAAACATACACCAAACCCTGCCATCTTTCTCGGATAACTAACTACCATTGCCCATGTGCCTTTCCTTCTATCCCCCCCCCCAGCATAATTTAAAGGGGGTGCCCTTCTGAGTAGGGCCTGCCCCTCGCGCCTCATTAGTCCGTTAAATCAATTTGATAGCAGGCTACCAAAAGACGTTGGTCACTTGACGATTTCTAATGAGAGACTAACCAGACCAGATTTGTTTTTTTCAGTTGCTTTTTTTTTTAAACGCTTCAATCGTCCCGAGTTGAGCTGCGATAAAATTCAACTGAAAAATTAAGAGGATGGTAAATAATATTAGAAGAATAATAGTGGCGATTGTTATTAGATAATTTTAATCAAGAAGTAGATGTTCCATGAATGCATTTATGCAATAAATCGTCGAGAAACGAAACATGGTGTCAGATTGGGATCTTGAATCCCGTACGTACAAAAAAAGGAGAGCGGTGGGAAAAAAATTTTATTTGAAATAAAATCCTTTCTCCATAAAAATAATAAAAGAGAAAAATGTTCAGATCAAAGCTGCTAGAATCTTTTGACTCGATCATTGGCGCCAAAGGTTTAAAAGAGTCCCGGCTGCGTCTAAACTAAGTGAAGAAGGCAGTAATTTACAAATGAACGATCAGTCGTATTGTAAGGGAAATGACTCAGAAAGTTTCTACAATACTTTTTCTTTTAAAAACCAAGTCAAATGAAAGATTGATATAATTTTGGCGAAGTTTGACGCTCATTTAAATCCCCAACTCACCCAAAATCTGATCTGTGAAAGAGCCAAATTTCATGAGAATTCAACCCCCGGATGAATCAGTTGAAATGTTGGTCAGATCACTTCATGAACTAAGCAGAAATATGTGAATTTGACGATAAAAATGTCCAAATTCGTGATGGGTTCGTAGTAAGACTCTAGAACTAAGAAATGTCTGAGAGACTCGAGTTTATTTCAGATTTAAAATTGGAAAAGGCCGTTGAAATGGCCAGAGCTTATGAACAAATAAAGTCACGAATAACGAAATAAAATCGAACAGAAGAATACAACTTGAAAATGGAAAGGTCGTGCAGTCGATAAACGAGGACATTCCAATGGTTATGTCTAAATTTTTAATAAAATTCTGATAAAGATTCTGTGTTAAGAACTTAAAAGGGTAGGTGTTCCATTAACTGATAAGATGCCTTTTGAAAATATATATATATACATCGTTAAAATGAGTTTTTTCTCCTTACATTATTTCATTGTGATATTTCGTCAAGAAACGGAACAGTAAATACCAAAAATAATTTATCAAAAATACAACTGCTACAAAGTATAAAAAATTAAATACGGCCAAAATAAAACACCTCTTGGCCAAATGCTTCTTAAAAAAAGCTAGATTTGTTATATTTGGCCTTAAAATGGCCAAAACAGCAACCCGAGTAGAAATACTACTACTAAAGAGAGTATAGAGAGAGGGGGAGAACCACGCGCTACACGTTGCGGCATTTGTGTAGTAATTTTTCTTCACATAAAAAAAAAGACATTTCACTTGTATGACTACGTGGTTGATAAAAAAAAAAAAAGACTTTTCAAGAAGATGACAATTTTTAAAAAATTGCTAAATAAAATACAAAATGTTTAAAAACCCGCTGTCATACACGTCAGCGCCCTTTTTCGCTTAAGAGCGGTAAGTGTTGCGCGCAAACCAGTGGTTGCCGGTGCTTGGCTCGTTGGCATAATGCATTTTTTTTTCCTATTAATCATTGCTTTAACGTACATAAACTTATGGCCAAGCCCGTCACTGGGGGGCAGCGAATACGGGGGGTTTCCATCAAGTCCGGGGCGAGTAAAAATGCTCAGAAAATGAAAAAGAGAGAAAAAGGGGGGAAAAAAAGCTAATTCTTTAAATTCTTTAAAAAAAGCGGACAAAAATTGCTTAAGCTCACCAAGGTACTGAAAATGGTATAATAAAAGCCTGTCCGAAATGAAGTCGTAAAACTGGTTAATGTTGTAAAAAGAATTAGCACACTGAAATTATTTATTCATATCACATTAAACCGGGGGATGACTTAGCCGGTTCTTGATTAGATAGCGCACTTCGTCTGTAAATCATAGAAAGTGAACTATTAGCGCGGCAAATCAAGCTGACGTTTTCTCTTCTAGTAAAGACAAATAGACAGGATTTTAATTTCATAATTGCATTAACGTCTCATGAATATTTCGTTCAGTGAAAAAGTAGACTTTTTTAAAGCCTATATATAATGCAATATGCGGTTTAAACACCGCTGTAGGTTTATGTACGTCGAAGCAAAGATACCGTCCCGATGATTGAAATTCAGATGACGTGCTTTGAGATGCGAAAGGTCGGAAATTACGAAGCAAGGAAGAAACAAAATTGAAATAATTTAACAGTTTAATTCATTTAAAGCAACAACAATGTAATTTATAGATTTGTTCATTTTTTCAAGAATTCTCTTCCAATTACGTTTTCAATACCGAGCGAGGGTGTGAAACTTTACAATCAGGACCATTTTCTTTATGTCGTGCCGTTTTATTTAATTCATCGATCATGTATATCAGAACTGGTTATTTTCACAGGAAAAAAAGGGACATTTCTGAGAATACGTACACCAGAACAAGTATAAAAAAAACAAACAAAACACACAAGATGATGTTTACTCAGGATAAAGCTTTTTAAAAAATCTTAAAACAAACGTTTTTTTTTTTTATTAGTAAATAAACTTTGAAGTGGCAGACTCTGCTTGTTCCCTCTTTCCACTTATGGACTTGGTGTGTTTGACTAGGTGATATTTCGATTTCAATGCGAAAATCGAAGACAATATAGCATTTAAGTTTAGGATTTCAACGCCAACACAATCAGCTTTGTTTGAACGTACATTTTTGTTCATATATTCCAATTTTGAAATACCGGGAGGGAGATATTTGAAATGCAGGGGCCGGGGGAATCTCCAGGCAAAATTGGGAGAGTTGGCGAATTAAGCACTGACATGGTATTGGTTCCTGACACATTGCCGGTTTGAAAGATCTATTGGTTAAGTTTGAGGAAAGCCGGCTTAATAGAAGTACGGTTTCGTGTCCAGCAGATGGTATCGCTATCAGCCAACATTCCAAGTCGCAGCATCATTAACAAGCTATATATATATATATATATATATAAAAAGGCTTGATACTTTTTTGCTTTACTCCCACCTCGATGCAATCACTATGTAGCCCGTGCTACAAAATTCAGTGCACATGGGCGGAAAGACAATATTTCATAGGCGAGAAGTCCGGCAAGTGGGTGGAGTTCGGTAACCGGAAACTTTGCCCGACCTTGAACAGCATAAGGAGCTTTTTTTCCATGTACTGCTTCAGATTTTTTAAAAATTTTTACTAGCCTTCAAAAATGAATGATTTAGTTCATAAGCGAAAATTAGAGAGATAGTTTAAAATATACACACCTTTTTTCTTTTTTTTTTTATAAATCCAAGTTCAAATTTGTACGTTGATTACACAGCAAATAAAGTTGTCAAGGAGAGGAGTTGACAACTTGCAAAGAAATACCAAATATATTATTTTTTTAAAAATTGTTTCAGAAAAAATTAAATTGACTTTTTTAAAAATTATCCTAAAAAAATGTGCGTTTTCTACCTTGGCGCGATTCTTTTGACATTACTGCTTTCATGGCGTAGAAGAGCGGTACTAAACCGGAAATTGAGGTATCTGGCTGCTTTCCACCCACGTGGGTTTTAGTATTAAAAAAGAAAAAAGCCGGTCGTTTTTTAATTATTTCTTTAAAGGCACCACCATTTTTTAAACGAAATCGATATTTATTTTTATCTTGTTATTTGAATTGAATTGAATTGAATGGATGAGGGAGGGGCTCAGAAACGATGTGTAAATATGCTGCATTCCGTTAGGTTTTTAAGGAGGTCAAAACGTCCGTCAAATGTTCAGTTGCTTTATTCTTGTTTTCGGCAGCGCAGAAAAAAGCGCAAAATAATCGCGGGTGAGCTTAAATATTTTAGCGTGTTTATGACCGTTTTCTGTGACTTTTTTGGTTTGTGTTTTGACCATTTTGGGGTGTTTTGCTAGTTTTTTTTTTGTCAATTTAATCTTTTCTGGACATATAACGCATTCTCTTAACATTTCTCTTCGTACCGGGGCTTTTAGTCAGGCAGCTTTCAAGAACTAAATCCCTTACGAAGCAATTGGATTTTTTCCTATTTAGATGAAATAAAAAGCCAAAATGGCTACATATATATATATATATATATATATATATATATATATATATATATATGTGTGTGTGTATATGTATGTGTGTGTGTGTGTATATGTATGTGTGTGTGTGTGTGTGTATATGTATGTGTGTGTGTGTGTGTATATGTATGTGTGTGTGTGTGTGTATATATATGTGTGTGTGTGTATTTATATATATATATGTGTGTGTGTATTTATATATATATATGTGTGTGTGTATTTATATATATATGTGTGTGTGTATTTATATATATGTATGTGTGTATTTGTATATATGTGTGCGTGTATTATATATGTGTGTGTGTGTGTATTTATATATATATATGTGTGTGTATTTATATACATATTTATATATATATTTATGTGTGTGTATATATATATATATATATATATATATGTGTGTGTGTATTTATATGTGTGTGTGTGTATATATATATATATATATAAGCATTCCAAATGCCTAAAGTTTCTAGATTTGTGGAGAATGACCATTTTGAACAGCTAAAATAAGCTGTTTTTTCTCCCTTTCCGAAAGAATAGCTTAAAGTGGCTTGGGTAAAAGGGGGAATCTAGAATTGCCTAAAATAGCTAGATTTAAGGATATTCGCCATTTTAAATGGCTAGATTTGCAAAGAATTATTATTTTGAGTAGTTAAAAGTGGCTGGATTTAAGGGGGCATTAAAAATCACCAAAATATTTTAGGATATCAACCTTTTTGAATAACTAAAAGTTGCTACATCCAAGAATTTTTATTCACGAGAATCTAGATCTAATAAACATATAAAAATAAAGTCTAGAAATGATTCAAAAATTAAAAAAAAGCATCTTTTGAAAGTGTCTAGAGGAGTACCAATGCCAATTTTCAAGTTTGTAGATAAAACGGTATGGCCAGGATTGCATGAACAAATCATCATCATCAGTCTTTTATTGTCCGTCAT
Organism: Thysanoteuthis rhombus; assembly: GCA_963457665.1. Taxonomy (NCBI): domain Eukaryota; kingdom Metazoa; phylum Mollusca; class Cephalopoda; order Oegopsida; family Thysanoteuthidae; genus Thysanoteuthis; species Thysanoteuthis major. The sequence goes on along the minus strand of OY735240.1, from coordinate 29,982,939 downwards.
TGGACATAGACCTTCTCCAGGGTCTGCCACATTTCTCTATCATGGAGCCAGTATTTTCTGAATTTGTCTAGTTCAACTCTCCATCTGGTATTTTGTCAGCCTCGGTTTCGCATGTGATCTCTGGGGATCCATGATGTGAGTTGTGATGTCTGTCATTCTTGCTGCATGACCAGCCCATTGTCATTTGAGTTTTCTAATAGATTCTATGATGTCACGGACACCGGTTTTCTTCCTTATATACTGTGTTGTCTTGTGGTCTCTCTATGTAAGGTTGAGCATGATTCTCTCATGCACACGTTGCATACTTCTCAGTTTGCAGGTCTGTCTCTTGGTTAGGTTCCATGTTTCAGCTCCATAAGTGACTATCGGGAGGATACACTGGTTGTATACTCTTATTTTTGGGATTATTGAGATTGTCTGGGAAGGCTTGTTATCCTGCAGTGATTCTTCGCTAGATTTTTTCTTCTTTTGTGGGTTTCATAGAGATTCGTTCTCCTAGGTAAATGTAGTGGTCAACTTTCCCCAGTTTTGCATTTTCGATTTTGATAGTTATGTCCTTATTCTCGATGCGATTGTTGCACATGACTTTCGTTTTACTGAAGTTCATGTGTAGGCAGACTCTATTGCTTTCTTTGTTTAGTTCATCTATCATTAGTTGGAGGTCATGTAGGCTTTCTGCAAAAAGGGCAATGCCGTCTGCAAATCTGAGGTTGCTCAGATATTTGCTGTTTTTTTTTATTCCTTTGTTCTCCCAGTCCAGGTTACGGAAGATCATGTCGAAGCTGGCTATGAAGAGTTTGAGTGAGCTGGAATCACCTAGCTATACTCCTTTTTGGAGCTGAAAGGGTTCAGAGTCTTTATGTACCCTGATAAAGGAGTTGCTGTGATTGTATGTATGTTGCAGCACTTTGACACATTCAGGGTCTCTCATTCCAAAGCCTCTGTGAGACAAAGATATTATCAACTTCAAATAAAATAAAGCAAATTTGTTTCAAATAAGTAACTGCGAGTTGAAAAAAAAAGAAAGGATGGGAGGAAGAAAGAAGAAAGAGGAAGAAGAGATATGTCTAAGAAAGATGAGGAGGAGATATAAGGATGAGAAAGAGGGGGAGGAGATATAAGGATGAGAAAGAGGGGGTGGAGATATAAGGGTGAGAAAGAGGGAGTTGACATATGAGGATGAGAAAGAGGGGGTGGACATATAAGGATGAGAAAGAGGGGGAAGAGATATAAGGATGAGAAAGAGGGGGAGAAGATATAAGGATGAGAAAGAGGGGGAGGAGATAAGAGGTTTTTGAAAGAGGAGGAGATAGAATAATTAAAAGTGGAGGAGGTAGGAGAATGACAAAGAGGAGGAGATAGAGTAATGAGAAAGAGAAGGAGATAGCATTAGAAGGAGGAGGAGATAGAAGAATTAAAAAGAAGAGTGAGTTGAAGGATTAGAGAGAGGAGGAGTAGTAGAATGATAAAGAGAGGGAGGAGATAGAAGAATGAGAAAGGGGAGGAGATGTAAGAATTAGAAAGAGGAGGAGGAGATAGAAGACTTAGAAGAGGAAAGGGAGATAGAAGAATGAAAAAGAGGAGGAGGGGGAGATAGAAGAATTAGGTAGAGGAATTTGTTTGTGTTTAAGCTTAATATTTCTCTCTCTCTCTCGTTCTCTCTCTCTCTCTCTCTCTCAATATATGTAAAATAGAAAGTAAATGTCCAATTTGCCTTATGTTGTAAATAGACCTCCCAGCCTTTCAAAGAAAATTTTCTCATAACATTTTACTTTAAAACTTCCCTTAGGTCCATTGAGTATGTATGCAAAATTTTGCTGAGCTGCACCCATGTTTACGTGGTTTCCATAGAGTAACACGCAAGCACTTCTCACTTATGAACACTTGGTCCCATAAGAAGATCCTGATGTCAAGGGAAGCAACTCGTCCAATTATTGAGAAGAGGCTTGAATTTTATTACTTATTTTAAGCTTCCGATATATAGACAGGTCATCAACCCTAGTTGTTTCTAAGGGAAGGTACTCAGTCTAAAATCACTTCGAGACTTTTGCTAATAAACAAGTTGCTTCCCTTATAATAGGAACTCACTTTAATGGCACCCTGTAAATGAATGGATAAATCATTATGATCCTTTCATCTTTTTTTTCAATCGTCGCCCCACGAAACACATCACATTGTCGGCAACTTTAATTTCCAATAAAAAAGATAATAATTTTTGAAACTTTTGTCTTTGTTTAGGTAAAACTAAACAATAACATGTACTTACAACTTACTAGACTGAATTGAGTTGTTGAAAAGAAATATGAAAAGAAAACACTTTTTTTTTCTTTATTACTCAAATTTTTTATGTAGAAATATTTTTTTAAATTTAGATACACCTGAGAGTGTGAGAGGTATGAATATTTCAGGTAAAATTTGGACTGCTACCTCCCAGCTTCGTGTTGTTTGATATCTGAATTCAAGTATCCTCTTAGAGTTTGAAATGTCACATATTTCTGGCCTAATTACCGCCCACCAATTTCTTCACCTGGCTTCATATTCTAATCACACATTTTTAAAGCTTGACTCAATTTTTTTTTTTTAATTTTTGGAAAAAATTTTGGGGAAATCATTTGAATAGCATTATTTTTAACATCATGAATAAAAAATAGCCCTCAAACTTTCCTTTGCTTTTGAAAGGTTTTGCATCAGGAAGAAAAAGAAAAATGTTCTAAATGATATAGAATTTATTTCATCAATATTATAATTATGATATGATATAAAAATTGGTATTTGTGTCCAATAAGTTCACAGAAGCTGAAAAATGTCCTTGTTAAGACTTCTGGAATATTTCCCTTCCACATGTATTCTTTCACATAGGATGGAAATAATTCTTGATTAGTAGCACTCGAAAAAAAACAGAAACCCAAGCTTTAAAAATGTGAGATCAAATATGAGACCATATAAAGAAATCGAAGGGAGGTAACTGAGTCTGAAACTTGTTTTGGGAGTTAAAATAGAGGATAACCTTGTAATCTAAGAAAATTTCACCCTGAAAGTTTCCCATTGGACATTTTTCCTCCCCAGGTGTTTTAGTGCACGTTTTTTCAAGTCTGAGTTGCAGACAAAAGTAGCACCACAAACCTAACAATGAAAAGGTTTCTCTCCAGTGTGTATTAACATGTGTCTTTGGAGGTGTGAATTATGGAAACATCTTACTTTACATTTAAAAGTGAAACGTTTGCCTTCCATTTGTAATTTTGCATTCCCAAAAAGGTTGCACAACACACATTAACGGGAATAAGTTCACACCAGTATTCATCAGCATGAGATTATTCAGGACTGAATTCCCAACAAACGCAACCCCTAAAATCTTACAATAGAAATCTTGCTCAAGTGTGTGTTAACATGTGTTTTCTGAGGAATGAATTTCGAGAAAATCTATTTTGACAGATTTCACAACAGAAAGGTTTTTCGCCAGTATGTATAGCCATATGCTGTTTGAGATTCATATTTGTAGCAAATGCTCTGCCACACACCACACAAAAGAAAGGTTTCTCTCCAGTGTGTGTCAACATGTGCCGTTTGAGGTGTGCATTTCTGGAAAATCTAACTCCACAGATTTCACAGGAGAATGGTTTCTCTCCAGTGTGTATAGTCATATGCTGTTTGAGATTCGCACTCTTAGAAAATGTTGCTCTACACATCTCACATTGGACAGTTTTCCCTCCAGTGTGTATTAATGCATGTTTTTTCAAGTCTGAGTTACAGACAAATGCTGCACCACACACCTCACAATTAAAAGGTTTCTCTCCAGTGTGTGTAAACATGTGTCGTTGGAGGTGTGAATTTTGGGAACATCTAGCTCCACAGATTTCACAGCGGAAGGGTTTATCACCAGTGTGTGTTAACGTGTGTCGTTTAAGGGATACATTCTTAGAAAACCGAACTCCACAGCTTTTGCAGGGCCAACATTTCTCTCCCGTGTGATTTCGCATGTGTTCTTTGTATGTTGAATGCCAAACAAATTTTGTTCCACATATCTCACAATGAAAAGCTTTCTCTCCAGTGTGTGTCAACATGTGCCGTTTGAGGTGCGCTTTTTGGGTGAAGATAGCCCCACAAATTTGACACCAGAAATTTTTCTCCCCTGTATGCGTTAATATATACGTTTTGAGAATTGAATTCCAGGAAAATGTAGCTCCACAGATTTTGCAATGAAATGGTTTCTCTCCTGTGTGGGTTCTTATGTGTCTTTCTAAGGCGGACTAACAGTGAACCACTTTTCCGCAAATTTCACAGTAAACAGATCTTTTTTTCCCGTCAATATTCATAATGCTCTTGAGATAATATCAAGAAGCAAGCTGAAAAGAGAGAAAAAATAGATTCATCAAGTACTCAGGTGAAAGAACACACTTATTCTATCATTTGAAACTATCAGCTAAAAATGTCAAGAGAATTTAAACATTTACTCCTTATATTGAGAAAAAAGTTTTATTTCTTGAAATTCCTCCCAAAGTCTTTTTTAGGGGTTCATTTAACAATGTAAGTTTAAGCTAAATCAGTCCCTTAGTTTGTGTCTGGCAGTATTCATGCTTGTTTTCTGAAAATTCAGATTTTTTAATGATCACTACCCAACAAAAGGTGAGAGGAATAACTTATCTATTGATCATCCCCTTTTCCAACTGATCATCCCCAACACAGCATGCCGCCAAAAGACATTGGTTATATAACGGTTTTTATATTAAGGCATACAATAGTAGTAAATATCAGAATTTTAAGCCCTCTAGCTCCATTGACACAATACATAGACAGCCAGAATCATTTGAAAACTGAAGAAAGCTATGTTGACAGTTTCTAACAAGACAGTGTAGGCAGTGTGATGATTAGGGCAACCTTCCTCTGGGATACGCTTGGTACTGTGTGGAAGGTACTCCGTTGCGTACTGTCTACCCAGACATCATTGAAGACCAGGTCAACCCGCTCATTGGGTATAATTTATTTTTGTTTCATTACATTCGTGATTGTCTCAATAATACATGTTTTCTTCTAATACCTTGTATAATTGTCGAACTCCTAGAGAGTTGACTTTATCACAATCAGTCAGACATGGAAGATAAAAAAAAAGAGAGGTAAGAAAGACTGATTCTGTGATGTCATGTTGTGTCAACTTGTGTTTCTGATTTCTCTATGATTTTTGTGAGTATTGAATTTCTGTTATTTTTACATAATAACAAGTATATATATTTCATTTATTTTTCTTTTTGGTGAAAATTACCTCGCTACTAAGCAGTTAATATGATAATAGGATCGTTGAACAACATAAAAACATGAGAATTTCAAAAAGGTAGTAGATATTCGTCCATAATTGAGTATTTGTTACTTTTATTATAAATTACAATTTTCAGTAGTGTTTCCATGTGTCATTAGTCAATGGTGTTCTGCTAGACATAAGTAGATTTTAGGATTGAATCTAAATGGAAGCAAAACATCATTTTTTTTCCCCTTGCTTTCGAGGTCAGTGGCAGATTAACCATTAGGCTAAGCAGGTCTTTTCTTTCCTTTTTTTTGTCGAACTCTAACTATTGAGGTTTGAATTCATTTTTGTAAGTAACAAAAATGACAGATGACAGTGACCAGAAGGAAAACAAGTGATGTCATGCATAAATAACAGTGACGTATGCAAAAACTGATATCGAATTCACTCCCACTTCTAAACTCAGGTTGACATGCTTTGCTAAAATTTGCAAATCTTATTTACTGGAACTACTAATAAAGGAGCTGAAATGGGAAACATAGTTTTCAAATAATATTGTATGGAGAAATGAATTCTGTTTTGTTAACCTTTTAGATTTTGATGAAGCAAAGGAGTGGACCCTAGCGCAGCCAAACTTGTGTTTATTTTTTTTTCCTCCTCTATCTGTACCTTCTCTTCATTCCGTCTTTCTGTTTCATTTTTTATCCATCTGTGCCTTTTCCTCTTCTTTCTTTTTCATTCTTTTTCTACAACTTCTCCTACACTTCTTTCTCTTTCACTCCTTCTCTTTCTCTCTTGAATTCTTTCGCTATCTCTGTCTTTTATTCTTTCTCTATCTATACCTTCTCCACCAACCTCTCCGTCTCTCTTTCATTCTCAGGTCGACTTGTTTTGCAAAAGTTGACAAATCCCATTGAAAGAAACTATCAATAAAGGAGTTGAACTGAGACACAGTTTCAGAATGTTATTGTATGGAGAAATGAATTCTGTTAAATTAATAGTAACTAAGTTAACTTAGTTAAGTTGATAGTAAACAAGCTCGGAAGGCGCAAGTGGAAACTTGATGTTCGTTTCGAAATTTAGAAAAAAAAAGAAAATCTTCCTAGCTTGAATATATCGGTGGAAAAGAAGAAAAAGTAAATAGATTTTTGGATAAGTTTTCATAATCGAGTTAAGCTAAAGGTGAAAAGTAGTTAGTTATAAAATTAATAATATTGATTTAGAATACTTGCATTGAATAAATTAAATGAAAATTATCTTTGACACCCAGTTATGACATTACAGTATAGCTACTCTTTCAAATCAAAATGAAGCTTAAGAATGTCTTTTCTCTTGAGATCTTTTACTTACAACCAATTAACTAGGCTTCCGCACATAAGCTCTCTGGTCCTTTATTGATACACAGTCTGAAAGAGAAATAAATTCTGTTTTAATCTGTACAGTTAAGGAGGTACTTTGATAAATCAAGTGCAGAATTAAGAATTCTACTTATAAAAACAGAATTAATTATTAATTCTAACTGGTAAATTATACACTTGAATATCTACAATTACTTATAACCTGAAGTCCAGTTACAAACACTGTTCAACAAATTATTTTGAAATAAATGGGTCATGGCCTTATGCTCACTTGATAAACCTTTCAGTACCAACTGAGGTTTGCTATCAAAGCTTTGACTACATTTTCTTAAGCTTTTGTAACGCAATAAATTTAAAATACATTTCTTATTTGAATTATTAAGTATCGAGATGAAATTGAATAACACTTAACATGTATGAATCTTACTCACATGGTTAAGTTAAAAATATAAAGCTTACCTCATGGCACAGGCAGCAATGATTCAATTTAGATTATTTTGGCCGAATTTACTGGCATAGATAAACCACACGGATCACTCAATCTTTTTAGCATGACAAGACGGAAAAAAATGTCAATGCAAACACACTGACTGCAAAATAAGTTTTATCACAAAGAACATTCCGAGTACCTTTTTGAGCTCACGTGTAGCTAGCTATTTCTGGCAAGCTATATTTGTCTGGATAAATTTTCACGTTGAGAGGAACTCAATTAAGTTGATTGTTTTATTTACGTAAACAGTATATTCGGATTATTAATTACTTTCAAGTTAGTCACTGTTCATTTGACACTAGTTTGCAAACCTGAAATAAATCATGATGGTGTTTTTAAATTATTTTTTCAAGGAAATGATACCTGACAATTTTCCTGGAGATCTTACACAGTCAAGGTCATTTTGCTCTTTTTTTTGCTGAAAAATGTTATATGAATGGTTAGAAACATTAGGCCCACATTCAAAACAATGTCATATGAATATTATTCACCTGTTTGAATACAGGCTGAATGTCAGAAACACTGTAAATGAATGTTCAGCTGGTGATTGTGAACTCTTACTTCTGGGTGGGAAACCTACCTACTAACTCTAATTGCAGAGCTACCTACAAACCCTAAAATCAATTCCAAAGCAACCAACTAACCTTAACTCCAAATCTACCTACTACCCAACTCAAAACCTAGCCAGTAACCCTAACTCAACACCAACAAACTAACCCTAACTCCAAACCTACCTAGTAGCCCTAACTCCAAACCTACCCAGTAACCCTAACTCCAAACCTACCCAGTAACCCTAACTCCAAACCTACCCAGTAACCCTAACTCCAAACCTACCCAGTAACCCTAACTCCAAACCTACCAAGTAACCCTAATTTCGAACCTACTTAGTAACCTTAACACAACACCAACCAATTAACCTTAACTCCAAACCTAACGATATTTAAATATCGGTAAAAATCTAGCCACTTTTAGCCATTCAAAAATTTGTTCCCTAATTGTAGCAGCTCTGGTGTCTCGATGGATTACCTCCCTTAAAAGATGTCGGCATTTTGTTAGATCTCAACTATTACACTTAAAAAAAACCAACCTATCAAGAGAAACTTACTTACTATACAAGTATAAAACTTTGAAAATACTCATACCTTAAAGGCCGACCCCCAAATATATCTGCTGGTTTTATCTCCAGATGGCCATTATCGTGATACATAAAACTTGAAATTACTTTTTTCGGCAGCAATCTCAACTTTTTCAGTCATCAAAATGTGCGGTTAAATTTTCACCGTTGTTTGACACTTGTAAGTCAGACAAATATTTCGTAATGTTAACACAATACTGCTCATCTTTCAAATAATTAGCAATAATGAATTTGAAAATAAAACATAAGTACTTCCCAAATACTAACAGCGAACGTACAAAAGAAGTTAAGCAACCGGTGTATGAGGAAGACCTGTTCCTTTTTATCTTTTTAAAATTGGGGTACCGTCATCTAACTTTAAAAACAACTAGAAATTAAGCTGAGAAGGTAAAAAGTGATTGAATTGATAAAATATTTGGTTATGATACTTTATCTAATAATCAGAATAAGTAATGATGAGAGGAAAACTTGTTTTAAAAATAGTATGTGTATAGAAACAGTAAACATCCTGACAGCATTGTTGCGGAAAATGTTCTTTTACACACTTGTTGGTTAAAAAAAACGAAAAAACACACACACACGCTATTTTCCCCTGTTTTTTTTATTTTATTTATTTTAGTTAACAACCTTCTGGTGGATAATTACTTACACTTAATCGTTCAGTTCATTATTTCTACAATCATAAGTGGTTTTTTCTTCAAATATATTCATTTTAAAATTTAATAGAAAAATCATCAGTTAGTATATGAGATTTATTTACAGAATTACTTCCCCTGTCGGAGGCACAAAACTATTCGTACGAGCTTATAAATACGATTATTTCAAATAAAATCCAATTTTAAAGGAATGAAATATATACAGAAATAATATAAATAGATTTAAAATGTATATTTCACTAAAATTAACTTTGATACTTCTTGACAAAATTAGTTTTTGACCACGTATGGTATCAGTGTATGCAAATTAGATAAGTCAATAGTAGTAATTTCAACTATCTCATTTATAATACGTGTTCAACCTATCACTCATTAAAAGGGTCTTGGTCGTCAGTGACCCTCAGAAGTTCGCTTTGGCGCGTCTGGGCGGAATCACAATCAAGAGATTTCGGAGACGCAATTTTTATAACCTGTGGCAGCTGTCGCTCTCTATAGCACGGCGCCCAATACTAAAACTAATAACAGACTAAAACTAACAATTATATCACTACTAGGCAGATTAGTATCTATATATTGAGACCTATCTATTTACTATTCCTTACTCACCTCAGATTACGTTACATCATATTGGTCGAGTTAATTTAACCAAAAATATTCACTCTCTTCCACTAAATTATAAAAGTATTTTCTCAATGAGATTGAAAATATAAAAATCTTTCATTCTTCGTAAGACTTGAGTTGTGGGATCCATACGAGCCCCTGACACAAACGGAGGTAATATTTTAATCAGACCCAAACTTCTATTATCTTTAATATTGATATCTATTACTCCTTGTTGCGTGAGTGCGTGGAATGTTGACTTCCATTTGTTGTAAAATAGTGGGATCCACATATATCCCTATCTCAAAGGGTGGTAACATTTTCATCCGACCGAACGCTATTATTTTTTTAAAATATAAATTTCGATTACTTAAATTCAATTTAGTTGTTTCTATTCACAACTTTCTGGCAACTGGATTAATTAGTGCGATCCGAAATAGACAGTAGTAGTGAGTCCATGAAGAGAATCGAACCCACACATTCCAGTCAGATAGAGGTCGGTTCCCATCGCCCGGCCTTCCCTGATTACCCTTTCCGCTCGTATTTCTGTAAAGATGACCCGAGTCCAAGTTGTGATCGAAAAAAGCAACTAAAAATTACTGTAAAACTAGTCAAAATGAATGATTAAAAATGATTTGTTACAATACTTCGTCCATTAATGAGAATAGATAACTCTCTCACTTCAACGAATTGTGTTAAATGTTAATCTTTTTTTAAAAGATCTAATCCTTTGGGAGAGTCTCAGAAATGTCATCAATGTCTGAAATGCGTAAAACGTTGATTTTCATTTTTTGTAAGACTTTAATAATGGTATCCATAACACAACCCTGTCCGAAAGAGAAGTAGTATTTTCATTTGACCGGACTCTCTGTTACTTTTGATAATAATTTCTATTCCTTCATCTTATTTTTATTCACAACTTCGAATCGTGCACCGGCAACAACGAGTGAACAGGGCAATCTGAAATGAAGAGCTGTAAATGAACTCAAACCTTCTAGCCAGATAAATATCAATCCCAACCGTTGTCTAATTAAACAGATTATATAAAAAAGGGACTATCTTCAAAATAACGCACTCGGAGAAACGGCCATTTTGAATGGCTAAAAGTGGTTAGATTAAAAAAAGAAAAAAGCTAAAATGGGGTATGTTTCATTTTCAGGTAGCAATACACCCCAAAACTCATACAAAGGCTCCAAAAAGTATAATAAAATTGAAAAAAAAATACTGCTATGTAAATAACGGAACCTTTAGATTGGAAACGTTATTTGAATATTAGTACGTTGTACATACTTTTTAGAGCTTTTTTATGAATTCGGGGGAGGGGGGCTGAAAATGGAATATACCCAATTTTAGCCATTTAAGAAAATCTAGCCATTTTAGATCATTCAAAATAACCATTCTCTGAAATGCGTTATTGCAAAGATTGCCCCCAAAATTGAACCCTCTCCTGCTAAAAATTCTGGATCCACCCCTAGATTCATTTAAGAATATTTACGGTCAAAACAGAGTTGCCAAACATGGTCTGTTATTTATAGCAAAAACATAAAAAATGGCTTAAATCGGCTAAGTTTTATGTATTGAATGTTTCTTCGCGTTTTTTTTTTTTTCATTTGAGGGAAGTTCAAGTTTTCAAACACAAATATATCCCTGTTTATATAGTTTTCATGAATTTTTATCTATATTCATTTTTTTTTCTGCCATCTTCCTTCTTGCAATGGCCACAATTTTAATTTTACCATAACATTAATATTTTGAGATGTCTGGGCACCAAGAACGTGATTTTTTATTTCAAAAGTACGTTTTGACGAATAAAATATCTTTAAACTAGGACTCCAGAACAAATTAATGATAAAAAACCAACATTCATTCTTATTAAACTAACTACACTTTTATCAGTTAAGTTAGAAAAAAAATCAGCCAGATCTAATGAAAAATGGCTAATTTGGCAACCCTTTTAGATTATGAGGTGATGAAAAAAGTTATGAGATTGGAATTTCAACTTCCGACTGTGTTAGGCATGCGTATCATTTTACTTCCGCTCCATGCTGGATCTGTTTTCATTTTTCGTAAGTTAATATAGTAAGCCATAGATGCCATCCACGGGTTTATTTCAGGTAATCTTTTTTACTAGTCTATATTTTAATTATCTTTTCAACAACTTACCTTTTTTTTATCAGGAGATTCAAACTTTTTTCCCTCTTTTCTGGCTCTTGGTTTTTTCTCAACATAATTAGTTGAAGCACCAATCACTTTTTTTCGCGGGAGTTTTGAATTCTCATTTTTCGTTCGAATTTAAACTTGAAATTAAAGATAGTTTTTAAAAAAAAAATCTTCTTTATTTTGCTGCTTATTTTTGAAAAAATTCTCTTGAATTCAAAATAAAGTGAATATATATCGAAGCAACCTAAGGTCACTATCTGTACCTAACATATTGAAGCGGCGTTAACTTATTTTGACAATCTAAGGCTCCAACTGTATTTTTGAACTTTGGTACATATTTCAATATATTTGATACAAAGGATATAAGTCAATTACTGAGCAATTGAAAGTATGACCATTAAAAACTATTTTTTAATATTATAACAAACCTGCATTTATTTCAGTACATGTCATTTAACTACATAGTATATAAGTCAATTGCAGAATAAATATAAGCAGAAAATGGTATAAGTTTGTTATCGATTCGTAAATTCAATATCTAAGGGAGGTAAGCTATCTTTCATTCTCGGCAACAAGTCTTACCTACAATTTCCCTCAAGAATTATATGCGAAAATTACAACAATTAGGCATTGTATAAGCCCCTTTCTATCGGCTATTTACATAAATTAATTCAGAGGAACATTGTCAAAGATATAAAAAAAAAATTGTCTAATTAATTCTTATTGCTAGTTGTCATGGAGCATGACTCTAAACGTTCTAAACTGTCGTTAGTCAAAAATTATTTTCCCAACCATACAGCAATGGGGAGTTTAAACCACTTCAATGTTTAATTTTTAAAAAAGCGCTTCTGTAATTTATTGAACCCAAATTTGACTTTCAAATGTTCCCTTGTTTCTGTTAGTTTATTGAGCCACTATGACAAACCTGTAATTTGCTTGTTAATTTTTGCCTTACGTGACGTAAACGCTGAGAAAAAACAAAATGAGTACTTGGTATATATTTCTAGTGTAGTGCCTCCCTTACTTTTAGTTAGGAATTAAGTATGAAACTCTTCTTTTAGCTAGATATCCAAAACGTCACTTCCTCCGACAACCCCTATAAAACCCTTGGATGCACATGGTCCAATGCTTATTAGCTCCAACACCCCTAGCTGGTTACGTTTCTAAACCCGGCCTTTGCAGCCGACCATTCTCTCTCTTTTCTTTCCCCTGGTCCAATGCTCATTGACGCCAGTATTCCTAGCAGGCCATGCCTCTGGTCTCGGCCTTTGCGGCTGGCCACTCTCTTTCTTTCTCCTGGAGATCGTTGTTTTACCAACTGGCCGATCCAATCTTAACCACCATCCTCACTTCAGGAAACAAGCGTGGATAAAACTCCATGTTCTATGTCTTTCATAGTCTGTTCGTCGAGAGTCTAACAGCGTCTGAGAATTGACACCAAGTTAACTCACTTAGTTGGCGCAGTAAGGCTCACATACTGAACCTGGTTTCCACGTGTTTCCACGTATTATTTTGGACATCTCTAACCATATGGAATCCATGCGTTCAGACAACTCCATTCCAACTCTGACGCCAGTACTATCAAGACAAGAAAGCTCCTGCCTTTCACCATCTCTTCTTTTGCTCTTCTCCTAACATTACTTCCCATGATCGATCGTGTCTATGTAATCCTTACATGTACCTCATCTTTATTCTTGTATTAAACGTACGTGTCTTGTCTAGCCATAATACTTGTATGTATATCTCGGAATTTTTGAGATGAGGTATTATTATTTCCATTATTATTCGGACCATCCTCATCTTTGTTGTTTTTTATACAACGTTTCGGCCGTTGCACTCTACGGCCTTCGTCAGGTATAGAGTGCAACGGCCGAAACGTTGTATAAAAAAACAACAAAGATGAGGATGGTCCGAATAATAATGGAAATACTTGTATGTGTTAATTCCTCTAACCCTAACCCTGATGCACGTCCAACTTCCTAACATCTCTTTTCTCCCTCCACAAGAACAAGGTCGGCGCACTACACATCAACCCACGAGGGTCCAAAATCTCCTTGTCTCTCAACAATCCATCGCTGTTCATATTCATTAAAGAGACTTCATGCGCTAAACTAGCAACTTGACACCTTAACTAAAAACTAAATAAAAATATACCATTCATAATTTCCTTTGGAATGCTTTTTAAAATTTTTTTTTTTATTCCCATTTACTGTCCAGTATAGTGTTTTGCTTTCATTTTTTTGGTTTCTTCCAGGCTATGGAAGAACCGATGCAGGTGGACCTAGCTGTTGTAGAAGAGAATGCGAATCAAAAACATGGATTCACCGTTGTGGAAAATGCAACTCTGGTAAATGGAGATACAAATGGTTCCCCTATTTCTTTTTTCATGCATTGTATTGTAGAACTTGTTGTCGAACCGTCGAATTAAACAATGTTGTTATGAACTCTAGGAGAGAACCTGGGAAAAATTTGGTCCTTTATCCGATATGTAGTGAAAATTTTACTAAAATCCACCAAATTGTTTTGTCATTAAAAAAAAATCTATTGTGTGTGTGTTGGGTTTTTGTAAATTTCCTTATGAAAAATCCATCCTTTATTAGATAAGTAGTGAAAATTTTACTAAAATCAAACAAATAATTTTGTATATCTCGGAATTTTTGAGATGAGGTATTATTATTATTTCTATTGATATTCGGACCATCCTCATCTTGGTTGTTTTTCATACAACATTTCAGCCGTTGCACTCTACGGCCTTCGTCAGGTATCATCTGGTAGATTTGGGGAAGTAACGAACCAAACCCTTTATTTATCCAATGGGGGTATATTGACCGTATTCCCCTCTTAGCATGGACACATAGCGCAGTGGTTACAGCATCAGACAAATTACTGTAAAGTAATCTGATGGTTCTAGGTTCGATCCTAGTGTGAGACAATATAACAATACTACTAACGCTAAAGAGGGGAGTACGGTCAATATAACCCCGTCGGATAAATAAAGGGTTCGGTTCGTTACTTCCCCACACCTACCAGATGATACCTGACGAAGGCTGTAGAGTGCAACGGCCGAAACGTTGTATGAAAAACAATCAAGATGAGGATGGTCTGAATATCAATAGAAATAAACTAATTTTGTAATTTGAAAAAAATCTAGTTAATGCGGGTTTTCGTAAATTTCCTAATAAAAAAATGACTGCAATAGAAGATGCTGTGTTTGTTTATTCACAAAATTTCAGCCAAGATTAACGTATGCATGTTTTATTTGTTTTTATTTATATCCTTGATTTCTGCTGAGTCTACGTGTATTTTCATTTATTTTTTTTCCTGATTTTTCTCCAATCTTTTATTACTAATGAGATAAAGATTTCAATGATAAAATCAGAATTTTTACGCTTAATACATCCTGGCTTAAATTTTGCGAATAATCAAACAAGGTGTCTGTCACTGCAGTAATTTTTCATTGGGTAAATTTGCGAAAGCCTTATCGTGCAAACACACTTTGATATTTTTAAATTACAAAACATCAACTATTTATTGGATTTTAGTGAAATTTTCACTACCTCCCTAATAAAGGATTGCATTTTTTCAATGTTTTCTTTTAGGGTTAATAACACTACTGTATTACATCAGCAGGTTAATGACAAGTCCCACAATGCAATTCGCAAAAAAGAGGAACTCTCCGGTGGCAATCTTCACAGAAATTACTTTTTCTAGACCCTTGCCCACTGTTGCCGATTTAGGTTTCTAAAAACTATCAACATGGGTTTCTTCAGGTTTCAAATGAGTTGAACTATCTATTTTGTGTACAGGCCACACCAATGGAGCCAGAGGGCTGAAAATTCAAACATTTACGTCTATTAAAAAAGCTTTTTTAAAAGATTATTACCCAGGATGGTTGTTCAGTGAGAGTTCAATTTACAATGTAAGTTTATGCTAAATTGACCCCTTACTTTGTGTCTGCATTTATAATCAGGGTACTTGTTTTTTGGTATCTCTGATTTATATTGCTCTTCTGTTAGAAATCTTCAGTTTCGCAAGCTTCTTAGTTCTAGGACAAATGCCCCCTGGATAATTGATCCCCAGATAATAGCATTGGAATTGCCCAGGGGATGATTGTTCCAGGGGCTTTTTTCCTGATACCAATCTTTTTAAATACTTTTGTTGGTCCTGTTTTAGTAGGCACCAATTTATTATACCAACCTTGGTAAATGTAATGTGGTGTTGGTGGGGAGAGTCTTTCAGGTGAAAATCCAGTTTATTTATAGTTGTGACAATCCAGCGCTACTCTATAGATTCTGGATAGTAGGAGGACTCAAGACATTCCCTAATGTCTGCAGTTTCTACTGCTTTACTCTTGTCTGATGACTCAGTGCTAATAGCAGTGGGTTATGGCATTCTGTTCACCTTTAAGGGGTTTTATTTTTAAGGACTAGCATAGTCCCCATGAAAAAATGACTAGATTACTAACACATGGATATTAGACCAGGTGCTGTAATAGAGCCCCATTTGAGTTGACAAATGAAGCCTAATTGACCGTACCTTCAGTGAGTAAGATATGCAATACAGCCATTTTTTGGCGGGGAGAAGAAAATTTTCTGATGAGGATACTACAGTCCAAATCTGCCGTTATGAAAAATGGTGCTAAAATTCTTTAGCAAGGGATTTGGAATGTCTACCCAAGGTATTCTTATCTGCTGAAGACCCCTCCAGCATGTCCAATTGGTTGTATTAGTTAACTCAAAAATTCATACGGGGCTCTATTACAGAGCCAGGACTATGCAGATAAATGCATGTGTCGTACCTCCATTTAAATTCGATAATTCACAAAACAAAACTTTATTCACTTCTATTTCAAGAAAGCATATGGATTCAAAAAAATTGTCACTGCTTGATTCTCAAATCACCGAAAATCCAGACTCCTTGTCACCACTGTCACTATAGATAATGCTGTTTAACACCCTCTTGAGTGACCAGATGTACACACTCGGGGACAAAGTATCCTGGACCTAAAATTAGTCAGAAAACCAGTATAAGTATTTTTCTGCACAAAATCTGATCAAAAGTCTGTCCTAAAATATGTTTTTCTGGAATAGCCGAATTCCCTCGCTACATAAGCGAGATACGCTGCCATCCAAAACATAGGGTTTTCTCCGGAGACTTGGCCTCGATGAGTTCAGCCTTCACCCTCCAAAGGAGGCAACATGGCCTTTGCTATGACACAAATATAGTAGTCATCATCGGCACACACACACACACACCAGTAACTCGCACAAACACAAGTTCTCACCCTCAGAGACATCCCCAGCAAAACCATTCTTCTCAACTAGGACAATATAAACATCAACTCCTACACACACATTCTATGAGGGACTTTCGTTCATGTACACGTATACATTTTCGAAGATACTCACTCATCCAAACACAATATTTTTCCTTTTCACAAACCACATACAAACTACACTAACAATTACTTGTTGCAATTAAATCGTTCTACTTTTGTTTAATACAAAAATATTTCCATGTGTTTTCATGTGAATTGTCCTTTGATTCTTAATCTTATCTTCTCTTATTATGTGCTACTATTCCATTCATCATGGAGTTGCATTTAATTCAAATTGTATTGGCATTGCCATGAATAGTACCCACACTAAATCGGGACCCTTGCAAATAGTGCCATTACATCTCATGTTTTTGATAAAGACCATTTTGAAGAAACTCATTGGATCTTAATGACTCTGGATTTTAAAACTGGAATCACTTATCAATTTTTGAATAGTATTTTCTTCTTGTAACAACTTTTTCAGATAACCAATCTATGTCGGTAAGTGAACAGAGTGGATAGTAATTTACTAGTCAAAAATTAGTGACTAAACAATCTTGTGACCTGCTCGGGTTATACTTTGAGCGAAAAGTACTGTGCAATTTGATGTGGCCAGTATGAACATTGAATTAAAGCTTGATTGCACCCAGACTTTTACGCAATTGCTTATAAGTAAATAAGAGAGACTACTTTATAATTAGGATTTAACAGTTATCTCACTTGACAAATAGGTTCATTATAAAAGGGGCAAGCATGAACGTTGATCTCCAACCATCAAGTTGCAATTAGTCCAGATTTTTTTACACATTCTTCAAGTTGGCAAAATTTTAGGGGTGGCTTAATGCTTGAATTCATACTAAGAGAATCCAATGTCAATATCATGGGAAATAACTTTCGATTAGAATTATCTCCCTTTGGAGGAGTTGATGTCGGTGGTTTCTAATATTGCTTGAATCCCTGTTGTATTATTCCTGGTCTTTTTCTGCAGGATGTGGAATCTTATGCCAAACACTATGAAGGATTTGCAAAACTCAGCAGACTGCTCTATATTGCGGACCATTGTCAAAGTCGAAAGATGGAGGCTCTTAGGCTCGCCCTGAATTACGTCCAGACAACTCATGACACGAACCTCTACCAGCAAATACATAAACAACTGCAGGAAACGTGAGTGAAGACCATTTTATGGAACTTCTTTTTATTTGAATGACATTCATTAACTCTGTCAAGTAAGTTTGTTCATTTGTCTGTTCGTTTTTCGTTTGTTTGTTTGTCTGTCTGTTCATGCAATATCTCCAAAAATATTGAATGAAAATTCCTGAAAAGGTGGACAATAGTCTAAAGAATAAGTCATTAAAATTTTTTAGCTCAAATCCATCAACAGTTACCTCCCTTGACAATATCTCCCGATATTACAAAAATTTTTTCCTTTTCTGCAAGGTATATACAAAAGTTTCCTATGAATTTCAATTTGATTTTGTTGAAGGTTGAAGGATAGACTATGGAAGAACTGATTGAATTTGGGGATGAATCTATGCACAGTTACCTCCCCTACGTCGTAATTATTTCCGAATTACACATGGCCAAAATGTCATGTCTGTCTACCTGATATCTCTGAAAGTACTGAATGAATTTCTCTGAAATTTTGGGGAAGGGTTGTCAATGATGCAAGAGAGACGTTGTAAAATTTTTGGGGTGGATCCAGGAATCTTTTTCTCATTGAGATTTCTTTATCTCTTTCTTTTTTTTTTCTTTAACGGCCAAGAGTTCTCAATAAATTTCATGGAAGGGTGGAGAATAGGCTACGGAAGGACTGATTGGATTTTGGTGCGGATCCATGCACAATTACTCCCTTGACAATGGTATTAGCAGAGGTATGCGCTCTGTGTGCTTTCTAGTTTTAAAAAAAAAATAGTGTTGCCCATTGGGGGTAAAATGAGGTTTTGTCATTTCTGATCATCCATACTTCAACTGCCTCATGAGACACTTGCAAGTTCTAGCAGATATCATAAATTAGTAAGGATAGCTGACTCATTACCCATTTGACCTTTGAACTGATTTGACCGGTAAGAGATGCCTGTTGTAAATAAATTGATTTTTCATTGTATTTCAAATAAAAAGTAAATATTTTCTAAATCCAGTCAAGTAATCATTAAATTAACTAATTTTTGCTCTGAGTAGCCTTACCATGATTTGAACTCACGACCAGCTGATTGCCCGGAGGCTTTCTTACTGAGTGAGCTAAGTTGACAAGTCTTGGATATTAACGAAAATTTATCACGCAAATACACACAAGCTTCTTCCATTCTGATAAATAGATTCATACAAAACATTTTTATAATTTCTTTTATTAACTATAGAAAAGTTGCTGTAATCATCTTTTGTTGGAATAGGATTTGGAGTAGAGTTTGAACCTGCAGCAGCCAGGCTTATATAATTTGACTTTTTTCAACAGGGCGTCTTCAACACCAAATACTTCGATTACTGTTCCGGCTCTGGACAATGCCTGGATTGAGACAACTAATCGAAGAGCGCCACAGACATTGGAAAAACTTGACACTGATCTCAAGAATTATAAAAGCAATTCTATCAAAGAAAGTATACGGTGAGTGTTCTTATGTTATTGAGTGACTTTTTTTTTTTCTTTTTATGTAGAGTATTCACTACTGCCGTGACATCACTTCCTACAAGATCTCATTCAGTGGAGTGCCAAGTCTCGTGAATTTCAAGTCTTGCCTTTGCAAGAAGCACATTGAGAGGTAACCTCCTTTGGGAGCCAACAGTTCTGGGGCTATATTGTTAGGGGGTATTGTCCATTGAACGGCAGTTGGTGAAAGTAACCAGAAGTTATTTTATTCATCTCTGCTGGAGGGGTATATGTGAAGATCTTGCTTCTGAAACACAAAGTGCCATTTTTTACAAACTTTCGAGCTATCACCATCTGAGGTTTAGTATTTGATCACCATTCTACGGACAATGATATTTGCCATGTTTTTCTGCATAATAATAATCCCTCACGTTCCGAAATGCGATTAGAGGCAAGTTGTGATTGACCCCTATCGAAACATTTACACGTTATGCGAAATACCATAGAAGGGAGCATCTCGGAGATAATACCCCTGCAGTGACTTCAGTGTTAAGATGCATGATTTGTTCAAGCAACATGATTGTAAAGGTATAGTGCCCACCTTTCCAGCTAAAGAAAATTATTCATATACGGAGTTATCTGCCCTTTGGAAAGGATCTACTTCTAACCCCTATATCTCTGTAGAAATGGTAAATTCCTTGTTCCCCTTTTGACATCACACAGAACTGCCAATCAGATAGCAGATTGTTATCTTTACGATATTTAAACTGTGGCAGTAAATCTTTCTCTCTCTCTCTCTTTCTCTCTGTTTGGACGGTCTCAAGGTAAGCTCATCTCTTTCCTTAGTTAGTATGGTTTTTATACACACTTTCTTTCTTACACACTCATCATCACATATTCATCTCGAGAACACATCCCATTCAAGTTAAGCACTCTCATCATAGTTAGGTCAGACTTCCTAAGATATCTTCATAGTGGCTACAACTAGGATGACCATACTGACGGACTTTCTACAGACTCTATCTCGTGTTTACTTAGCGACATTCCTTTCCCTTCATCCTTCCTATCTCTACATCTTTTATCCTGGTAGATCCCTCCACATATCCATGTCGGCAGAAAGTCCGGTCCTCGTTTATTTCAATTCACTCATGAATTAAACCTGGCACTGTTGTTTACTTCTTTGTTCTTATTTCTTTGTTTTGTTAACAATCCAACTAATTGTGTAAAAACCTTGTTTTTGTGCTTAAGCAACGAACTCGTTACTTACCAGGATTTATCTCCTCAGATCATTTCTGGTAATTTATATTTTAGGGGGCTTATATATCTTTAAAAAGGTGCTAAATACTCTCTATATTACTCTTTCTTGACACATTTTTAATCTTGGAGAAACGTGTCGAGTCATTGTCCTTCATTTTGCACCAAAGATGTGCAAGGACGTTTTTTTTTTTTTTTTTTTTTTTTTTTTTCACGGTTTGCTTGGGTAAGTTGACTATAAGGCAGTGACTGTTTGCTTCAATATGATGCAGGATTTAGTGCTCCCCAGAACCTCTATTGATCGGATGTATCATTCCTGGTATTTCTATATATGTATCTCTTTGGTGTTGTTGTCCATCATGGGAAGGACAGTGAATGAACTAGGGATGATGTCCGTCTCTATACATAGATGGAACATTAGGATAAAAAGTATAGCAACATGATTGCTTCAGCTCGGGATCATTGCAGCCGATGACAGTCGAATGGTTTGGATCGCCGCACTCAGAGGCCACAACTGTTTAGTGATTCCTGTTTTGGACAGAACAAGAGCATGAATTTTCTGTCTAGGTTATTTGCCTTGATAAAGCATGCATTTTAGAATCTCAGAGCTAAATACATATTTCCTATCAGGAGACAGTTTTCTTTCTGGTGGATTGTGTATTCAATAGAATTGCATGAAGGATACCATTCTTATACCAGAGGAGTATCCTGAAATTATAAAGAACTCTGGACATTTATAGCCGTCACTGGCTGGCTTATGATTTAGAAGCACAGAATTTATACAAGCTTAGTGATGCCAGTGTAGGTTTGGTAGTTTTTATATTGTTTAAGGGAGAGTAGTAATGGTAGTTGGTTGTATCTAGGGACAAAGAAATTTGTCTCCACATGCTTTGAGTTTATGAATACATGCTTATGTCTCGATATAAGTCATCTTGTTTTGATGTAATCATCTTTGGATTCTTTATCAGAAGCAAGAATCTAAGTGCTCCATTTTTGAATATGGACATGGAGATTAAATGGAGTCCATAATCGAAATAAAGCCAAATAAAAACAAATAGGACAATGATTTAACAACTGAGACATTTATGAACTATTAATTTAAAGTTGAAAGGAAAGTACACGTTGACATTAGTAAGATCGATCATGACAGAAGGGGCCTGATTAGATTAGATCAATAGGTAATTGAAGAAGGAGATTGGGTCGGTGATAGAATAGGTATATAGTGTCAGCTAGTAGCTAGGTAGAGGAGGAAGATAGAAGATAGTGTTCGAGCAGATTGATAAGAGCTCTGTGCAAGTTGTTGTGGTGGCCATAAGTTGATGAAACGGAGATGAATGAAATGCTCTGAATCCATAAAGCTTGGTATTTTGAAGACCAAGAGATAATTTTGGAGAGGGGTTTATCAGTGGTATGCCTAACTGTCAAATTCGGGGTGATGTATTGCACCCAAATCTATTATCACTGAGAGCAACTGGAGCGGGGCGGGGAGGGCGTGGCACTCTCAAATGCTGAAAAACACATGACAAAGACAATTCAAGTCTTAGAAAACACATAGACCTAAACTCGAGTGTGTTTCCTGAAGTAAGAAGATAAGTATGACTGTTGTGTAGTAAATGCATTGTCATTTCATTCATGGTAGATGACGAGATGAATACATGTTTGAGCTTAGAGGACCTGTAATTTTGTCGCTGAATGTATGAAAAAGATCTCAACATCTGTGAAAATGAAATCAGTAAGGTTTAGACCAGTGATTGGTCATGGTGGGGAAAAAAAATGGTAAAATCTGAATCGTTTGGGATGCTGTTGAAATAATCATAATCTTAGGGAAAGAAAGAAAGTACCGACTAAGATAGTTAGGGTAATCAAGTGAGTGAACACATGCGTTCGGGGCTTTTATAGACAGTAGATAAAGGGAGTGATGTATTACATATGTGGTTAGATTTAAGGTTTCATATCTAAAGCAAATATTCATTTTGGTATTTAATTTTAACTAAAGATATAGTAGCTGCTTGCTATACCAGAATGCTGGAAATGAAGGATAACAAACTTGAAGATTGAAGACTTTCTACAAAAGTGGATATTGTTATCACTCTGTTCTGAAACAAGGAAAGAATAGGCTGACTTTAAGCCAAGTAAGCTTTCTTATGAAAGAATGGTTAAGTAGAAAGAAAGAAATTTTATTTCACCAAATGAACAATAAAAAATTAATTATAAAAAATTTTGATTCAACACATTTGGTGAGGAGGGGTGTAAATAAGGCTCAAAGCCTCACAAGCAGTACCCACCTTTTATATTTTCATATAAAGTATAATTTTTAATTTATTCAATTTTAGTAATATTCCATTAATGAAAAAAAAATTAGATAAAATTAAGTTATAAAGATGGAAAAAAATTGTATCAATAATCTACCAATTCAAAAAAAAATTTTTACTCATAATTACAATACCTATTAAAATACACCTTAACTCATCAGATGCTAGCTTTTTTTTTTTTTTTTCTCAATAATAATACACTCATTTTAAAATGTTTGTTGTGGATGTGAAGTGATCCAACAGAACGTAGATGAAAATAACAATTGGAAGATGAAAAGAAAAGCTCTAAAGTAGGTGTTACGTCTTGGACAAATTTTTAGTATTCCGTTGACATGTTTTGATGCATTTTGATGGGTGCCAGCCATCTTTTTCAGTGAAAAAATTTGCAAGGGTTCACAGAAAATTTTGCTGTTTACATGTTTGAGGCCAAGGAAAGAAATGGGGATATTGTGTTGTTTGGTTGTTTAGTAGAAATATTCTTTGGAGTTACTTCTGATACTATTGCAACTTGAATTTTTGGAAAATCTTTTATAAAATTATTCCAAGCAAGTATTGCTTTGTTAAATTGAATTTCTTCCATATTCTTCTGTAAGAAAACATGACATAAGTAAAGAAAAAAAATGCTATCTTTTCCTTGCTGAAATAGGTACCAGTGACAATGTACAGATTAATGACGTCAACATTGACAGCAATGAAGAGTAACTCTATCCATTGTTTCTGCCTCTTCAAATCGCCCTTTTCTTTTTCTTGAATATATTTTGCATGAATGCTCGCAGCAAAATAGTTTTAATGATGTAATGGATTTATCGTATTTTTGGCAAAAAAAGGTGCCATGGATTTGATGCATTTTGAGGGGAAAAAAATCTTATATTTTAAATACATTTTGGAAATCAAATTCTGGATTTGAATTGAACAACCATAGCCATCACAGATGGCGAGGGGCTATATCTTTTTTTTCATGTGTGTGTATGTCAGTTTGTTTGTTCGTTCCATTGCTTCTGGCCGTACTGTTTTGTCTACAGATTTGAAAATTGGCATCCGTACTCTATTTGACCCCTTCTAAAATGTTTCTCTTATTTTGGGGGGAAAAAAGCTTTTTACTTTTCGGGGGCCGTATTCTGATGGGTTTATTAATGATATCTAGATTCCTCCGAATCACCATTGATTTAATTAATAGAATTCATTCTGACTATATTTATTCTTTGATGAAATTTTATTTTTCATGAAGCTATAGTTATTCTGTAGATGTTATATGATGGCGACTTTTTTAAACTTATTACAATCTCAGTGTTATATTAAAGTTTGAAACAGAAGAGTTTTTTTCATACTACTATATTTTTTGTATTTGATTTACTCTATCTTTTGTTTTTTTTTACAAGTCGTGGCAATGATGACCTAGGAGATCATTACTTGGACATGGGAGATTTATGCAATGCCTTGAAATGTTATTCGAGGGCTCGAGACTACTGCACCAGCCCCAAACATGTTGTTAATATGTGTCTAAATGTCATTAAGGTAAGAAGAAATTTCACTGCCTTCTTCTTCTCCATCTATCTACTATTGAAAAAAATCTCCGCAATTTTCAAAGCAAGTGTTCATTGAGCAAAGTTGACGTTCATCAGATATATTAGTCAGGCAGTGGAGTGTCAAGTTTGAAGTTTTTTGGATCAGCGGCTCTCTAGAGATCTATTAAAAATGAATAAAATTCAAAGATTATCCATCTCCATAGTTTCTATGAATTATTTTTCTCGACTTCTGCTCTCAAGAGTTATCTAGATTTAGATATAAAATGTCTGAATCGGTTGTACTGAAAAGAAGTAATCGAAATACTTTGAAGCCGTAGTTCCGGACAGAAAATTATTTTACATTTAATTAAAAACATGGGTGGCTGCTCCATACACAATACAAAGCTATGGAAAAAAAAAAATCCCAAAACTGAACATGCAAATTCCTTAGTTCACAACCGAGTTCAGCATTAAATAACCTATTTATGCTGTTAAATCAATTAAATCAATCAGTCCATACACCATGAACTGTATGCACCACAATTTCATGACAACTGGCCATTGTGCAAAGTTGACATTTGCCAGATATGTTAGTCAGCTCACAGGGTAGTGCACTTTTGGAGTGGGCACTGCCCTAGTTCGCTGAATTTCTGATTATTTAAAAAAAAAAAAGAAAAAAGTGGTGTGAGTGGCTGAGCAGTTAACAGGAGGGAAAATGGAATCGGCAAGTGGAGTTTGCATTCTCTGTACAGCAATGCCCTTTGGCAAGGCATGTATCCCTCCTGTGCCCATAAATCATGGGCCAGCATGGCAGTGTAAGGCCCATCACTCACTCAAAGAAGGCCTATGACCAGCAACAGACCTTAAAAGGATGACAAAAAAGATTTAAGAAGTTTTTAGATGTATTCAAGCGCTATCTCTATAGGAGGGTCTGTTGGTTGGTCTGTCCTCAATATGTTCGGAAATCAATTTTCAACACATGGTAGCCTTGCATTTTCACTGGAGAGTAAAAAAAAATCAGTTAGTTTCTGTCCGTTACATTATGTTTAAGAGGGGGGATTCAATTTACTATGAAATTACAATATAGAACTAGACCCTGACTTTTGTGGCCACTTGAAATCACATTCTGAGAATAAATGTCATGAAAATTTAAAGAACGAAAAATCTGATCAGATTTTCTTTCTTGAGAAATGTTGTTTTTTTTTTTCTTCTTTTTTACCTTTTTTTTTCTTTTTTTCTCTTTTCTTTTCTTTTCTTTTTTTTCTTTTCTTTTTTTCTTTTCTTTTTTTTCTTTTCTTTTTTTCTTTTTTCCTTTTTTCCCTTTTTTCTTTTTTTCCCTTTTTTCTTTTTTTCCCTTTTTTCTTTTTTTCCCTTTTTTCTTTTTTTCCCTTTTTTCTTTTTTCCCCTTTTTTCTTTTTTCCCCTTTTTTCTTTTTTCCCCTTTTTTTTTCTTTTTTTTCTCTTTTTTTCTCTTTTATTTTATTTTTTTTTTTTTACCTGACCTCACATTGAATGTGAATCTTCTCAGCTTGTCACAAAAGAGTGTTATGAGTAAAAGACTTGTTACATTGTGGTAATAGCTAGTGGAACGTAAACTAATACCTTTGTTATTATTAGTATGCACTGATTTTACCGTTAGGTCATGTTTTAGAAGGGGGTTCAATTTACAATAGAATTACAATGCAGAACTGAACCCCGACTTTGAGCCCACTTGAAATTGCACCATTCAAAAAATTCAAATAAAAACATCTGATGATGTCATAAAAATTTGAAGAACAAAACAACCTGATCAGAATTTCTTTCTTTAGGAAGTTAGTTTTTTTTTTTTTACCTGACCTCACATAGAATGTGAATCTTCTCAGCCTGTTACAAAAGAGTGATATGAGTAAAAGACGTTGAATTGTAGTAATGGTAGATGGGATACGGAGGTATCGTTGAATTAATGTCCTTGTTTAAGGTCATTAAAAAAAGTCATACTGGAATACCTTGAATAGTGCAGTAGTAAGTTCGGGGGATTGCTGTACAGTATAATGTAACTAAGTAGAAGCTGGGGAAAAAAAAATTTTTAGTGTCAGAGGGTCAGATTTAGTGTTGGGGTGCCGGATTTAGGGCTGCTAGATATATTAGCCCCCTTAAATATAAATTACCAGAATTGATCTAAGGAGATAAATCCTGGTAAGTAGCGTGTTCACTTCTTAAACACAAAAATCAAGGTTAGTACACAGTTAATTGGATTGTTAACAAAACGAAGATATAAGAACAAACAAAGAAGTAAACAACGGTGCCAGGTTTGATTCATGAGTGAATTAAAATAAACAAGGACCGGAGTTTCTGCCGACACGGATATGTGGAGGGATCTACCAGGATGAAAGATGTAGAGATAGGAAGGATGAAGGGAAAGGAATGTCGCTAAGTAAACACGAGATAGAGTCTGTAGAATGTCCGTCAGTATGGTCATCCTAGTTGTAGCCACTATGAAGATATCTTAGGAAGTCCGACCTAACTACGATGAGAGTGCTTAACTTAGATAGGATGTGTTCTCGAGATGAATATGTGATGATGTGTGTGTAAGAAAGTGTGTATAAAAACTCTACTATCCTAACTAAGGAGAGAGAGAGATTTACAGCCACAGTTTAAATATCGTAAAGATAACAATCTGCTATCTGATTGGCAGTTCTGTGTGATGTCAAAAGGGGAACAAGGAATTTACCATTTCTACAGAGATATTGGGGGTTAGAAGTAGATCCTTTTCAAAGGGCAGATAACTCTGTATATGTATGATTTTCTTTAGCTGGAAAGGTGGGAACTACACATTAAATCAAAACTTCGAACATTGCTGTTTTGAAAAGGATAGAAAATTTTGGAGCAAATTAACCGCACAGAACTGGAGAAAGTAGATCACTACATCTACCCCAGACAACGAATCTCCATTAGACCCTTGAAAGAAGAAGAAATCAAGCGAAGAATCACACTAAGATGTCAAGCCTTTGGCAGAGCAAACTCAACCTTTAAAAACAAAAAGATCCCATTAATCCTAAAAAGAAGGGTGTATAACCAATGCATCCTCCCAATAGTCACTTATGGAGTTGAAACATGGATCATAACCAAGAGACAGACCCGAAAATTGAGAACCATGCAACGTGCACATGAAAGAATAATGCTGGGCCTCACATGGAGAGACCACAAGACGGCACAGTACATCCGGGAGAAGATAAGAGTCAGGGACATCATAGAATCCATTAAAAAGCTCAAATGGCAGTAGGCTGGCCATGTTGCATGAATAGCACACAACCGATGGACATCATGACTCACGACATGGATCCCCTGAATTTACGTGCACGACCGAAGCTGGCAGAATATTAGATGGAGAGACAAGCTAGACAAATTCAGAAAGGACTAGCTCCATGATGCCCATGATAGAGAAGTGTGGCGAATCTTGGGGAAGGTTTATGTTCAACAATGGACTTTGAAAGACTGATGATGAATCAAGATAATTATACAGTTAATTTCATCTAAAAATACTTTTTTTTTTAAACAAATAAAAACTATAATATTCTTGAAGAAAAAAATCTTGTCCATTTTAATGAAACAATTAATAGTATTTCTCGCTGTGCTATAAAAATTATCATTTTTCTTTGTAGATTAGCATATTCATTGAAAACTGGTCTCAGGTGATCAATCATATCCAGAAAGCCGAGAATGCATTAGTTCGGGCTGAGGTAGGTATACTTATTTTTTATTATTTATTTATTCATTTATTTATTTATTTATTCATTTTATTTATTTATTTTTTTATTCATTTCATTTATTTATTTATTCTTTTATTCACTTTATTTATTTTATTTTTTATTCATTTTATTTATTCTTTATTCATTTTTTTTATTTTTTAATAGGATTTTTTGCTACAACATGTAATCTCTAGTGAGCACAAAACACCAAAAACTGGAAAGTAAAATGCTATTGTAAATCAAAACTGAATGAAAATCTGTTCATATATAGCTTTGATACAGAGAAGATAGCTGAAAAAAAAAAAAAAAAAAATTCCTGGAACCATCCCAAAATCTAATCAACCCTTCTCTACCTCACGGCTTACACTTTCAAAGGATTTCATTTAAAATTGAGAACTTCCGGAGATATGGTTTTGACTAACATTGAGGGACTACATAAATGTCTGGGGAAAGAGAAAAAAAGGTTTTCACTAAATCAAAAAAAGACAAATCCTGGATCTGCCTCCAAATTTGAACCAATTGTTCTCTACCAGAAAATTTCATTGAAAATCATTGAGAACTCTCGGAGATAATGTCTGCACTTGCAGCTACGATGTAGGGGAGATAACAGTTAGAAATTCCTTAATCAGCCAAAAAAATTCAGTCACTTATTCCGTAAACCTTGGTCCATTGTCATTCATTGAAAAATTGATTGAGAACTTTTGGAAATATTGTGTGGATATCATAAGTAAATGCATAAATGTACAGAAAAAAAATCTCTCGATTGTGGGGGGTTCCTGGATCCAGGACCCAGGACCCCCCCACACACACAATTGAGAGATTTTTTTTTTTTTTTTTCTCATATATGTATATTTTTAATAATAGATACTAAAATTGTTTCAATGGAAGAATCCATAGTTTCAATTGGTGGTTTGGGTATATTTTTATCTGCAAAAATGTTACCTTGAAGTTGAACAGTCCCATTTTTATGGGCCACTTCCTGTCTTCGCCTTGTTATCCCAGTCCACCCCCCGCCCCTTTTTTTGTTTTATCCGTGGACCCCATTCCCTCTTTGCCTCTTTTGCCCTCCCCTCTTACTGCGTTATTTTTATCTATTTCCCTTGCCAAATTTCTTTATATCGAAAGGAAGTGGATCCTGTCGCTGAAACCAAATTGAAATGTATTAGTGGATTGGCTGAATTATCCTCTGGAAAATACAAGGCAGCTGCTAAGAATTTCTTACAGGCTTCATTTGATGATTTTGACTATCCAGAGGTTAGTAACTACTAATAAATCTTGTTTTTATATCTCTTCTCTAACTGGAAATCTATTGGCCAGACAGAATCCGAGAACTAAATCTACTAAAACCTTTTTTTTTTTTTTTTTATAGGGTAATGTATTTTTGAAATAAGTTGCCTAGTTTTGTTGAAAATAGCACTAGTTTTGAAAATAATGGAAAGAGCATGAAAAACTTTTCTTTTTTTTTTTTTCATTTTTTTTATTTAAAAAAAAAATTTGTCTGAAATTTTTAAGAGACTCGGATCTGCATATTGTTTCTAATTATGAATATTGTTTATTTTTAAATTTTATCAGTTTTTGAACCAAAAATAAATTCAATTTATGGAGCTATCTATATAAGTTAAGCCCTCTATAATATATGTATATAATGTGTACTGTTGAGAGTGAGACAGACTCGGGAGTGTCTATTCTAAAGTGATTTTATGATTTTTATTTATTTTCAAAGTTGACGATCAAATATTGTTTCCTATTGGAGACGTCCAAAGAGACATAGTTTTATGGATCTAACTCTAATAGTTTTTGAGAAAGTCTTAGATGAAAAGGTCTAAGAAAAAAAATCTTATTTTTTGACTTCAAAGAAAATTTTCTGGTTGAACAAGATTGTCTACTTCTCAAGTAAAATGCCTCTGCCATATAGCTTGAAGATAATCCTACTAGAATAAAAGATATATATATATATATATATGTGGATCAACAAACTTAAAACCCTATATCCTAATGGATTAAACACTAAACTGAACAACCCTCATCACACAGAACCCTAATACACAAAACTCCTACCATTAATATCCTCACACCCACATCTAAGACACATTCAATAATGGAAGCTTCAAAGTCACCTAGACCCATAGGAAAAATTTCACCTTAGCCAGTTATAGCCCCTGTCCAAATCATAGCCAACACAGTCTCAATAACTTTTAAGGTTGATACCTATGTAGCTCCTTGACCCCACCACCCCTCCATCTACACTACCCCTAACATACCAAAAAATCCAACTCCACATCACTACCCCCTACCTTGATGCACTCTGCCCTCTCCAAGACCAACTGCTGCTGCTTAACCAAAGACCTGATACCTACTGGTCATTCTCCCATTCAGCAGGAGGCCCCCAGCAGCCCTGACAACACAACTTACCCACAATGCATAGGTCCTGGCATTAGACTCTGATTCCACATGGGACATTTTAATACACACAGCACACACCACTGATGATGGGAAGAATCCCGAAACATGTATGGACATTCTACTTATAAGGATTAATAAACCTTACCCCCAAACACCTCACTCCCGAGTCTGTCTCACTCTCAACAGTACACATTATATACATATATTATAGAGGGCTTAACTTATATAGATAGCTCCATAAATTGAATTTATTTTTGGTTCAAAAACTGATACAATTTAAAAATAAATTTTACATGGAAAAGGTCAAGTCTTTTTGTATGAATTTTATTTTCTGTTCCCGTTGCTCTCATTGATTCATTTACATACAAGAAAATTTGTACGTCTGTACAGGAATAACTTCTGATCTAAGTTACTTCCCCCTGAACTGAAGGTAAAGTTTGATATCAGAGAAACTGTGGAATCAACTTTGTTAACACCAGCATCGGTTTCTCTAATTTTTAAGTTGGTTAGGCTGGCTATGTGTCATGTGTACATCCAGCACCAATGGAACTAGAAGGCTGAAAACTCAAACACTAATTCATGTTTGAAAAATTTTTCTAAAGATAGGTTTTTTGTGGTGGGTTCAATTTACAATGTACGTTTAGGCTGAATTAGTCCCTTTGTGTCCAGCAGTGTTCAATGTTGTTTTTTAGAAATTCAAACTTTTTAGTGAATACTGCCCAACAAAATGTGAGAGAAGTAATTTATACATTGATCCCACCCACTTTTTTCTAAGTTTTTAATTGATCACCCTTATGCTGCCAAAAGTTTTTTTTTTTTTTTTTTTTGTCTTAATGTTATTGTTTGATGTTTTCCAGCTGCTTTCAGTAAATAATGTTGCGACTTATGGCACACTATGTTCTCTTGCCGTGTTCGATCGTCAAGAACTACAGAAAAATGTCCTCTCCAGCCTGTAAGTATTTCTCTTTGACCAACGAAGGGTTGGACTCTTTGTGCGGGCCAGGCTGGGTTGCAAGATATAGCCAGAGGATAGAGAAGATTACACCTGACGAGGCCACAAAAATCCTCAAATCATGAAAGCATATTGATTTTACTTATACAAACACTTTCTCCTAACGGGCTAAATATCAAATTGAATGATTTAACTCCAACCCATAATACCAACACCATTACTACAGAATACCTGAACTTCTCACATGTCCTAATCACAATCACTCCTAACCCGAAAGCTTACAATATACACCAAAAATATTTGTTACCCAATGTAACCCTCACACTCAGAAATAGAAAATAATAATCACATCAAAAGAATAGAACAAATATGCATAAAAAAAAACAGTTTTTTTTCCGAAATGGATGATTAAAACTTAGTCGAACTGACTGTGTCTACTATGATGTAAGATCTTTTAATCACTGGTGCATATCCTAATAATAAATCTATTCACTTTATTATCTCAAATGGTTAATTGAAAACCAGGATTCCTCATCATCACTCCTTCCTAGTTTGAATCCCCTTATTCTATTACATATTTTCTCTCCCTATCCGGAATGTTCCCATGGGAACCTGTCTCTTGGAGACTTGACCCCTGGATCATTATCATTATCAGTTTGCTGACCCACAGCAGCAGGGAGGGACTTGAAATGAAATATCTTATTTTACTGATTTTACAAGACCATCTACTTCTCTATCAATGTTTAAGATATCAAACGTTTCTTCTTTTGGTTCAAAGCATCTTCAGAATAATTCTATCCAAAGAAACAACTCCACGTAGACAACACGTTCAAGTACTCTTTGTTTTTTATTTTTTCCAATGGCTAACTGCATTTTTAGCCATTTTTTTCTTCCTATAGCTAAGCGCATTTTATAGCCATTTTCTCAAACTGTTGATTGAATTTTTTGCCAAAATTTCCTATAGCTGACTGCTTTTTAAAACATAACTATATTTTCAGCCATTTTTTCCTATATCTGATTGAGTTTTGGCTATTTTTTCTTAAAGCTGACTGCATTTTAGCCATTTTTTCCTATAGCCTACTGTTTCGGCGCTTTTTTCCTATAGCTGACTCTGTTTTAGCCATTTTATAGCTGACTCTGTTTTAGCCATTTTAAAGCTGACTCTGTTTTAGCCATTTTATAGCTGACTCTGTTTTAGCCATTTTATAGCTGACTCTGTTTTAGCCATTTTATAGCTGACTCTGTTTTAGCCATTTTAAAGCTGACTCTGTTTTAGCCATTTTATAGCTGACTCTGTTTTAGCCATTTTATAGCTGACTCTGTTTTAGCCATTTTATAGCTGACTCTGTTTTAGCCATTTTATAGCTGACTCTGTTTTAGCCATTTTATAGCTGACTCTGTTTTAGCCATTTTATAGCTGACTCTGTTTTAGCCATTTTATAGCTGACTCTGTTTTAGCCATTTTATAGCTGACTCTGTTTTAGCCATTTTATAGCTGACACTGTTTTAGCCATTTTATAGCTGACTCTGTTTTGGCCATTTTTTCCCACAGCTGACTGCATTTTAGCCATTTTTCCTCACAGATGACTGGATTTTTAGCCATTTTTTTCCATAGCTGACTGGATTATAGCCAATTTTCTATAGCTGACTGAATTTTTAGCCATTTTTCTCTAGCTGACTGGATTTTTAGCCATTTTTCTCTAGCTGACTGGATTTTTAGCCATTTTTCTCTAGCTGACTGGATTTTTAGCCATTTTTCTCTAGCTGACTGGATTTTTAGCCATTTTTCTCTAGCTGACTGGATTTTTAGCCATTTTTCTCTAGCTGACTGGATTTTTAGCCATTTTTCTATAGCTGACTGGATTTTTAGCCATTTTCCTATTGCTGTGTTTTGGCTATTTTTTTCTTATAGTTGACTGCATTTTAGCCATTTTCCTCCAGCTGACTGCGTCTTTAGCTATTTTTCCCTACAGCTGACTGCGTTTTTAGCCATTTTTCTATAGCCTACTGCATTTTAGCCATTTTTTCCACAGCTGACTGCATTTTAGCCATTTTTTCCACAGCTGACAGGATTTTCAGCCATTTTTCTATAGCTGACTGGATTTTTAGCCATTTTTCTATAGCTCACTGGATTTTTAGCCATTTTTTCTTATAGTTGACTGCATTTTAGCCATTTTTTCCTAAAGTCCCCTGCATTTTGGCCATTTCTTCCTATAGCTGACTGCATTTTCAGCCATTTTTTCCCCAGCTTACTGCATTTTAGCCATTTTCCTCTAGCTTGACTAGATTTTTAGCCATTTTTCTATAGCTGACTGGATTTTTAGCCATTTTTTCCTATAGTTGACTGCATTTTAGCCATTTTTTCCTATAGCCTCCTACATTTTAGCCATTTTTTCCTATAGCCTCCTGCATTTTAGCCATTCTTCACCACAGCTGACTGCATTTTAGCCATTTTCCTCTAGATGACTGGATTTTTAGCTATTTTTCCATAGCTGACTGGATTTTTAGTCATTTTTCCTATAGCTGACTAGATTTTCAGCTATTTTTTTTTCTATATCTGACTGCGTTTCTAGCCACTTTACCCAGCTGACTGCGTTTTTAGCCATTTTTTCCTATAGCCTTCTGCATTTCAGCCATTTTTTCCTATAGCCTTCTGCATTTTGGCCATTTCTTCCTATAGCTGACTGCATTTTCAGCCATTTTTTCCCCAGCTCACTGCATTTTAGCCATTTTTCTATAGCTGACTGGATTTTTAGCCATTTTTCTATAGCTGACTGGATTTTTAGCCATTTTTTTTTTATAGTTGACTGCATTTTAGCCATTTTTTCCTAAAGCCTTCTGCATTTCAGCCATTTTTTCCTATAGCCTCCTGCATTTTAGCAATTCTTCACCACAGCTGACTGCATTTTAGCCATTTTCCTCTAGCTGACTGGATTTTTAGCTATTTTTCCATAGCTGATTGGATTTTTAGTCATTTTTCTATATCTGACTGCGTTTCTAGCCATTTTACCCTGTAGCTGACTGCGTTTTTAGCCATTTTTTTTTCCAGCTGACTGCATTTTAGCCATTTTCCTCCAGCTGACTGCGTCTTTAGCTATTTTTCCCTACAGCTGACTGCGTTTTTAGCCATTTTTCTATAGCTGACTGCATTTTTTCCTATTTCTGACTGTAATTTAGCCATTTTTTCCTCTAGCTGACTGTGTTTTAGCCATTTTTTCCCCTCTAGCTGACTGTGTTTTAGCCATTTTTTTCCCTCTAGCTGACTGCGTTTCAGCCATTTTTTTCCTCAAGCCGACTGCATTTTAGTCATTTTTCAATAGCCTACTGAATTTTTTCTTCTAGCTGACTGCATTTTTTCCTTTAGCTGACTGCATTTTTAGCTAATTTTTAGCCATTTTCTCCCAAAGCTGACTAAATTTGTACGTTTTTTTTTTCTGTAGCTGACTGCATATTTAACCATTTTTTCTATAGCTGACTGACTTTGAAGTTTGTTTTTTCTCTCTAGCTGACTGCGTTTTAGCCATTGTTTTCACTTTAGCTGACTGCATTTGTAGCTTTTTTTTCTTATAGCTGAGTACAATTTTTAGCTTTTTTCCATTAGCTGACTGCATTTTAAGCCACTTTTCCCCATAGCTGACTGAACCCATCATAGCAAATTTAACCGAAATTTTTTCTCTACTATCTCTATTAGCTGATATTAAGTTGTCTAGAATACGCTATTCAGCAAGTTGATTGTTACATGTTTCCCCTACCAATAGGTCGGAGAGGTATATGTATAATTCTTTCTCATCCTTCTGTCTCTCTGCAAGATATCTCTGAAAGTATGAGTAATGGTGTAAGGAGAAGTTGGTTGAATTTGGAGGTGGAACGTGGAATTATATATATATATATATATATATATATATATATATATATATATATAAAACAATAACCTCACATCTACCCCACCTCCCAGATACATCCAATACTGGAAACTTAGTCATCTCACTTATACAAATCAGAGCCAACATATTTTCTATGTCCTGTAAGGTTAAAACCCATTTTTTGCTCACAAAGCAAATATCCTGATGGTGGACTCATGTTCCACATCAAACCTATAACCTCCATAAGTACATACCCAGCACACACTACTGAAGATGGGAATATCCCTTTACAGATAAATGAACCTACACTTTACTCCCAAGTCTCCCTCCCTCCCTCTAGTTCAAATTATATATATATATATATTTTTTTGAGATTTTCAATTTAAAATTATCCCCATATATTTAGGTATACTTCCATGAGTGTCAAGGCAATATCACTGATAGTTCTCAATGAATTTTGTCAAATGTTTTGGAATGGTACACAATAGATTTGGGAAGAATAGATGATTAAATTTGGGGGTGGATCCTCGTTTTGTGGAAGGGTAGATAGTTACTTCAATTATTATTCTGCAAGCTGTTGTAGTTTTCTGATCCTCTAATGTTTTTAGAATTATGTACTACCTCTCTTTTTAATTGTGTTGTGTTTTTTTTAATGTTTTTTTTTCTCTTCTCTTCTCAAATTCACAGTGATGAACAAAAAAAAATTTCAGTCCTAGCCTCATCAGGTAGGAGATAGATAGAGAGATAGAGATATAGAGAGATAGAGATAGAGATAGATAGATAGAGATAGAGATAGATAGATAGAGATAGAGATAGATAGATAGAGATAGAGATAGATAGATAGAGATAGAGATAGATAGATAGAGATAGAGATAGATAGATAGGGATATAGATAGGGATATAGATAGAGATATAGATAGGGATATAGATAGGGATAGGGATAGAGATAGAGATATAGATAGGGATATAGATAGAGATATAGATAGGGATATAGATAGAGATATAGATAGGGATATAGATAGAGATATAGATAGGGATATAGATAGGGATATAGATAGGGATAGAGATAGGGATAGAGATAGGGATAGAGATAGAGATAGGGATAGGGATAGGGATAGGGATAGAGATATAGAGATAGAGATAGATATAGAGATATAGATATATAGATAGATAGAGATATAGAGAGATAGATATAGATCTTTTTGCATGGAATCTAACTCCAAAATGAAATAAAATCGAGATCAAATGCTACTTATCTGTGGTCAGACTAGGTTTTGGGGTTGAAAGTTGAGTGATTTTCTATACAACAATCACGGTTCGAAGTTTTTAGAATTCAACCATATGTTATTTTGTTGAGGAGTCTCGCTTCCTTTTCAACCTTACTTGGATGTCTGAGGACTTCTCCTTTTTTTTTTTTTTATTGCTTGACCTTAGGAGTCTATCTCTAAAATCCTTTCTGTTGTGAAAATGGTGGGGGGGGGGCATTTATGTACTACCTCTATTTCCTCTGCCCTCGTGTTGTGTTTTTTTTTTTTCTTTTTTTTTTCAAATTTACAGTGATGAAGGAATTTCAGTCCTAGCCTCACCGACCTCATCAGGTAGGGGAGAGAGAGAGAGAGAGATCTTTATGCATAGAATCTACTTTCAAAATTCTAGCAAAATATAGTAAATGAAATAAAATCAAGATCAAAGGCTACTTATCTGTGGTCAGACGAGGCTTTTGGGTTGAAAGTTGAGTGATTTTCAGTTATGGCTCTACTGTTTACAAGTTGTTAATCAATAAATAAAATGGACTGAAATGCTTTTTACATAATTTCTCTTCGAGTCAAAACTTGGACCAAAAACTACTGAAACTACATAAACATCTACAGGCATATGGATATTCCTGTTCTAATGGTTCAGAAGTGGTTCCACTTTTTTCAGTTATGGATGTCCAAAAAAGAAGCTATCCTTTTAACAATGACACAATAAGCTTTTCAAGTATGTATTGACACTAGAAATAATGATATTTACAGTTCAAGCCTGAATGACATTGTGCAATCCTTGGACTAACTCATTTTTTTTTTTTTTCAAGTGGCTAGATTTTTCAAAACCCTACTAATTAAGTATTCCATTTTCAGGTAATGGTACACACTCTAAAAAGTCATACAAAGGCTCTAAAAAGTATAAATATATAATGTATTGATAAGATATTGATATTTGCAAATAACGTTATTTTAGGCTTTGTAGCTCAACGGGAAGAATAGCGGATGCTAGGTTGGAGCGGTTACCTTTACGATCGCTTTTCTATTTATACTGTCTAGGCCAAGTGACACATTCTCGGTGTAATAACGGGAGGTCATTTCAAATATTACACAATTATTCTGTCAGATTATATATATATATATAATTATAAATTGCATTATATTATATAGAATCTTTTTTGGATTGATCCCCCCCATTACCACACAGTTAATATATCTCTCAATTAAGGTAAATAAAATAAAGAATTAAAGAAAATGGGGCTGCTGCAGGAATCAAGCCAGTCACCACTTCAACGTAGTGATACTCTTACTATTGAGCTGAACAGTCATTGATAATGCTAAGGCCCAAAATAACTGCTTTCAACCCAAATTCTCATCTCATTTTTTCTTGGTCTATTCATCTCTTTCAATCTTAATTTATTTATTATATTTATATATATATATATATATATATATATATATATATATATATATATATATATATATATTATGATGATTAGATAATTTGCTGCAGGAATCAAACCGCACACCGATAGGGCAGCAGCCTCAACACAGTGATGCTTTTACCATTGAGCTAAACAGTCGCTGGTAATGCAAAGGCAATCAAGATTAGGGAGAGAAAACACCTAAAGTGTTTCATGGTTTATCCATTTGTATCATCATCATCAGTCTTTTAGCGTCCGTCATTGGACATAGACCTTCCCCAAGATTTGCCACACTTCCCTATCATGGGCGTCACGGAGCCAGTATTTCCTGAACTTGTCTAGTTCGTCTCTCCATCTAACATTTTGTCGGCCTTGGTTGCGTATGTGGTCTCGGGGGATCCATGTTTTGAGTCGCGATGTCCATCGATTGTCTGCCATTCTTGCAACATGGCCAGCCCACCGCCATTTGAGATTTTTAATGGATTCTATGATGTCCCTGACTCTTGTATTTTCTCAGATGTAATGTGCTGTTTTGTGGTCTCTCCATGTGAAGCCCAGCATTATTCTTTTATGTGTACGTTGCATGGTTCTCAATTTTCGGGTCTGTCTCTTGGTTATTATAACGTGTTGATCAGTTATTAACAAAATAATGAAAATGAAAAAAAGTTTTGGACAAGATACTATTTTTCAAATTACCTCCCTTTTCTTCCAATCGATCCATTTTTAGCTGTCCTAAATGGTTGTCCAAAAAACTGACTTAGTTCACAGATTGCCGTGACATAGTTCCCCCTAGGCAGAAGTGCTTGTTTTTGTATTAAACTCCAATTTATTTAAAATAGCCTCACTTTCTGGACAACCTAATTATTCTTTAAATTCCTTTTAGTAGCTTCAAAATGTTCTTGGAGTCCGAACCTCAGCTAAGGGACATTCTGAATACATTCAACCAATCGAAGTACGATTCATGCCTGAAGTTATTGGATGAAATCAAAGTAAGTAAATGTGAATGTTTCAGGAAACGTTCTTGTAGATTATCACTGTATGATTGATTTTTACAATATTACTAGATTTAGTATATCTCTGAATTTTTGAGATGAGGTATTATTATTATTTCTATTAATATTCGAACTATCCTCATGAGTGCAACGGCCGAAACGTTGTATAAAAAACAACCAAGATGAGGATGGTCCGAATATTAATGGAAATAATCTCTAGATTTATTGTCATCGTACTCGGAACATTAACTCTTAAATTCATAAAGCACTCGGAAACCAAAGGTGGAACTCTTCAATGAATAACAGATAGTGGAACTCTTCAATGAATAACAGATAGTGGAACTCTTCAATGAATAACAGATAGTGGAACTCTTCAATGAATAACAGATAGTGGAACTCTTCAATGAATAACAGATAGTGGAACTCTTCAATGAATAACAGATAGTGGAACTCTTCAATGAATAACAGATAGTGGAACTCTTCAATGAATAACAGATAGTGGAACTCTTCAATGAATAACAGATAGTGGAACTCTTCAATGAATAACAGATAGTGGAACTCTTCAATGAATAACAGATAGTGGAACTCTTCAATGAATAACAGATAGTGGAACTCTTCAATGAATAACAGATAGTGGAACTCTTCAATGAATAACAGATAGTGGAACTCTTCAATGAATAACAGATAATGGAACTCTTGTGTGAATTGAATTATTAATTTACCAAATGGTCTAAGAGATAAATTCAGTTGAGAAATTGACATTCCATTCTTTTTTTTTTTCTTTGCCTAAATTTAAGAGTTAACATTTTCTTGTATGTATATTTACCTCAATGAATTGGAAGAGACATATGTATTTACTTATTGCATGGGTAAACAAAGATATCTCCAGAAGTTCGCAATGAATTCAAATGATATTTTATAAAAGGATTGACAATGGTTTGAAATATGGGAAATAAAAAAACTGTTACCATGCCGCCGCCTGCATCATAGCCATGTATAAACCGATTCACATTCGGTTTTTATTGATAATGGTGTAAGCAGAGGCATGTGCTTTCTTGCTTACATGGGTAATTTGAAAACTGGAAGCCTAAAACCCCAACAGAATAAAAGTCTTTTTGAGGGGATGAGAGAATGATAGAGATGGGGTGATCGATTTCTCTTTCGAAAATGGCTAAAGTAGGTTTTGTTCAACTAATCGTACAATAGTGTGGTCGAACAAAGTTATTCTGTTTTTCTTTACCAAGGCAGGATTTTCATGAAAATAATCCCTTACTTGTAATAGTTTTATTAAAAGACTACGAAAAACTTATTTGATGTAAAATTTATACAGAGGGTCTGCTGTGCCAGAAAAAGTTAGGATTCTTTTGGGGCAAACTGCCTTGTAAAAATTATTCATCTGTTAGAAAAATATGGAAATCGGATACAAACTGTTTTAAAATTTCTTAGATATCGTTCATTTACAAGCAATAGCGACGAAAATAAAGCCTAAAGCCCAAAAGAGACCTGCCTCACAAATCGAAGCTGATCTAAAACAATAATGATCACTTACACCAGACGAGGTTAGACAACAACAAAAAAGAGAGATTGAAATGCGTACTGAGTAAAAAAGAAAAAAAAATACCTTCATAGAGCTCATCGCAAATAAACGTCCTTATCATAACCAACATGGTTGTTCGACAATTTTTTGTCACATGACTGATCATCCGAAAATCATTTTAGTACGATAACAGTATTATTTTATAGTTTTGATAGTTTATTTTAATGACATTACGGCTTTTAAATGTAACTAGAAACGGATTGTTCTAACGAAATTTCAATATTTTAATTTCAATTTAATTTGAAAATAAACACAATGAGGTGTATCGTACATATCTGCAATATCATGTTTTCGTGGGTATCTTCCTCTGAATCTCTGACGCCCTACAATTCCTTTTGTGTACGTCTGGCCCAAAAATTTTTTATAGGTAATTCAAGAAAAATAACTTTGGTTTTAACTGTTGGACCCCACTATTGTATGAGTAAATTTTTTTTTTTTCTTTTTTCTTTTTTCTTTTCTTTTACGTAATTGTTTTTCTTTTTTCATTTTCATTCATTTATTTATTTATTCATTTATTTTTTTTCACTTCACATATTTCAGAATAATTTGTTATTAGATATATTCTTGGCTCCGCACATCAAAAACTTGTATTCATTAATCAGGAATAAGGCCCTTTGTCAGGTGAGTGAATATTATTTTTGCTTTCATGTTTTGGTTCACTATACTGTTCACTATAGCACTTTGTTCTTTGTACATTTGACATGTAGATGAAATATAGAATTGATGGTATGTCAAGTTATTTTGTTTTTTATTTTCTGTTTTTGTTATTTTTCATTTTGTTTTTTTTTTTTTTGGTTTTTTTTTTTTGGTTTTTTTTTTTGTTTTTTTTTTTTCCCGTTTTTTTTTTTTTTTTTCCCGTTTTTTTTTTTTTTTCCCCGTTTTTTTTTTTTTCCCCCGTTTTTTTTTTTTCCCCGTTTTTTTTTTTTCCGTTTTTTTTCGTTTTTTTTTGTTGCTTTTTTTGCTGTTTGTTTAATTTTTTTTTTTTTGTTTTTTTTTGTTTTTTTGTCTGTTTTTTTTTTCCTCCTCTTATGGAGAATTAAAAAGAACTATTATCTATCTTTAGAGTCTTTGTCTGATTTTGGGGCCACTTCAAAGCAAAGATTAACAGATTTTACTTATTTCAGTTTTGAGAAATTGTCCTAAAATATTACTTATTTGATTTAAAAGTATCATTTTATTACTTAAAAAAAAAAATACTTATTCCTGTGACATATAGTAAAATCAAATCGCAACAAAACCTCTTTAGTTTTCTTCATTCATTCAAATATTTCAAAGATTTGTGTCTGCTTCATACAATTATTTCAATATATCAGAAAAATTTCAATATTATCAACAAAAAAAAAATCTAGTTGTTACCAGACTATGAAACTTTGTTTTGGGATTAATTTGAAGTTTGCAAATCATTAACTGTTACAAAAAGCAAGCTTTCTCTAGCCTACATTCAATCTTTAGTAAAATCCGTAGGATTTTTTTGCTTTTCGTATCTTGTGGTCGTTGTCTATTTTGTTTGCAAAAGTTAACGTCCTTTAATGCTCATTTGTTGACAACTATTTCACATCTTTCTCCATGACTGAGCAATCGTTGGATAATGTGGGGGTGCACTGCATGGATTCTGGTCGTTCAACAATGACAGGTCGTTCTGGAATGATGGACGTATCTCTGTCTCATCTCAAACATATATCAATGAAGACAGGCACTTCAACCTTTTTGCTGACCCTCCAATCCTTTCGGAAGAAACGTTCGTCTCCAAGTGGGGTTTCCTGCCAGAGATAACATTCCTTTATTTTCCTGGCTTAATTGACACAGACACGCAACATGTTATTGACATCCTAATCAAAGGGCCTTTCCCATAAAAAGCTGTTCACAGCTGTGGTCAAAAAGATGGGGACATTGACAGTCAGGCAGCTGTCGTTACTTTCACCCGGAGAGGAAAGGGTTGTCCGCCTTTCTCTTGCATTGCAGCCAACTTTCCCATCCTCTGTTAGGTTTTGTCATGTTGCATTTTCTGACATCATCATTCATAAGCCGTGGAACCCTGAGGTTGAGAAAACGAGAAATAAATATGACGCTAATTACTTACCATGGCATTTTCTGCTTTTACATCTATCAGGTTGGCAAATCACAAAACGAATGGTGTTATTGGGTGGCTAAGATTATTAGCCCTGGGTAAATTCCCAGAATTCATCTGTGGAGATGAATTCTTGATATAAAGTGTGTACACACTGAACACGAAATGAGGTTAGTACACAGTTTGATTGGTCTCAAACAAAGAAAAAGGATTAATGAAAAAGTTGACTGAATAATTAGGTTTCAATTCATGGGAAAACAAGTGAAAAGCACCGAGTTGTTTTGTGAGATTTCCCGCAGTAAATAGTGAAGAAAGAGCAAAAACAGAGAATAAAATCTAGCTTTAGAATGTCCGTCAGTTTTAGTCAAATACACCCATTTGAATACATTCCCTGAAAGCTCTCTCTCACTATGTAAAGAGCTTAGTTTTATGTAATGTGTTCTTTGAGATGAATGAAAGTTCTTGAGAGTAAAGGAGGAATTACTTGGTGAATGAAAATGTGTGTATGCAAAAACTGTATATAGAACAACTAACTAAAAGAGAGAGCAAAAATGTGAGCCTACCTTTAGGAAACAGAATTAAAATTTACTGCCAAAAGGCTTTAATACCCAAAAGAATAATCTGTTATCTTATTGGTTGTCCTATGTGATGTCAAGGAGAAAGTGGATCTATGCCAAGGGCAGATAACTCCAAAAATCACCAATTTTTCATTATTTCTCTATTGCTGGCTCTATAGTATGATATAATAGTTTTATGATCGAATTATACTTTCTGTCATTGTGTTTGAATATTCTGATTTTAAGGTTTTGCTGATAAAATTATAACTTTCAATTTGACGAGTGTTGCCAAGATATTTTATCTAAAAAAACAAAACAAAAAAAGCAAACCCGTAAATTGCTGACAGTGGCTAAATGGCTAATATTGATCCTAATAGCCACTTGAATGCAGGCAATATCTGACCATCTGGCTCTTCATCAGAAATATACATTGACTTGCGTCTGGGGTTATGTTTTGGATGCATGGACGCTACTCTCCTTGCTGCAAGTCAATCATCGTTGGATGAATCGAAATATACTGCACCGCCTAAGATGACTCGTACATATCTAACTAGACCTCTACATTGTACATATGTCTTCCTTGCCTTTTCAAAGACAGAGGATCAAATGTCATCCATTGTATTTTTTTCATTGAGTCATTGGCTCAGCAAAGTGAGGCGTAAGGTTTTTCACCTTCTTTGTCTCACCCCGTCTGGCAGAACTTGAAACAGGCATGATGTATACACTGTTTTCTCTTAAGCAAGCTGACAATAATGTGACCGGAATTTCTCCATCTGCATTGAACTGCGATGACTGAAAATATCATCATCTGCAGTTAATGGGTTAAAGCTCTTAAGCTCTGCGATTTGACGTATGACTATGTATCGGTTTTCTTTTTTCAATATTTCAGCCCCCTATCTCTCTGCTTGTGTGCTCTAAGGTAGCCAAGGCATTCAGTACAAATACATG
The DNA here is from genome assembly GCA_963457665.1 of Thysanoteuthis rhombus. Taxonomy (NCBI): domain Eukaryota; kingdom Metazoa; phylum Mollusca; class Cephalopoda; order Oegopsida; family Thysanoteuthidae; genus Thysanoteuthis; species Thysanoteuthis major. The sequence goes on along the minus strand of OY735240.1, from coordinate 29,938,557 downwards.
CTTAATCTTTCATTCAATTAAAATAGACATTTGATATGTTTTTTTTATGCATTTATTCTTTTCAGTATTTCAGCCCTTATCTTTCTGCTGATATGCACAAGATGGCTGAAGCTTTCAATACAAGTATAAAAGATTTAGAGGACGAATTAATGCAACTCATTTTGGAGGGTCAGATTAATGCTAGGATAGACTCTCATAACAAGGTAAGAAAAGGTCTTGGTTTATTTCAGTCGGGTTTGTGTACTTTAATCTAAAATCACTTTTCTGGATGAATTTCAATGACCATTTTGTCAAATAGTGGGTCATGAACTGAGGGAGAAGTGATGAAATTTTGGGATGTGCCAGGAATTTTTTGAATTGAGATGATTTTATTGAATTCTAGAACTTTTTTTTCCCCCTCTCACTTGAGAGAGCCATGGTACATAGTTCAAGAACTAGTGACTTGAGGACTTTTTCTATTTTCTTTCAGATTTTATATGCTCAAGATATTGATCAGCGTAGTTCAACTTTTGAGAAATCTGTTGCCATGGGCCAGGAATATGAACGCCGAACAAAAGTAAGATAATGTCACAATTGTTTCTAATCTTTTTACAGACTTTTCCAGTGTTCAGAAATCTCAACTTTTATTATTTCTGGTAATTGTCATCCCCTTTACCAAATTCTGGAAGATTCTTGAAAACACTTGCCTTACTGAATGTAAAAAATGTTTGAAACTTTAATTTTGTCTTCTGGTTATTCTTGGCCATGAGATTTTTTATTTTATCATTTCAATAACCTACAAAGGTTTTTAATAATGACTCTCTCTGTAGTTCTCACATCATACAACATGAAGCAGTCAAGGTACTCTACCGTGTGCAATTTTCAGCCAATCTTGTGGTGTCATTCCAGCTTCCGTTGACCAGTTGGAAGTCCTTCACTGTTTATAGCAAGCTTGTCTTTCTTTGGCCTATCGGTGTCTGTTTAATGACTTGATTTACAGGTCTTATGGAGCTAGAGGGCTGAAAATCCAAGCATTCACTCCTTATGTCTAGAAAAAACTATATCGGTATTTAGTTGAGCAGGGAGGGTTGTTGAGATAGGTTTTTGCTAAATTAGATTCTTAGTTTGTGTCCAGCAGCAATCACACTTGGTTTTAAAAAAAAAAAATACATTTTAGTGATCACTGCTCAACAAAAGGCTAGATAAGCGACTTATTCATTGATCATCCCTTTTTTTGCTATTTTCTTATTGATCACCCCCAATACAGCATGCTGCCAAAAGACATTAGTCATGTGAAAGTTTCTTTTGACTAACCACCCCTGTGTTTATTGATATTTACTAATCATCTTATTTTGGCGCAAGGCTACCTGGGAAGGATCAAACTCATTGCAGCCATAATGGTTTTAAACAAACATGTCTACCATTACACGATAGAGGTCTGTCCAGAAAGTCTCCAGCCATTTTGAATATCTCAAGAACCAGTAACATGTCCTCGATTCAACTTGGCAACCTGTCTGAGGGGACCTTACTAAGCATGCGAATAGACATTCTGCCATGGGGTTACTCGGTCTACAGTGAGATCTGACCACAGCATTCACAATGACTGAGGTGCCTTCCTTATCTTTCACATCTTGTGCAGGTTTTTTTGGCAAAACACTGTATCGTCGAAGTTTCATCAGCCCCCACCCTACAGTCCAGATTTGGCCCCCTACTGCTTCTGACTCTTCTCCAAAGAGATTTCAGATCATAGAAGGGATTTAAAAAAAAAAAAAAAAGACGAATGCAAGTGGGAAGCTCATAATAATCCCGAAAGAGCATTTTGTAGGCTGTTTTGAAAAGTGGAAGGGTGTACTTTGAAGTGGACTATGGATCCATTACCCTAGGTAGGCTAACCCCCCCCCCCCGAAATTGTCTACCACTACTATCAAGATAGGTTTGTCCATGTTTTCAAGCTGGTCTGGTGTACAGCTTGTACCAACTGAGCTTGATGAATCAAAAATTAAATGTTTACTCCGTATGTCTCGAAAACTTTTCTCTTTAAAGTGTTTACTCTAATAAGTTTTTAGTTTGGGGTTTAATTTGCAGTGTAAGCTTATCCTAAATTGGTCCTTCTGTTTGTGTCCAGCCATGTTTCACTGATTACCTCCTTTTTCCCAATGTTTTAATTGTTCACCCCCTACGCAGCATGATGCCAAAAGATATTGGTTATGTGACCGTTTCTACTAACTGACGAACCAGACCTGTCTCCTTGTTTATTTTTTGTTTTTCTTTTTCAGGCTATGCTATTACGGTCAGCTCTTATAAAACATCAAGTTTTAGTTGCGGTAAGAATCTTTTTTCATAACTTGTTATTTTGTGTTCGCACGAATCAAATTCTCTCGGTACTCTGCATTTGCACGAATGGGATTCTCTTGGTATTTTCGTGTTTGCACGAATGGGATTCTCTTGGTATTTTCGTGTTTGCACGAATGGGATTCTCTTGGTATTTTCGTGTTTGCACGAATGGGATTCTCTTGGTATTTTCGTGTTTGCACAAATGGGATTCTGTTTGTATTTTCGTGTTTGCACGAATGGGATTCTCTTGGTATTTTCGTGTTTGCACGAATGGGATTCTCTTATATTATGTTTGCATGAATTGAATTAAGCATAAGGCTCAAACTGTATGGATCTCTATCAACCAATCCTACTTCACAATAGCAGTATTTGAAACTTAACAAATACAGAGGAAGGGTACTTGGTCGCTTCCTACTGAAAACAACAGAGTAGGCTTCCCAAAATTCCCTATCCACCCCCAAAATATCAAATGTGGATAGAGAGAGGTACAAAGTCTGTAGAGAAATACCTATATCAAGAACCCTCAAAAAAGCTAGGTGGAAATCGCTGGGCCACATTTTCAGACGAGACACAATCATTCCTGCCAAAAAGCCAATAAAATTTTACATCCACCATAAATCTGACAGAGAGAGGTACTGAGGGAGGCCGAGAACAATTCTACCACTGAAACTAAAAAAAAATGACCTGTATGAACTCTCCAGCACCAATCCAGCACTGGCAGATCACATATACGCAAAAAGATTCGGAAATAGCACTGAGAATGACCGTAGGTGGGGGAACTTTAAATAGTAGCCGAAGGGAGGTGTGGACAATGATCGTGAATAAAATATGTGAATCCCAAATGGGGACTGTTTTGCCCAACCAACTGAAAGGTGTTAGATATAATATTTTCTGAACAATGTGAACAAACATTAAAATATCCACAAGAAACATCCCAATCTTTACAAGAGTTATCTTTAGTTATTTGATGTAAATCTTTTGATAAAGCATTTTCAGTGTTATTATTCCACTAGTTTCATTCCATCTTATTAATGTTGCTTTTCATCTCGACACAAGGTCATAACAAACTTTATTCTACACTGCTTTGTGCTGACCAAATATATCTGGCGAATGTCCACTTTGTGCGCTGGCCAGTTGTCCAGTAATCGCAGTGTATACATATGCAAACAGTGATTCCTTTAATAGCAGTTAAATGTGGCCTATAAGTAGCCGAAACCTGCATTGTAGCCAGAAGTAATAATGTGACACTAGGGGGCCAGGAGTCCCCCTTGTCCTGAAAATTACAAAAATTACTATGGCTGCTACTAAAAATTACTATGGTTATTACCAGTAATTACTATTGTTATTACAAAAGGAGTTATCTGTGTTAAAGGGGATAATGTGTTTTTCGAGATGTCATAGGAAGTTGGGTCACCTGTGCTTTTTCAATCTGGTGTCATCTGTCAAGTCCTGGGTTGCAAAAACAAATGCTTTTGGAAAAAGGTTTTGTTCCCGATTCGATGACCATGTCATGGGAAGTTGAGTTATCTGTACTTTTTCAATCTAGTGTCATCTGTCAAGTCCTGGGGTTCAAAAACAAAGCCAGATATAAGGGCCAGTATTTGGGGTCTAGAAAGAGAGAGTAAAAGCTTATGAAAGAAAAGTTATTTGCAGAGTCCTTGGGAGAGGAGGAGACTAATTTATGATATTGAACAGACCTGCGTCGTGAGATGAATGAGGGTCAATGTTTTGGGTTTTTCAGGAAAGGTCGAGATGGCAGGAGAGGGAGCGATAAGGGAAGTCGGTTACAAGAGATATAGTGTCGATACCAAGGGCTTAAATAGAGAGATTTTCATAACAAGCAAGCAGAGTAAAATTTGGGTTTGGAGAAGAGAGTCGTTGCCAGCTCTCTCTCGTGTCAGCCGACCGCCCTTAGTAACCGTCAACCGCTAGAGTCAGAGTAAAATTTGGGTTTGGAGAAGACAGTCGTTGCCAGCTCTCTCTCTCATGTCAGCCATCCACCCTTAGTGACCGTCAACCGCTGCTACCATTCAGTAGACTACCGTTCGTGATATGAGAGACCAGTCGTCATTTTGACTTAGATAATAATTGGCCTCCTCTCTTTTCAACTGCGAATAGGCATTTCCCGTCTCCAGAGATATTGATAATCAATATTCTATATAAAACATATAAACGGAACTCCGTTTTGTTGCCTTCTTTTACTAACCCAGAACCACGGCTGGTTTAGTATAGTTTGTGGGACCACCCCCAACAGCAAAAAACCCACAATAAATTAGGAACGCCTAAAAAACACCAACTCTAAGAATGCTAAAAACGATCTTTGTGATTTACATTTTGATAATAATAATCGTGGGTGTTCTCATCTATCTATTTTATAATAACTGATTTGTCAAGGGAGGTGATTATTTGATGCTAATTTTGGAGTACTTTCACTTATTTATTGAATCACTGTAGCTCCAGAAATAGCCCTGCCGAGTGGGCTACAGATTCTTCTCTCTTTGAGTGTATCTGTTTCCCTGGGCGTTTTTTGTCACATTTTGGGGGCTACAACCTTGAAAATTTGCATGAGTGCACCTCTCACTTGACACTGTTTTAAAAATATTTATTTAGTTATCTCTGCCTTTTTGACATATGGATGGTCATTCTGGACCAGCAATGACCAAATCTTACGCTGGTATATTTTGGATAAATTTAGATAAATTTAAAAAAAATTTTATTTTTCATTTTTAAAATTTTTTTTAAAGATAATTTCTGATTAATAATTATCATTTTTTTTTATTAGTTCTGGAACACGTGCAGACTATGGTGATTCATTTATGCGAGTTACAGACTCAGTTCATTCTGGTCACATCAGATTGCACTAATTTTCTCAAAGGGTTACCAAACAGGTCAGAGGATTGTCTTGTGAATTTCAAGACCCTGCCAATATTCACGGAGATAAACTCGAAATAAATGCGTTTATCTATTGTCGTCTTAAATCTGGTTGTCTCTTTTCTCTTTCAGAGTCCTGGCCCTAAAGAAAAAAGTCAAGCTGGTGCTGCCGCTGAAGTGGCCCCTACTTCAGGCAATGTTTCAACGGTGGGAAAATTATCATTCACTCCAGCTTAATTGCTGTCTCTACCTCCATGGAATGGAACGATGGGGTGCTTGTATTTTGGCCAAATTGTTTGAGCGCCAGTTGATTTGACACCAGACTTCTGGACGCTATGAAAAAAAATGTTGATTGATTTGACATTATTCAGAGATGAAACTTTGGAAATAGCTTTGAAAGTGTAATGTGATTTCATTGAAAAATAAAAACGTTAAATCTAATAACCACTAAAAAAATATGAAATACTCTCGTTATTTTGTGTTTGCACGAATGGGATTCTCTTGGTATTTTTTGTTTGCATGAATGGGATTCTCTTATTTTATGTTTGCATGAATTGAATTAAGCATAAGGCTCAAACTGTATGGATCTCTATCAACCAATCCTACTTCACAATAGCAGTATTTGAAATTTAACAAATACAGAGGAAGGGTACTTGGTCGCTTCCTACTGAAAACAATGTAGTAGGCTTCCCAAAATTCCCTATCCATCCCCAAAATATCAAATGTTGATAGAGAGGTACAAAGTCTGCAGAGAAATACCTATATCTAATGCCGATTTAGGCATTAGACATCTCTACCTGGGTTAACATATAGCGAGCTTCTCTGTCTCGGGTAGTTTTGTGAGGTTTCATCATTATCATCATCATCATCATCATCATCAATCTTTCAACGCCCGTCGTTGGACGTAGACCTTTCCCAGGATTCACCATACTTCTCTATCCTGGGTGTCGCGGAGCCAGTATTTCCTGAATTTGTCCAGCTCATCCCTCCATCTAATGTTCTCTGGCCTCGGTTGCATATGTGATCTCGGGGGATCCATGTCATGAGTTGCAATGTCCATCAGTTGTCCGCTCAATATACTCAATCAGTTCTAATCAACATTTTATCAAACTATAATTGCTACCTATCATCAGCATTTTTATTGTCCATCGTTAGACATGGACCTTGCTCAAGTTTTGCTAGACCTCTCTATCATGGGCGTCACGAAGCCGATACTTTCTGAACCATTCTAGTTCGTCTCGCCATCTTAAATAATGCCAGCCATGGTTTCGTATTTGATCTCTGATGATACATTTTGCGAGTCATGATGCCCAGTGGTTGTGTGCCATTCTTGCAACATGACCAGCCCATTGCCATTAGATCTTTAATGGATTCTAAGATATCTCAGATTTTTCCCCCCCCCAGTATATTTAGCTGTCTTGTGATTAGTTTATTCATATGTTCATTTGTATGTATCTATGTATTGATGTATGTCTGTCTATACGTATCAGTCTATACTGACTTAGCCCAGCCCAAACTGTTCATAGTACAAACCTGAAATTTTGTACACACACACCCTTGAATGAGCAAAGGAAATATTTTTCTTTGTTTTTTTTTTAAAAATTTCTCCACCCCCAAATAGGTTTTTTATTGGAAAGTTCAATTTGCAATGAGAATTTATGATAAATTGGTTTATCAGTTTATATCCATGTTTGTTTTTTAAATCATAAATTCATGGTTCAAACCATACTGATAGTACTTTCAACAAGGTAACACCACTGTTTAATTTACAAAGAAAGAAATGCATATGTGGAAGGCGGTGATCCATAGTTTCCCTTAGAATGCTAGAATGTATCTAAATGATTTTTCTTTATTTTCTAGGAGCTCGGTTTGGAAAAGGTTGCTATTTTGCTGTAAATGCATACGTCTCTGATAAGGACAAATATGCTGCTCCAAACAATCAGGGTGAAAAATTCATGTTTTTAGTGAAAGTTGTTGAGGGTACATCTGTTGTTGGAACCAGTTCGATTGATGAATCTAATCTACCCACTGGTGTTCAATCAACAAAAACTAAGGATAATAATATATTTGTTACCTTCAACGATGATCAACAATATCCCTCTTATCTTGTTGTATACAAACATTCATGACCGCACATATACTAAAATTCATGCAGCAGATCATGTGCCTTGTATTCATTGGACTACATTTAACACTCTTAAATTACTGGACGAAATATACCTAATCAATTTTAATCAACATTAAATCAAACTATAATTGCTACCTATCATCATCTCTTTAGTGTCCATCGTTGGACACAGACCATCCCCAAGATTTGTCCGACCTCTCTATCATGGGAGTCGCGGAGCCAATACTTTCTGAACTATTCTAGTTTGTCACACCATCTCATATTTTGCTGGTCGTGTTTTTACCTTACTGCTGCGGTGTCAAACTCGACTTTAACTTTTATTTCAACTGAAGATGATTACTATAACTTTTGTATTGTAGACACAATAAAAAAAATTATAACATATTTCTTAGAATAGATGTATTTATATATTGGAATGAAATAAGCCCTTGCATATTGGTAACATAAATTTTTGTTGGTATGTGAGATTTGTCAGATTGGTTCTGTCGGTAAGAGAGCTGCTTACTGATCACTTGGTCAGGATTTGAAGAATCACGGACATAATCATAAAAACTTGTCTCAACCAGATTTGAGACTTGCAAGAATCACAGACACCGGAACTTCACGATCGGCTGACATACTCCATTGAATATTGTCTCTTGAGAAAAGTGACACTTCACCTTCACCAGGGAAAAAGGCATCAGTCAAAATGCAATCAGTGTAGTAGAGAAGACGCATGAATAAACAAACAGATATTACTGTAGATTTATCAAATAATGACACTCCAGACGGAAAGCAAGGTTATGTCTCAAGATATGCGTGTTGAATGGGAAGCAACTCCTGTTTTCCAAATCAATAGTAACCTCCCTTTTGTTCTCGGCGGCCATTTTAATTTTGTCTCTTTGCTTGTTGATGGCACTGTTTCAAAGTCTGGGTCCAAGTTTGTTTCCCTCAATCATCGACAAGATATCAACACGTTTTAGTTGATGATCGACGGTCATTTGGAAATATTTGCAAATAAAACATATATACAATGGTTTTACATACATGGCTTTAGAGGCTTCAATCGGTTGAAAGCAGCTGAAATAGAAAAAAAATCCTTTCAAGACAACTGCGCATAACAAAAAAAACAAAAATGAATCTTGAATACATTTCATCATCAGGGTATATTTCGTTTCTTCAAATAGTACTATTCTATTTAATACTTATCTACAATCAGTTTTCTTGTTTTTTCAGTCAAAAATTTGCAGATGGGTCTCTAAAAAAGTCCAGAAAAAAAGCAACCTAAGAACGAAATTTAACAATTTTTATTATTTGCATTTTCTTTAAAATAGGGTGTCAATCAGTGAAAGAAGACCGAAGAAAGATTTTAGAATAATTTATTTTGATTCAACATATATATAAATCTATTTCTGAAATATGAATATTTTGCAACAACAAATACGCAGATTCATATGTGACAAAAAAAGTAAATGAATGAATTTAAAAAATGAAAACAAGCTTAGCTTCGCTGGGATCAAACACCTTTGCTTCATTAAAATCTGAAAGGTTAACAAAAAAGAATTCATTTCTCCATGAAACATTATTCCAAAACTACGCATCCCTCTTCAACTCCCTTACAGCGAATTCGTCGTCAGCTTTTGCGTACGTCATCGTTATTTGTGCCCGACGTCACAGTTCATTGGTGAAATCGTTGTTAATGTAGTTACATACGAAAACAAAGTCAAAATTCGAATAGCGGGGATTGAAAAATAGCTTCGCCCACAAACTCAATCTTGAATATTAGTGCTCTGGATTTACATTGTATATCAATTAAGAGAGTTTTTGTTGAGTTTTAATTTTTATCATGTAAATTTGACAAATGTGCTCTGCCCCTATGAATTTTACCCCTAAATGGCAATTTCTGAATTTCGTGTCATCCCTTTGGGTTTCGACTTACATGTGTCAGAGAAGCTCTGTGCAAAATTCCAGACTTTATTTATCGTTTGAACGAATCAACACCTTAAAATCTTTATAAAAACTAGAGATATCTATAACTATTACATAATGTTATCCCAACAGGAATAAAAAGAAACATTTGAATTAATATATAACTTCAGTCAAAAATGTACAAAAGATGCCATCGATAGGAGAATTTAATAAAGAAATTGCAATAAGGCTGAAAATTGATATTTAATGACTTTTAAAACCCCCTTCTGGTAATGGCGTGTTTTTGCAACAAATACATCAAATACAGCAAAACAAATGGTTTCATTGAATTCAGCAGAGCAAATTATGCCAGAAACAAGCAAAAACTCAAAATGCACAAATGTCTTATAAAACCATCTTCGAGCCATGCAATACTTTTGAAACAAATACATTGAGTACAGCTGAACAATTGATTTAATTGAAATCAGCACATCGGATCACGTCTGAACCAAGCGGAAACTCAAAAGCACAAAGGACTTTTAAAATCCTCTTCTGGCCTTGGTATGCAAATACATTAAGTACAGGAAAACAAATAATTTCATTAAATTCCACACATCAAATTTCGTCAGGAACAACCTTAAACTCAAAATGTAAAAATGATTTTAAAACCCAATTTCTGGCTAAGAAAGGCTATATCAACAAATACATCAAATATAAGCCACCCATTGATTTCAACTGAACTCAGTGCATCAAACTATGTCAGAAACGACCCCAAACAAAAAAAATACAAAAATGACTTTTAAAACCAGTTTTGCTAAAAATAGGCCACCTCAAGAAATGCATCAAACATAGGCAAACCAATGATCTCATTGAATTAAGTGCATCAAACCATGTCAGAAACGACCCTAAACACAGAATGCAAAAATGACTTTTAAAACCAGTTTTGCTAAAAATAGGCTCTCTTGAGAAATCTTAGAATGATTATTTTCTCATTTTTAGCGGTCAAAATCGAGAGGGCACATTTACTTTCATTTTATGGGGTCAAAAATAAAGTGAACTCTTCCCCTTTTTAAAATACCCCCTCCTTCTTAACACCAACTCCCACTGCCTTTTTTAAGTATTGGTCAAAGTTTTTAACATTAGCCCCCCTTTCAACATCAGCCCCTCTTCAACATTACCCCCCTTTTTTACATAAATCCTGCCTTTTATATTGGCTCGACCAATTTTCCACATTAGCCGAACATCCCTTTTCACATTAGCCCAATACTCCTTCTGCATCAACCCCCCCTTTTTTTTTACATAAGTCCCGCCTTTTACAATGGCTCCACCAAGTTTTTATATTTGCCAAACATTCCCTTTTTATTCTTCCAACATTAACCCCCCTTTCTTTTCCTAACAGTTTAAAAAGTGGTATAAAATCAGTCTTAAAAACATATCAAATTAAGCGTTATCTGATTTCCATTTATGTATCTTTCTATTTCTTTTTTGGATAGCAATTTACACCACCAGTTTGGGTAGGTATTTAGTTTGACATTATTAAAAATCGAAATTATGTTAAGGGTCATTTATTATATTTGTAACTAGAAAGAACTTTGTGATGAAAAAAGGTAATTTGTAAGAAAGATGTTTGAAAATCTTTTTCAAGGTCAATCAGAAATGGTTGAAAAATAAAGTCTCTAAATTCTGGGTTATAAATATGCTAACCTAACCATCAAATCACTCCGGTTTCAGTTTTCAAAAGTGTAAACATTGTCTGCTGGAGCCCCCGGAGGAGAAAACGAATAAAAATTGTAAAATGATAAATTTATCAAACTTTTTAATTCAGTGCAAACTGGCTGCCATATACTTACAAATTATTCGAAATTTCAGTCGAAACAATGAAAAAATCAGTGAAAAGAGAAGAAAAAAGGCGCGATTTTACCAATGTTATTTCAATAGATTCTGGAACCGGATGTACATTGATGACGTCACTACTTTACCATTATTGCCAATAGGAGAATTAGCAGAGTGAAACCGATTGGAGATATATAATGTACTGATGGGAGTCTTATTTGGGGTTTATGATTAAAATTACATTTTTATCAAAAATATACGCTTATTTATATATTTTTGTGACTTCAGTAATGAAATCAAATGTATTCCTATGTTTAATGTATTTATTGAGATAGCATAGCATGGCTGGAAGGAGGTTTTAAAAGTCAGTTATGCATTTTGCGCGTAAGGTGGTTTCTGATATTGTTTGAAGTGCTTAATTCAATAAAATCACTAAAAGGTTTGCCTGATAGTGTAGCGTCAGGTCGTTCCAAAATCAAGACTCGAACAAAAACTATGACAAGGATACTAGTCGGGATTATTCACCATTTGATGAAAACACATAATTTCAGACAATACGAAGAAGGCCGAAGATGTCTGGATATATTGCTCGGAACCAACGTTTGAATGATTCATCGAATGACAATAATACTCCAACTTAAGACAATACAAGGAAGGCTAGAGAATGCATTGGCCAGCACGTAGTAATCGGAACAACGACATTGATACCAATTAATAATCATAGAATAATTCATTGAATTACATCAATTCTGCATCTCACCATTACAACAGGTCAGGTTAGTCACTCAATAAAAACTGTCTCGTGACCAACGTATTTTGGCAGCGTACCGTGTTGGGGGTCATCAATTAATTTTGAAAAGGCTTGGTCTATGAACAAATTAACTTGTCTTGTCTTTTGTTGAGCAAGTGATTGCTGAAAAAGACTGAATTTTCAAAAAAAACAAAAAAAAAACCGGAGTGTAAGGGATCAAATTAGCATAAACTCATATGATAACCCCCCCCCCAAAAAAAAAACAGGACCAAAACCTATTTTGGGGAGAAATTTTTAAAAGAAGCCTATTCTCAAACTGATAAGGAGTAGATGATAAAGTTTTCAGCCCTCTTGCTCCATTGGAACAGCCTTTCAGGTGCACACAAGACAGTACAGTATATAAGGAAGAAAACGGGTTTCCGTGACATCAAAGAAATTATTAAAAAACTCAAATGGCAATGGGCAGGCCATGTTGCAAGAATGAAAGACAACCAACGGACATCATGTCTCACAACATAGATCCCCAGAGATTGCATGCGAAACTGAGGCCGAGAGAATACAAGATGGAGAGATGAACTGGACAAATTCAGGAAATACTGGCTCTGCGACGCCCATGATAGACAATTGTGGCGAATCCAACGACGGACGTTAAAAGACTGATGATGATGATGAAATACATGTATAGCCTGTCATCCAGACCGACTTAAAAACTGGAGAATCTTCTGTTGACAACAGTTATGGTGACACTCCCTAATACCCGGAAAACCAGAGAACACGTCGTCTCGGGTGTTATAGTTGAAAGGTGTAGCAAAGATACCATCGTAGAATAATTAGTCAAATAATGACAATCCTATATATTTACTCTTTTATGGACACTAATCATTGAAGATGCTTCTTATGGTTAATTTCCCCGTAGTAATACGTCTGGTTCCAAGTAACACGATTAATTAAGGTCATATCGGATGCGGATAACATGGGAGGTAGCTCCTGTTTTAAAATGAATAATTACCTCCTCTGTTTGTGGGCGAAGCTATTTTTCAATCCCCGCTATTCCAATTTTGACTTAGTTTTCGTATGTAACTACATTAACAATGATTTAACCAATGAACAGTGACGTCGGGCACAAATAACAATGACGTACGCAAAAGTTGATGACGAATTGGCTGTAAGGGAGTTGAAGTGGGACGTGTAATTTTGGAATAATGTTTCATGGAGAAATGAATTTTTTTTTGTCTACCTTTTAATGAAGCAAAGGCGTTTGATCCCAGCGCAGCCAAGCTTGTTTTCATTTTTTGAATTTATTTATTTACTTTTTTTTGTCACATATGAATCTGCGTATTTATTGTTGCAAAATATTCATATTTCAGAAATAGATTTATATATATGTTGAATCGAAATAAATTATTTTAATTTTTTTTTCGGTCTTCTTTCACTGATTGACACCCTATTTTAAAGAAAATGCAAATAATAAAAATTGTTAAATTTCGTTCTTAGTTTTTTTTTTCTTGACTTTTTTAGAGACCCATCTGCAAATTGTTGTCTAAAAACAAACAAAAAAACTGATTGTAGATAAGTATTAAATAGAATAGTACTATTTGAAGAAACGAAATATACCCTGATGATGAAATCTATTCAAGATTCATTTTAGTTTTTTTCAAGTGCGCAGTTGTCTTGGAAGGATTTTTTTTTCAATTTTAGCAGCTTTCAACAGATTGAAGCCTCTAAAGCCATGTATGTAAAACCATTGTATATATGTTTTATTTGCAAATATTTCCAAATGACTGTCGATCATCTACTAAAACGTGTTTATATCTTGTCGATGATAGAGGGAAACAAACTTAGACCCAGACTTTGAAACAGTGCCATCAACAAGCGAAGAAGAGACAAAATTTAAATGGCCGCCGAGAACAAAAGGGAGGTTACTATTGATTTGGAAAACAGGAGTTGCTTCCCATTCAACACGCATATCTTGAGACATAACCTTGCGTCTGAAGTTCTGACGTGTCATTATTTGATAAATCTATAGTAATATTTGTTTGTTTGTTTATTCATGCGTCTTCTCTGCAAAAAGTTCAAGGCTTATCGAACTGATATTTGATATGTAAACCGAAGAGAGGTCAACTTACCACAAAGACAGTTAAATTCATCGTACGTATCATTCAAGGTCACCAAAGGTCATTTCCGGTCATTTCTACTCAATTCTCCAAAATGTGGCAAGAATTTCGCACCAATGAACTGAAATTTGGCATTGGTATATTTTGACCATTTTTAAATTTGGAAATTAAATTAAGAAAAAAGATTGCAATCAAATTTAATATTATTTTATATTTGAAGGTTATCTGAGAACAACAAAAACTCGCTTCCAAAGTCAATAATCGAACCACCGTGGTGTCAAGATATGAAGTAATGTTAAATAATTCTATCGAAGAGTAGATATGGTCAGAATAAATTCCACTTATGACATCACTGGTGTTTTCCACAAGGAGAATATCAAAAATAAAGTATAAAACCATCTAGATTCTCCAGATGTTAATTATAAACCCTTCAGAATAAAGCGGTAAAAAGCATTAAGAACACCTTTAGAAGGGGTTTAGTTGATTACTGATGCCAATTCTCAAGTCTGTAGACAAAACAGTGTGGCCAGGAGTGCTGGAACACGCAACCACATGAACACTTATAAAAAAAAAAGATAGAATTCTTGGCCATCTTTGATGTCAAGAGTTGTCCTAATGAATAATAAAGAATCATTTAGATGAATGATTTTTATTGATTTTTTTTCGTGCTGGACGAATGGCGGAAAATAAGGGTTCAGTTTAGTATTACAATCAAATCATGATTAGTATTTGAGCCAAACCTTAAAAAAAAATTCCTTATTTTTGAACAGACAAATTTCCTGAGGAAACGCAGGTCACGTATTTGAGGAAGGACAAATTATTATTTGCGAAAATATTTTGTCTATTTAAAAAAAAAAATAAAATAAAATTTCGGAAGAAATGAAAAAAATGCCAAAAAGTTGGTTACGTATTGAATATAGCCAACCTTGGCCAAACCAAAGAGTTAGCGGTCAAATACGATTAAGAAGGCAAGATTTGTTAAATTTGGCCGTAAAATGGCCAAAATGAGTGACTCAGTCAGGTGTCTTGTAAGATTCATGATAGTTCTAGTTGAATTATAATATCTTAGTGTCCCACTGTGCTACCACTGTTGTGCCTACCTTTCTAGCTGAAGAAAATCATACATATACGCAGTTATCTGCCCTTTGGAAAGGATCTACTTCCAACCTCTACATCTCTGTAGAAATGGTAAATTCCTTGTTCCCTTTTTTGACGTCAGACAGAACTGCCAATCAGATAGCTGGTTCTTATCTTTACGATATTTAAACTGTGGCGGTAGATCTCTCTCTCTCTCTCACTCTGTCTCTGTCTCTGTCTCACTGTCTCTGTCTGTCTGTCTGTCTCTCTCTCTCTAAGCACGTCTCTTCTCCTTTCCTCTTTAGTTAGGATAGTTAGTATAGTTTTTATACACACTTTCTTTCTTACACACGCATCATCACATATTCATCTCAAGAACACATCCTATCTAAGTTAAGCACTCTCATTGTAGTTAGGTCGGACTTCCTAAGATAAATTCTTAGTGTCTACAACTAGGATGACCATGCTGACGGACATTCTATAGACTATCCCACATTTACTTACTGACATTCCTTTTCCTTCATCCTTCCTACCTCTACATCTTTTATCCTGGTAGATCCCTCCACATATCCGTGTCGGCAGAAACTCCGGTCCTTGTTTATTTTAATTCACTCATGAATTAAACTTAGCACTGTTGTTTACTTCTTTGTTTGTTCTTATTTCTTCGTTTTGTTAACGATTCAACTAACTGTGTACTAACCTTGTTTTTGAGCTTAAGCAACATACACGCTACTTACTAGGATCCATCTCCTTAGATCAATTCTAGTAATTTATATTTTAGGGGGCTAATATATTAGCAACGCTAAATCTGATCCCCGACACTAAACCACCATCCTCATCTTCACAGATATGTATTAGGGTTGCCAGATAGTTGGAGACGTTTCTGGCCAAAACCCTAGAAAAAAATGGCCAAGCTCTAGAACTGTTCATAAAACCTTGCAATATTGCAGTATGAACCAAAAATGAGAATTTATCAAAAACATAAATATATTTATTTATTTGATAGGATGTATATCTTTGCTTTAAGCCAAACATGTTATCTGTTCTCATTTGTAATATTTCAACATTGTTTGTCAATATCGTTTTCAAACTGATTTCATACTGAATTAAACATTCCCTTTTTTTCTTTGAACACAGTATTGACTGACCATGTTGAAATACTCCAAATGAAAAACAGAGAGTACGTTCGCCGCTAAGAAAAAATATCTATTTATAATTTACGTTGGGTTTTGAAATAAGAAATATACCCAGTATTTAGAAATTTAAACTCTTTGTGACGTATTATCAGTTAGCTCGGACAACTATGTAACTCAGTTGAGGTTATGTCCGCCCAATTATAACCTCTCACCTCGCCGGGAAAAAACGGGTCGTATTTATTTACTTTCCCATCAGAGCAAAATGTGATACAAGGTTGGGGCTTTACGTGGGGGGAAAAAAGAGACACACATAGCTCCAGCCGACGCGACTTTGGTTTGCTAAGCGGCCGCCGTCACGAAAGCATCAGGCACGAGCCCGACCTGTTCCGTTAAGCATAATGGAACAGTGCTGCCCCGGGGCACCGTATCCCCCGCAGCTGGACCGAGTAATAGTGGGAGAGCCAAAGGACGAACCCAAAGGCTCCCAAATGCGCAGCCTCAGTATAACCTCATTGGCTAACGCATTGGAACGGCGCACTCGGTCTTTGACACGTACAATCTCCGGCCAATTCAGCATACAAGTGTCAGTACCAGCGCCTCAGGCATTGCCAGGGAACAGATACCACACTTTGATCCTATCGAATAGGCCAGAAAATGGGGCACTATTTAATCACTGTCCGACCACAGCAATATGTGACACAAGGTCGGGCTTAACGTGGGAAGAAAAAGGAGCATCCCTTCCAAAAATGGCTCCAGCCGACGCAATTACCGTTGAAAAGCTCATCGTAATGGCTAGACAACGTCACCCGCGAAAGCATCCACCATTGGCTAACGCTTGCACCGGCGCACTCGGTCTTTGTCAAGAGACAGGTGTTACATCTAAGAAATTTTCATAATTCTGTGGGCATAGTTTGATGCATTTCGACGGTGGCCAGCCATCTTTTTCAGATAAAAATATTTTCAGTGGTTCACAAAGAGCTGTAGACAGCATATTTTTCATTACAAACTGCTGTAAATATGTTTCTCTGAAAAAGATGGCTGGTTCCCGTCGAAATGCATCGAACTATGCCCATGGAATAATAATTAAAAAAAATTGAGATGTAACACCTATCTCTTGAGTTTTTCTCTCCGCCTTCCAATTGTCATTTTCATATTATGAAAATAATTTTTTTTTATATCAGATATTCAATGCTTACAATGAAGAAAAAAAAATACCGACAACTCGGAAACAAACATGTTGGAGACGAAAACAAAACGATCGAAATCGAAAACATGACGTCACAGAATCACATTTTCACTCACTCTGTTACTGATGGCTGAAATTTACACATCTTAAATCCTAGATCTGACCAATTGCAATAATAAAGTCAACGCTGAGAGCTTGACAATACTGCTGCAACAAAGTGACCTTTTTTTTGTATTGAACGAATGGTAGAAAATAAGGGTTAAGTTAAGTATTACGATTAAATTGTAAACATGACTCCTGCTTAACGTTAAAGAATTTCCTTATTTTCAAATTGATAAATTTCCTGAGGAAACGAAAATCATATAGAAAGGAAAGGACAAAATATAGCGAAATTTTTTTTTTCTATAAATTTTTGGAGGAAATGAAAAGAAATGCCAAAAAGATGGCTAAATATTGAATATTGCCATACTGTGCCAAACCAAGAAAAATCGGTGGTCAAATATTATTAAAAAAAAGCCATATTTGTTGAATTTGGTCGTAAAATTACCAAAATGGCGATCATACTGTGGGTCTACAAATACAAACCTCGCAATAGAATACCATAATGAAATTATCAACATAAAAATAAACCTGTGATACCATAGGATCCAGTGTTGCAAATTTAGCATTTCTTGTGCTAAATTCAGCGCGTTTCTTGTTTAGCCTTTCGAATAAGCGCTAAATTGGCGCGAGCATACTCAAACATTTGAGCCTGTTTTTCGATTTGTTTTTGGCCAATTTTCGTATCTTTTTGGTGTGTTTTTGCCATTTTTTGGCGTTGTTTGTCCGTTTTGGCCATTTTAACTTTTTATTTGAAAGGATTCAGCGCTTTTTTAGCGCTTTTAAAGTGTTTTTTAGCGCTTTTTTAGTGTTTTTTTTAGCGCTTTTTAGTGTTTTTTAGAGCTTTTTTAGTGCTTTTTTTGCGCTTTTTTGCCGTCAAACTAACACTGCCTGAGATCGCTCAGTTCTTTTTGAGAAAATGAAACTTTTTCTTTTTCGTTTATTATTTTTCATCCTTTCTTTCTTCGTTTTGCTAAAGTTTCTTTCTTCCTTTCCTCCTCCTCTTTTTTTCCTTCTATATCACATTCCCTCCTGTCTCACAAATGTAGTCTTTCTGTTCTGTCTCCCTTACTCCTTTTCTTTCTGTCTTTCTGTCTCCCTTTCTTACTCTCTTTTTTCTTTCTATATCGACTCTTCTCTCAATTTCTCTATTCTCCTTCTTTTTAATTCATTATTTGCTGACCCTTCTTCCTTTCTTTCTTTCTTTATTTCTTTCTTTCTTTCTTTCTTTCTTCCTTCTCTCATCCTTCCTTTCTTTTTCGCTTCTTTTCACTCTTTCCCCCTCCTTTCACTCTTTCCCCCTCCTTTCACTCTTTCTCTCTTTCTTTCTTTCTCCCCTCCTTCCTTCCTTTCTTTCTTCCTTCCTTCCTTTCTTTCTTTCTTTCTTTCTTTCTTTCTTTCTTTCTTTCTTTCTTTCTTTCTTTCTTTCTTTCTTTCTCCCTCTCTTTGTTCTTTTCTTGCTTTCTTCCTTTCTTTCGTTCTTTCTTCCTCCCTTTCTTTCTTTCTCCTTTCTTTCCTTTTTGTCTTTCTCCCTCCCTCTCTCCCATCATTTCTTTCTTCCTTTTCCCCTCCCTGTCTTCTTTTCTTCCTTTCTTCCTTTCTCCCTTCCTTCCTTTCATCTTCCATTCTTTTCTTTCGTTCTTCCTCCTCTCCTTCCTTCCTGTCTTTCTTTTTTCTCCTTTTCTTTCATTCTTTATTTCACCCTTCCTTTCTTTCTTTTTACAAACCCATTTTGTCTTCCCCCACTGTTCACCACCCTCCACTCACCGGCTGACTTTCACCTTCATCCGATATCAACCCATTCAGGTTCCCCAGCCACCCACTACACTACCGTCTCACCACCACAACCCTACCTTAAACCCAAAAATCCCGCCCTTACATAAGTGCCTACCACCCACTCGACACTCAAATCTCAGTGACAAATCTCATGTTCTTCACCTCTGCCAACGATGATATGGTAGGACTATTTCCCTTATCTATATATTCATTTGTTCACTACGTTTCGGCCGTGTATCCTCCGGGCTTCATCAGTTGTTGTTAGGTTTAGAATGTGGAATCCCTACTCTGAGCGTACGCTTGATTAGACTGGACACGTCATATTCATCTATTTCTATATCCGGATTGTGTTATCGTGAAATTTTCGAGTTTCCTCCTTTGGTTTGGGTTATCCATTTCTTTGATTTAAAAAAAAGTACCATGTCTGTCAGTTTACCTTTTTATCTATCTGGTTATTCATCTGCCTGTCTATCTGTATTCACAATATCTCCGAAAATTCTCCATAGAATTCAACAAAAAATAGTGGCCAATAGGGAAAGAAGGAACTGATTAAATTTCGAACGGATCAAGGAATTTCGGCCAGTTACCTCCCGCGCATCGTAGTTATATGTTCATACAATATCTCCAAAGGTCTCAATGAGTTTAAATGTAGTTTTCTGGAAGGGTAAATCATGGAATGAGGAAGAATTCATAGAAATTTGGGGATGGATCCAGGATTTGGTCCTTATTTTTTCTTACATTTATGCATTTACTCATGTCTGTTCATACGATATCTCCTAGAGTTCTCAATGAATTTCGATGAAATCCTAATTTCAAAGGAAGTAAATCAATGTGTGTATGTATTAGTAGTATTATTATTGTCTCTCACTGGACACATAGCATAGTGGTTACAGCATCAGACAAATTACAGCAAAGTAATCTGATGGTTTTAGGTTCAATCCCAGTGTGAGACAATAATAATACTACTAATGCTAAGAAGGGAGTGCAGTCAATATCCCCCCGTCGGTTAAATAAAGGGTTCGGTTCGTTACTTCCCCACACCTACCAGATGATACCTGATGAAGGCTGTAGAGTACAACGGCCGAAACGTTGTATGAAAACAACCAAGGTGAGGATGGTCCGAATAATGATAGAAATAATAATAATACCTCATCTCAAAAATTCAGAGATATATTCCAGAAAAGTTTAGATAAAAGATCTTATAAAAATAATTTTAGATAATTTCTTAGATAATTAGTTCTGGTACACGTGCAGGCTACGGTGTTTCATTTAAGGTATGGATATTATAATTGACCTCCATCATTTTCTACCATTCTAATTTGATTTTTTTTTCACCATCAATGTTTCTTTAATGTTCTTCCATTAATTCCCCTGTTGTTTTATTCTTTCTTGTACGAAAAAAAAAAAAAATTATTTGCCATAATTTCTGAGACAATTTTTTGTGGTTCTCAATTTCAGGAAATTGGAAAAAAAAAACGAATTATATTGTTGAAAGAATAAAACCAGAGGCGTAGCAATGATTGAACGCACGTAGCGTCAACATTTAAAATCATGTAAAAAAAAAATCCCTCAAAGTAACAAATATGGTCTGAATAAATTCTATTTATGACATCACTGGCGTTTTTCACTGGGAAACATCCAAAAATAAAGCGAAAAACGAAATAGATTTAGACAGAACAGACCGTGTCAATAATTTCAGTTACCGGTGTACGACCTCCATCATTTCAGACTGAACGTGGTCTCCCTATTCGTCGGTGATCATTAACGAAGCCAAAGTCCTGAAAACACGCAAATATACCACGAATCACTCAGATGGTGATGTCCGCACGTTCAAATGGCGAGAATATGTTCCTCGGGTTAACAATAAAGTTAAATTCTTTCATCTTGGTACACAACTAAGCAATAAACTTTCTTCACGGTGAATTCCCGAGGCTTACTTTAGATATCTTAAAAGAGTAAAAAAAAATATTAAAGTAGAGAAGGTTATGATTGATTCAAATTCCTTTAGTTGATCACTTGCGTACTTTTTCCATGGTGAATTCTCACGGCTTACTTTAGATATCTTATTGAGGAGTAAAAAAATATACACATAGATTAAAATAGAGAAGACGATGCTTGTCTTTAAATCCGTTCGTGAATTTTACACCACACTGTATTAACAGGCATAATTAATAGCGTAGGAGTAATGATGATGATAACCTCGGTCCATCAACGATGGAGGACTTGCCGAAAAGCTTACACTGATATCAAGGTAAGTAATATCTTTGCGAACTTGAGATATCGTTTATACTACGCCTACAACAAGCCTCACCTAGGCGTTGTTTCAGTTTTGTTTACGCTAGGAGTTCACACCTGCTCCAAACATCTCGGCCATTTTTATTTATGTGTTTATGGTTCCTCTAAGCACGCCCAACCACCATATGTTATGTTTGCGTAGGTCGAATTCGAGCAGAGGTTTCCCTGCAATTCATTTCTGGCTCCGTTCAAGGGCTCCTTGGATGCGCATGCGCGTGAAATATAAGTTCTGATTAGTCAGGCAGAAGACCATAACACCTAGTTTTGATTAAGCTTACAATCACCAAAGGCCTGTTAAACAAACTAGCTTGCTAAGCCGTGCTCCACGGTAGGCGTCCAATTTAGACAGGTACTAAGTTTAGCTAAGTCAATAGCTCTTTCTGACCAAATTAAAAAGTAGAGATGCTAAATTAGAAAATACTGCAACACCTTTCTACGAACTTACAAGCATAACTGGCATGAAAAACAAGAGAAAACTGATTTAGATCGATTTTAAAACAAAGTTATGAATACCATTATTGCATCATCATCATCATCATGATGATCATCATCAGTCTTTTAACGTCCGTCGTTGAACATGGACCTTCCCCAGGATCTGCCACAATTCTCTATCATGGGCGTTGCTGAGCCAGTATTCCCTGAGTCTGTCTAGTTTATCTCTCCATCTTGTGTTCTGTCGAACTCGGTTTCTTAGGTGATCTCTGGGGATCCATGTTGTGAGACGTGATGTCCATCGGTTGTCTGTCATTCTTGCAACATGACCAGCCCATTGCAATTTGAGTTTCCTATTGGATTCTATGATTCTCTGATTCCCGTTTTCTTCCTTATATACTGTGCTGTCTTATGATCTCTCCGTGTAAGGTTGAGCATGATTCTGTCATACGTACGTTGCATACTTCTCAGGTTGTAGGTCTGTCTCTTGGTTAGGTTCCATGTTTCAGCTCCATAAGTGACTATCGGGAGAATGCATTGGTTGTATACTCTTCTCTTTAGGATTGAATGGAAGATTTTTCCCAGTAAGAAGCATCTTATCAAGGGACACCTTTCTAAAAAGCTGCAAGTAAATCTAACTGAAAAAAATAGGTGAGAAACAATATGGGGTAAGACCCACCGTCGGACAGACACAGCCTCTTATTTTAGCTACGGTTCCTCTAAAAATATGTTAATAATATCTTTTCGTTCTTTATATATACAATGCAAAAGTAGCAGTAATCATCTTCAGTCGAAATAGAAGTAAGGACTGAGTTCGCTTGTTGTATATCTATTCTCTTTACAAGGGAAGAATTTGGGGAAACATTATTTCACTTGAGCCAAAGTTCTTTGGGGGCGAATGGGAGACTTGTTCAAAGAATTAGGTAAGGGGAAACCTTTTCTTGTTAATTATATACCATTGTTTCTCCATCTGGACGATATTGCCCACCGGTAGGCAGTTTCAACTCTTGGATGGGTGGTGAGCAACTTCGCAGAAAATGGTGGACGTTAGGGAATTTTGGTGGGTGGTGCAGTATTTTGTGTATCAAAGTCAGCAATTGGGAAAAAAACAGGAACCAACAGCACCATTTTCTATTGATGGATGGGGCAGCACTGTGATATTGCACGTTATATAGATGCGTAGAGAAATGTTCGTATATTTGTATGTCAACTCTACAATTTCTGTAGATATGTTGTACATATAAACGCGTAGGATTAGCTTGCATTATTTTGTCTTAACTCTTTTTCCAGCTGAAAGGCTCAGTATTTATATAGCCGGATAAAGGAACTGCTGCGTTGCTATATATTATGATAATCTGACACATAGGGGGTCTACACTTTATTGAGTAATAGCATCAACGACCAACAATATTTTCTACTGAGTTCGAAGACCTTTGAAATCAACGAAGACAGTAACTAAAATAGAATAATTAAACTAATTTAAAAATTAATTGATCGAACAACTAGACTAGGGTTTCTCAATCTGGGAGATATCGCCGACCAGCGGGCGATTTCAATTCTTGCGTTGTTGGCGGTGGGCTATTGTGCAGAAAGTGGTGGGCGTTTTGACATTTTAGTGGGCGGAATAGGATTTCAAATAATACAATCAGTAATTGACTATGAAAAAAAAAAAAGTCAACAGCAACATTTTCTATTATCAATTTATAAAGCAGCATCGTGATAACACACATTATGTCGGTGTGTAGAGAAATGTGTATATGTGTATTCGTCTGTATCACACAATATGTTGGTAGATAGATGGTACATGTATACGTGTAATACTCTTGAAAGATTGCAAGACACCAGACACATGGATTGTATTAATGATATCTATAAACAGTATGTGTTTGCCTAACATTTGATCTTACCGCTTTGCATTAATCTTATTAAACAATCTTATGGCGTAAAAGCTGTTCATTTTCATTGTTTTGTAAGAGTTAAAAATGTTTTGGTATCCTATTAAATATTCGTTATAGAAGAAGGCGATGATAATGACGCCAAAAAGGTCAAGAGCTCCAGTGGTATAAGTTCCGACATGTTTTTCTTTATTTCTGTAAATGAAACATTTTTTGCAGATTAAGCCGACGGAATTCGCTCAGAAACGATTCGGGAAATTAAGTTCCGCTTCTTTGTATGGAATGGCAAGAATTTCTATCGAATTACTATTTACCTGGAAGTCAGTCTTTTTCAACTCTGCAAAAGAAATTAGAAGAAGTGTAATGGTTAGCACGTCGGCCCCACACGCAGAAGGCCCTGGCTTCCAATCCAGGTATGAATGAAAAGTGTGGAAAAATCTTCTTCATGAACCCAGCAGCTAATTGAGTACACTTCAAGCTGTGTGGTTAGGGTGGAGGTATCTCTTCAGTGTACTCACATCCTGCCAAGGGGGTGGTTATAAAAACTTGTCGGAATTAAGTCTCGACCAGATTTGAGATATGCAGGAATCACTTATCTGACGGATTAAACAGTAACCAGGACTTTTTCACTGACTGTTTATATCCGTTGAGAGTGTCCCTCCAGAGACAGACACTTTACCTTACCATTTACCTGGAAGCCAGTCTCTTTCAACTCTGCCAAGGAAATTGGAAGAGGTATATTTGTTGCACTGAATCAGCGAAATTGTTGAGGTCTCGACATGTTTACAATAAAGGAATAAATACTTTTGATTTAATCAAAAGTTTCTCAGATAAATACAAGGATACAAAACAAACTATTTCGTTCAATAAAATGTTTTTTGTAATCAAAATGAAATCAAACGTTTTTTTTTGTTTGTTCGTTTTTTTTTTTTACAAAAATAGATAGATACGTAGTTTTGATTGGATCAAAAGTTCATATAATCAACACTAGGATAAAAACAACTATTTTTTTACAGTCAAAAGTTTATGTAATCAAAGTGAAATCGAACTTTTTTTCTTTTACCAAAAGTGATTTTCGCTAAAAAGGCTATTTTACCGAATTGAAGTAACATCTGTCAGTCTGTTTACCCAATATCTCCAAAAGTCCTCAATGAATTTAAATGAAATGAACATTAAGAAGAGCTAAACAAAAGTAAAAAATATGAACTGTCGAAGTATAGTTATTCCCACACATTGTTGCTATATATTAAACTGATTTTCATTCACTTTTTTAGAATAGTGTTGAAAGACGCATGCGCGCTCTGGGTACTTTCTATTTGATTTAGAGACTCATTCGGATATGTGTTTGCGTAAACCTATCTATCTGATGAATAACTGTAGCCATCAAAGATGGCAGACGGTTCTATCCCTTTTTAATATATATGTGTGTGTATTTATGTGATTATATTTTAATGTGTTTGTGTGTTTCAGCACTCCCGATCGCATTGTTTTGTCTACAGATTTAATAATTGGAATCAGTACCCCACTGGACCCCTTTTTAATTCTTTTAATTTTTAGAAAAAAGTTTTTAAAAAACTTTTTTAGGCCTTATTTTGTTGGTATATCTCTGAATTTTTGAGATGAGGTATTATTATTATTTCTATTGATATTCGGACCATGCTCATCTTTGTTGTTTTTCTTACAACGTTTCAGCCGTTGCACTCTACGGCCTTCGTCAGGTATCATCTGGTAGGTGTGGGGAAGTAACGAACCCAACCCTTTATTTATCCGACGGGGGTATATTGACCATACTCCCCTCTTAGCATTAGTAGTATTGTTATATTGTCTCACACTAGGATCGAACCTAGAACCATCAGATTACTTTACAGTAATTTGTCTGATGCTGTAACCACATGGGCACATAGCGCAGTGGTTACAGCATCAGGATCGTTACTTCCCAAATCTACCAGATGATACCTGACGAAGGCCGTAGAGTGCAACGGCCGAAACTTATTTTGTTGGTTTGTTTGTTTTATTGCTCTGGGACATACCGTTTTGTCTACAGACTTGTAATTTGGCACCAGTACATCTAGATTCTGGAGAATCGAAATGTTTCTAGATGTTTTTTTTATGCAGTTTTAGACGGTGTCAGTGAAAAACGCCAGTGATATAGAAAGAAATTATTCAGAACATATCTATTCATAGATGGATTTTTTTTTTTTTACAGAACTTCAAATTCTGACGCTACGGTCGTTCAATTATTGACTGTAATGGCGACTCAATCTATCTATCCTAGTCTATTCATATCTTTCCTATTCTTTTAATGTCTATTAGTGGAAGTGTATAAATAATTCCTTGACCAGACACAATTATTAACCGGATTTTGATCTGAATTTCTCATTGTATAATGTTCAATCTATGTGATTCACGGGAAAGTGTTGGGTTAAGCTTTACAAAGAAGGAATTTATTTAGAAAAATAAATATTTGTTGTGTAAAATTTATACTTTTTCGTCACTAAGCCACAGACTTATCGATCTATCCATCTATCTATGGCAATCAGGTCCCCTCTTTTCCTTTCGTCGCCGTTATCACTCATTTCTTGTTTTCTTTCTTCCTTCCTTTTTTATCTTTCTTCCTTTCTTTCTCCCTCCCTTACTTTCTTTCTTCTTTCCTCTCTTTATTTTTCTTCTTTTCTATCATTCTTTCTTTTCTATCTTCCTATCTTTCTTTCTTTCTTTGCCCTTTCTTTCTTCCTTCCTTCTTCCCTCTCTGTCTTCCTTTCTTTCTCTCTTCCTTCTTTTCTCCTTATCTCTCTTTCTTTCCCTTTTCTTTTTTCCTATCTTTCTTCTTTTTTTCTTTCTCCCTATCTTTTTTCTATTTTTTCTTTCTTTCTTTTTTTCTTTCTTTCTTTCTTTCTTTCTTCTTTTTTTCTTTCTCCCTATCTTTTTTCTATTTTTTTTCTTTCTTTCGTTCTATCTTCCTTCTTCCTTTCATTCTACTTCTAGCCGAATCCAGTCCATGTCAACTTTAATTTAAAAAAAATATATACAAAGCGCAGATTGCAGGAATCATCCTCAGTTAGGATAAGTGTAAGGGTGGAGTTTGGCCCTGGAGCAACCAGGCTTGTTTTTCCTTCTTTCTTTCTTTCTTTCTTTCTTTCTTTCTTCAAGACACAATGTTTTATGCAAGTTTCTGGGTGTTATCAATACCATTTTGTGATAGACATATGCCCACGTATGGGGCTCTATTCATTAGTCTAATTACACGATCAAATAATCATGCAGTTAGATCAATACTTTCTCAACAAACAGGCAAGGTTTATTCTATAAGCTGCGGCGTTTTGCATATGGTGTCAGCTGCCAACCAACATCTTAATTTCCATCATCTTTCTGGCTGGGTCAGTGACTGAGAACGAGAAAAAATCGTGGAAGGAATCTAGGTCGTTGTAAATGGCCAACAAGGTTCACTGGAACCATCCAATTAGAAACCATTACCCAAAAGGTTTCTTCAGTTTTAAGCTGGTCTGGCTGGCTTGCTGGTTCTCTACGTACGCATCGTGCACAAATTGCATATCGATAGAGCTACAGGGCTGACAATTTCAACATTTGCACCTTATTAAGTCTCCTTAAAAACTTCGAAAAAAAAAAAAAGAATTCCTTCCTAAATCGTTTTATTTTATTTTATTAACTTTATTTTTGTAGGTTTGTTCAATTTACAATGTAAGTTTATGCTAAATTTTTGAACAATGAAAGGTAAGAGAAGTTACTTATTCACTGCTGATTCTCATTTTTACCATTTTTTAAAAATTGATCAACCCAACGCTGCATGCTGACAGAATATTATGGTCACGTGACGCTTTCTTTTGAGTGACCAACCAGACGTGGTCCCAATAAATATTTATCGGTGGTCAGATAACTTTTATAAACAGGATTGGAGATGGAAGCAAAGTGCAATTTGTAGTCAGAATATATCGAGTGCAGAAATGTTTATCGATGTGTGGAGTTGAAAATGTATTTGCTGTTTAATGAATCTCCATGAGATCCTCAAACGAAGAGGAAATCAAGTGAAAAATCACTTTGGGATTGCAAGCCTTTGGCAGAGCAAGCTCAACTTTCAAGAACCAGATGATTCCAATAATCCTAAAAAGAAGAGTATACAACCAATGCATTCTCCCGATAGCCACTTATGGAGCTGAAACATGGAACCTAACCAAGAGACAGGCCTGCAACCTGAGAAGTATGCAACGCGCGCGTGAGAGAATCATGCTCATACTTACATGGACAGATCACAAGACAGCACAGTATATAAGGGAGAAAATGGGTGTCCGTGACATTAGAAACTACTAAAAAACTCAAATGGTAATGGGCAGGCCATGTTGCAAGAATGAAAGACAACCGATGGACATCACGTCTCTCAATATGGATCCCCAGAGACCATATAAGAAACCGCGTTCGACAGAACACAAGATGGAAAGATGAACTGGACAGATTCAGGAAATACTGGCTCTGCGACGCCCATGATAGAGAATTGTGGCGAAGCCTGGGGAAGGTCTATGTCCGACGATGGACGTTAAAACACTGATGATGATGACTTAGACCTATCTCTATTTGAATAAATCTATCTATCTATCTATCTGTCCCAGTATTCCTTTTCTATCTATCTATCTCACTATTCTTTTTCAATCTATCTATCTATCTATCTATCTATCTATCTATCTATCTCACAATCCTTTATCTATCTATCTATCTGTCTATCTATCTATCTATCTATCTATCTCACAATCCTATATCTATCTATCTATCTATCTATCTATCTATCTATCCCAGTTTGTACATATGTATGTATGAGTCATAAATTGCATTATGCTATATAGGGACTTATTGGAAATGACCTACCGTCGTTACACGGTTAATATATCACTCGCTCTAGACAACGCAAATAGAATAAACAGTCAAAGAAGAATGGGTTGCAGCAGGAATCGAATCGGCCACCAATAGGGTTGCCGCTTCAACGTAGCGATGTTCTCACCATTGAGCTAAACTGCCGCCGCTAATGCAAATGCCAAATAACTGCTTTCAACCTTAATTATCTTCTCGTTTATTTTTGGTCTATTCGTTTCTTTCAACGCAACAGTCATGTATTAAGAAATGCATGTATGTATCCCAGTCTGTACTTATCTATCTATCTATCTATCTATCTAACTAACTATTTATCATAATCTTGGCTTAGAATGACACGAGGCAATTAAGTTGGTGATTCGATATCAGATAGCAGATAAGAAAGTTTCGTTAGGTCGAAATTACTATCACTACAGGCAAAGACTGTTGTTAAAGCTTAGATCAAAATTTAAGTGTCTCAATTCAAAGTGTGTATTTTGTACGAATTTATGGTGCTTGGACCTATGAACTGTTTCGTTTGAAGGGTGTGAAAAAATATGAAAAATAAAATAGGCCTGGTTAGTGACTTTCACTAGAAACTGTCGCGGCACCAACGTATTTTGGCAGCACACCGTGTTCGAGGTGAGTAACTAAAAAAATAAAATTAGAGAAAGGGCTAACCCATCTCCCGCAGTTTGCTCATCTATCTATCTATCCATCTATCTATCTCATCTTCTGTTGGATCACTAAAAACAGGCGTGAACAGGCTCTGACACTAACTAAAGGATCAATATAGCACAAACTTATATCATAAATTGAACCCTGTAAAAACTTATGGTTGGAGTTCAAAAAGCAGAAAATTTTTTTCAAAACATAATATGGAGAGGAAGGCCGAAGAACATAATGACCGAAAGCGACAAATATGTTCCTGTTTCGAGGTTAGTGAACATACTGGGCGACACTTGGGCATAACAGGATGCATTGCACATACAGGGGGGACTGAAGAACAGGTCGGCCGAAACGTTGTGATAAAGACACAAATACGTTCCTGTTAAGAAGGCGGTTGAGAACTATTCCGCGTGCACGTGGATAGCCCGAGATCACATGCAGAACTGAGGCCGGCGGAATTTTTGATGGAGAGACGAGCTAGACAAATTCAGAAAGTACTGGCTCGGCGACGCCCATGATAGAGAAGCGTGGCGAATCCTGGGGAAGGTTTGTGTCCAACAACGGACGTTGAAAGACTGAAGATGATGATGATGATGATGATGATGATGATGATGATGATGATGATGATTTTATACAGCGCGATTCTTTAAAAGAATCGGATGCAGTAATCATCTGGGGGAAGGCCCCAGAACACATTGGCTGAAACTTTGCGATGAAAACTAACAATTATGATCCTGTTGAGAACTTGGTAAGATTTTATACGGGGCAACAATCAAGGATACCCAGATGCACCGCATCCTTGAGTGTCTGTTGAAACGTCGCCATAAAAACAATATATTAATCCGAATAATTCCTAGAATAAGATAATGCATTTTTTCTGGTGTCAAAACAATACTTGTGTATATATCAACATATATACATTAATCCAGTCAACCAATAGTAAAGCTATTTAGTTCAAATCTCATATATATATATATATATATATATATATATATATATATATATATACACACACACACACACACACATACATATTGCTGCACATACACCGACATTACCGCACTCATAAACATACTCTCGCAACTTCAAGCTCACACACACAAATGCATACACACGCACACACACACACATACGTATTAACACACACACACACACACACACATATTACTGCACATACACCGACATTACCACACTCATAAACATACTCTCGCAACTTCAAGCTCACACACACAAATGCATATACACACACATGCGTATTAACACACACACACACACACACACACACATATTGCTGCACATTCACCGACATTACTGCACTCATAAACATATTCTCGCAAATTTCAAGCTCACACACACAAATGCACACACTCATACACACACGTGCGTATAAACACGCGCATACATACACGCTGCGGCACCTAAACGTGCACGAGTGCACATGGGAACTTTTTTGTAGGTGGTAGGGGTGGGGGGCAAAGGGCTTGATTTCCTTGAAAATTTACACGGTCTTGCCCTAATGGGGGATGATTGTGCAAATGTCCCCCTTTTGATCGTAAGCCTCTGCAAGTACCTCCGTTAGCAAACTTAGTTGCACAAGTAAAAAAAATCCCATATATATATATATATATATATATATATATATATATATATATATGATGCATGAGCATAAACATGTCTGCTTATGTACATTCTTACATAAGATATACACGGATCAATTGATGTACAAGAGACCTTTGAAGCAGTGAACCATCACGGCAGGAACCATTATAATAAATGGTCTTTGTTGATGATTTAATAAATGGTTTGCGATTAACATTTCAAAGGTATTTCCGGTGACAGCTTTTCAGATCTCTGCTTTTCAACAATCCGATTGTTGAATCTCGTTCGTAGACAATTGGTTCACTTTCATGTTTTTTGTAGTTGAAAGAATTTTGTTTTTTTTTTCTATGCAGAATGCGGCGGCTTGTTTGTGTAACTTGAAGGGTCGGGCATGTTACATTACTTGCACGTGGCCTGCAAAAGGCTCGCATGGAGTTCTGTTCTCTGCTCTTACTTTCGTTATTTCGTTTGTTAGGTTTTTTTTTCTCTCTTTTTATTTATTCACTTTTTCCTTATTTCTTTTCTTTCTTTGTCCCATCATTTCTTTCTTTTTTTTGTTCACTCCTATCTTCACATCTCTATCTCTTTATTTTTTTTCACTCCTTTCTTCCTTTCTTTTTCTCCCTTTCTGTCTTTCTGACTTTCTTTCTTTTTTTCTTTCTTTCTTTCTGTCGTTCTTTCTGTCTTTCTTTCTATCGTTCTTTGTCTTTCTTTCTTTCTTTCTTTCTTTCTTTCTTTCTTTCTTTCTTTCTTTCTTTCTTCCTTCCCTTCTTTCTTTCTTTTTTCTTTTTGTCGTTCTTTCTGTTTTTCTTTCTCTTGTTCTTTCTGTCTTCCTTTCTTTCTTTCTTCCTTCCCTTCTTTCTTTCTTCCTTCCCTTCTTTCTTTCTGTCGTTCTTTCTGTTTTCCCTTCTTTCTTTCTTTCTTTCTTTCTTTCTTTCTTTCTTTCTTTCTTTCTTTCTTTCTTTGTGTCGGGTAAGATAACAGTTATTAAACACTTATTTATTCATTTTTTTTTGTCCTCATCTTGGTTGTTTTAGTCAAGACGTTTCGGTCGCTGAATCCTCCGGTCTTTTACCAACTGTAGGGTTGTCACAACTGTTGTATATCACCTTACTGCTAATGGACTCGGCCTCGGAGCTCCGACAAGCGGAGACAATCCAGCTCAATGAATAGATGTGCCAAGCAGTAAAGGAGGGGTCCCCTTGAAAGACACATCAAGTTATCGCTTGTGGAACGACCGTGCGTGACCTTAACCAAATAAACCCCGGTTCAACTGCCACCGGCAGTATACTATTGACGATTTGAAATATTAGAAGCAGAATACTGCCGTCGAGTAACTTACAGATATTGTGCGTTTTTCTGTGAATGAATGACTTATTAATCAACAATTGTTTGTTCCCTAAGCCGGTTCATAACAGTAGATCAATTGGTAAGAGCGGTTGGAACGTATAACTAGGCTCCTTGAGTGAAAAAAAAAAAGATGTGAGTTCATGCCTCAACAAGATCTTACCTTTTGTGTAAAAGACTGTTTATTAACGGTTGTAGATTGACGTTCTGACTGGTTTCAAGGAAAAGCGACTAAATGAAAGAAACAGGTGTGGTCAGTTAATCAATAGCAGCCGTCGCATGACCACTGACTTTTGGCAGCATTCCATGTTCGGGGTGATCAATCGAAAAATTGGAGAAAGGGGGTGATCAATGAATAATTATTTTCCTTGCCTTTTGATGGATGGTGATCACTAAAAATAAATCGGAATTAAAGAAAAACCCAAAAAACAAAACAAATGTGAACTCCACTGGACAAAAATACGAGACCAATTTAGGATTGACTTACATTGTAAATTCATCTATCCACTAATAACTTTTTTTCGTTCGGGGTTCAAAAAACTAATAATAAGTAATAGATATCTAAATTTTCAGCCCCCTAGCTCCATTGGTATAGCCTGTACGTGCGACACACACACACACACACACACACACACATATATATATATATATATATATAGAGAGAGAGAGAGAGAGAGAGCCACTCAGCCAGTGAGACCCCTTTAGAAACTAAAGAAACAACGGACACCATCTACGGAACCAATTTAGGTTAAACTTGCCTTGTAAATTTATCCATCCACTAATTTTTTTCTGCAGCGGCTTAAAAAGAACTAATGATAAGTAATAAAGTAGGATTGACTTACATTGTAAATTCATCTATCCACTAATAACTTTTTTTCGTTCGGGGTTCAAAAAACTAATAATAAGTAATAGATATCTAAATGACATAGCGAATCTTGTGGCAGAGAAACCATATCATCGACTGCACAACCATGGGAAAATATAATTATTGTCTACAGATCCGTACCATATGTTGGATTTAAGAAAGAGTCATCCATTTGAAATAGATATGATTTTAAAAGTCAAGAAGTGTTTGTTATTGGTGCACGACTAGTTAATATTCATCCCATAGTATGTCTTGGAAACAAAGGTTTGGGAAAAATAATAATGACAAGAACTTTGGACAAGGTTTATGTAACAAGGTATTTTTATATGTGTCCAAACATCTCAGTAATGCGCTTTCCGGTCGGTCAGTCCCAGTTATGTTAAACGACAGAAATCGGAAGGAAGGCGGGAAGAGGTGTGATATCTTTAAAGGTGTGACGTCGTCAAGAAACCAACTACGATGATGTCATAATGTATTATCCGGGCTAAACAAAAAACAAAACAAAAAACAACCAGCAAAAAAAAACAAAAAACAACCAGCAAGAAAACAAAACAAAACAAAAAATTTCCAAAAACGGATGTTAAAAGACCGATGATGATGATGATGATGATTTTGTGTTCTTTGCATCCCCCTCCCCCAATATTAGATTTTGTGGGGATGTTCGATTTATAATGTAAAGTCCCTTTGGGTTTCACATTTGTTTGTTGAAGATTCGGACTTGAGCGATCACTGCCAAGCAAAAGGCGAGGAAAAAGTTACTTATTCATTGATCAGCCCTTTTCAATTTTTTTTTTATTAATCGTGCCCAACATGGCATGCTGCTTAAAGAATATGGTTGCATACCGGTTTCTATTGAGTGACTAACCAAGCCGATTTGTTTATTCTCTCAACATGACAATTGGATTGAAGTTTTGAAATATTTGATTTGCAGGATGACCGATATATTTGCTTTTGTGTGCTACGTTGTCAAACAATACATACTAAAAAATCAACAGTATATATATATATATATATATATATATATATATATATATATATATTCCTTTTATTCATTCTAAAGTATTTTTTTAAAGTATATTTATTCATTTTTTATTTCAAATGTTTGTATCATATCTCCTCTTACTTACCCTCCCTCCTTTTAGAGTTGTTAGTTTCAAGTTTTGGGGGTCTTTTTCAACATGGAAAAGTTTTTTAGTTCCAGAACAAGTTTTGTTGCCTTTCGATTTTATTACAATCCAACAAGACCAGCCCATTGAGTTTTCTTGTGGATTCTACATCTATCTATCTATCTATCTATCTATCTATCTATCTATCTATCTATCTATATATATATATATATATATATATATATATATATATATATATATATATGTATATTAATCTAATATACTCTCACTTTCAAGCTTTCTATCACTGCTTTGATTATCTTATCAACTAAAATTCAATCACATTATTTCTAAGATTTAAATTAAAGTTACTATATATATGATAGAGAAGTGTGACGAATCCTGGGGAAGGTCTATGTCCAACGACGGACGTTAAAAGACTGATGATGATGATGATGATAAGTGAAGTAAAGTAGTTCCTTCTCGCTGGCCACATCATCAGTGGTCCCCTGCCCGGTCATCACACATCAGAAGTTTCTCTGTTTCTGCTAATAGTTATGTTTGCAATACGTGAAATTAACGTAGAGGCGACAAGCACCCGAAGAGGCGTTGCTCATTCAGCCCTATTTGCTGGCCTAAGAGACAGATGATTGAGAAGGGTATTTTGAGGACTATAGCTCACGGCAACTCTCACCAACCCAATCATCATCATCATCATCATTATCATCATCATCATCATCATCAGGAGCAGCATTTAACGGCCGTTGTTAGACAGAGACCTTATCCAAGAATCGCCAGATCTCTCTATTATGAGCATTGTGGAGCCAACATTCTCTGATCCTGTCTAGTTCGTCACACCATCTTTTTTTGCCGATCATAGTGTCGCGTATGATCTCAAGGGATCCACGTTGAAAGTCGTGATATCCAGCAGTCATCTGATACTCTAGCAACAAGACCAGCCCATTGAGTTTTCTTGTGGATTCTACATCTATCTATCTATCTATCTATCTATCTATCTATCTATCTATCTATATATATATATATATATATATATATATATATATATATATATGTATATTAATCTAATATACTATGCTGTCTTATGACTTCTCTATTTGCTACTGAGCATTATTCTCTCTTGTGTACGTTGAATTGTTCTCAGTTTGAGCGTCAATCTTTTGGTCAGGTCCCATGTTTCAGCTCCATAGGTGACTTTCGGGAGGGTGTATTAGTTGTGCACCCCTTTCAGGACTAATGGGATGTTCTTGCTCTTGAAGGGTGAGCTTGCTCTACCGAAAGCTTGCCAACCTAGACCGATCTCTCGCCGGGTAACTGCCCATGTCGAGCTTCAGTAGATGCCCTCTGGTCACGTAACCAGGGCATTGGACACTGCGTCATATTCGTTGGGCTTTTTAAAAATTTATATGTGCGTATTACATGCCAGCAAATACAGCATTTGTCTTTACATCTGTTACAGCCAAATCAAGTTTGATACAACGGTTTTCATTCTATCATGGAAATTAAGCAGCGTCGAGCTTGGTTGGTAACTGGATGGGTGCCGTATCCATTTGGGGAGGTATCCCCTTCGGACGTGTTGAGCACTTCTTTCCTTTAGAAGATTTCACGTGGTCAAGAGGAAGTAGAACTTAAGCACAAACTTTCCTCTGCACTAACTACCCAGGTATAGAAGCCACCAAGGCTGTGAGTCAAGATGAAAAGAGCAAAACATTTGAGAAAAGGCGTCCCCCGTTTGAACGTGGATGTTGGGGTCCAAGAAATCCAGCTGCATTATAACTGGGCTGCGATAACCAAGGATGCCAGTTAAGCTATTTTGGAACTAGGTCCAGCTATTTTTTTTATTTTATCTTTTTTTAGAGGGATTTGTCTTCCTTTGAAGCTTGGTCCCGCTCCTTTAGTGTTAGATTGATATTTGGGGATCGGCGAACCGCGCTGTAATGGATCGCCTTATAACAGGATAGGCCTCTATGGAGTCATGGTGCGACGGTTCTGGCCTCCCCATTAGTCATTTCATAAATCTCTGAGTAATTACAAACGACATCTTTATTAAATTAAAAGGTCTGGTTAATCACTCAATAGAAACAGTCATGTAACTAGCATCTCTTTGTAGCATGTCGTGTTGGAGGTGATCAATTAAAAAATCGGATGATCAGCGAATGTTACTTTGCTTGCCTTTTGTTTGGCAGTGATTACTAAAAACGTCCGAATTTTCGTAAAAAACAAGCTTGAATGCTGCTTGACATAAATTACAATCTAGCATAAAACTACATTTAAATTTGAGTGTAATTTGAAGAAACAAAAACTAGGCGTTTTTTTTTTCTGGATATAAGGATTAAATGTTGGAAAATTCAGCCCCCTAGCTCCATTAATTCAGCCTGTATGGGCGTTGCATACGTACTGAATAAAGTAGAGCAGACCTAGGCTACACAGATGCTCCCAAGGAAAAAGGTGTGGGTTCGAATCCCACCTGGGACTTATTTCTTAATTACCCGTTATCTGTTGTATCGTTCACCACCATGAGTAATTTGGTTCGAGCCAAAACTAAGCTCCTAAATTGTCACTTCTTATACACTATGTCGGCTATTCATCATCATCATCATCATCATCATCATCATCAGTCTTTTAACGCCCGTCGTTGGACACAGACCTTCCCCAGGATTCACCACAATTCTCTATCATGGGCGTCGCAGAGCCAGTATTTCCTGGATCTGTCTTGTTCATCTCTCCATCTTGTGTTCCGTCGGCCTCGGTTTCTTATGTGACCTTTGGGGATCCATGTTGAATGACGTGATGTCCATCAGTTGCCTTTCATTCTTGCAATACGGCCTGTCCATTGCCATTTGAGTTTTTTGATAGTTTCTATGATATTAATATCCATTATTCACGAAGCATACATAAATACATACATACATATATACATACATACATACATACATACATACATAGCCAGCCAGCCAGCCAGCCAAACCAGCTTGAAATTAAAGAAACCTTTGATGACAGTTCTGGTGATAGTTTAGGAGGACGGTTTCTTACAAATGACGGAAGAGATTAAAACGACAGATATGAAAAATACAAAGAACGAAAAGGCATGAATGCCTCTAAAAATAGGATTGAAAAACACCGAATTCAAAGCACACTTTTGAAGATGAAAAGCTTATCTGATATGTCCAAGACAGCGAAAAGTTTACTGTTCTATTTTAAAAGTCCTCATCAATGTGATGTTTTGATAACTTTGTTCTCTAAGTATTCCTTTATAGCTACTAATTAAAAACTAGTCGAAAATAGGTTTGTGACTAGAGCGCGAACACATCTTGCAAGTATACCCCAGTCGTTAGTCCGAAACACTGATGGGCAAAGCATTTAGAGGTGCTAGATAAAGAGGTTGACCGGTTAAAAGGCATCAAGACAAAAACCATCCGTCAAAAGGACAACACTTTAGCACAGGTATTTCAACTGAATTTGTATTAATTAGTTAATTTGATTTAATATTTTGTAGATTTAATTGAATGAATCACAGCAAAACTTGTATTCATTTAGATTCACAAAAAATACTAAATCAAATTACTTAATTAGAAAATAATTATTTTTGTCTTGATCCCCTTTGACCTCGATTCGATTCCAGGATATATGTGGATAAAAAAAAAATTGAGTGATTTCTAAACTAATGTTAATTAACATGAACAATCAATATTAATAGTTGTAAAGAATTTGTGGGGCACCTCACCGTGGAGAATTTGTCCGCAGGCTAGTCTTTCACTCTATTCCTGCTGAACAGGGTTCGATTCTCGTTTGGAATCACACACTTGAGTCTCAGTAAGTAAACTAAGTATATCAAAAACCTATACGTGCTCCAGAAAAGAAAACAATCGAAAACAGGTATATTATTTAAACCCAGGCAATCCTTACAAGTATAGCTCAGCGGTTAGAGCGGATTACTGGAGGGTGAAATAGAGTCTACTGATAAAGATATCTCCTACCCACCATTTTAAACAATGGACATTTCCACTGAAACGAGTATTTTTTTCTTTCTTTTCTATAAAAACATCCTCTAATAAAATCCCGATTAACTTTTTGGTTCAGGCATATTTTGATTTTGGATAAAATTAAACATTGTAGCTGTAGTGTTTTTAATGAATTCTTATATCAGGTGTATACTTCAATATTGAAATGTTTCATAATTAATAATTGAACCACCATAGCCATCAAAGATGGCAAAGGTTTTTATCCTTTTTATATGTGCATGAGTTTGTCTGTTTGTTTATTTTTTTTTTGTGTTTTTATATCTTTGTTTGTTTGTTTGTTTTTCCCAGCGAATCCTTTCATCTCCAGACTTAAAAATTGGCATCAGTACTCCACTAAATCCCTTCTAACATATTTCTTTTTATTTTGGGGCCTTTTTCGATCTTATTTTGACAGGTTAATTAAAAAAACCTGGATTCTCAAAAATCTACATATTTCTAGATGTTTTTCCAACTCTATCTTAGATGTTCCCAGTGGAAAACACCAGTGATGTCATAAGTGGAATTTATTCTGACCATTTTAATCCTTCAATGGTATTTCTCTCACATGACTTCAAATTTTCGCCGCTGGGACTGATCAATTATTGACTGTGAGGACAAGTATCAATTATAATCGTTATCATTCTGGATTTGTAGGGTGACTAGCCGTGGAGTAATGGCTACCAAGCTAGTCTTTCGGTTCATTACTACAAAACTAAGTTTGTTTGTCATTAGATATCGTACACTTGAAGCTTCGTGTCTGACTAAGTGAGCTATGTTTGATAAAAACTTATATGCACTACAAATTAGAAAATAATCGAAAATAGGTTTATTGATTAAGCCAAGACAATTCTGCAAGTATAGCTCAGTGGTTAGCGCAGAAAACTAGAGGGCGAAGTAGTGTTTGCTGATAAAAAGTATCTCCTACGCACTAAGTAAGCTAAATATAATAAATACCAATATGCAGTACAAATTAGAGAATAATCAAAGATGGGATTATCATAATTTATGCCCAGACAAATCAAGCGAGTATAGCTTAGGGGTTAGGGCGTAAGACTGGGGGTGGGGAGGGCAAGTAGTTTGAGGTTCCAGATAAATGATATGAATGGATCAAAATAATCAATTAATTTGAAGGAATTTGAACATTGCTTTATAACCAGATGTAGCAAAGAATTTTGCCAATACCTTTTATGAGCAGCACCTTAAAATCTACTTTCTAAACTACTTTCAGGGTCAAATTTCCTGAACATTTTGGTAGAGAATATATGATATGTCTATCTGGGCCTATCTATTCTGATAATGAAAAGTCAGATTTCCTTGGACCTCTATCCGAAACCATGGACTGCTCCACTTGAAAGCAATATTTGCTGATAAAATATCTCCTACCCACCATTTTTAACAATCGATCCTTCCGCTGGAATGCGAAAGTTTGCATGGCAATACTTTTCCACTTTTATGAAGGGGGGGGGGCGAAGAGCTGGAATAGCGTTCAGCTTCTGTTTTGCAGGAAACTGCTATAGAGGCAACTCAAGCCCTCTTCTCACTTCTACGCACCAGTCTCTTTTACCTGCCACCCCAGTTTGAAATACCATCCTGACCATTATGAAGTCTTGGGACATTCATAACCTTTTCACATAAAAATGGTAACTCATCATACAGTTAATAATTGAACAACCGTAGCGTCAAAATTCTAAGCCATGTGAAAATTCTGTCAAAGAATAGATATGGTCAGAAAAAATTCTATTCATAACATCTCAGACGTTTTCCACTTGAAAAAAAAATCTTAAATAATGTTAAAAAAATCCGAAGAATCTAGATTTTATTAACAAACCCGCCAGAATAAAGCCCCTAAAAAGTAAAAAGCCATTTTCCCCACAAATCAATTAAAAAAACATGTTTAGAAAGGGTTTAGTAAAATACAGATGCCAATTTTCAAAACAAAATAGTATGGCCAGGAGCACTGGAACACAAAACCACGCAGGAAAACAAATATTTACGCACACACACACACACACATATATATATATATATATATATATATATATATATATATATATATATATATATATATATATATATATATATATATATATATATATATATATATATAAAAAAGATAGAACTGTTCGCCACCTTTGGTGGCTATGGTTGTTCGATTGATTCTTTTCTTTACGCCTTCAAGGCTTATGATAGGCTTTTAAAGGAGTGCTTTACCTTTGGATAGCTAGGAAAAGCCGAGTATCTGCGAATCATTTTCACGGGTATTAACTAGCTTTTTGTATAAACATATAGAATTATGGCCTAAGAAGTTATTTAGATGAAAACCCCACCCATCTAACTTGCAGAATAAAATATGGATTCTGGCTCAGAGCCTTTGTAAACAGGTCTGTTTAGTCACTCACTAGAAAACGTCATGCAACTGATTTCTTTTGACAGCATGCTGTGTTGAGGATGATCAACTGGAAAATTGAAAAAAGGGGTGATCAATAAATAATGTATTTTTCTTCTTTTTGTTTGACATTAGTCGCAAAAAAAGTTCAAATCTTTAAAAAAAATATGTGAATGCTGTGAGACTGAAACTAGGGGGCCCGATTCAGCATAAACATGCGTTGCAAATCGAAGTATTCCATAAAAACCCTATTTAATGGAGGAATTTTCAAAAAACAAAAAATAGTTTTTCTAGACGTTATAAGGAGTAGATTTTCAAAATTTTAGTCCTCTAGCTCCATCGACGCTGCCTATACGTGCGAAGGATACATAGATAGATAGCCAGCTAGACCGACTTAAAAACAGAAGAAACCAATGTCAATGGTTTTGGTTGACTATTATAAATAACTTTGTCATTTGGCGTTTTTTGACCATTTTTTTTTGTATATTTTCAAACAACTGAGTACCTTGGTTACGTGGCGGGGTCTTAATTAGATGTCTACACCGATCAATAATTTTTTCTTGTCTCCTACTGCAATTTTAAGGTCCCCTACTTAGAGACGCGTCTGAGGATTCGTCTATCAAGATAACAATGAATTAGAAGGGAACAAAAAACTTTCGTAATAGGGTTCTACTCAGACCTTCAGGAATCCTTTACTCAAAAAAAATTATTTTTTTGCTCGCTGTAATATCGTTTGTACCATTTATTTTTTTTTTTATTGGCGGTCGTTTGAATATTAGTATGGTATTCGTAAGTGCAGAGTTAAGGACCAAGACAATCTGCACGGGGTTTTAATACTGCGCAATTTTGGGAATGGCGTGCAGGGATGGTATGATTTGTTCTGACGTTTTATTTGCTTCTAAAATGACATTGTCATGGGTGCGGTATAGATATACATATGCTTTCTTATAGTTCTTAGATGCCTTAACGTAAAAAAAAAAAAAAATTTAACAACGTGATGATTTGTTGGTTAGTATCTCTACTCAGATTGCACCCCACGATACCGTTTGTAAGACGATAAGAAGAAAAATCACCGAAAAAAAAAAATCATGTAACAAGACTTGATGTACCTTAATGTGCAGTAATACAGCAGGTCATTGGAAAAGGTCAAGTCTTAATGTACTTTAATGTGCAGTAGGACAAAGAGTCATAGGAAAAGGTCAAGTCTTAAAGTACCTTAGCGTGCAGTAAGACAAAGGGTCGAAAGGAGAAAGTCAAATCTTAATGTACCTTATTATGCAGTAGGACAAAGAGTCATAGGAAAACATCAAATCTCAATGTACCTTAATGTGCAGTAGGGCGTAGGGTCATGGGAAAAAGTCAAGTCTTTAATGTACCCTAATGTGCATTAGGACAAAAGGTCATAGGAAAAGGTCAAGTCTTAATGTACATTAATGTGCAATAGGACAAAGAGTCGTGGGGAAAAAGGTTGGAGATCAAAGAAAATCACTCTGTCTGAGTGGATGAAAAGGAATTTTGAAAATTGGGAAAATACCAGGATATTGCCCTGTAGTTGAGAAGGGTGTAGAATATGAAGCTATCATCGTGCCAATAATCGTAGGAGCACTTTGAACAGTAGCGAAATCATTACATGTGTTAGAAATCAGAAGAAGGGTTGAGACTTAACAAACGACGGTGTTGCTAGAGTCTGAGAGGATACTGAGAAGGGTGCTGGTGATTCTATTATCACTCAATCTTCGACGATGATCACTAGACTTTTGGTGAGTATGAATCAATAATCATAATTTGAGAAGAAGGTTGGAGATCTGAAGAAACTTGTTGTCACTCAGCCTTCAGCGATAACCACCAGGCAACTGGTGTGAAACCGTAATCAACACCACTGTGAACTGTGATAGTGTGGAGAGGAGGGCTGGAGACATGAGAAGACTTGCTGTCACTCAGTCCCCGGTTGTGTCCACGAGGCAACTCCAATGAAAATGCAAATACTACTACTACTACTACTACTACTACTACTACTAATAATAATAATAATAATGATAATAGCTTATTAACTCTGTTTTGATTGCCTCATAAAGCCTATGCTCATTAGGATAGGATTTGTCAGCGCAGAATGGTGCAGATTGGCCTCTGCATGTGCATTTGTTGATAGCAATAATGGAGTACTTCTTCGCTGCCGAAACTCAAGATATGCCAGAGCATTTCATAAGTGGAAAACATGTCATATTGTGGACAGGTGGAACAACGTCTCCAGTGACATGTTTGTAGAGTCTACCTGCATTGAATAAGAAACCCTGGACTCATGTGCTCCCAGCCGTCAGCTAATGATAGAGTTGGCTGAGACGAGAGATGACAGAGATGACGGCAGGTTCCAAACTCGCAACGGGGGGTCAGTTGCTCTTATGGAGAGAGATGAGGAACGGACTTAATCAGAAACAAGAATGTTGTGCGCCTCTACCATCTCGATCTAGGTGCACACGCAAAGCAGCCTGTCACCATTGCTAATGGTTCTTTT
This sequence comes from Thysanoteuthis rhombus, assembly GCA_963457665.1. Classification (NCBI taxonomy): domain Eukaryota; kingdom Metazoa; phylum Mollusca; class Cephalopoda; order Oegopsida; family Thysanoteuthidae; genus Thysanoteuthis; species Thysanoteuthis major. The sequence goes on along the minus strand of OY735240.1, from coordinate 29,895,404 downwards.
GCTCTGTTTTCAGTTGATGTTAAAAAAGCACTAAACGTCGCTGAGGAGCAGGTTACTGAATTTGAGATGCCGTTACCCCAGGAATTGCTGGAATACTATTGAATAAAGAGTTACGACCGTGACAGTAATGGGAGAGGAAAATCGTGTTAAATACATAGCTGTTCTTCTCACGCGTTATAGGTTTACCGCTCACCTTCAAAAATGTGTATTTCGAACATCCATAGTCAGAAGCGTTATCTATTGCGACGACACCAAAGTCCGAGATATCATAGAATCTACGAGAAAACTTAAATGGCAATGGGCTGGTCATGTTGCAAGAATGGCACACCCCGATGGACATCACGATTCCCAACATGGATCCGCAGAGATCACATTCGAAACTGAGGCCGACAGAATACAAGATAGAGAGGCAAACTAGAAAAATTCAGAAAATACTGGCTCTGCAACGCCCATGATAGAGAGTCATGGCAAATCTATGTTCAACGATGGACGATAAAAGATTGATGGTAATGAGGATATCGAAGATGTTCTCTCCTATGAATTAACACTCATCCCTGAATCCATGTTTGATTGTTCAAGAGAAATGAAGTCCAAAACAGATTATAAGAACAAAATAAGGTTTGATGTGTCCATGGGGAATGCTGACCAGAAGGACCGAGTCCTATGGGTTGTCCTATAGCTAGCATCAGTAAAATAATCAAGCATTTGTCAGTGGCCAAGCAGAGACTTTCAAGCAAAATTTGCACTTAACATTGAGAGTTTAACAATGTTTATTTTATGTTTAATAGATACATAGAGTTTTGAACAAATGTTGATATGAAGGTATATGCAGATTGTTTAATTGAATTCTTCATTTTTATTCTTAAAATATTCTATCTTATTTTAAAATAATACTTGGAGATACTTTTTGTCTGGGGTATATGTGAACTATACCTACATCCTTGGTCTTTAAAGATACGCTACTTATATGTATATATGAAGGTAAGAGTAACCCTTTTCAGATGCCAAAAGGAGAATAAAAACATCTTAAGTAGATTTTTATGATAAGGTAAAGCTTGGTCTCTTGGAACCCCCGCACATTGATAGCCAGTCACAGTCACTTAATTAAAAAGACATTAAATGAAAGAAAGTGAAAAGGGGATGATGAAAAAAGTTACTTCTAAATAAGAATGAGGGTGTAATAAACTAACCATTTTCAGACGCAAAAAAGACTATAGAAACATCTTTCGTAGATTTATTATGACAAGATGAAGCATGGTTGCTCGGAACCCCCACATATTGATAGCCAGTTACAGCCACTTAATTGAAAAGACACCAGGAGAAAAAAGCGAAAAGTGTTTGGTAAAAAGGAGTAGGTGTGTAAAGATTCGAACGGCAGAAGTAAGAAAGATAGACAGTAAGATTAGTAGCGTGAGAAACGAAAGAAAGCAGGTGTAAAATTGAGGAGAAGAGGGTAGATGATCATTTATTTCCAGTATCAGGTAAAAGAAGAGGGTGAGTTAATTTAGTAAAGTGGATAGAAAAGGACCCTTGTCTATAAGTTAGGAGACCAAAGGTTGGTCATAAGAGAGAGTAGTAGTGTAGACCAACAGATACGCTGGTGGTCACGGACTTGGGCTTCTGGCCACTGGCAGTAGAAGTATTGGTTAAGCAGTCATTCTCTCTCCCAGCTTTCTCTCAGCCCTCTCTCTCTCTCGTCGAGCTCTCTCTAAGAAGAAGATGAAGAAGAAGAAGATAAATAATTGTTAGATCCCCACATGAGTCTCACGTCTTTCGTTCGTTCCTCTTCTGAAACTGCAGTGTGCTTACATGTAATTAGACGCACAACGGCACATTATCCTACACATAGCTCACAAGACGAGAGGCTATGGTATCTACAAGATATTCCAACTGTCATCAATCTATCCACTTCCCCATCAGAACCAGATTATCAACATCTCACAGAATAAGAAGCAAAATACAGAAATAGCAGAAACTCCCATGACCGAAGCCACACTCCGTGGAATATATCAGGGCAAACTAGTCGTGCCTGACCGGGGCTCTCCCTTTCCGCCACTCTGATATCAGCAGTTTACATCATTATATCCGGAGAAGATCTAAGGACTGTCCATCAGGAGGTAAATGAAATTCTAGAGGCATTTTTTGTATGTGTTAAGTGACTTGTCTCTGTAACAATAAACAGAATGAGTTCAAGTCAAACATTCTCCCAAACCAGGAAAAAGAACATTATTAATAATTTTGACTATTTTCCGCCTCCATCCTAATTTTCAGTTGACTGTAATCTCACGGTAACGACGTAACAACGAGTTTTCTCCTTCATTCTAATTTTCAGTTGTATTTTTATCACAACTTTGAATCGGACCTAAATATCTAAAAATGTCCGTTGTAAGTGTGTAGGTTCTTTTTTCCTCCTGTGCGTTCGTGTCTCCTGGACAAGTATCAATCGTTAATATAAAAGTCGGCAAATACACATCGATCAAAATTAGAACCACAAAGATGAAGAGAGTAACCCCACTGCAACGATTGAACAACGTAATAATGAGCAAGCCCACGGTGGGAATCGAACTCACATTGCCTAGCCAGAGTAGAGTCCAGTATACACCTAACTGCTTTTAACCATTCAGCCACGAGGATTTCGTGTTGTATATGGTGTCAGCATATATGACTAATTGTTCGTTCGGAGGATGTTTGACCACTGACAAATTTCCATTTTTTTGCTTTTGTTTTAATACTTTTTTCTGATTCAGCATTTTTACAACGTCATCAGAACATGACATTCTATTTTTACAGCGTCAGTTTCGTTTCTAAGCATGACAGAGTACAATAACACATTGTTATCTATATCATGAGTGGATAGATAACTATGCTTCACCACTGATTTGGTTGTTCATATATGTAACAGAAACGAAACAATTTTTTTTTTTTTTGCTTTTTGCCAGGATATAAGCCAATAGAAATTCTTTTTGACACTGAACCAATGAAGTCATGGGGATTCGTACGAGGGTGCAGGAAGGTGCATTTGCAACTCCACATGGAAAAGTACCACCACCTGTTTACTTTACCCATATTGCAATACTTGGGTAAAATAAGTAATCTATTTAAAAGACATCTGAATTTGTAAATTATTTTTATTACAATGCAAACGACAAAATTGAAATTTTGAAATTACTTCCCAATTTCAAAACTTTGTTATTATATAATGCTTGGCTACTTTGGGCTATCAAGGAAAAATAAAAGATTTTCTGATCTTCAGTGTGCACTCTTTTAGAAAAGGGAATCAATTGGGGGTCCATGGATAATCTTGACCTGATCACCCCATAAATAGAGCAATCGGAAATACAGAGTAAGGGTTCGTCGAAAATATCCTTTTGGTGTCCGCCCCGGAAATGAATCCTTTTGCCCTCCTCCCGGTAGAAGTAGCAGCTGACGCACATGAAAGAAGTGTTGAGAAAATGACTGATCTGAAGAAGCTGCAGAAGCCATCATTCATTTTTGGCCTGGTCTTCCTCGTTCTAACAGTTTACATGGGTGAAAGATTGAATGCTTTGGTGTGTTTCTGGGACTCTTTCAACGCTTTTTTTACTCGTGGGTAAGTGACTCTAAGAATATCTTTCAGGGACCGTCAAACAAAACTGTCTTCATCAACACATTCAGCATCAACATAAGTAATCTTCAGTTTTCAAGTTAGTCTGCCTGGCTATCTTTGTATCTATCGCGCATCCAAGCTGCGCCAAATATGCTATCGGACAGATCTTTCGAACATTGAATATCCTCATATTACGATGCAGGTTTGTACTAAATCGGTCGCTTACTTCGGGAGTGATTTGTGAAAATTCGAGCCTTTTTGATGATCACCACTCAACAAAAGGCAAGAGAAGTAACTTACTAATTGATCACCTTTTTTTCCAATTTTTTAATTGATCACCCCCAATGCGGCATGCTGGCAAGAACGTTGGTCATGCGATGATTCCTATTGGGAGTCTATTTTTACAGCTATAAAGGCACCTCTATTTAATGTATTCTCTGCCAAAGGAAACACTCACGCATCTTGTGGCACGTTGCGCTATTGCCTCCCACGCACATGTGCGTCCATTCCCTGGTTCTATATAAAGCAAATGAAAAAAAAAATCAGTGTGTGTATATGCATGACGATTACTCGATAACTGGCCATTGTATGAAGTTGTAACTCACTAGATATATTTGTCAGTCCACAAAGCAAAATATAGTTTAGTAGGACTGACGAGATTTCTCTTTTACATGACGATTATGATCATTTGTTCCACACAGTTTGTAGTTTTTTGGAACAACGGTTCTCGAGAAATCTAATAAGAATCAAAGTAGAGTCTAGGTTTCTATAACATGCGTCAGCTTAGTAACCCTTGCGAGTCAGGTCAAGACCAGTTTTTATGGTCATGGATACGGTACCACTGAAGGGATATATTCTCCCAAATCTCGCAGATTTAGATTAGAGTGTAATCAATTACCTGTCGAGTGTACTGGGAAATTTATCAAAATCCTCTTTTTCCAACTCTTCGCTCGTAATAACAGGATTCGAACCAAGGACTCTCTGCCTGTGAAGCAGGAGTGCTAACCATGACACTATCCGAGATAACTTATGGAGGGACTCGTGCAAGCAGAATGATATTATGAGTTCTCGTTAGTTACGCTTCGGGGCTATCGTAATCTAAACGCAAAGTTTATCGTAGTATCCTTTGATTGTATCGTATCAGATAACTACTGGCAGTCGTAACCATCGTGTAATCCGGTCTGTACGCCTCCTTGAACACAAATCCTCTCTACACACGTGGATGGACAGAATAACTACAGGTTAGTTGCATTTCAGGGGTATCGTAGTGTGTAGTCTTTGTCAGTATAGTATAGAATCATATATGGTGAAGTGAGTGACTCCACTTCGGTCACTTTTCGCCTCTATGTCTATTTCCCACGTAGCAAACCTGGAAGAACAAGTGAAGACAGAAAAACTTGTGATACGTGAAACTAGAGCGGAGAAGGCTGATGCCATAGTCAGTGTAAATTTAACGACTTACTTCTTAATAGTATCAGATAGCTCCTGACATGGGTTCTCTTAAGTAACACTTAAGGGTCTATCATAGGCTATCCTCAAAGGCTATCATAGTGCAGTCTTTGATAGTATAGTATCAGATAACTGCCAACGGTTGTAAACATCGTGTAATTCGGTCTATACACCTCCCTGAACACATCATATCCTCTCTCTACAGGTGAATAGGCAGAATAACACCCACTCGTTCATAAATAATCTGATCTTTTTTCGTAAACGTCTGAATGAAACTGGAGCTGGAGAGACCTCGTGATGACGTCAGAAGTGACGTCTGATTTCGTGTGTCAAGTTGACAGCTTCGTTTAGAGCCAAAGTTATTGAGGAAGTGTACTTGAGATATTCTGGCACCGAAATGAATGGGGAAATATTTGGAAAAAGGTCGAAATATTCACAAGTGGGAGGAATTGGCAATATTTATAAGGATAGATAGATAGATATATAGTTAGATAAAGAGAGAGAGAGAAAGAAAGAAAGAAAGAAAGATAGAAAGAAAGAAAGAAAGAAAGAAAGAAAGAAAATATAAATTCACTTGAGATATTCCTAGACAAAAATTTGCGGGGTAGTTTTGGAGGACGTTATGAAAAATTCGACCATAGAGAGATAAGCGCAGGAGGGCAGCTTTCCACGTACTATACGAAGTCCTCGTAACTGAAAAGTTAGAAACAATTAGGCGTGTACTGGACTCCCACTCTGGCTCGGCAGTGTGAGTTCAATTCCCAACGTGGGCTTGCTCGTTACAACTGAAAATTAGGATGGGGGTGAAAAATAGTCAAAATTAATAATAATGTTCTTTTTCCTGGTTTGGGAGAATGTTTGACTTGAACTTATTCTGTTTATTGTTACAGAGACAAGTCACTTGACACATACAAAAAATGCCCCCAGAATTTCATCTACCTACTGATGGACTATCCTTAGATTTTGTCCGGATATAATGATGTAAGCTACTGATATCAGAGTAGGGGAAGGTTAGAGCCCCGGTCAGGCACGACTGATATATTCCACAGAGTGTGGCTTCGGTCATGGGAGTTTCTACTATGATCTGTATGTTGCTTCTTATTCTGTGGGATGTTGATAATTTGGTTCTGATGGGGAAGTGGATAGATTGATTACAGTTGGAACATCTTGTAGATACCATAGCCTCTCATCTTGTGAGCTATATGTAGGATAATGTACCTTTGTGCGTCTAATTGCATGTAAGCACACTGTGGTTGCAGAAAAGGAACGAACGAAAGACGCAAGACTCATGTGGGGATTCAAAATCCAACCATTAGTTTTCTTCTCCAGCTGATCGAAAAATATAAATCGATAGTCTTTTTCGGAAACAGGACAATATCCTCACTCACATTCAGGGAGAGAGAGAGAGAGGTAGAGAGAGTGAGAGGTTAATCAGTTCTTCAATTGCCAGCAGCCAGGGGCCAGTGGCCCGTAGACCGTCCTACTACTCTACTCTTTTGCTCTTCTGCTAGTGATCAACTTTTGGTCCCCTAAACTCATAGGCAAGGGTCCCTTTTCTATCGACCACCTTTTTTTCTACTAAACTGAGTTACCAAACATAATCCTCATACACACACGCACACACACACACACACACACACACACACACATATATATATATATATAGAGAGAGAGAGGGAGAGTTTGTCGAGAGGCAGTGAGAGAGAGTGACTGGCTAATCAGTCCTACAGTAGCTGCAGCCCGTGACTATCAGCTTATCAGATGCTCTACCCTATCTCTCTCTTATGACCAACCTTTCGTCCCCAAACTTATAGGCGAGGGTCCTTTTTTCTCTTTCACTAAATTAACATGACCTTTTCTTTTAACTGATACCCTCTTCTCCCCAATTTTACCAATGCTTCCTCTCGTTTCTCACGCCCTTAAGCTTAATGTCTATCATTCTTACTTACGCTGTTAGAATCCTTATACACCTACTTTTTTTTTACCAACCCCTTTTCATTTTTTCTTCTCCAGGTGTCTTTTCAATCAAGTGGCTGTGACTGGCTATCAATGTGCGGGGGTTCCGAGCAACCACGCTTCATCTTGTCATAATAAATCTACTAAAGATGTTTCCATAGTATTTTGGTGTCTAAAAAGGGTTAGTATATTACACCCTCGTACATACTTATATGTAAGTAGCGTATCTTTGAAGACCAAGTATTCAAGTATAGTACATATATACCCACACAATTTTCAACTAAATTGTTATGTAAAATTGAAAAAAAAATATACAAGAATGAAAGGAAATATTCAATTTAACAGTCCCATTAGTACTCTTATTGAAATACGGAGACGCATTCGGAAGTTGAGAGATTGAGAGAGATAGTAAGGATAGAAGAAAGGGAGAAAGAGAGGGGGAGAGAGACAGAGAGAGAAAGAATAGTATTGAGGAAGTTTTACTTGAGATATTCCGTTTACAGAATGAATAGGGAACGATTTTTGGGACGGTCAAGATATTCTGAAATATACTGAGAATAATATAGATAGATAGATAGATAGATAGTAAAAAGGGGTCAAGACAAGCACAAAAAACTTCATTGGTTATCTCATATATTATCTTCGTGGTTCTTATATATATATATATATATATATATATATATATATATATATATATATATATATTTATATATATATATATTTATATATATATATATATATATATAGAGAGAGAGAGAGAGATAGAGATAGATAGATAGATAGATAGATAGATGTATAAGCACACACACACACACGTACATCTTATCATAATTCACCAAAAGACCGCTTGTCTGTATGTAACAGCCTGCTGCAAAAAAACACTCATCATGACCCCATGAAATTGCCTGAGTGTACCAATATGACACCTAGACAGGTTTTTAGCAAGTTTGTTCTCGGACCCCCCCCCCCAATATGATTTTTTTTTAGGTAGGGTTGATTTACAATTTAAACTCAAAAAACATAGCAACATAGAGCATGGCATTTAGGAGCTTTTTCGTTAGAATCCACTAAACCAATGTATCTTCCCGATAGTCACCTATAGAGCGGAAACACTGAACCTAACCAAATATTGGCCTTCAAAATGAGAACCATGCAACGTGCACAAGAGAGAATCACACTCAACCTCACACGGAGAGACCATGAGACAGCACAGTATGTCAGAGAAAAGACAGGAGTCTGTGACAGCATAGAAACTGTTAGAAAACAGAAATAGCAATGGGCTGGACTTGTTACAAGAATGTCAGACAACTGCTGGACATCACGTCTCACAATGTAGATCCCCAGAGATCAGGTGCAAGGCTGTGGACGATAGAAAGGAAGATGGCATGACGAGCTAGATAATTTCAGGAAGCACTGGCTCCGCGATACCCATGAGGTGTGACGAATCTTGGGGAATGTCTATGTCCAACGACTGAGGCTAACGGACTGATGATGATGATGATAATGGAACTAGAATAAATTAGCATAATATTTAGGGGCTTTCTCGTTAGTCCATACCAGACTAAACCGTTCATGGACTATTTAGCCTGTAGCTAAAAGACGTTTGTCAGGTGACTGTTTCTATTGAGTGACTAACCAGACGCGGTAATGTTTTTGTGTTTTGTTTTGATTTCAGATTTCTTTTTCACATTATCTCAATTTTCAGAAACGATCATCATCATCATCATCATCATCATCATCATCATCATCATCATCATCATCAGTCTTTTAACGTCCTTCGTTGGACATAGACCTTCCCCAGGATCCGCCACATTTCTCTATCATGGGTGCAGCGGAGCTAGTATTTTCTGAGCTTGTCTAGTTCATCTCTCCATCTTGTTTTTTGTCGGCCTCAGTTTCTTATGTGGTCTCTGGGGATCCATGTTGAGAGACGTGATGTCCATCGGTTGTCTTTCATTCCTGCAAAATGGCCAGCCCATTGCCAGTTGATATTTTTAATAGTTTCTATCTCATGCGCACCCGTTTTCTCCCTGATATACTGTGCTGTCTTGTGATCTCTCCATGTAAGGTTGAGCATGATTCTTTCATGCGCACATTGCATGATTCTCAGTTTACAGTATTGTCTCTGGGTTAAGTTCCATGTTTCAGCTCCTCAAGTGACGTGACTATCAGGAGAATGCATTGGTTGTATACTTTTCTTCTTGGGATTATTGGGATCATCTGTTTTGTTTTGTTTTGTTTTTAGTTTTCGGTAAATGCTTGTAGATAAGCAGCCTATTTACGACTTTATAAAACTGGGAGTTTGATAAAAATACAACTTGAAATTTCAAAATATACTTATAAAACTAGGATGATAAGATGAAATTCGGAGTCTATTTTCTGAAGTCTATTGCGTGTTACGTAAAAATCCACAGCATCAACGAGTGTCAAACGTTCGAAAGCACTGCTTGACTTTGATTATCAGACAAGAATCTGTGTGTACAGGATCTTTCAGTGACCCTAAGGCCAGTTCCGCTAAAGGGCAGAAAAAAGTGAGATAAATATAAATGAACTGAAAGGCCACTTTCCTATAATCTCCCTTTCCTTCTGACCCAGATCAATAAATGTGTCAAGCAGATAGCCCGAAGAAGTGCTCATGAGAGAATCATGCTCAACCTCACATGGAGAGATCACAAGACAACACAATATATCAGAAAGAAAACGGGGGTCAGAGACATCATAGAATCTAATGGCTCTTAGTCTCAAAATCCATACATCGTGTGTGTTTGTAAATATGTATACTCAAATGGCAGTGGGCTGGCCATGTTGCAAGAATGGCTGACAATCGATGGACATCGCGACTCACAACATGGATCCCCAGAGACCACATGCGTAACCGAGGCCGGCAAAATGTTAGATGGAGAGACGAGACAGACAAGTTCAGGAAGTACTGGCTCCGTGACGTCCATGATAGGGAAGTGTGGCAAATCCTGGGGAAGGTCTATGCCCAACGACGGACGCTAAAAGACTGATGATGATGATGATGATGATGATAATGATATTCTTGCAGCAATTTTCACAACTATTTGAAGACGGGAGATAAAAGATTATTTTCAATGATTTTCTAATAAAGTTCTATTTTCTTTCGCCCGAGATGGTGAATATGTTGATCAACTTTGTATAAGAATTGTTCATAAGTGTGACACCAGACAGCACAATATATCAGAAAGAAAAACGGGGATCAGAGACATCATGGAATACAGTAGAATACTCAAATGACATCGCTAAGACTTCAAAGTCCAGAATTCGTCAAAATCAAGTCCAATTCGGAGAAAAATTGGGAAATAAATGAATTGAACAGAATAAAAAACAGGCCTGGTTAGTCGCCGAATAGAAACCAACGCGCGTGGACAGTTTTGGGTTGACGGTTTCTAATATTTACAATGATATTTGTAACTCGTATAAATGAAGCATTGTGTGAATATCTAAAATTATCTAAAAAAAATAATAATAATACCAGCGCAAGATTTGGGTATTGTCGGTCTCCAGAAGCACTTTTGCAAAGAAAAAAACTCCATGATCGTAGGCCCCAACTGCGAGTGCTTGAAGATACACACATTCACGCACACGCACACAGACGAGCAAAAGGTGAAGAATCTGTATTGGCTGGTTGGTCGGGCGGGCCATTTGAGATTCAATAATCTTCAAAAGGAGTTATGGCTTGGGGTGCTGATGCTGGTCGTCCATCCACACAGTCAGAAGTTGTTTTTTTTTGTTTTTTTTTTTTTCCATTTCTTCCCTCACTGAACTTCGTTTCTTGCTAATCATCGTGGAATGTTTTCGTTTATTACATAATTCGCTTTTTGTCCTATAAGTCTGTTGCAACAGTGGAACGATTCATCTAATATACACCTGCTATGTTTATCATTTTCTCACCTCTTTCACTTCGTTTTATAATGTCCACCTTTGTTTCTAATTGTGCGACGCTTCTCGCTATCGCCATCATTACTGGACCCACTCTTGGGCTTCTGGGATATATTGGGGTGATTAGGTACAGTGTGTATTTGTGCAAACCATAGGTGGCCACAAATAACACCCTGACGCCAAAGAGAGAGGCAACTACTGAGCAGGTGTGGCGGAACTAGGTCAGAAAATGGGCAGGTCAAGGCCAACTGATTTACGTGTTGGATCAACATCGAAAAAGGGTAAAAAAATGGATAAGAATGGTTGCATAAATCTTACAATGGCTAGAAATAAGCAAAAAGATTGTTTAAGAACTGGCGGTATAATGCGTTACAAAATCAAGAAACGTGTTAAGTATAGCGTGAACACGTTAATTTGGCTTCATTAGTCGGCAATGTATAAGTTCAAGTTTTGTCAAAATGTAACCATCTGGTGAGGCGTCACGATCTTTTCAACGTTTTGTATTTATTTCTGTCTTCCTGTCAGACTAGTTTCACCCTGCTCCACCGTAACGGTTTTAACTTCATTTCTGTACGAATTACGAGGGTCAGTCTTGAAGTTGGGTGTATCTGGATCCCGCTCCCCTCGCTCGGCCAGTGCCGAGCAATTTTAGCAAAGACATCTGTGTTGAACTTCCAAACCGTCACAGTGTATAAAATATAAATTTATGGGGAGTTTCGTTCATATCTCCCAAAGTTCGTCTTCAAGTAGGGGATGCCTATATATTGGAGGGATATGCCGTACGCATATTGTTCAGTAAACATGAATTTGAAAAATAGTTTGACAGTGAAAGATAACGGGCGATGTTCTCGATTATATATATATATATATATATATATATATATATGTATATATATACATACATATATATATATCACAATTAAGTTCTGCACACCTTGCGATATAAGAAACAGTCCATGTTGCAACCACCTCAAGTACACCAACACATTCACAAGCACTACCACAAAAGAGGGTTACCACATATATCACAATAGCAACTGCCGCAGTAAGAACATTATATACCTTCTTGAGTGCAATAGATGTAAGCTACAGTACATAGGCAAGTCCGAGTGGCAATTCAATATTAGACTCAACAATTATAGACATAGGATTAAGTCAAAAAACAATCGTAGGCCACTTCCCGTAGAACTACACTTTCGCACACCTGACCACAATTTTGCCACTGACGCCAGCTTTACCATCATAGAAAAAATAGAAAAAACTACGCCAATTGACATAACTAAAGTTCTAGAGAAACACGAAGACATGTGGATCAACAAACTTAAAACCCTATATCCTAATGGATTAAACACTAAACTGAACAACCCTCACAACACCGAACACTAATACACAAAACTCCTACCATTAATATCCTCACACCCACATCTAAGATACATTCAATAATGGAAGCTTCAAAGTCACCCAGACCCATTGGAAAAATTTCACCTCAGCCAGTTATAACCCCTGTCCAAATCATAGCCAACACATTTTCAATAACTTATAAGGTTGATACCTATGTAGCTCCTTGACCTCACCACCCCTCCATTTACACTACCCCTAACATACCAAAAATATTTAACTCCACATCATTCCACAAGACCAACTGCTACTACTTAACCAAAGACCTGATACCTTACTGGACATTCTCCCACTCAGCAGGAGGCCTCCAGCAGCCCTGGCAACACAATTTACCCACAATGCATAGCTCCTGACAGTAGACTCTGGTTCCACATGCGAAATTTTAATACACACTCACACAGCACACACCACTGATGATGGGAAGAATCCCGAAACATGTATGGACAATTTACTTGTAAGGATTAATAAACCTTACCTCCAAACACCTCACTCCCGAGTCTGTCTCACTCTCTACAGTACACATTATATATATATATATATATATATATATATATATATATATATATATATATATATATGCAATGCTCTTCCAACTTAGGAATAGAGCATTCTGGTGGATGGGGAATTATGCGTTGCCTGCAACAACACCCTATGAAATACCAAAGCTAAGCTTCGTTTGACGCAAGATTTTCCGAGAGTCATCCACTTTTGATATTACCGTAGCTTAGTTTGACACAAGGCTTAAAAATCGGAATCCCATATATAGACTGTAGTACTAAAATACTAAACATTAATGCTAAGCGTAGTCTGGTGCAAGGCTTTTACGACAGGTGTTTTGATATTTATGAAGCTTGGCTTGTCACAAGACCACAGTAGTTGGAACACACAGTAATGGTCGCACTCTCTGACTCCGGTGTACGCAATATTGAAATATTGGTAACTAATACCAAGTTTGGTCTTGCACAAGACTACGAAAAGCACCAATATTTGATATATACTAATCTTATCCTGACACAAGGCCAAGCAGTTGGAGCACTCATTAATGATCGTTTGAAACATGTTATTGCTTCAAGTCATATTTTGATTAGATATTTAACCCTTGTTATCAATTATAGTTCCAAGTGAGTCATTTTTTGATTAAATATCTAACCTTTGTTATTGCTAATTATTACTCAAGTAGGTCATATTTTGATTGAATATTTATTCTTTGTTATTGTTAATTAATGCTTCAAGTACGTCATATTTTGATTATGTATTCAACATCCGTTATTGTTAACACCATCCTACATATAGGCCTTCCCGTTAGAAGGTGATCGTTGTAGGGCACTTCACGCTATAACGTGGGTGGATAGTGGACCTACAAGTTTTATTTTTGCTCCAGAATAGCTACACTTTTATCGCAGCTCGCATGCAGGCTTTCTTGAACCTCAAAACCCGCGTTATAAGGGGGGGGCTTATTTTACGATTCATATCAGACTTTTTTTGATAAGTAATAACATAATTGTGATTATCAAGGCCAGATAAATTCCTCGGCACATTCCAATGTAATAATGTTATTCAGGTGACAATGAAATGTAGCACACCTGGCGATCGGTCTAATTGGTTTGTACGTCTCGGTCATAAAAAACCATAAAATTGCAACAAGTTGACGCCCTGCGTATTAGGCGCCATCATAATAAGCGTCAATTGTGAACGAATAAAAAAAAGCGAGCATTTTTCCTAGTAGCAGAACGCTTTGAATTACGGGATCGGTCGAGGAGAAAAAAAACCCAACCATTTTGAAATATTTCGAGAAGCTGTTTTACAGCCTCGACATAACGAAGCATGTTAACAAGAGGAATCTTACTGCCCGCGCATAAATAGATACTATCCCGTTGAGTTACTCAGTCGGCAGTGAGATGTCGTTGAGTGAGCTTTCTTTTTCTTTTTTTTTATTGTGACTGGGGTGTTCATAATGTCCATTCTTCTTTTTGTGTCTCGTGCCGGGGGCTTTTGGTGATACTTCACATCACCCAGGTCTGTCAGCAACCCCCCCCCCTAACGGTCAAGATTTGGTTCCCTATAACTTCTGGATTTTTCCAAAGCTAAAATCGCCGTTCAAAAGGGAGGATATTTTAAAATGTGGACGAGATTAGGCGAACACACCGAAACAGCTGATGGCGATCCCGAAAGAGTGCTTTGAAAATTGGGAGGATGTGAGAACTCTAGGGTGGGGTGGGGCGTATTTAAATTAAGGCTATTTTTTTGTTAATATTAAATGGCTGGATACTTTTTGGACAGACCTCGTACTTTTCTTAATTACCACCATAACAGGAAATAGAACTAATCATAGAAACTGCCCGATGTGCTCTGCATCCTCTGAGGGAGAGACAGAGAAGGAAGGTGGATGGGTGGGGTTCAGTGTAGGTGTGATTGATCGCTGACCGAAGTATTCGATCAGATTTTCTCACGGCCACTTGGGGTGTGTTCGGTCGTTTTCAAAATACCCAATTTCTTCGGATTTTGTCGCAGGACTCAGAACATATTCCTGATCCAACAGGTTTAATGCATTTGAGAGACTCCTACCAACCTTCAAAGGTTTCCAGTAACGGATGACCAGAACTCTTCATTCTAGCGATACCAAAGATTCCATTTCCAGCGAATCATATATATATATATATATATATATATATATATATATATATATATATATATATATATATATATATATATATATATATATATATATATGCACTCTATAAGTGAGATAACTCATTCATTGTAAGCATTATGCAATGCATTTCCATACGAATTGAGCACTCTGGTGAATGGGGGATTTAAGCAAAAATAGAATATAACGCTTAAATTCAGCATTACTGACCGTCCAGTTCCGTGGCTTAGCGGTAGGATACTGGCCTCCGGGTCTGAAGCGAAGGTTTCAATCGTGCCTTGTGGTACTGGATGAAATAACAGATTGTCTATAGCCACACTGAAGAGTTGTAATACAACGAAACAGCTATTTGTGGATGACACAATATATATATATATATATATATATATATATAGTAGAATGTGGATTCGCTATACAAACTAGCTCATGTTCCTGCTCTCTTTGGGCCTCATCCAACTATATATATATATATAAATAAAGAGCTTTAAAGAAATTGGCAACGTTTTAGTGTATGTGTTACGTTGAATCAGCGAAATCGTCTATTTGGGGAAATTTACTTATTTCTTGTTAAGAGAAAACAAGTTTCACTCTGATTACATAAACTTTTGATTGTAAATGCCTTTTATATACTCGTTTTGATTAAATAAACTTTCGAACAACTTAAAACTACGGATTAATTTTTATTTTTTTGTGAAAAAAAGAAGTTAGCCAAATAGGCAATTTTGCCGATTCGACGTAAGGTATGCATTGAAAGAGAGAGAGAGAGAGAGAGAGAGAGAGAGAGAGGAGGGAGACAGACAGACAGACAGACAGACAGAGAACAGAGAGAGACAAAGAGAGAGAATCCTGAATGTTCTGAATTCCCCATCCTTGGTTTAAATCTAGTTTGGATATAATGGAAAATCAATTAAAAATATTTATAGCACATTGTTCAGTGCTGTGAGCAGCACCGTTTGTTTCCTGGCAAGATACTTTCAAGTAGTTTAGGCATTAATTATTCAGCAAATGGAGCCTTTGCTACGGGCCCCACATTTTCAGGGGCCCCGCGCTAAATGCTGTCACGCTATAGATTCCGATCCAGTGATTCTGTACTTGCTCTATAACTATTGTTTTATACCGTCTTTAACTCTCAAGAACAACTGGGTGTTCAAGGTAGGCGGTTTTCACAAATTATCAAGTGTAATGGGTCCGCGACGCCCATGATAGAGAATTAGGGAAGGTCAACGACTGATGATAAAAGACATGATAATAGTGAATGTGTGTAATTATTCTGACACAGTAAGAACAACGAATCTCCATGAAACCCACGAAAGAGGAAGAGATCAAACAAGGAATCACTCTAGGATGGCAAGCCTTTGGCAGAGCAAGCTCAACCTTCAAAAACAAGATGATCGCAATAATCCTAAAAAGAAGAGTATACAACCAATACATCCTCCTGATAGTCACTTATGGAGCTGAAACATGGAACCTAACCAAGAAACAGACCTGCAAACTGAGAAGCATGCAACGTGCACATGAGAGAATCATGCTCAATCTCACATGGAGAGATCACAAGACAGCACAGTATATAAGGAAGAAAACAGGGGTCAGAGACATCATAGAATCAATTAGAAAACTTAAAAGGCAATGGGCTGGCGATGTTGCAAGTATGACTGACAACCGATGGACATCACGACTCACAACAGAGATCGCATGCGAAACCGAGGCTGACAAAATGCAAGATGGAGAGATGAACTGGACAAATTTAGAAAATACTGGCTCTGCAACGCCCAGGATAGAGAAGTGTGGCGAATCCTGGGGAGGGTCTATTTCAAATGACGGACCTTAGAAGATTGATGATGATGATAATGATGATACACATACGATGCGAAATACGAAGGTATTTGGTATGGATGTAAAAAATCTGTTTTCATATTATGTATATTTTCTTAATTTGGTGTAACTGTTGCCAATTTAACGCTTTTCAAGCTAAATTTAGCGCGTTTTTTGTTTTGGAAGCGCGAAAATTCAACATATAAGCAATTTTGAGCTATTTTTCAGCAATTCCAGCCAGTTTCTCGTAATTTTTCTAGCCTTTTCCAGCATATATAGCCAAAATTACTCATTACAATTACAATGTATACCATATAGCATCTTCCAAAATTGTAAGCAAGAGTAAGGTTTTGATAATTCTAAATGAACGTAGATTGGAATATTCCGCTAAACCCAAAAATAGATAGATCTGGAAACAAAGAAAAAATAAATAAATAAAAAGGACAGAAAGGAAAGACACATTCTTTCCTCTCCTCACCCTCAGCTAGGGGTAGACCGGCCATGAAACTTAGATATAAGACAGAACATCTTAAACCATCCTATAGCCAAATTCTTGCTGCTTCTAGTCGGGTTGACCGATGAATTCTTTAACAACATAAGGTGAAAAATGTTAAACTTTTTTCGACTGTTGTAAGAACTCCCTTCTCCCGGCAAGATAAAATTGAACCAGATAAGTAGACCTAAAGTTGCCCCATTTTTTTCTCTGTTTTTGTCCCTATTTCTCTCATTGTTCATTCATTCAGCTGTGTTGTTTGACCGTTACAATGAATACCGTCTAACATCTTCCAAAACTTTAAGCAAGAGTAAGGCTTTATTATTTCTAAATGTACACAAAATTTGATTGGAATATTCCACTAAACCCCAAAACAGATGGATCTGAAAACAAAACAACAATAAAAAGAAGACAGTAAGGAAAGACTCATTCTTCCCCCTCTCCAGCTAGGGGTAGACCGGCCATAAAACTTAGATTAAAAGACAGAACATCTTTAACAATCTTAGTAATAAATCCTTGCTGCTTGTAATTGGGATGACCGATGAATTCTTTGACAATGTAAGGTGAAAAATGAAAAACTTTTTTCTACTGTTATAAGAACCCCCTCCCTGCAAGCTGATGCAAGATGAATTTGAACCAGATTAGTGTGTTGAATAGCCAGCCAAAATTGTCATGCAAAATGATTTTCCGTCCATCGTACGAAACTACGATTTCGAAGTATTTCGATTACTTCTCTCCGACGTTGCCAATTTTGATATTTTATATCTGTGTTCAGATAATTCTAAACGTTTAATTTATTTTTATTAGATTTCTTGAGAGCTACTGATCCAAACAACACAGCAATGCCCCGTGTGCAAACTTATGTATCTGTCGAATGTCAACTTTGTACAATGGCCAGTTGTCGAATAATTGCAGTGTGCACACGTACACACGTATATACACACACACTTTTCTTCAATTGTAAATACAAGTCTGCGAATATATTTCTGGTGTCGACGGCTTAAAATTCTTCGATCGACTTAATGCGTCACACTGAAACTCTTGTTTCCTGCTTTTTGTACTGTTTCAAACATTGGGGTCCGCTGCCGCTTTTTAGGGTAGGGCACGAAAAAGTTATATTTCAGGGTAGGGTCAGGAGACATAAAGATATATCTGGGTATCGGTTTTCAGGCTAGGGACCAAGGAATGTTTAATCTTCAACTCACCGTGCTAACTCACTGCTAACCTTCAAACCTCGTCGAGAAGACCTGATTCAGAAGGGGAAGAGGGAAGTCCTGCGCGTTTCCTTCCTCTATCGGCGGACGCTCATGACTCTAAATTGATATCTTCTTTTTTCTCTCAACTAACGAAAATTCTAGGTTATCCAGCCATTCTTTGCCCAAGATAACTTTCGGGTTCTGGCGCTTCAATACAATTCGCCTTTTATGAAAACCAGAGTCGCTCCACCCAAAATATTTTCAATGTCTCCACAGATAAGATTGAATAATTAAATTCCGCAGAAAGAAGAAACGGTGTAAGGCCTGATTGTCTCTCGCTCTTATCTGTTCCATATTGTGACCAGTGACTGATACTGGGCATACGACCTTTTTTTTTTCAACGTTGAGATTAACCACGCTTTGTACAGTTGACTCTCGTTATTACAGCACCCCCTGGGGGTGCCGTTGGCAACAGATCTGTCACTAGTGCAGAGGGAAAAATAAAATAATAAATTAAAAATACTAGTTGTAAATCATTTACTTTTAAATTTTGCTTGGGGGAAAGGTATTATCTCAAAAAAAAACAAAGATACTATTAAAACGTGCGAGAGAGAGAGAGCTATTAAAACGTGCGAGAGAGAGGGAGTGAGACTGAAAAAGAGTTAGTGTGAGTGAGATTGGATAGGAGAGAGAAAGAATTATGTATGTGTGAGTGCATGAGAGAGTAAGTGGGAGAGGGGTGAAAGAGAGAGCGTGAAAGAGAGTTGGGTGCGAAAGAGAAGAAGGAAATAAGTACGTGTAGGTGTGGTTGAGTGTGTGAGAGTGAGAGAAGAAAGGGGGATGACTGGGAGAGTGAGTGAAAGAGAGTTATATATATATATATATATATATATATATATATATATATATAATTAAATAATTGTGTTATAATGATAATTAAATAATTATGTCATATATATACATATGTATATATGGCGTAGTCGGTAACGGCTCCGACAACGGGATCAAACTGCAGTAGGGGCAGTTTATGTTCACTTCGCTGTGGGGAAAGGCATGAATCTATCTCTTGTTCTCGGCTTCCCAAGGCTACCGATCCATCCTAGAGAAGCAACCAGTCTAAGAGAAGCACAACTCTGATTCAAAGACAGGCGACTTGACTCCCGATATGACTTCTTTCCTGTAGACTTCCTTGACGCCAGATGTAATGCTCTCTGCTTTCCCGTTATATCGGCATCCCAGAATCTCCATACACTTTAGACGTTTTATAGTCTGTAGAGAGAGAGAGAGAGAGAGAGAGAGAGAGAGAGAGAGAGAGAGAGAGAGAGAGAGAGAGAGAGAGAGAGAGAACGGAATCTATTCATATGAGCATTAAATAAAAAAAGATCTTTATGTACGTGTGTATATATATATATATATATATATATATATATATATATATATATATATATATATATAATAATTAAATAACTGAGTCATCCACAGACAGCTGTTTCATTGTATTAGAACTCTTCAGTGTGGCTATAGACTATCCATTATCCTATCCACTACCACGAGGTAGGATCGAAGCCTTTGCTTCAGACCAGTGGATGGCAACTAACCTCCGCCCTACGCAGTACTGGACGGTCAGTACGGTTGAATTTAAGCAATATATTTAATCATGCCTTATTCCCCATCCACCTGAGTGCTCTATTACTAAATTGGAAGAGCATTGCATAAGCTTATAATGAACGAATTACCTCACTCAGAGAGTGCTCAACCCTGAATAAGGGAGAGTTATTTAAGAAATGGGCATCTCTGGTCGGACAGAATGATGAATTACTTGCGCTATATTATATAAAAACTTATCTGAAATGATTCCCCGTCGTTACATAGTTAATATATCATTCAATATAGACAGCATAAATAGAATAAACAATTAAAGAAAATGGGGCTGCTCTATTTACATTATCTAAATTGAATGATATATTAACCGTGTAAAGACAGGATATCATTTCATCATATCATTTTATAATTAATATATATATATATATATATATATATATATATATATATATATATGTATATGTATATATATATATGTATGTATATGTATATGTATATATATATATATATATGTATATATATATATATGTATATATATATATATATATATATATATATATATATATATATATATATATAGTGGAAAACCACTTGAAAACTGATTTGTTGGCCTCTTGGGCAGTCGTTGACAAAACTGTAACTCGAAACGAGTTAAAAAAACAATGCCAGATACTAAATTGTATACATAGGCCCACAGGATACTCTGTTGCTATTATAAACCGTTGAGCAGAAAAG
>OY735240.1:29862124-29869624 GCA_963457665.1 Thysanoteuthis rhombus | reverse complement strand
CAACTTATGTGTTGTATATATGATAAATAGATTCGTTGTCCTGTAGGACGTATCAGTTTGGCTCAGTCGGTTAGGGAGCCGGCTACCGATCACTTTGGCGTGATTTGAAATCACAGTATGGAAATTTTTATATTAGAAAGCTGTTATCTACTATGATGGAATGAACCATCACTCGGAGAGTATGGACAGGATATGTCCTCACATGCACTTTGAGTTGTGATTCCAGGTTCTAGAACTAACAACCTGATGAAGGCCGGAGGGTGCCCAATCGAAACGTTATGAAAAAATGACGTGGAAAATAGTCATACATAATGAATCATCATCATCATCATCATCATGATCATCATCATCATTCTTTCAACATCCGTCGTTGGACAAAGACCTTCCCCAGGATTCGCCACACTTCTCTATCATGGGCGTCGCGGAGCCGGTACTTTCCAATACCGTCTAACGAAATTCAGACAAGAAAAATGTATTTTATCAAAATATTTTACATTTTAGACGGAAAATAAATGAGAAAATAAAACTCAAAACGAGGCAGCACGAGAAATGATTGAAGCAGCCGGTTCAAAAAGGTTTGTTTAGTGAAGTAACAAGTCCAGAAAGTTCTACCACGTCCATAAAATAATGTTTAAAAATGCCAATAAAAAAAAAGAGGATCGACTTTTATCGCAAAGGAGAATTTAAGTGTTAAAAAGTGTTAAAAGGCGCCACACTTGGTGAATGAGCTCAGTGTGTCTTGAGGGCGGGGGCGACTGTTTCCCTGCCCCCCACCCCTGTAGCTATGCCACAATGAGTGATAACTCATAGAAATCTAACCCGAGACAGAAGAACACACAAAACCTGTAATATGTGATGCCCAGACAGGAACGGCTCGTTGTAGCTGGAGTAAGGGTAGTATTTATTTATTTTATTGTTTTTGGAGATAAAGAAGAAAGGACGAGCGTTTATTTCTCTTATCTCTCTCTTTATCATTTATTTCCTGTTATCTAAATCTTCCTCCAGAATATCATTTGTACAAAAAAAAAAAAAAGTTAATGGATCGCTAACATAACTGAAAGAAAATCAAAGGGAGATAACTGACCGCAAGTCTTCGTTAAATGACTGAGAAGAAATGGACGCCTAAGACACACTTCGGGAAAGAAATGGTCGTTTTAGATGCAGCCCGGGGAAAAATGAACGTAATTGAAGCGATATTGAATTAAAACAAGTCAGTTTCAGGGTTAATGATATAACAGGGAGGCCAAAGTTGCTTAATGTAAGAGCTGCAGATGATAATATTACGATGTTTAAGAGCTCCTAAAACAAAATAAACAGATGTTTATATTGTTTTACACACATTCGGTTGCAAAAAAATTATATAAATACGAACAAATACACTGATGTTTATCATGTATAAAGTTTTATAAACTGTTGATTTGCAATGGATCAGTAATGGCCGAGTACACATATAGCAAATGTTTACAAAATATTGACAGGTAATTGTTTCAACTATATCAAACACGATATCACGACTCACAGCGTGGATCCCCAGAGATCAAATGCGGAACTGACAGAATATGAGATAACGAGACGAACTGGACAGGTTCAGAAAATATTGGCTTCACGATAACCATGATAGAGAGGTTTAGCAAATCCTGGAGAAGGACTATGTCCAACGACGTACCATAAAAGACTGATCACGATGATATCAGGACTTAATATTGTTGAATATCTTACTAACTATAAATATTAAACTCGAATCACAGTTCATACCTTGCAAATAATTTTTTTTTCTATATTGTAATACACTTTAAATCAACTGTGTTGAAAAATGGACCCAGTCAACATATTTCCAAGAGCTGCACATTGAATAGCCGTACGCAGCCAGCGAGCCGAGGTTTGGCCACTCCTGTCACGTACCGTATTTGATGTCATATAATACGCTTTTTATTTTAACAGGGAGCAAAGCCGATCCTAGGGTCCCTTGTGCCCCGGGTAAGCTGAACCTTTGCACCCTTTAAATTATAGTATTAGCTCATTTGTATATGTTTTACAGTGAGAAAAATAAATATATAGGAATATAAAAGTTTATTACAATATATAGGTTAAAAAAATTTAGACAGAAAATATTCAACTCTCAGATATTCATGAAAAATCTGACTCCATATGCGGAATATTCTCATTTTAACCCTTTTGGTTCCGTCTGATTTATTTATTTTTCCTTGGTATTTGAAAGTTCAGCTGTCTTAGACACGTGACAGACGCCCCCTAGCATCTGGTGTCCTGGGCGACTATCCGTGTCGTCAGTACCTTGAGCAGGTCTTAGCAGGAATATCAAGAAAAAAAAGAAAAAAATACACTTCCCATAATCCGTCTTATTGCAGTTTTTTTTACCTTCTCAAATTTTGGCCAATGCAGGGCTACGTTTACCTTTTGAGTGATTTTGGAGGAAAGTGGGGG
Source organism: Thysanoteuthis rhombus (assembly GCA_963457665.1). NCBI lineage: Eukaryota > Metazoa > Mollusca > Cephalopoda > Oegopsida > Thysanoteuthidae > Thysanoteuthis > Thysanoteuthis major. The sequence continues at coordinate 29,867,182 of OY735240.1, read as the reverse complement.
TCTTACATACAGTCAAACACAGACCCCAAGTCCCCAAGAATCCGTAAGACTCACGCATTTTTATAAATCATCAAATTGGTGTAGATTTCCGATAAAAAATATTATCTTAAATGAAAGGTATATATTTTCAGCCCGAATTCAGAGACAGTGTCGATAGTGGAATTAATTTCAGTTGTTGGTATGTCTTGAAACGCAATTTTTGCCTGTCTTGGATCCATCATTCACAAAGTTTTTCTGGGTAGCACACCCTTAGATCCCCAAGGAGCCCCACAACTCCAACCCCCCCGATTTTCCTCCTTTCACTAAAAAAATCTTTTTGTGAGCTTCACACGATTCTCACGCGTTCTCAACATTGGAAAGATAACAGGTCTGCGAATAAAATCAATCAAAGCTATTAGTTTTCCGAGAAACGTTGGGATCTTCTTGAATATTACATGGGAACCACAAAAACTTATTTGATAATTCATTCCTGGCCACAGACAGTTCGTTTCTTGCTGATATATCTATCTATATTTTTAGTAAGATTATTTGCAATATTTTCTATGGTAAAATCATTGGCAATTACGTTTTGTGCAAAATAGCCCAATTCTATCAATGATACTTGAATTGTTTCCTGACCACAGACAATCCTTTTTCCAGATTTCGAATGTAATTCCATGGTAAAACCAGTAGCCATGTGTCAGCAAAGATTGTTTCAATTCTTGAACACTGACAATTCTTTCCAGTTCATCCCTATAGTAAGATAATTCAAAATGCATTTCTATAATAAGCGTTTAATAGACTTAATTTTTCTTCAGCCATTTCTGAGCATCATGCTTTATGAACTACTTCGAGGGAGACTGAGGAAACTGCAGTAGTTGTTTGGACCAGTTATATTTTTCTTTGTCAAGTTCTCTTAAACGTTGCTGTGATCCCTTAAATAGGAAAATAGAACTTCGAAATAGTCAAAACATTGGAAAATATCTATATATATATTGACCCCACTCCTCAAATAGTTCCAGTAGTATTTGAATAAATTGTATAGTCGTATGAAAAACAACCAAGATGAGGATGGTCCGAATATCAATAGAAATAATTGAATAAGTGTCTGGAACTTTAAGTACGTACATCCTGGAAATATACAGGAAAATATTTAAAACCGAAGAAATAAAGGCTATTTACTTGTATCAACTTAGTAGGCTTGATCACTATGAACGATACGTTCTCCTGTATTTTTTGGTTGCATGTTGTCTCGGATAATCTTCGAATCTTGCCATAAATTGGTATATCATGGAAATACTTGAAATGTAAAATCATATATATATATATATATATATATATATATATATATATATATATATATATATATATATATATATATATGTATATGTATATATGTATATATATATATATATATATATATATATGTATATATGTATATATATATATATATATATATATATATATACATATATATATATATATATACATATATATATATATATATATATATATATATATATATGTGTGTGTGTGTGTGTGTGTGTGGTACAAATCAGGTTAGCAGTATAACATAATATAATAATATATCAATAATATAAAGCTACCTCTGAAATGTAATGGATTTATTTCATACAATGCTCAATATATATATATATATATATATATATATATATATATATATATATATATATATATATATAGTTTATGCGGTACAAATTAGGCAAGCAGTATAACATAATATAATAATATATCAATAATATAAAGCTACTTCTGAAATGTAATGGATTTATTTCATACAGTGCTCAATATATATATATATATATATATATATATATATATATGTGTGTGTGTGTGTGTGTGTGTGTGTGTATATATATATATATATAGTCTAGAAATCTTCTCAGCATCAAACGCTAAACACGTTGAAAGAAACTTTTTCAAAGAATTTTTTGCGTCGCTTGAGTCATTCACTTCCCAATATCTGTTGATGTTGATATAATTTTCTTCAGTGTTTTTTTTTTTATTTTTATTTTTTTAATGTTTTACATGTACTTTGTTATTATGGTACTATGCGTAAATTCTCTCTTGTTGGGATCATCAGTTGTTTACCGTTTCGGGGATTTTTAAAAACAAAACAGTTATAATTAACAAGACGCCCCAGCAGTGTTGATCAGACACCATCTCCCTTTCAGCTATGATTTTAATATATAGCTTATGTCGTATAAGTAGTCTATTATTTCATATAGGGTATTATTATAATGTATTGTATAAGGATGTTATTTCATACTACACATCATTCGTTTTTTCCAAAACGAGGCTCACTCCAATAAAACGTATTTACGATGAAGGATCGGGAAGACTAACGACTGACGTGGCTATATATATATATATATATATATATATATATATATATATATATAAAAGATTTGAATTTAAAATTCAAGATATTTAAAGTTGAATGTATCGAGCAACCTATGGAATAAACCCATCATACACCGAATATTTCTTTTATATTATATTGTATCCTTGATTGTGTACTGTGTGCTATATATATATATATATATATATATATATATATAGTCTAGACAACTTTACAGCTTTAAACACTAAACATTAAAAACTTTTTCAATATATTTTTTGTGTCACTTCAGTCAACCATATCCATCAACGCAATTAATGTAATCTTCCAAAGTTTTTTCTTCCCTGTTTCCCCTATACTTTGTTATCATTGTATAATGTATAAATTGTGTCTTGTTGAGATCATCAGTTGTTTATCATGTAACGGTTTCGGGGATTTTTAAAAACAAAACAGTTATATGAACATGGTACCCTAGCAGTGTTGATCAAACCCCTCCTCCTTTTCTTAATATACATATTGAATACAAGTTCTCGTCGGAACCTGTTTCTCGATTCCATATTAAATGGGATTCCAAGCCTGTTAAACACCGCTTCTTGTCGGTAGAGTCCAATCTAACATTAATGGGACTTAGGGATCCATTTCTGGGGAGCCCTTCTATTTCTGTATTAAGCTATTATCTTCAAATAGAAATAAAAATGAAATATTCACGAGATTATAGGTGTTCAATTTAAAATCTTTTAATCCTCAAACAAGTTGAAACATATTAGAAACCCTCGACTAAAACTATCCCCGAAACTGTCAAAATAGGTTTCTCCAGTTTTCAAGTTGATCTGGATGGAAATGGATAATCACGCGTAAAGGCCTCACCAATGGAGCGAGTTGAAATCATTGGACTAGAAAACACATTTTAAACCCCTTTTAAATTGGTTTTCAGTGGGGGTTCGATTTGCGTTGTAAGTTAATCCTAAATTGGTGCCTAGTTAGTGATATGCATCATTTTGTTTATTTGAAAATTCAGATTTTTTTCAAGAGATCACTATCCAACAAAGGGCGACAGAGGTTTGATTACTCTTTTTCTAATGTTTTAATTCAACACGGCATGCTGTCAAAAGACGTTAGTTGTGTGAGTGTTTCTATTTAAGGACTAACCAGACCTGTTTATATAGTTTGAAGTCGAGACATTAGACTCTTTTACCCCCACAAAAATAAAACTAAGATTCGAAGCCTTTTTTTTAGAGGCTACCAAAATCTTGGGTCGCTGTACATTAGCGTTATTCGTACTGTCTCAAGTACGGTCCTGTGTGTAAGCATTCCCCGCGCACTTGTTATCTAGTTTTATCGATTGTAAGCGTGTGTAGTTGTAAACTGTTTTGGGACTGGCTTCTCAACTCGTAAATAATTTTTTTACAACCCGGCCACACGTTCATTTTTATAGCGTATGTCACAGACTCACACGAAAAAAATATACTGAGTCGTTTTTGATGATTAAAAAGACACTCCCGATTGGAAACAAATGTATTAAATCTCCCTTGTTTGTTTCTTTTTCTTCTGTTTCGACGGGATATTTATTCATGAGCTATTCGTGAAATAATGTTTTTTATAGAGAATCTTAGTACTACATACTGAAGCTAATTGCCTTTTACTTAAAGATAATTTTAGTTTTTCTTTTTCTTTTTTGTTTGTTAGTTTGTTGTTTTTTTTTCATATCTTTATACATGCGGTGAGTATTAAAGACAAAAAAAAGTTCGTTACTACTTGTAGTATTCTTTTGGTGGCGGGGACCGGGCAGAAAAATACCTTTGAAGTAAGACCACGCCCCTTTTACACTGAATGTGTTTCTAATAAATCTTTTTTTTTTCTTAAATAAAGACATTTCTTTTCTCTTTCCTTCTTCTTCTTCTTTTCCTTCTTTTCCTTCTTTTTCTTCTTTTTCTTCTTCTTCTTCTTCTTCTTCTTCATCATCATCATGATCATCATCTTTTTCTTCTTCTCCATTTTCTTCTTCTCCTTTTTCTTCTCCTCCTTTTCTTCCTCTCTTTCTTCTTTTTCTTCTTCTTTCTCTTCTCCTTCTTCTTCTTTTCCTTCTTTTCTTCTTTTTCTTTTCCTTCTTTTTCTTCTCCTTCTTTTTCTTCTATTTCTTTTTCTTCTTTTTCTTCTCCTATTTCTTTTTCTCCTCCTCCTCCTTCTTCTTCTTCTTCTTCTTCATCTTCTTCTTCTTCTTCTTCTTCTTCTTCTTCTTCTTCTTCTTCATCTTTTACATTTTAAGTAAAAAGTAAGTATTAATTTATTTCTGAAATCGCACCAATAATCATTAAATTAACTACGTTTCTTAGAATCTAAGTTCCATGATAGCTACTTCATTTCCGGAAGTTTTTTTCTATCAATCATGATGTAATCAAAGTATTTTTTGACTGCAGAGAAATTTTAACCAAATCTTAAGTTAGTCAAAAACCAGTTTAAAGGACGCAAAATTATGATTTTCTTTTCTGTTACATCAACTTAAAGCTTTTTTCTTGCAATAAAAAGCAAAGTTAAAATTTCGAAAAAGGCCAATCAGTTATTGAAATACGCTCTTTAAAATTGGTGTTCTCACAGACCGTCAATCTACAGTAGTTCGTAAACTGAGCACATCGAAAAATTATATAAGTTCTTTGCAAGACACGAACTAGAGCTTACTGTTTGTGAATTAATGATTTTATTGAGAGACTCTCTTACTG
>OY735240.1:29829624-29857124 GCA_963457665.1 Thysanoteuthis rhombus | reverse complement strand
TGTATATATATATATATATATATATATATGATATAATCGGACAAAATGGAATCAAATCCTCCCTAGATGTTATTTCTTTGACAAAAGCTTCATTAATTTCCTTATTTTCTCAGTGGATTTTTCTTCTTCCATGATTAATCGCCGATCCAACTGAAGATTCTATTTTCATCTCGCAGATTTTTGCTCTTTCTTTTAACCTTGTCTCGCTCGTCTTTGCTTCCAATGAATTCGACGGTAATACGATAATTTGGATCGGGTTCAAGTTTCTATTGTACAGTGCGGTCTACCATAAAGTTTCTCCTGAAGTATACAGCCTGCTGTTACGTTTCTGTTATAGTATGCGACCCGCCATTAAGTTTCTACGGAAGGAGCGGTCTCCTATTGTTTCTACTGTAGCATGAGGTGCACCTTTGAATTTCTACTGAAGTATGCAGTCTACCATAGAGTATCTATTGTAGTATGCAGTCTTACATACTTGTTTTTTTTTCTTTTACCATCGTGATTGATCACCGGTCCGACTGAATATATATATATATATATATATATATATATATATATATATATATATATATATATATATATATATATATATATCACACACTGGCTCATCTTTTTGACTTTGTCTAACACTTATCAGGTTCCGATGCATTGGACGGTAATTCGATAGTAGAGTCTGTCACGTGACCAACGTCTTGTGGCAGCATACCGTACTGGGGGTGATCATTTGAAAAAAAAAAAAATGGAAAAAAAGGGATGATCAATGAATAGGTTACTTTACTTGACCTTTTGTTGGGCAGTGATCATTGAAAAAGTCAGAATCTCAGAGAAAAAAACTGAACAGGCTGACACAAATAATGATACTATTAGCTAAAACCTACATAGCATTTCAAACGACCCCACTAAAAACCTGCTTGGGTTCTCAAAAGAAATAAAAGACATAATAAAGAGAGAACGTTCAAATTTTTAGCCTTCTAGCTCCATTGGTGCGGTCTGTACGCGTGATATATACATAGCCTACCAGTCAGACCAACTTGAAAACTAAACTGAACTATGTTGGGTTTTTTTGTCGGCAGTTTTTAATAATTGTGACAAATGAGGAAGATAAAGAAAAAGCAGGAGAGCCGAACTGTTGACAGTACGGAAAGTGAAATCAGTGATCCGAATTCAAATTCTAGACTGATACTCTTGGGAAAGGCATGAATCCATCTCACCCATTATGGGTAAATAGTAAGCTGGATTAGGCTCTCTGGCTTTGGTTAGCAAGTAGTTTAGGAGACGTTTACCAATGAATCCAAAACAGCCTGAAATAGAATCAGAGCCGTCAGGCTGTCTCGCCCTTGACACACCCTTAATTAACCCATCTGTGTTGCTACAGCGTCCCTGCTCAAGGTTAAAGGCTTGAAAAGTAGCAGTGTAACCAAGGTAGTCCCTGGATGGATCGTCAGTAATGTTGTGGTAATAAAAAAACCAGACAAAGAAGGAGTTCCGTGCTACAAACAACTCCTGGAATGTTGGTGGCCTTTCTAAAAATTACAGAAGGTATCTATGTGTACATCCGAAGGAGGCTGTAGAACGAATCGGCTGTAATGAGTCTCGTGCTCTGAACAACTCTTGGAATGATAATTACTATTCTCAATTACTTGAGGTAACTTCTTTACAGATTCAGCTCACCCATTCAGGGAAAATAGGCGTCGGACATATGAAGGAGAGAAAATGTTACTTTATTTAGGGGCGGTTCCAAAATTTTGTACAGTTGAAGAGGGCGTCCAATAGTTTTCTTACTCCATCTTTCTAATTAGGGACTGGATATGCATTTTTTGCTGTTAGATTTAATCTATGTTTACTTACACACACACACACACACACACACACACACACACACACACAAATATATGTATATATATGTATTTATTCATATATATATATATATATATATTTGTACACACACATACACTCATATACATATATGTATGATTTCTTCATCTAAATATTAAAAAAAGTACACACACACACACACACACACACACACACACACACACATATATATATATATACATATATATAATTCGGTCCTTCTGACCGTCCGCTTATGCGTAGGGCAGGGATAGAGCATCTGTCTCTGGGTTTGAAGGTTTCGACCTCTACTTAAAAAGGATACTGGATGGTCTATAACCACACTGAAGAGTTGTAACACAACGAAACAGCTGTCTGTGGATATCACAATTATATATATATATATATATATATATATATATATATATATATATATATATATAATTTCTTCATCTATACATTTAAAAAAAAAAGTTTGGTGTAGGGATCCGGAACCCCAGTGTCTCCTATTGGTAATGGTCCCAGTTTAGTATAAACTTTCTATGTGAATTGAATTCTCAACGTAAAGGCTATAAGGGGGGGGGGGTGAGTGAACAAAAAACAACAACGTTTTTTCCTTGACTTTATGAGTAAATGCTCTGTTGGCTCGGCCTATACGTAGCCAGCCAGAGCAATTTAAAAACTGAAGAAATCTATGTTGACTGTTTGGTGAGATTTTTTGGTAGTCAAAGTTTCTGATAATGCTATCATCATCATCATCATCATCACCATCATCATCAGCAGCAGCAGCAGCTGCAGCAGCCTGTTAGCGTCCGTCATTGGACATAAACCTTCCCCAGGAATACCCAGACCTCTCTATCATGGGCATTGCGGAGCCAGTACTTGCTGAATTAATCTGGCTCGTCACGCCATCTTACTCTCTGTCGATCACAGTTTTGCACAGTAACAACAATAACGAGCCTCACCGTCACATCTTATCAACTCTTACAACCAAATACTGAACACAATAACATGGAGCCAAAAGACGGAAAAGGGTCTGAGGAAAAAGGTCAGATCATAGATTTGTTAGTTATTTTTCTTGTGTGAAGATCTAGCGAGGGGCAGCATTGCCAACTTTATTCGCATGTTAACATCTAGAATTGACTCAGAACATTTTAAAGCGCTAAGAAACATTTAGATTCTCCAGGTATTTAGCTACGATCGAGGAAATACATTAAATATTATTGATAAATTCAATGTGATTTTAATCGTTAACATTTATCATATAAAAACGTGACTAAATTTATTAAAGACGTTATTGATTTCATTACCATAAATTAGATCGAAATACTTTATTTATACTATCTAAAAATCACTTGAATAGTAATTTAATCAACCAAAACATCTATATTGAGATGAAAAACAATTAAAATTGGAAATACTGAGCAAGGTATGCAACTCATATTTCGTCAAGTCAGTCAGTGACAGTAATCGATGTGAGAGATACCAGCGAAACAAGCCTGAAAGTCAGACCATAGGTGTGCCAGTTCGATCTTGAGAGCCTTTCGAAGCACCCATTTTTAAAAGCCCTTCGCTCTGAAAGAACCTTCATTCAATTTCTATATCGTAGTAAAATAGAATTTCATTCATGCAATTGACGCGTTTTTGTATTCAGAAGTAGTAAAATAGAATTCTATGTTTTGATGACTTGATAGTATGATGATAAAATATCGGTTAAGTGACATCAGATTCATAGAAAGATTGGAAGGGAATGCTTCGTTGAGATGTGTGATGAGTTAGTTATGTTGCTTTGTCAGTTAATCAGTCAGTCAGTCAGTGACAGCAATCGCTGCTATTACAGAAAAATGAAACAAAATACAGAAATTGTCTTTAGTTAACGTATAGGGTTAAGTGACATCAGATCCATAGGAAGATTGGAAGGGGATGCTCCGTTGAGATGTGTGAGGAGTTTGTTATGTTGATTTGTCAGTTAATGAGTCAGTCAGTCAGTTACAGCAATCGCTGCTATTACAGAAAAATAAAACAAAATACAGAAATTGTCTTTAGTTAACGTATAGGGTTAAGTGACATCAGATCCATAGGAAGATTGGAAGGGGATGCTCTTATCAACAAATAGATTACCAGCCAACTGGAATCATCTAAGGAGAAACTGATGCTGTAAGTTTCTGATTAGGGTTTCTAATCAAAGGATTAATAAATCCATATAACTTGATATACATATATATATATATATATATATATATATATAGCTAACGTAGCGATGCACTTACCATTGTGCTGTACAGCCCGCTGATAAGGCAAAGTCCGCATAACTACTTTCAACCCGAATTCTCATCTCTTTTATTCTTGGTCATTTTTCGTCTCTTACAACGCGACTGTATGTATTTTAGAGAATGGATATTTTGGTCCGACTAAATGAATTATAAATAGCGTTATATTACATACAAACTAATCTGATACCATTCAATTTAGACTACGCAAATAGAATAAACAACTGAAGGAAAAGGGGATGATGCAGGAATCGAACCTGCCACTGATATGTAGCCGCTTCAACGTAGCAGTGAACTTACCATTCTGCTAGACAGGCGGCCGTTAAGGTAAAGGTCGAATGACTGCTTTCAACCCAAAGTCACATCTCGTGTATTCTCGGTCTTTTTTCGTCTCTCTCAACGTGACTGTACGTATTTATGAAGTTATGATTTTTTGTGTGCAATGAATAGATATGTAGTTTTGATTTGATCAAAAGTTTTTTTTAATCAAAACAGGGTCATAAAACAACTATTTTTTTACGATCAAAAGTTCATGTAATCGAACTCTTTTTTTTTTTTACAAAAAGCAACCAAATTCCGCTGATACGGCATAACGTATATATCATACATGGTACGACGATGAAGCGATTTAATGTCACTTTACTTTATTCAACGAGGCATGGGTTAAGGGGGACAAGGTCTAGTGGGGTTCAGTGAGGGGGCTTGGATTGTACATAAACCGCCATAGCCTATAGGGAATGAGAAGAGAAAAAGAGAGGCAGAATTAAAGACCTTCCCCGTTATAATGCAAGTGTTGGGAGTTCAAGAAAGCCAAAACTGCGTCATAATCAGGCCGCTATCATCATCATCATCATCATCATCATCATCATCATCATCATCATCAATCTTTTAACATCTGTCGTTGGACATAGACCTTCCTCAGGATTCACTACAATTCTCTATAGTGGGTCGTCACGGCGCCAGTATCTTCTAAATTTGTCTAGTTCATCTCTCCATCTTGTGTTCTGTCGGCCTCGGTTTCGTATGTGATCTCTGGGGATCCATGTTGTGAGTCGTGATGTCCATCGGTTGTCTATCATCCTAGCCACATGGCCTACCCATTGCCATTTGAGTTTTTTAATAGTTTCCATGATGACTTGGACCCCTGTTTTCTTCCTTTTGGAGGTAGATCTATCTGCTTTGGAGCTTAATAAATATTTTGGGATTCACTATCAAAGAGAATTCTCTGAAAGTCTCTTTGTCTCCATTATAAATGCGAACTGCGCTATAACGAACCAAGTCGTAATTGGTGAGTCCTATACAGACAGACAAAATTAGAAAAAAAACAGTACTCTCTTTTTTGAAAGATTCTACCCCCGGGGGCCAATTCTTCATTGTTTCTGGTTTGTATCATCCGTCGTTAATTGAACGCATATCTTGGCGGTGGGGTCATTCCATTTTGACCCCCACTCATCCTCCTCACCCATCACATTCTTCTTCTCCTTCTCCTTTTAATCATCATCATCATAATCATCATCATCATATCTTTTTTTTTATCATTATCTCCTTTGCTTCTTCTCCTTCTTCTTCTTACCATTCCCCCCTTCTTCTTTCCACCTTCTCCCCCTTCTTCTTTCCACCTTCTCCCCCTTCTTCTTTCCACCTTCTCCCCCTTCTTCTTTCCACCTTTTACTTCTCTCTTCTTCCACCCTCTTCTTCATCTTCTTTCAATCATCATCATCATCATCATCATCATCATCATCATCATCTTCTCTTTTCTTTCTTTCTTTCTTTCTTTCTTTCTTTCTACCTTCTCCTTCACCTTCGCCTCAGCTGGAACTGGAAGACAATACTGACTTACTAAATAGATCTGCACTGACTTGGTAGGAATTATGTAAATAATGAAACACTTGCAGAATTCAAGCCAACCGCCCACGCAGATTCTCTTGTAGAAGTACTGAGCAACTTTACTTTTTACCTTCACTCATTGAATTTCTCTCCACCCCCCTCTCTCTCTATATATATATATATATATATCACACATGCACATAAACACGAGCACATGCACACTTCCTTTCTCCTCTTACTCCTTCACTCCCTCTCTCTCTCTCTCTCTCAATCTCTCTATCATACGCACACACGTACACACTCACTTTTACTTTTTACTCTCAATCCTTCACTCCTTCTCTCTCGCCAGCACACACTGACACACACACACACATACAGACACACACACACATACATTAATATACACACATACAGATATACAAATACACACACATGCTTATACATACATGAACACATAAAGCCGTACGTAAACATACACATTCTTGAACACCGACATATACACACACATACATAAAGTCACACACATACACGTACATAAATGCACACATACACACATACTTGAACACCCACGCATACATGAGTACGTAAATACACATACACACCTGATATTCCCCTCTACCAAAGCTTTTTCGCAAAAGGCATTTTCCACATAATTAATCATTTTCAACACTCTTGCCGCCAAACTGACGTGCTTCTATCTTGCACTGCTCTTATCCAGAGAAAGTGATCTCAACAAAAACACTACCCGGCCAGTTGTTATCGAGAGAGAGAGAGAGAGAGAGAGAGAGAGAGAGAGAGAGAGAGAGAGAGAGAGAGAGAGAGAGAGAGAATCCTTTGAAAATCTCTACGTATCTATTAAAAATAAATAAACATTAAACCATTTAATTACGTCAATGGGCCGATAAATCTACTTTTTTCCAGACTGAATTTTTTTTAGATGTGCATGGAAATAGGGGAAGGGATATTCGGGGGTACAGTGTACACCCACTTCTCAATATCCAGGATTTCTGTATATTCATCATCATCATCATCAGCAGCAGCAGCAGCAGCCTTTTTACGTCATTTACTGGGCATCGACCTTCTCCTAGTTTTGCCAGACCTCGAAGTCATGGGCGTTGCAGAACCAATACTTTCTAACTTTGTCCGAATCATCACGCCTTCTTAGTTTTTGTCAGCCACGATTTCGCATATGATCTCTGTAATGTAATGTCCAACAGTTATCTGACATTCTTGCAACATGACCGGCCCATGCATGGGCGAAGCGTACGGATATCCAGGGATGCCCAGGAGAAGATTGATCCATTGAAATGGTGTGAAAGAATTCATGTTTCATGAGCTTCACAGGCCATATATACACATAACACATTATAGTTAATAAATGAGTACACCCACTTCTAGCAGAACATTGCATACATGCATAATACAATATCGTTCATAAATGAGTACACCGTAGTGTTTTGTTCAGAAAGTTGATTTTCTGCTGAACCAAACATAGCATGATTTTATTATTCATAGCTCATAACACACATAATACAGTATAGTTCATAAATGAGAACACCCCACCAGTACTACGCTGGAAAGTTAATTTTCTTTTAAACCAAATATAGCGGGTTTTTAAAAATATTCCTAGTGAAACATTACAAATATTTATTTAATACAGTATCGCTCACAAGTGAGTACACCTTTTTAAATATATTTTTAATTCTAAACCCAACATAGCAAGATTTTATCATATCTAGTGGAACATCATAGAATCAAAACAGATATTTTTAGGTATTATTTATTACCATTGAAACTCTGTTGCCAAAAATGTGGATATAGTACGGTCAAGAAATGAGCACATCCCTACGGAAGAAGTTTATTTCATTCTATGTTGTAAGTATATTTTCAAAACCAAACTTGTTTTTTTCCTTGTAGGGGATTTAAAGAAATTTGAATATAAATGGAGCAAGCAATGTTCAAATAGTTTTCAGTCTAAGTTGCCAATAATATAAATATGTTTCAGTCCAGAAATGAGTACACCCCACGAAAAGTATTTCACAGAGTTTCAATCCTGTTAAGTTTGATCATAAATAATATCTATTTTGATTGTGTAATGTACCACTTGAAACGATGAAGAAAAATATCTTTTTATTCTCAAAAAAAGTTGTAGAGGTGTACTCACTTATCGGTAACACTAGACTCAACGAGAGGAGATCTATGGGAAATATAAACCTTAAGACGTCTTGCAAAAGTATTTCCCATCAAACACTACAATAACTGAATGGATTTCTACTTCTTCACAAGTAACACGTTTTGAAACTGTGCTGCATACCAATACGTCGAGATTTTGGCGCGCATGTGTGTAAATAAGACAGCTGAGCCAAGATTAATGTCAAAAGCAGCGTCTTTTCAAGCCTGGGTTTGAACTGACTCAACGAAAATACGTGGGCAGGGTTACCAAATAGTTAGGAACGTTCTTGGCCAAAATTGCACCAAAAATGGCCAAAAACGGCCAAAAATGGCTGAATATAAGAATTCATCCTTAAAAGCAATTATTTTTTTTCATTTTCATTGAATAAAGCATTGTAGATCATCTTTATTAATCTAAGAGAAATACTACTATTCCTAATTCTGATTTACAATTGCTTTTTTTTAATAAGTTTACAATGACGGTCTAAGTAATGAATATTGCTATAAAAAGCAGCTGAAAAATTAAGATGATGCTGAATAGTAGAATCAATCATCTTGAAATTATTAAATATGATTGTTTATAAATAATTGATATACTGAATACACACACTTGAATTAATTCATCGAAAAATCTCACTTAACGGCCAAAAATTCAGATATGGCCAAACCAAAAATTTCATGGCCAAAAGCTATCCAAAAAAGCCAGATTTTTCAACTTTGGCCATAAAGTTGCCAAAATGGTAACCCTGCACGCCGGCTCAAACACCTAGGCGAGAATGGCACACCCACGTCGACCTATTTCCCGAGATTTACTTTAAACATCCTAACCATGCTATCACAGGTTATGTAAATAGAGACTGAATATCAGGCGTATGAAAAAGTTCACTGCAAAATGTTTGGGACAATGTTGAGGTGACGTTTGTTCTAACTCCACGCCTTGTAAATTCTTTCTAGTTTATCTATTTCAATTTGGATATTTGTAGATATTTTTTTAAATAGATATTAGATTTTTTTAGATTTATTTTTACATCTTTTAAAAATATTTCATTTTGAATCTTTCTTGATCAAAATTCAGTGTTTTGAGAGAACTTTAAATAAGATCTTTTCAGATTATATTTTTTGATATTTTTAAAGGATATTTAATTTCAGATCTTTTTAGAAAGATTTTTTAAAAAATGTTTAGAATATTGTATATCAGATCTTTCAAGATTTTCCAGGTTCCTCTGATATATTGTACCCTTGGAGCTCCGATGCCCCTCGCAGTTGCTGGATCTGTGAGTCCCATGCGCCGTCTCTAGGATATTGTAAAGGAATCATTGAATTTTGCTCAGCTTTTCATTGTTTGTACAATCAATCAACGGTATTACGTCGTTTATAACAGCAATTCTCAACCTTTTTATGGCTGTGCCTCCCTTCAACAGTCGGGATTCAAATACTCGCCTTTCTCTTCTTGCTCGACGCAGTAAAAATGGCAGTCTTCGGATTTGGGTACGTGCAAATTTTAATTAGTGAGGAAATCGGCTATGGATGCAAGGAAATGTTTGAGGTTCATATAGAAAGATGGAAGTTTTCACAGAGAAACATGCATATATTTTGATGGAATTGTGGGACAAATATGTAAACTAGTTTTTTCGTCAAGTTATTTTTGGTAAAAGATATTTGTATATAAATACAAAAAGTATATAAATGAATGAAAAAATCGTAAATAAATAATCAATGTTGAATAATACAAATTAAATTGAATAAATGTCTTATCAGTTGCAATCAACTTTGTTCTCTATCTGCGTTTTTCCCCCTTTTGAGCATCCATAGACGATTTTGTTAATGGTTCGCAAAACCCAAATCCGAAGATTACCAAAGGAGTCATTCTTAAACCAAGTAGTCTCAGGCAATGAAAATGCATTCATTTCAAGAATCCAAGACAAAGAAAATCGTTGCTGGATCCAGGATACCTTTCACCATCACGACATTAAACGGGATCTTCTGGGTAAAAAGCTCTCCTCTTTGCTTGGTGCGATTCAGAAGGAATTCACTCTTATGATATCCTGGAACGTAGACAAAATGTTACTCCACAAATGTACATTGAGCTACTGGCTTGTTTGAAGGATGTTTGGGGGGGAGAAAGGCCTTATTTCTGGGAAAAGAAGTTGACTACTGACTTTGATGCATGACACAACCTGTCTTTTGGTGGCAAATGCGACGGTCCTATAAATAGGTGTGTCTTTGTGAGGACGCATCAGAATGCGTGTGTCTCACGGAGAATGCTGAGACCTGGAAGGTATGTACGAAGTGAAGTTGATAAACGTCTTGCAAAAAGGGAAATGAAATATTATTTTATATCTATCGATGATATGAACAATAGATGTTAAAGGACATTGCCAAAACCTACCTAATTTCCCTAGCTAAACAGCACAAAAAAGTCTCAAGTATCGTTTTGGTACGAACGTACTAAAAGAGTGAATACGTATTCGTCTTCTAACTAAAGGAACAGATCTCACAACCTGGTGTACTTGTTTGGAGAAATCGAATAGAAACTGTGAGATAGGAATTGGAAAAATCGGGTGGAGAGGAAAAACAGAAAAGTAGAGGGTGGTATTTACGGGTGGAGTTGAAGGGAAGGGCATATCGCTAATTGTGTTAGTTTTGGGGGTGGATACTCCCGTTAAGCAAACAAACGATTGTGTTTTGATTTTACGTGGCTGAGGGACAGGCGAAGGTAGATAGATAGATATTAACAGACTCCAATTGATAGTGAACAGAGATAGATGGATAGATAGATAGATAGATAGAAAGATACGAACAGTGGAAGATAGATGGATACAAACAGACAGATAGATAGATAGTTGTAGACTGAGAGAGATTCATGGATACATATGAACAGTCTGAGATTGATAGATAGGGAAATCTAAGGCGATATAGGTATGAACAAGCTGAAAAAGATAGATAGACATGACCAGACTGAGATTGTTGTATAAATAGATAGATAAATAGATAGATAGATTGGTAAGTATGAATAGACTGAAATAGATAGATAGATAGATAGATAGATAGATAGATGTGGACAGACTGTTAAATAGATATATCTAGACAAGCTGTTAGATATGGACAGACTGTTAGATAGATAGATAGATAGATAGATATGGACAGACTGGGATAGATAGATAGATAGATAGATAGATAGATAGATATGAACAGACTGGGATAGATAGATAGATAGATAGATAGATAGATACGGAGAGAGAAAGAGAGAGCACAGATAGATAGATAGATAGATAGAAGAAGATATAGAGTGATAGATAGAGTGACTGAAAAAGTTACAAGGATAAAGATTAAGGGGATAAAAGAGAGAGGGCGAGTTTGGTAAGAAAAAGAAAAAAAGTGAAGAAGAAAGAGAGAGAGAGAGAGAGAGAGAGAGAGAGAGGGTAGAAAGGAAGAGTGAAAGAAAGAAGAATTGAAAGACAGAGAGAGGGGAAAGTAGACATTCATGTGCTCTCCTACAATAGGCCTGTGTGTTCATGCAGACATCAGTTCCGAATTCCAGGAGTTGTTCGAACGAATATCTCCATCCTTCTTGTTTTGAATACAATGATTCGATTGTCCTTCAACTTTCTTCAGGTCATGCCGAAATTCAGCAGAATGAGTAAATAAATAAATAATATACAGTCGTAGGTTGCAACTAAATTTCTTACTGATGTTACAATGTGTTTCGAAACGCAGACCCAGTGGTGATAAAAGGTACCCTGTACCATTATTTGCTTTTCTTCGCTTCCAAGAACCTTATTTCATCTATCAAAACGTTTTTCCATACCAGATTTGCAAAATTCCTTCGATTTTGACATGAAATAAGAGACGAACTGATCTTCAACTCATATTCTTGAATAGAGCTTTTATTCATCCAAGTGATCTTACAAACGAGCAAGTCAGAAGAATTTTGGTGGCTTAATCATTTTCCCCAGCCGATTGTGTGTGACTGTGCATAACCCTGTGCCTGTGCACGTGGACCTATAAATGGCACACACACACGTGCATGCGAGCACCTGCATACACACTCACACATGACGCATATATATATATATATATATATATATATATATATATATATATGAAAGAGTGGTAGTTGTATGTCCGACATACGAATTATATGTCAGTGCTTTCACCTCTCTTGACCACTACAACCAATAAAATATCCTATACCACTGCTACTACTTCCAACAAAATATCCAACCTAATCACCATGGATTCCTTCAAGTACAGAAAACAGCCCGAACACAACACTATGGCCTCCCATGGATTGTAATTTTTGATTTCCATTTTTGCTTTCAAAGCAAAGCATTTGATGTTGAATTTGTTTTCTATGGACACCTAACCTTTTAATCACTAAAAGTTACCAACATGCTACTGAAGATGGGAACCCTTCCCGAAACATGCATAGCATACTAATTTGTCAATCGATATCAAACTTCTGTCCGATGTTTTATCTTAATTGATAGCACAAATTAATATACTTTCTTTGCCTTTCGAGAACTTTGTTTCGTCTATCAAAAATCTTTTTCGATGTCAGATCAGAAAAATTCTATCGATTTTGACCTGACATGAGGGACTTATTGATTTTCAACCTCTTCTCTTGAAGTGATTCATTGTCCGTAAGAACAGTTTTGCAAACTCCTGAACAAATGATATTCAGTTGGAACAAGGCTAGGAGAGAATGACGAATCATTTCCCCAGGCAAATGCATCCATAGGATTTTAGTTTGACCGAGTGGCACCTCTCCCATTTACTACGGAGGGATATATTCAATCCAAAGCTGTTTACAAACGACAAATCTGTTTGCATTAAGTATCATCTGTGAGTTATTACTAATTTTATGAATGATCTTTTTGTTTTCATTTTAATTTGATTTCTTTTTATTGCAACTTTCACTGGGGCCGATCTTTCTCTCTACTAAGGCTTAACCAGAAGGTAGAAGTTCTTATTTGAACCCACATTTAACTCTGGTCGATGGACATTTTTGTTTACTATCGTCTAGTTTCAGACTTAATGACATTTTTATTTTTTTTTATTATCTGAAGTATTATAAATCACTATTTTTTTAAATTTTAAGACACCTTTTTATCTTCCTCTGAATTTATTAGTTCTTTCTCATTGTAAATTTCACTCAGGCCAATTTTTCTTACTACTAAGACTCAATCAGAAGGTAGAAGTCCTTTCTTAAACTCACCCTTCACGGCAATCGGCAGCCATTTTTGCTTACAATATACTAGTTTCAGTCTTTAAGATATTTTTATCAATTTTTATTAGATGAAGTATTATGGGTTATTATTTCTAATTTTAAGACTAATTTTTATCTTCTTCTTAATTGATTCGTTGTTCGTTTTTTGCGAAAATGAATTAAAATGTACCGTCTGACTTCTTATCTTTTAAAAGTTCGTAGTGGATAGTTACTTGTATTCTCCGCGAATCACCCGATAATATTTTTCTTTTCCTTTTACAGCATTGTTTTAGAGCCTTTTTTATCAATTCTTATTCGATAAAGTATTATGGGTCATTATTTCTAATTTTAAGTCTAATCTTTCTCTTCATCTTGATTGATTAGTTGCTCGTTTTTTTTGTAAAAATTAATAAAAGTGTACCGTCTGACTTCTTATCTTTTAAAAGTTCGTAGTGGATAGTTACTTGTATACTCCACGAATCACCTGATAATAATTTTTTTTCCTTTTACAGCATTGTTTTAGAGATTAGAGCCCTTTTTACATTACAAAAGAATCGTTAAAAGAAGGCGTCCAAGATTATACGCGGCGATATAAAAGTTTGCAATCCCATCCCCCACCATCTAAACTCTATCTCTCCCGATAAGAATAAGAAACCATACTTTTGGCAGAGAAGAGGCAGGTGAGAAAAAGGAGACTTACAGATGGCTTATTACAAACAGGATAAGCTGAGCAAGACGGATGGTCAGTTCGCATGCCTGTTTATTAATTTGGTTCTTGACGGAAAACAAAAATGTGAGAAGAAACCTCACCGACGCCCACTTTCAGAACCAGTTGCAACTAAAACCTCTACCCACAAGCCTGCGGGCATACTCACTCCTTGGTTGCTATGGAGACGGGCGAGCTGAGACGACGGTGGGAAGGATGCAAGGTCAAACCATTTCAAGAGTCAAAAAGTTAGAAAGAACAAAAGCTTTGCCTCTTGCTTTGTGGCTAAAATAGTTACTTGAGCGTCTAAACGACGGGAAGGGTATTTCGAGTAGCAATCACAGAGAGACCATTCTTCTTTGTCTCTTGAGCACCCAGTACTTCAGTGGTAAAGCAAGCGGTTTAACCGACACATTTAGAACTGAACGATAATTCATTTTTAACTATTATTTTTTTCATTAAATTTAAGATAGCAACGGGCTGGCTACGTCGCAAGGATGTCAGACAACCGATGGACATCGCGACTCACGACATGGATTCCCAGAAATCACATAAGAAACCGAAGCCTGCAGTGTATTATATGGAAAGACGAGCTAGACAAATTCAGAAAGTACTAGCTCCGCGACGCCCACGATATAGAGAAGTGTCACAAATCCTTGCGAAGGTCTATGTCCAACGATGGATGTTAAGAGACTGATGATGATAATGATTTTTTTAGTCTTAATTTTAGTTGCTTTTTATTGCAACTATACAGACCGTCAGTTTACGGCAGTGACTAAATGGTGCGAATCAAAAATAAGGGTAAGCTCTCGATAGGGCTCGAAATCGCAGGAATAGATTTGATCTTGTGCCAACCATGAGAGCTCTTGTAGTTGGATCGGTGGAGCTGTTCCCTTACCTTCCGTGGGCAGAATATGATATACGATGTATAATCTGATCATTACTCATAATTGTTGATGTCAAAAACCTAAATAAAACAAGAATAATGCTATCTACGAATTTGCTTGTATTTATGCCCCCTATGATGTGCAAACATAAAATTCGTATGTTGGACATACAACTACCACCCTTACATGTTAGTTAAGTTGCTATTTGTCTGATCAAAGTGCAATTTGTGCTCATATAAAAATGTAAACGGCTTTGAACTGATATTCCTACTCGTGTAATACTTATGAGTAATACGCTTGTACTGTAAAACATTCATAAACACTGGCGGCTTTGTTTCGGGAAACAATGTGCATCTTCCGGTTCAGGAATCGTCTGGTGCGGCCATATAGTCCAAAGCGAGGGTGGCAGTTTCTGTTGCACCTCTGAAAATGCCTTGGTTGTGAGGGTTTACTGCAGCATGTTCCTTTCGGATCCCTTTCGCAGAAGTCCTTGAATCGGGTTGATGGGAGACCGACCCACCAGGCGTTAATGGCCAGTTGCCTGTATAACATGTCTTTTGGCAGCCTCCCATTCACCATGCTTTGAACATGTTCCAGCTATTGAAGACGATGTTAATCCAGCAGAGAGTACATGATCACGATTTTTACGCGCAGCAAGATCTCACCGTATGATATGTGGTCCTGCCAGCTGACTCCGCAGATGCGCCCGAGATATTGAATACAGAAGGGATTGAGCCGATCTGATGTTGGTAGTCCATGAATTTCCATCATAAAACAAAGTGTCAAAAACACGGGCCTTTTAATACTATTTGTAAAATGATTCTCCAGAATCTTGAAGCTCTTATCATGATCCACAGAAACATGAAGCTAAATTAGATCTTAGTTTTGTGAACAGAGAATTTGTATGTATCGATACAACTGATTGATGGATATATTTAGTCTGATATCTGCGTTGCCAGGTTTGGTCAGAAGGGGAGATAATCCGAACTTTTTCTCAGAGACATATCTGAAATAGGCATTGGAATAGCGTTGAATTCGGAAATAGAGCGTGACTGAAGGCAGAAGTTCAATACCTACATTCTGATGTGCGCTTACCTCTATTGGCTAGGGTTGAACGTTAGCCTGTGTTGGGTAAGTCTCTGGGCTAGTGTTAGAACTCTACCTAAGTTAGCTAAGCCTCGAGCTAGTATTGAATTTCTGCCTGTTGGATAGTCTCCAGGCTAGTATTCAGCCTCAGCTTGTGTTGGGTAAGTCTCCAGGCTAGTATTGAAAGTCTGTCTATGTTAGCTAAGCCTCAGGCTATTATTGAACTTCTGCTTGTGTTGGATAAGTCTCCAGGCTAATATTAAACTTCTGTCTGTATTGGGTAAGTCTCTAGGCTAGTATTGGAACGCTACCTATGTTAGCTAAGCCTCAGGCTATTATTGAACTTCTGCTTGTGTTGGATAAGTCTCTAGGCTAGTATTGGAACGCTACCTATGTTAGCTAAGCCTCAGGCTATTATTGAACTTCTGTCTGTGTTGTTTAAGTCTCTAGGCTAGTATTGATACCCTACCTATGTTAGCAAAGTCTCAGGCTAGTTTTGAACTTCTGCCTGTGTTGGGTAAGTCCCTGGGATAAAGCCAGGATTATATCCCCTTTTGGCAACCCTGGTATACATTGAGGTTGTGAGAAACCGTTAACCTAGATTGTCTCCAAAACTGTCAACATGGATCCTAAATTTTTAAGTGCGTCTGGCTGACTGCCTATGAATGTATGCAACTCGCGCACAGGCTATACAAATGGAGCCAAAGCGCTGAAAATTTAATCGTTCACTCTTACTGTGTCTAGAAAAAAAGATTTTTGAAAACTCTCCCCTAAATAGGTTTTTAGTGGGGATGGGGGTTAAATTTGCGATGTAAGTTTATCCTAGATTGGCCTCTTTGTTTGTGTTTGGCAGAATTTGTGTTTGTTTCTTTTGTTGGAAACTTTGACTCTGTTTTCCGTGGTCACTGCCCAACAAAAGACCTAGAGAAGTAACTTATTCACTGGTCACCGCTTCTTTCCCCAATTCTTAAATGCTGCCAACAGACGTTACTCACGCGACAGTTTCTATCGAGTGACTAACCAGACCTGTTGAATTAGTTTTCATGATCTTCGTCTGATATTTTAGAATATCTAAACAGCCTTAAATTGACAACATGTACGTGCACAGATGGGGTAGGGATTTCGAGTGCTGGAGCCCCGCCCTATCCAGTCCTTCCTATCAAAAGTGCCCTTTTAGTCGAAATGCAAAATGTACATTGATAGAAAACACGTTACAAGCTCTTGGTTTTCAGCTACTTGTTCCACCAGCAGAACATGACGTTATTAGAATTAGTGGTGGTGATACTAGTAGTAGTAATAGTAGTAGTAGTAGCAGTAGTAGTAGTATAGAGTTGATGCAGTATATATTATGCATTCATCATTTTCTCACATGTTATGGTAAGTTGTGGTAATAGTATCAGTTAGGTTATTTTATTTTTAGTCTATCTAGTTGAAAATAAGTTGCTTGTTTTCTTTACTTGCATACAAGTTCTTGTCAGGACTATTAACTAGTTTCCTGGTTCAGTCTACTTGGTTTTCAGCCAGAAGAGATGGGGGAGAGGTTTATGTGCGGAAACATCAACTTGGACACCGAGTAATGTTAACGAGAAGAATTCACTCACTGGAATTCAGTTTGCAGAATTTTTTATCCTGCAACGAAATGATCCCGGTGGCAACTACTTACTATCTACACTACGCCCTAGCTAACGATCAGCAACCACAAAATATATCCAAATATATCCAAAAGTTTTCTGTTTGTCTACACGGTATCTCAGAAAGGTTCTCCATGAATTTCATTGAAACTGTGTGGACGAGTCGGCTATGAATTAGAAAAGAAGTTATTAAATATTGGAACTGATCAATACAGATTATCTCCCCGTACATTGTAGTAATCCACCCAGACCACATGATATCTTTGAAATTTCCCCAGTCTGTATACGAGATCTCTCCAGAGGTTTTCAATATATCCTAACGTGGTACCCTACAAATCACCCAGAGAGCGCATACCTCTGCTAATGATGTGCACTTATTTGATCGAAAACAATTTCCCGTCCCCAAATCCAATTACTTCTTCCTTAGCCCATGTTTCATCGTTCCGAAGTTCATGGAAAGTCACTGGAAACTCTCGGAGATATCGTGTGGACAGACAGGAAGACACATATTAGGTAATACATATACCATCCCGACAGAGGTTAGTAAATGAATTTATAAATAAATATGAGGTCTGTCCGGGGAGTATCAGGTCATTTTTAATATCTCGAGAGCCGGCAACGCAGACTTAATGTAATTTGGAAAACAATCATTGGAACCGTATTGCACATACGTTAACAGAAACTCTCCCTTGGGGTATCTCGTTAGGCAGTAAGTCACTATTGGATGAGTTTCTATGGTAAAATCATTATCAATGCATTTGCATTATACATATAATATTCCTATCATTCCAGTAACGCTTGCATTAATTCATGACCATTGACAATACCTATTTCTCATTCAATGCACAACAGACAGAATACGTTCCAACATTTGTTAAAAATATACTTCACTCTTAAGATTGTAATATTTGTTGTTTTCAGGTGAAAATTGACTGAAGCTTAGAGGAGGAATTGTGAAGTAGAGGTAAAGTCAGTGGACGTTGATTAGAAAGGTCAAATCCTTGATTAAACATCCCCATCATCAGTTTTTATCGACCGTTGTAGGGCGTAGACCATCCCCGGGACTAGCCTGTTAACCACTATTCAACGAGGAGACGTTTAGATTATCATTCGAAAATCTATCTTCTGCCTTGGCTCAAACTCGGGCACTAACAACTGCTTTAGACACCAATCTAGTTCACTTTTATAGAATTGCATCTATGAATGCATTCATTTTTAAATATCTAATTTCATGAGCAAAGTTGGAGGAGATATTTTTCTCCCACTTGAATATGTGCATCTTTCAAAGTATTATTGCTAAACCTGTCACAGCACACGGTGAGAGGTGAATAGCTATATGGCTTATTTGAGCCACGTCTGCTGATGACATCTTCGTTGCTTACTTGGTATTAATGATATACTTTTCTTTTATATTCCTAATTAGTCGTGTAAAGTTGAAAGCTGATCAGCAAAGCGTTAAATGTAATTACTAGAGTGCATTTCACCTTTACTTACATTCCTATGTAAATAAACAGAGCAAGTATTTGACAAGTTGGAGGGAAGGTACAATTGGATGACGGCTATTCAAGCGCGACATCTGCTAATGGCTATTACGGATCTATTACTGAAGGCGACAAATAGGTGTGAGAGAGAGAGAGAGAGAGAGAGAGAGAGAGAGAGAGAGAGGAGGGAGTTACAGAAAAGATATGAAGAGTGTGTGAGGGAGAGAGAGAGCGGGAGAGAGGGGGAGAATCAAAGTTGAGAGATGAAAGGTGACAGGAAAGAGAGCAAGAGAGAGAGAGAGAAAGGATAGGAAGTGGCAGAAAGGTTGGAAAGAGTGAGAGGGCTGGTAGGAGGGGATAGAAAAAGAGAGAGAGAGAGTCATGAGAGGCAGAGGAAAAGTGGCAATAAAGACGGAGAGAGGGAGAGGGAAGCGACAGAAAATATAGAAAGAGTGTGAGACAGAGCGGTAGAAAAAAAGGACAGAGAGAGAGAAAGAGAGAGAATCAAAGGTGAGAGTAAAAACAGAAATAGTGAGAGAGGGGGAGGGAGAAAGAGAGAGAGAAGGAAACCGACAGAAGAGAGACGGGGGAAGTGACAGAAAAGATGAAAAGAGTGAGAGGGAGAGAGGGCACGAAGAAGGGGATAAAGAAAGAATCAAAGGAGAGAGGGAGAGAGGAAAAGTGACTGAAAAAGACAGAAATGATCAGGGAGAGAGAGGGAAAAATGTCAGAAGAGAGAGAGAGAGAGAGGGCGGGGAAGGGAGAGAGTAGGATAAAGATTACCAAATGAGAGAGTGGAGAAATAAGAGAGAGAATCAATATAATTACGCTGTTCTTACGGAGGTATCCATTAGTGAGATTAGAGAGAGAGAGAGAGAGAGAGAGAGAGAGAGAGAGAGAGAGAGAGAGAGAGAGAGAGATGGGGAAGGAGAAATGTGACAGTGAAGAGAGGGAAAAAAGAGAGGGTGGAGAGAGTCGGAGAAGAGAGAGGGGAAAATGGCAGAAGAGAGAAAGAGAAGGGGTAGAGATGAGGGGAAAAAGATGAAGAATGTCACGGAAAGAGTAAGAGTGAGAAAGAGTAAGGAGGTCACCAAATGAGACGGTGAACGGATAGAAAAGAGGTACAATGAAACAGAAAGAGGTACATTCTGTCAACTTTAAAAGGGGTGTATCGGGACCTTTTTTATTTAATGTATCGGGTACTTCTTACTCTCATTGTATACTTCTCCCATCTCCTTTTTCGGAGGTAAAAAAAGAAACCCAAATGTGTAATGCACTTTAAAAACTGTTTCTTGTAGAGCAAAGGGTATTGGTGCATTTATATGGTGTTATGTTCCCTTGGTTGGTGATTTATGCATCTTTTATAGTAAACCTTTTCAATTAAGAATGATGTTTTCTTTGAATATCGAGTCGTTTTAGTTGAATGCCTCATCGTCTTTAAAGTGGCGGGAAGCTGTCTTCATGGAATTTACAGTCGCCGTTACATAACATAAAAATGGCTATAAAAATCGTTTGTACCATAACAGGCACGTCTGTTTGTTCTTCACAGAAAGCCTCTGATTGAACGACAATGAAGGGTGTAAGCCTGGGCGAAGCATATGGAGATTTCGGAATGCCAAATCGACAGAATCCACCCTTTGTTTTTGCTGATATAGCCCCCCTCCCCTACCCCGAAAAATAGTGCACATACATCAGCTTGGTTGCAGGAGCTGTCAGAAGAATGTCAAGGTTGACTCCTCTCCCTGGTTTGGAATCAGAGTTGTCCTTCTCCCAGACTGGATGCCATCCAAGTGCTGTAGATCCACGTCTGTCCTGCAATCTAGCCCGTAGCAAGCGAGGGATGGTGGTGAAAAATGGATTCATGCCTTTTTAAAGAGTATTACTGCGAAGTGTTAACTGTGTGTAAAGCCGTCTACGTGGAAAGGCCTAACGGTTCACTATACGGAAAATGGAATCGGCGAACCTAGTTCAAATTCCAGCTGAGACAATTGGTTTTCAAGTGCTCACTTTGTGCTAATGCTCTTGGGAAAGGCATGAATTTATCCCCTCCCCAGCAATGATTAAAGAGCGGGTCGGACTAGGCTTTCTAGCCTTAGTTTTCTCACCCCAGCTATGGGTAAACAGTTGGTAGATCGGTTAGCCTTTATTAACAACCAGTCTAAGATACGATCAATTACCATGTAACCCAGTACAACCTATCTATCGCATGTAAGTAGGAAAAGAGATAGGCATCTTGCCATCAAAAAATGACAGTGTATTCACCTCAGATGTCATAGAGTGAGTACAGAGGAGAGCCACCAAGACCATTTCTTAGGGATAGACATGAAAAATTAGGATAACTTAATCTAGAGACCCTGGAATACAGAAGAAAACGGGCTGACCTATTGAAGGTCTATAGAAACGGGAACAATATATAGAGAGTGAATTCTGACGTTCATTGGTCAAAATTCCCCGATAAGAAAATGCTACTTTATCTATCTGCAATAGAACCAGAAGTCACAGCCATACACTACTAATTCAGACCTCCATTGGTGTTAGAAGAAATTTCTTCTCGGCAAGAGTAGTAAATGCATTGAATAGCCTAAATGAAAAGTCGGTCAAATTCGAGGCTATGAATGTTTAAAAAAAATCTTCAAAAACAATCAAATTTTCTGATATCGGTCATACCAAATTTAACTACTAATTCCATTATTAGTTTAAACCCAATCTAACTAAATTGAAACTGGATTAATGACGCAATCAACTGCTGTCAAGAAAAGCCCATTTTGGATACATATGTTCAAATAAGTTCTCAATCGCCCTGCACTTGGAAATATCAAGACATTATATTACTCTACATTTTCTTGTTGGAGCTCAACAAGAAAAAACCCGGATGTTTTACGCACATACAAAAGGAAAATGAATGAATAAATAAAAGGGAAGATTCCTCTATAATCAACATTCGATAGTTATCTCCCTTAACAAATGTCACAGACAGAAAATACAGACCATCACGCAGTGTTTGATACGAAGTGGATGATTTCTCAGCCAGAAATCAAGGGTCGGCCAATCCATGAGACCTGAACACAAATTCGACTTATACACAAGTACCAACGGATTTTTTGTGACCACCGTAATCGAATGTCGATGAACTGTTGTTTACAAGTTAATAGCTCTATGAACATTTTACTCTCGCGAGACCTGGTTATGTATTTTTCAGTCTTAATTCTTGGCCGTGAGGAATCCATTGCCCGAAATAAATTGAGAGCCATTTATTATTAATCAGATTCATTTTTTCTTATTAGTTTTAACCAAGCCAAAAATGTTGTTTGAATATGGAGTATTGAATAGAATTTGTAACTGACAACCAAAAAAGACTATCTAGGTTTCCTTAGTTTTTAATTGATTCTGGCTGGCTGAAGCAAGAGGTGTGGAAATTTGAACACATATTCTTTATTATGTTAAGAAAAGAACTTTAAAAAAAAATCCCCCAAATGGGTTTTTAGTCAGGGTTCAATTTACGATGTAAGGGTATGTTAAACTGGTCCCTCATTTTGTGTTCACGCTTGTTTTGGCGTTGTTGTTTTTTTTGGTTTTGTTTTTTTGAATTTGCATTTTTTCTCCACCCAACAATTGGCGAGAAAATAGATTTCTCCATTGATCACCCCTTTTCCTATTTCTTTCAATTGATCACCCCAAACATGGCATGCTGCCAAAAGACGTCCGGTTACCTGACAGTTCCTATTGTGTTATTGTAAGTAGGCCTGTTAGTTGTTCGCTTTATTCTCGCCAAAAATGTTGTTTGAATATGGAAGGACGTAATGGATAGTATTACAATGGTGGCCGCTTCAGCCAATCCTATAAAAGGTTACGTGATTTATTAATTAAGTCCTGTTTTGTACTGCGTGTGGACTCAGTGTATTGTTATTAGTAAATGCATCGATTATCTATTTATAGAAATGGGCGCGGTTCGGTATGGCAATCCTTCAATACTTTTTTTTTTATTAGTTCCCACTATCAGCTAACATCTATAATTTCAATGTACGGAAGCCTTGAAAATAAAAATATCGAGATAACCAGTTGCAGGGTCCAATCATACCTTGTTAATCGGCGTCAGAACGTAGACTATATTTTATTACTGTGTACAGCACCTGGTATTCCCAAGACGGTCACCCATCTGGTAATGACTAGGCCCAACGTTGCTTAACTTCGGTGATCATACGATGTTTACTATCTATCACTCATGAGCGATTTCATTTTCACTCCTTTTCGTGGAGACTTCGACCTCTCCTTCCAGAACAAGGCTCAATCCAAAATACTACTGAGACATGAAGCTCAAGATAAATAGAAATCAAGGCTTCTCGGCTACTCAACTGTACTCTTCGATTTATGTACTGAATAATAATTGGTGGGAGATGGTATTAAATTTGTAATAGTGAGAGTACCCAACAACTACAGTCATCATCATCAGTCTTTTATGTCCGTCGTTGGACATAGACCTTCCCCAGGATTCACTACAATTCTCTATTGTAGGCGTTGCAGTGCCAGTATTTTCTGAATTTGTCTAGTTCATCTCTCCATTTTGTATTCTGTTGGCCTCAGTTTCGCATGTGATTTCTGGGGATCCATGTTGTGAGTTGTGATGTCCATCGATTGTCTACCATTCTTGCAACATGGCCTACCCATTGCCATTTAAGTTTTCTAATAGATTCTATGATGTCCCTGACTCCCATTTTCTTCCTTATATACTGCGCTGTCTTGTGATCTCTCCATGTGAAGTTGAGCATGATTCTCCCATGTGTGCGTTGCATGCTTCTCAGTTTGAGAGTCTAAACTGCGTGCCGCGACACTATGGTGTCGCCGATAGTTTCTAGGTGTGTCGCGAAATTAAGTCTAATCTGATTATTTAATTGACTTTTCCATTGAATTATATCTTTTTTACGTACATTCTTAATTATATATTTGGCTCGACTATCAAAATTCGAGTAATGCGTAGCAAGAAATTTCGTCGTAAAAATGTGAGTTGCCAGTACAGGAAATTTAAAAAGCTCTGAACTAGAGAATGGTCTGCAGGACTCACAAACCATGATGCTACAGCAGGCGCCCGAACACTTCTCTATTACAATACTTTGCTGCGAAGTCACGCAGTCATAAAATGCTGATTTAATTAATGAAAAATTATCCACCTTGAAGTGACACCAATCAGTCAGTTAAAAGGCAGGTTTATGTAATTAATTAGTTTCTAATGAAAGTAATTGAAAGAACTGAGTTGGGAGTAATTGTCAGCCCCAATTTATTAATTAACTTGTTTATTAATTTCTTTGTTTTAAATGCCGACAAACGTTCGGTTTTCATCAGGGTTTGATCTCTGCAGAGTCTGACTCCACCCCGCATCCTTCTATTCTGACTGAACATGAATACTGCAACTTGTATGGAATAAATAAACTCATAGGTATGTAAGAGTTTTCCGTTAGGCTCAGTTGGTAAGATAATCGCTTTCCAATCGCGTGGTCATCATTTCAAATCACGGGATGCACACACGCTTGCATGCATGCACACACACACAGGTGCGAGCACACACAAACACACGTTTTGTGGATTTGTGCTACACGAAGCTAAGTTCACTAAGTATGAAATAAAATTAGGAGAAGAGGTCTGCCCCTGGGCTGAAATACATACGTATTTTCCACCGGTCCCTTTAGTTGATGTTCAAGACCAGATCAAGTTTAATAGTTTTAATGCTGATTTTCAAGTCAGTTAAATCTTCCCATGAGTACGATTGGCACAAAAAGCTTAACTTATCTCCGCTTAACCTTATACCTTACTAAGCTGAACTCACAAGTCTCAATAGAGGTACAGATCCGACTCGTGGCTGAGATAGTTGAGTATTTCTTATGTGCTAGAGGTTGGTGTTCGAGACTGGGTCAAAACCAGGATTTCGAATGTGGATTTTCTGGATAGCATGACCTCTCCATTAGGAGGATTGGCTCAACACAATCTTCCCTGCCCCATTTCTTCTTGTTTCGTAATAAGCCAAGCTTGACAAAGGTCAAGTGAATCATAAACTTCAATAATCGTTGGGCGGAGTTGAGATTCATAAATTTCAAGTGGCCATCCGCTGTGGAAGATGACTGGACACTCAAGTGGTCTTAGGAAAGGATGTGGTCACTGGTCAGTGGCATTGAAAGTAGAGCGATCCCACAAAAACCTTTGGGAGGCTGGAACGACGTAAAACAAAGCAATTGCCATTAATTTACATGGGAAATTTTCTTGAGCGTTTCCAGACCCAAGAGACTGAGTTGTCGGGGGTTATTATTTAACCTCTATCATGAAAGGCTAAATTGAACTTACTTACAATAGCCTGTGAGACACCATTGAAGGAGTCGAAGAAAGCACACCCAGAAAGCACTCAGATAGCGCACACCTCTTCCATGCCAACACCATACATTTACTAAAGAACTGAATGAAAATCATTCCATAAATAGCTTTTCGATTCTCCATGTTTCAGAATGTTGTTTATCGCTTCTTGATCGGAGAAAAATATTTCAATCGAAAGAAAATTTCTTGGTTCACCCTGAAATTAATCTTTCTCAACCTAAAAAAAAATTGATTGAGAGCTTCTGGAGATATTGTGTGGACGATCAGAAGGGCGGTCACCAGTGACTACTCGTACATCATTTAACTTCATTAGCAGATTTGAAACAGTATAGACTGGCAGCTGCTGACCCTCTTCATATTTATATGGTTATAACGAGTATTTAATATAGTTTGTTGAATACTCTATATTAGGTTACGGGTGTGGCCTTATACCGTACTAAGCTGAGTTGAGTGAGTGCTGATACAGATTTTCCCTTTTTTTAAAGTCAGGAACTTATAACATTGCGTTGGATACACTTTTCAGGGTGTATAATTCAACCAGTTGGAGGTGGGATGGGGGTGGGTCCTGTCAAAAATCCTAGAACTGGGTGTCGGAGATTTCTACAGACACTGCTAGTCCCTTGAGGTATTTTATAATTCACCAGAAATCCGTCCGTATGCGATAACCCACCGCAAAAGCCACACGAAACAGCCCCATGAAATTGTCTGCGTGTACTACAGAGATCCCAGGGCAGGTTTTTAGAAAGTTATTTTTAAAAAATAACACCTATCCCCCGAATATGTCCTCAGGATTGGAGTGGTGTTGATTTACAATGTAAACGGATTTGTATTGATAGCTAGATAGATGGAAATGAGATGGCATCTAATTTTTTAAAAATTTTTATAAGTGATGTTTTGATTTTCATAATTTTCACTTCCGATCACGGAAAACATCGCTTATCTCTCTCTGTCTCTGTCTGTCTGTCTGTCTCTCTCTCTCTCTATATATATATATATATCAGCCCTACTCCATTGTCTGTTAGATATCTCTCATTTGCTCTCGATCTTTCTATAAGAATGATACAAAGTCTCCACTCGCTCTGAATGTCAATAGGAAATCAGGAGACAGTTTCTCTTAGCTGAACATCTAGTACAAAAATAGCATAAAAAGAATAGTATTTCAATAAAACTAACTTTCTAAAAGCCTGCTGTGGCGTCCTAGTAATACGCGATGAAAATTTCATAAGATCATGTCGTGTGGTTTTTGCGGTATGCTGTCACGGACGGACAGACAAGCGGACTTTTGAGGAATTATAATTAGATTTGTAGATATCACGAAATTCCTCGAAGAATCAAAGCCTGTCTATGATGTAATGCACAATTTATCTCGATGTTGATATAGGTTTATAGAACTCCAGAGCTAATACTTTTAATCATGTTTTAACGATGCTATGGGCTTATATTAATAAAAAATATCTTTTTCAAAAGACGCTGCAAAGAAATTTTGCATCATCTTAGTACCTGGAAGACAGCGTAAAGGTCGATGAGAACCATGGAAAATACGTTAATGGCTGCATAATGGTGCTATGAATTTATATGAATAAAAGCGTTTATCAAAAAAGTTGGAAACGTTAAACATACATCAATAAGCCTCATTTGTTCATTAGGTTTATATTATCCGCGCTACAACGTTCTCTGCACCATTTTTGTTTTTCCTGAAAGATATGAGAAACATACGATACAAGGAAGGGAGGGATAGGAAAACATTGGCCGTGTAGGGAAGTTCTTTATCTTTTGACACATGATAGTTGTTCCTGGCTAACTACAACAAGATCTGAATTAGGTGTAGGCTGAACTTGTGCTGCGAGCTCGCTGTGCAACAACCGTCTCTTGCTTTCCCCCACCCACAGTTATGTTCCGATCGTCTTTCAAGACGGTTCTTCGTCTACGGTTTTTCAAGAACGCATAAGAAATGCAACTGGTATGGTAATTATGCAAGAAACAAGCGAATCTGTTGCTGAACTTTTGATAGAGAAAGAAACAGGAAAACAAGCAGATATAT
>OY735240.1:29729624-29827124 GCA_963457665.1 Thysanoteuthis rhombus | reverse complement strand
TATATATATATATATATATATATATATATATATATATATATAAAGTTCACAGACAGACGTAGATGGTGAGAAAACCCATTCTAATGGTTTTAAATATTACCAGAAGCGAGCCTCTTTTGTTGTCAGTTCGTAGTGTTTCTCTCATACGAATCTCTTAGTTTTCTTTAATTGTTTATTCTATTTACGTTGTCTAGGGTGAGTGATACATTAACCGTGTAATGACGGGAGAGCATTTTAAATAACTTTCTATGTAATATAACCCGATTCATAATTCATTCTGTCGGATCACATATATCCATTTCTCAGTACATAAATATATATGGCCCTGTATCTTTATATCTCCCTCTCTCTCGCTCTCTTTCTCTCCATATAAATCTATCTCAATCTGTTTAATCAACTACCTTATTGCGTCGAAGCTGGAATCGTTTCATTCAGATGGATTTCAGAACCTTCCAGAACATTGGCGTTAGGCCATTGAGTCAAGAAACATTTTTCATGATTAGCAATTATACGTACTAGTTATTATTAATCAACTAATTTCGATAAAATAAAAGTACTTGAAACACATTCACTCACATAATAAATCTGTATGTGATATATATATATATATATATATATATATATATATATATATATATATATATATATATATATATATAATGTGTACTTTAGAGAGTGAGACAGACTCGGGAGTGAAGTTTTTGGTGGTAAGGTTTATTAATCCTTATATGTCAATAGTCCATACATGTTTGGGGATTCTTCCCATCATCAGTGGTGTGTACTGTGTGAGTGTGTCAATATATATATATATATATATATATATATATATATATATATATATATATAGCAAGTGACTACATTACTTAGGAATGTAAAAGTATGTTGCATAAACGGCAACGGTGAAATTAAAAGGTGGAGTAACTAATAAATTGTTTAATAAATTCACAAAAAGTATCGTAGATTGAATAACATGGGTTTGGTTCGGAAAAGAAAATGGAATGATTAATCATGGTCGCACTAGAATAAACTAAATTAAAGCAAAGAAGTAACTGGCCAGGTTAGTCAATAGAAACTGTCATGTGAGCAACGTCCTTTGGCAGCATGCATGCATTAAGGTACCAAGGTTGCAAAGTTATATAAAGGCCGTGCAACCGGTTCTCGAGATATTTAAAACGGCTTGATATTTTCCGGGTAAAACTCATACACCAAGGAACCGAAGACTGAACTTGTACCAGGGCCTCAATTAAGGGCTTTGGAAATATAACTGAAAAAAGAAAAACTGTCTCGTGACAAATGGATTTTTGTAGTATGCAATGTTTGGGGTGATCAATTAAAAAACTTTGGAAAAAGGGGTGATCAATGAATAAGTTACCTCTCTCGCCTTTTGTGTGGCATTGATCACTGAAACGTTCGAATTTTCAAAATGTGAACGCGAATGCTGCCTGACAAAAACAGAGGGATCAATTTAGCAAAAATCTACGTTGCGAATTAAACCCCGACAAAAAAACCTATTCGGGGGGGGGGGTCAGAAGATCAAATCATATTTTTTTAGGCATATTGAAGAGTAAATGCTGAAATTTTCAGCCTTTTACCACCATTGTCGAGGCCTGTGCGCGTGATAAATATTTACACAGCCAGTCAGCCAGACCAACTTGAAAACTGTAGAAACGTGTGTTGACAGTTTTGTTGACAGTTTTGGTTGACGGTTTCTAACTATCGGATGATCTTGTCAAGGCCAGGGGGGAACAGTTTTGGCTATCGTACACAAAGAAAAGAAAATCATCTAGATGATAGATTTGGCGTCCCAGCAGACCACAAGGTGAAGTTCAGAGAGAAAATAACGATATTTATTCTCTATATGGTCATTTAGTTTTTTTTTCTTTCACAAAAAAAAAAAATGATTATTTTGAATGCGAGCTGACAGGCGCTCCCCACTTTGTGAGACTGGTGCAACACAATCTTCCTCTCTGCATTTGCCCCCATTTCACCCGTGTGATTAAGAAAAATTTTGTATCTTGCTCAGTCTGCAGACGTGAGGGCGTTGCCCTGATTCTTCCTCTCTTTAATGCAGTAAGGAGGTGCTATCAGGGTGGGGACGGGTTCTCATTTCCCATGCGACGGTTATTTCATTTATTTATTAGAAGCTGTCAACCAAAACTGTCAGCAAAGGTTTCTTCAGTCTCTAAGTGGATCTGGTTATAAGCTGCACTGAATTTTCTTTTTGTTTTTTTGTGAAACTCCATTCTACATATATTACTAGGTGGGGTCCAATTTCCAGAGTCAGCTTATCTTGAATTGGTCCCTTAATTTTTGTTCACGTTGGCTTATTGTGAATTCATGCTTTTTTTTCTTGAAAGGTCACAGCCTTTCAAAAGTTGAGAGAAGCAGCTTATTCATTGATCACCTTTAACACGTTTTCTTCAAACTGATCGTTCCCAACACAGTCTGTTATTAAGAGACGTTAGTCACCTGACGGTTTCTATGGAGTGACTAATCTTTTTTTTTTTTTGTTTGCTCCTAGACGCGAAGTATATCAGAATTAAAAGTACGTTTGTTCTAAACAAGAGAGGAAAAAGACAGAAGAAAAAATAAGAACAAATGAATTGTCAACCCATATCTCGTTTAAATCCACCAAGGCCCATAAAGAACAGCTTTTTGTGTCTGTCACTGTCTTAGTCTATTTACACAGACATACGCGCGTGCGTACGAACAAACACATACAGACAAACACTGACACACGCACACACGCACACAGAGACATACTCTTAACAAGAAACATCATCTCTTGCACACACATTCATATGCACTCGCTTATACACATTCACTCTCGAACTCATATACAATCAACCGCTCACACACAGACAAAGAGAGAGACTCACACTCTCATTAATGCACATACACACACACACACACACACACACACACACACACAAACGGATACATGCACATATGTACAACAATACATTCTCTCTCTCTCTCTCTTACACAAGCACTCACTCTCAAAATCTCACACACATCCATGCATACTCACTCACACAATGACATAGACACACTTGCAAACACACACTCACTCACACATACACTTATTCACAAAGACACACACATTCAAACACACACTCACACATACACACACACACACACACAAGGAAATGAGCCTCTCCTTGACGCCAAGAATATCTTATTATTTATAGGAATGTTTTGACGTCAGGACGATAATCGGTGCAAAATTTCACTTTTCCTCTCTTTCTTCCTCTCGTTTTTGTTTCTTCTTTCTTTCCTTCCTTCTTATTAATCATATACTACGGTATTGTTCTTACACTGGCTACGGCATCAGTCGTCTCTATTTGGGCTTCCCATACCGCAAGTTTCTTTTGGCTTGCAATATGTCAAATGGACTTGGAGGAAACAAGCGTCCGAAGTGGCGTCTCTCACTTCATCATGTTCCTCTGCACACGTATACGATTCACGGCGTTTCCAACTGAACATGGTCTCCCTGTTCATGGGTGATCACAAACAGAGCCGGGTTCTCGAAAACGCACGAACGAACGAACGAGAAATCATGAACTCATATGGCGATGTCCGCTCGTTCAAATTATGAGAATATGTTCCTTGAGTCGGTGTTAAAGGTATTCAGAGTAAAATTCTATTATTTTAGTAATGAAGTGAAATGGGCAAAGTTGGTATAGAGATACGTCGCGGTGGAAAATGGTTAAGATCGGATCGGCTGGGAGGTCGGCGAAATGATAACGATCTTAGGGAAAAGGAGAGAGAGAGAGAGAGAGAGAGAGAGGGGGGCATAGAGACCGGGACCAGAAGCATGACCAGTTAGGGGCGCTGGCGTCAATGAGCCTTGGACCACGTGCGTCCAGGGGTTTTATAGAGATCGTCTGAGGAAGTGACGTTTTCGATATCTAGCTAAAAGAAAAGTTTCGTATTTAATTCCTAACTAAAAGGATAGGGGGCGCTACAGTAACAAAAAATAATAAAATAGAGAAGGTTATGATTGTTTTAAACCTTTCAGTTGCTCATTCGTGTACTTTTTCTAAGATGAATTCCCAAAGGTTCCTTTATATACCTGAGAAGTGGGGAAACAATAAATATTGAAAAAGAAGAAGTTATGATTGTTTCAAATCCTTTTAGTTCGTTGCTCAGTCGTGTATTTTTCTGTGATGAATTTCCTAGCCTTCCTTTATACATTCGAGAAGTGGAAAAACCAACCATATAGAAAAAAAAGAAAATAGAAAAGAAATGATTGTTTTAAATCCCCTCATGACTTCTACGCTACCCTGTATTTTACGTTCTGCATTTTGATCTTTGGGAAGTTGTTGAAGAATATGAACAGACCCAAACCATTATCTTAAATATATCATTCTTGTTTTAGAGCAATGCTAGGGATAACGCTAGGGTTAAAGATATCATAAAAATGATAAGGCAGCAAAAATAGAGATGGGCTGGACACTTGGGAAGAAGAGATGACAACGTATTGACAACTAAGGATTAGCTGATTGGTGCCCAATGGGAAGATGAAGGCGATAGAAAAAGTCCAGGCATAAGACGGAGAGATGGCCGGTAACACATGGCAGAGATCAGGGCAATCGCAGTCGTCATGGAAGTAGATGGGAAAGCAGTAGACTTACACAGACTTGTCCAGCATCAGACTTACAATGGCTGCTGCTGCTACTGATAGAGATATTTTTCTTGAATCTTTTTGTTTTTACTACATTCACTCTGAGAGAAACTTGAAACTCGACCTTTATTACAATCAGTCATTAAGCAATCTTACTTTTGATTAAAAAATTATAACTATAGAAAAACAGTTTATCCCTAAAGATACAAACTTCATGTATATATAGATAAATTGATATATATATATATATATATATATATATATATATATAGATAGAGAGAGAGAGAGAGAGAGAGAGAGAGAGAGAGAGATAGGGAGATAGGCTTCCCACGCTATCAGAAAGCAGAGAGTTCCTGCGAAATCTCAAATGACGTAAACATTTATATGGGAAGATTTTTTTTGCATTCCCACACCTTAAACACAACATTCTTCCCTGTCTGACAATTTTTACGGTAAGCGTAAATAAGCTTTGCGTAGCTTCACGGTCTCAGGAGAGCGGACCATTAAAGACGAGACGGGCAGAGGTGTTGCCCTGTGGAGTCAAGACCAGGAGTCTCAGGGTTCGCCCAGAGTTTTAAGACCAAACTCGTGTCTCTGCGACAAGAGTTGCGAAGACAAAGAGAATTTTTTTTGAAGTTCCTTCCCACACGCTTATGTGTGTGGTATCTCCACGTTAAAAACCGTTTCTGTGCCTCACTCTTTCCTCGTAGGGGTCAAGATTAATAGGATCTCTCGGAGGCTCTCCAAATACCTTGGCAAGAACGTTGGGAACAGCTAACGAAAACTCTTAACTGATAAACCGCTAACAATTTAGCAGAATCAAAGATAACCACTAAACGGTAACCTTTATTATATGAATTTCGCAACGATTCGATTTTTGTTGTTGCTCGAAACCCCTTAAACAGACCGAGAGATCAGGAATTCAGATAAGTTGTAGCCTAGACGTAGAACATTAAATAAAGTGTATCTTGAATGTAAACTAATATTTGATTACATTTGTTCATTTATTTCATTTATATACATCGTGGTCATCACCTAATATTGGCATGCTATAACTTTTTGTAAAGCTCTACGTCTAAGCCAAAAGACATTAAATTAATATCAGCCCTCTAGGTCTGTTTTCAAGGGTTTGGGAGTAAAATAATCGTCATTCAGTGCGATCACCCTCAACTGATAACCATACAAAATGCTCAAAAGGTAATCATACTCAACATAACAGAAAAATCGCTAGATAGCACAGTATATTGGAGGAAAATAAGAATCAGTGGTATTATGGAATACATTAGTGGAGCCTTAATGGCTGAGGACTGGTCATGTAGCAAGAATGTCAGACAACCTATGGGCATCACCATTCAAAAAGTGGATCCCCGAAGATCTTATGTGACCAGCAGAAAATAAGATGCCATGAAGGACTAGATCACCGTTCAAATTTGGCTCTACTGCAACTTCCAGGTCGCGGACGGGATAAAAAAATACAACGAAGAAGCTGATGGCGATCCTTAAGCTATTTTTCCTCGATGTTGAATGGCTGGATAATTTGGGGGATACACTTAGTGAATATAGTGAAACCTATAAATGGGTACTCTGTCATCTTTTTATAGAAAGTTAATTTGCTCTGAAACCAAAAATAGCCAGATTTGATTGTTTCTTGTAGAACATTACACATTCAAAACGGTTTCTTATCTCATGGCATTAATGGCCAAACTCTGCGACATCAAAATTCTGTGGCTCCGAAATATGAATACGTTGTTGTCCAAAAATGAACACACCCCATACGAAAACATATTTTTGGCTACAGAATTTATATGCTGTAACGTTTGGTCAAAATGGTATCTGTTTTGATTGCGTTATGCTCCAAAAGAAATGATAAAATGTGGCTTGTTTAGAAGAAAATTAACCTTCTATTTTAAAAAAGTGGTAGGGTTATAATCATTTATGGGCGATACGGTAGCTATACCAGATAACCTCAGGTTTAAATTGGAGTAAGACGGAACATACGGCCAGCTATTCATGGCGTTCTTTCGAGGTTCGACGCCCTTCCATACAAAGAATTGAAATGGCAGTGACCTAGACGATAAGATTACAGTTGCATCTTTCTTCTCAATGCCTCAACTATTTTCAATGGCTTCCCTCAAATTCCATTAAGCAGACGATATCCGTTCACCATTCTAACTTCCCGCTCATTATAAACTCCCCAGAGTTTTTCCTTTCATTCAATAATCCAAATATAGGATGTTCCTGACCCATCTTAATTCCTACATTGTATTCAAACAAGCCAGGCTTCTGATACTTTTCCGACCGAAATATTTTCGCGTTGAATTTTCGCAACTCTCTCTGAGGAACTGAGAACGGCATTATTTTCCACAAATTTTGAACTTCAAAAAATCTTGATGCGAATTTATTTTTCGAAAAATACATTCGCAAATCAAAACAGAAAAACCCCATTTAAGATTGACCTTATTGAATCTGCCTACAAATAATTCAAGTTAGGGTTAAGAGTTAGTATTAGGATTTTTTTTATCAAATAATCCAAATACAGGATGTCCCTACTTCACCTATATTCCTAGATTGTATTTAAACAAACCTGGTTGTTGAAGGGTCAAGTTCCACTCCTATCTATTTCTTATTACGACTGAGTATGATTATTGCAACTTTTTATTGTATATATAATGAAAAATTATATTTTTTTAGTATAGATGTATATATTTGAAGGAAATTGCCCTAACGTATTTGTGGTATAGATTTTAGTAGATATGTAAGATGTGTCAGTTTGGCTCAGTCGGTAAGAGAATCAGCTACCAATCAAGTGGTCGAGATTTCGAATTAGGTTAGGGTATGTTGATTTTTTTTCTTCTTTGGTGAGGATCATTCTTGTTCTTGTTATGATAGAAGAACTAGCCAACTTCGGTTTCATCCTGGTAAAAAAAAAGATACCCTTTATGGATGGTATAGACGTTCGCATAGAAAGTGAAGGCAGACAGGCTATTAATTATCCAACCCGACCAGATCGTGCCTCCTCATCAAGGGCAGGGGTGGAAGTTGAAACCCTATAGGGCCCAGAGGTTACGAGGACACCTGGATATATCTCCCCCAACGAATATATTTTCTTTCTTGGAATTGTGTATGGATTCGCCTTAAAATTTGATCACCCCATCCTCAACTCCATCGCCTGCCCTTCTACAAAACTTCATTGGAATCCATTCTGTACTCTCGTAGATATCATGTGGACAAACAGACGGAAATACAAGCATATAGAGTATCGCACACAAATAAGCATACCCTGAACAATTTTTAGAAAGATTTAAGGATGGCTAGCCTTCGGCAGAGCAAGCTCGACCTTCAAAAACAAGAAGATCCCATTAATCCTAAAAAGAAGGGTATACTACTAATATATCCCCCCGATAGTTACCTATGAAGCTGAAACATAGAACCTATCCAAGAGACAGACCTGAAAACTGAGAACCATGTAACGTGCACGTAAAAGAATCATGTTCACCCTCACTTGGAGAGATCACTAGACAACACAATGTATGAGGGAAAAAGCAGGAATCCGGGACGTCATAGAATCCACCAGAAATCTAAAATGGCAGTGGGTTAGTCATATTGCAAGAATGATAGACAACTGATGGACATCATGACTCATAACATGGATCCCCAGAGATCACATGTGCAACAGAGGCCGACAGAATACAAGATGGAGAGACGAACTAGACAGTTCAGAAGTTATTGGCTCCGTGACGCCAACGATAGAGAAAAGTGGCAATCGTGGGGAAAGTCTATGTCTGACAACGGACGATAAAAGACTGATGATGATTATGATACAATCAAGCAAATATCATCAGGCATTATTACTTAACTCTACTGCATTGAAATCCTGTAACCGAAAATATTAATTTTCAGCAGTCTAATAACAAAAACACCCCAGCGAGAGAAGTTCTTTAAAATCAATATCAGGTGTGTCTGCCATTAATTTCCACTGCTTGTTGTAGTCTTAGTGACTTTGACCTCACAAGATTTACGCAAGCATTCACCGGAATGTGTTTCCCCTCTGATAGAATACAGTCTTTCAAGTGTCTTGTCGGATGAACGTTGTTTTTCTATTTTCCGTTTAAGTACATTCCTCAAGTGCTAAATAGGATTCACGTCCGGTGACGGGCTAGGGCAAATCGAGAACTTTGAACTTTGAGCTTCTTCAGACACTTTTGTCTTTTTAGCGGAATGTTTTGGATCATTGTGATGCTAAAACGTACCTCTTCTTCCCAAGCATTTGAGGCAACATGTTTTCTTAGAATATTTTGGCCTAATCTTCTGCATTCAAGATCCCGTTGATGGAATGCAGCTCTCCAGTACCCTCTGAGCTCATACAACCCGAGACCATGACATTTCCATCACCATGCTTAACTGATGAAGCCAAATATAGATTCGAGCCATCAAACTTTAATTGGTTGATTTTAGTTTCATCTCAATACAATATGCTGTTCCAGAACTTGTAATTCTATCTTTATTTGAATGAGTCTATTAGTGGCTCGATGTCACTAGCAGTTGTTACCGATATAAACCTATCTTATTCAGGGCACGTTTGATAGTTGTTATTGAAACATTCGCAGTAAACACTACTTTGCTTTATTAGCAACACTCGCAGGTGATTCTCTTGGGTCTTCATTGACCGATCTCCTGATATGATGAATGGACCTTAGGGTCAGCTAGCATGGTTGATCTAGTTGCGTCTGTACACCTTCGACTTTTCCAATGTTCTTGTAATTTGTACAAGTTCGGTAACAGTATTTTCATTTACCAGCAGCTATTCTTTCTAAATTTATCATCAGCATCAGTCTTTTAACGTCCGTCGTTGGACATAGACCTTCCCCTGGATTCGCCACAATCCTCTATCATAGGCGTCACGGAGCCAGTATTTTCTAAATTTTTCCAGTTCATCTCGCCATCTTATCTTTTGTCGGCCTCGTTTTCTTATGTAATCCATGTTGTGAGTAATGATATCCATTGGTTGTTCGTCATTCTTGCAACATGGCCTGCCCATTGACTTTTAAGTTTTCTAATAGATTCTGTGATGTCTCTGACTTCCGTTTTCTTCCTTATATACTGTGCTGTCCTGTAATATCTCCATGTGAGCTTGAGCATGATTCTTTCATGTGCACGTTGCATGCTTCTCAGTTTGTAGGCCTGTCTCTTGGTTAGGTTCAATGTTTCAGCTCCATAAGTGACTATTGG
Organism: Thysanoteuthis rhombus; assembly: GCA_963457665.1. Classification (NCBI taxonomy): domain Eukaryota; kingdom Metazoa; phylum Mollusca; class Cephalopoda; order Oegopsida; family Thysanoteuthidae; genus Thysanoteuthis; species Thysanoteuthis major. The sequence continues at coordinate 29,817,268 of OY735240.1, read as the reverse complement.
GAGAATGCATTGGTTGTATACTCTTCTTTTTAGGATTATTAGCATCGACTTGTTTTTGAAGCTTGAGCTTACTCTACCAAAGGCTTTCCATCCTAGGGTGATTCTTCGCTTGATCTCTTCCTCTTTCGTGGGTTTTCGTGGAGATTAACTGTCTTAGGTAGACATAGTGGTTTACTTTCCCCAGTTTTGTATCTTCGATTTTGACAGTTATGTCCTTATTCTCAATGTGATCGTTGCACATGGTTTTCGTTTTACTGAAGTTCATGTGTAGGCCAACTCTTTCATTTTCTTCATTTAGTTCAGCTAGCATTCGTTGGAGGTCGTGTAGGTTTTCTACGAAAAGGACGATGTCGTCTGCAAATACGTTCCTTCAAATCATGAGAGTTCTTTTCCCATTTCTAAGATAAACGTCTGTACTCTGAAAGCTTTGTCTTGATAAAAACTATTCAAACGTTACATACACTATCTATATTAAGTTTTATTCAATTTCCTCGCAAGAAAAATATCAAGTTCGCTTTGAAAATATACTTACTATGTAGAATGAAATTAACTTCTTTCGTAGGATTGTGCTAATTTTTGGACCGTACGACATTCATGTTTTTGGCAACAGATTTTCACTGCTGTTGAATTCGGTAATAAATAATACCTGATGATGTACGTGTTTATTGTATAATGATCCAATAAAAGCAATGAAATTCTGGTATGTTTCGTTCAGAAGAAAAATAACTTTTTATTTGAATAGATTGGTAGGGGTATATTTATTTATGGGTAACACTGTGCGTACACCTCTCCAATTTCGTTGGCTTGAATTATTTACTTCCGCTTTTCACCAAGCTACACGGTCGGACAGTTGACACGTGCTGTCAAGTGATTGATTATTTTCTCGGGGCATTTGCAGATGTTTGACATTTTTATTCCTTATATATTCACTTCTCAGGGTAGGGACAGGATTGTTTCTTTGTAATTGTGACATTTCTCTTTTGTTTTGAATCAGATCAGACTGACTACAGAAAAAGATCCAAATAAAACCATCTAATTCATTTTAATTTCATTTATTCATTTAAAAAAAAAAAAAATTTTTTCCATCGCCAGCGAAAATGTGTGAAATATGAAGTCTGTCTAGAAAGTAATGAGGCTGACTGTGTAAAGATGTTTATCATCAACTTGATTACAATTCAACTTTATATTCTTAAAAATAGTTCCCTTTGGAAGCTACACACCGACGATAGCGTTGTTCTCACGTCTGAAAACAGTGCTGGGAGTCTTTATCCAACACTGCCTTGAGTTGGTTCGTCACCACCTGCTTGGTGTTCTGAACAGTTCTCAAATGGTGACTACGGATTTGAGTTTTGATTTGAAAACAAATGATCCAGGTTCCCACAAACATGCCATAATAGGTGACAAACCATAGATTTAGGAACTGTTGAGAACACCCAACAGGTCGTGACGAACCAACTGAAGGCAGTGTCATTTAAAGACTTCCAGCGTTGTTTCCAGACGTGGGAACAACATCTTCCTCGAAGTGTGGCTTCCCAAGGGAACTATTTTGAAGGGGGTGAAATTGATTTATAATTGAGTTGATATTGATTTTTTTTTAACACTATAGATCTCATTACTTCCTAAACAGACCTCCTACATGATGTGGGTAATATTTAAATCAATAGTATTATCCTAAGTTTTAATTAAAGATACCAAGTAATTGAATAAACAAATTGACCTTATAAACCATATCACATGATGCTAAATGGGTGATTGTTACCATCTCTGCGTTAAATTCCAAACATTTTTGCGTTAGATTTCACTGCACTCTTGTTCCCTGGGAACCTCAGTACGGCATTTTCTTCACAAGTTCTAAATTTTCTCTTATCACAGATTTGTCACATTTTAGCCTTATCTGCAAATTCATTTTTCGAAAAATTAATTCTCAAATCAGAGCAGAAAACCTGACCATTTAAGACAACAATCATTAAAATTTAACCTACAAATAATATAGGTTACCTTTTAGGGGTAGTGTTTAGGGTTAGGGTTAGGGTTAGCGTATAGGGCTAGTTTTAGGATTAAGGTTATATTAGTAAATTACGGATCAAATGAAAGCAGTGAACTCGTCATTACCGCGTTAATAGTTTATGCTTTACGTTTTGAATTTAACCAACATTTTCCGAAAAAATAAAACCCATTTTTACTAACAGATACATGATTACGATATTTAAATGCTTTTATCTTTTTCTTTGCCTTTGTGGATTGTGATATCTGATCCCCTTAGAAACTCAAAAGTAGAAGAAATTTGGTGTTACCCAGGAGAATAGTGAAAAAGGGGTATCTTAATTCAATATGGCTGCAATGTTACGTTTTGGCTACTTAAAGGTCATCTATAGAAAAAACAGAATCAGGCTTTTATCCTTAGATAGATAAGGAGAGAGAAATCAGAACAGTATTATCAGATCAGTATTATCAGTGTGAGCACGAAGGTCACACGATTATTATTCAGTTATCAAACAGATTTTCATTGTACAAACCATGGTTCCCCAAAGATCACATAAGAAACTGAGAGCGACAGAATACAAGATGGAGAGATGAACTGGACAGATTCAGGAAATACTGGTTCAGCGATGCCCATGGCAGAGAATTGTGCCAAATCCTGGGAAAGGTCTATGTCCAACGACTGACATTAAAAGACTGATGATGATGATCAAACGGATTTTTCTGCATCCTTAAAGTCAAGGAATCGTACGGGTAAACATGCCTACGGTTGCATTAGAATACGTGGAACATTTAATGGAGATGTGTTATGTGGTTCCTAAGTTGTGCTCTTACATACTGACGGACATTTAGTGAATTATACTATGATCTCAAAGTTTCCAAGTACTTTGTAACTAATGGTTCGGCTTTTGCCATAAAAGTGACAAACGCTGGAAAAAAAGATCTGTTAAAAAAGATTGAATGATGAAACGAATGTGACCGAAATAAGATAGAGTGTGAAAAATTACCTTGGGAAGAAAAAAAGAAAGAGGTTGAAAATAAATAAACGAAAATCATTGAATATATAAATAAAACTAGATAAATAAACGATGCAGGGAGGGGGTTGTATAAGGAACTCTTTTAAAAATGACATATCACCAGTCTTTATCTTTGATAGCGTGCAATGTGCTTGGATAGGCTCCAGGGAGAATAAGACTCGCAAATGCTCTAATAAATAAGAAAATCACTGAGGCAGACGACTGCCTATCATGTCACTCCTATCAACAAATGCTAACTATATGGACACGGCTCAGTTCACATCGATATCCTTCATATATATAAATTTATGTGAAGGCCAACTTTTTTGTTGGTTTGTTGGCTTCTGTCGCGCTAAAGCAAACATAGGGAGAAGACGTGGGTAGAGCCAGGCTTGTGTGTGTGTGTGTGTGTGTGTGTCTTTATCACTACTACTACTGCAGCTCCTGCTGCTGTTGCTGATGATGTCTTCATAGAAGGAAGAAAACAAATATAGGCATCACTGATTTCAGATGAACTGAACTGATGTTTTTCTCATATAAAAAAGAAGAAATTCTTTTTTCACCCAATTCAGTGGCCTTATTATTTTAAAACTATGCCATGTTTTCAGTCACCAATTAAAACATTGGAGAAAGGGGTGATCAATGGATAAGATACTCGCACTTTGCTGGGTGGTGATCAATTAAAAAGTCTGAATTTTCAACAAAAAAAAGTGTGACTGCTGCCGAATACAAATTCGTCGAACATAGACCTTCCCCGGGATTAGCCACAATTCTCTGTCATGGGCATCGTGGAGCCAGTATTTTCTGAATTTGTCTAGTTCATCTCTCCATCTTGTGTTCTGTCGTCCTCGGTTTCTCATGTGGTCTCTGGGGATCCATGTTGTGAGTTGTGTTGTCCATCAGTTTTTCATTCTTGCAAAATGGCCTGCCCATTGCCATTTTAGTTTTTTAAAAGTTTCCATGATGTCTCGGACTCCCGTTTCCTACTTCATGTACTGTGCTAGTAAATACCAGCTAAAATTGTTACTACCTTTTTTTTTGGTGCTCAAATGTTTAGCAAAAACATATTCATAAAACCTGTTCCTGAAATAGACTAAAACGAGGCAATCCTTGCTTGAACGGGTGTACATTTATATAATTTGACCTTGCGTAAAAAGAAATCGTCATTTTTTACGGATACTTTGCTTATGTCAGTTATGATTGTTATCTGGACACGTGGGAATTCCACGAGTGTTGACACGATTATCAGTTTTTCCATTCCTCTGCTTCGCTTCTATTTTCTAATCCACTCCCTTATCCTTTATAATCTCCGCTGTCTGTTAATGCTTTCATCAAAAAAAACATAAAAACATCGATTAGTTTCATATGCGAAGAAGAAATAGAGAATGCAGTGATGATTTTCTATTGCATCCTCTCTACAATCATTCTCTTGCTCTATTCCCCTAGCCCCTCACCCACTAAAGAATTTCAATGCATCACAATTTTTCTTCACGTGTTTGTGTCCCTCCCACGCATTTAAATCTTTCGCTGGTCGAATCCATTAGTAAAAAAAATTATCTAATGGCAATGGGCTGGTCATGTTGCAAGAATGGCAGACAACTGACGGACATCACGATTCACAACGTGGATCCCCAGAGATCATATGCCGAACCGAGGCCGGCAGAATACAAGATGGAGAGACGAATTAGACAAGTTCAGAAAGTGTTGGCTCCGCAACGACCATGATTGAAAAGTCTGGCGAATTCTGGGGAGGGTCTATGTACAACGACGGACAATAGGAGACTGGTGGTGATGATGATGATGATGATGATAGTCATGCACCCCCTATATACACTGAGCCCCACCGATAAGAGTTGGGCATCGAGTGATTTTACTTGCCAACAATAAAACAAACGCTACGTTATCTTTATTATCTTTGTATATTTTTTTGAGAAATGGAAATAAGACATGGACGTTTCCTGTCTCCGCTATTCGCCGTCATATTGTGAAAAGGATCTTGCAGCTGTTGGAGTCATAAGCATGGAATACCCATACAAAATACATATATACACACATGCTTGTGTACACTTACGCATGCCACACCTAACACGTATACACATACACTTTTTTATGCGTACATACGCATATACATTAGTATGTGGGCACACGCATACTTGTGTAAGATGAGATCCAAAATATCGGAGATTTTCCCATCATAGGTGCCTCTTCTTTTATTTTCTTCTTCTCCTTCTTCTTTTTCTTCTCCCTTTTTTCTTTGTTTCTTTGTTTATCTCTTCCTTTTTTCCCTTTTCTCCTTCAACTCATTTTCCTTTTTCTTGTTGTCGTTCTTCACTATTTGCTTACTTTTTCTTTTTTCTTCTTCCCCTTCTTTCTTTCTCTCTCCTTTTTCAACTTTTTCTCCTTTTTTTATTATTTTTCTTCTTGTTGCCGTTCTTTACAATTTGCTTACCTTTTCTTCTTCTTCTTCTTCTTCTTCTTCTTCTTCTTCTTCTTCTTCTTCTCATTTTACGGTCCCTACCTCGATAAGGCCTACCTTAGTCCAAGCAAAAACGTTATAAGACCCGCAGACATCAGTTCATTCCTCTTCTTTTACATCGAACTATATTAATGAACAATATTTTTCTTATCCACCTCAGTCAAATAAATACATATACCATATTACCTAAGACGCACTTAGATCAAAATATTTCCGATGCCCGGACTATCAATTTTTAGTTTTGACAAATCAAACAAGATTCAGGCATTTTCTTTGAACTATTTCCAATCTATCAATATTTTTTATGATACAGGCTCGAAGCAGGAGAATGATACACAAGCAAACTTTCTATCACCACAGCGCACATCTTCTTTGCTTTAATAGGTGTTAAGTCTTTAGTCAGAAAAGAATCCCTTAATTGCACCAATCTGCTCACTAGTTTTCTTACAAATGTCACTAATGTGTTTCGGGGGGTGGGGTATGGTTTCCGATACATCTCCCAGGTCTTTTTAGTATTCCATGAATAATCATATTTCTTGGATATTTTCAACGCCACACTCAGATTCCAGAGGCCGAGTTCTTGTAACACACGAGACTTTACCTATTGACAACGTTTCAGTGTTTCAAAATCTTTACTAGTAAATACATGTTTTTACTGTTTTGCTAACAGTATTCCTCAAGTTGTATTTGTGGCAGAATGTTAACTTAGTAATTTGAATCGCTAACGCAAGGTATTGTCAACTAGAAGTCTTGTGTTAATTCTTGGTAAAAACGAAATTGTCACATCAGTAACAGTGGCAGCAGTAGTAGGAGTTATTTTATCATCAGCAGTGAGAAGATGGAACACACGTACACGTAAAGCAGAAAAGCCAATTTTGTGTTCGTATGTTCGCTTTACCTTTTCCCACTCTTTCTGTTTGTTATGTCGCAGTTGGACTGTAAGTTGGCAGATTGAAATAAAGACTAATTTACCAGTATCGTAAAAATATGACAGCATGTATAAAATACATGGATATCTAAATCGTCACGTCTTATTTTTTTTTTTTTTTGCTGACCATAATTTTGCATAAGTTTTCTGGGGATCTACGCTGTGAGGCTATCTGACATTCTTGCACCATGGCCTGCCCATTGCCATTTGAGTTTTTTTCTTAATTGATTCTATGATATCTCTTGAATCCTGTTTTATTTTGCTTTTTGATTTTTTATTTGACTTGTGATCTCTCCATCAAGCCTGGGTAAACGAGGAAGGTTTGGCATGGGGCTTGCAACTCCATGCCAGCTGAATGATTGTGACCCTATGCTCCACAATGAACCTACAGGTATAAAAAAAAATTACATATTTATGTCAGGCAAAACTCATGTGGTTTTCCTTTCTTCTTTCCAGGGCGGTGGTGACAAATGTGGTATCTGTCAGAAGACTGTGTACCCTCAGGAGAAGGTGGAAGCTGGTGGAATCAAATTCCACAAACTTTGCTTCAAGTGTTCTGAGTGCAAAATGTCTATGAAGTAAGTAAAGCATTTTCCTTGTAATCACACACACACACACACACACACACATACATATATATATATATATATATATATATATATATATATATATATATATATATATGTTCGTTTTGTGTATATAGCTCTATCGACTTTGTTAAATATTGAGCACAATGATTAAACATCTACAACGGATAAAATCTGTCTTTGTTTGTTGGATAGTGTAATATATATATATATATATATATATATATATATATATAATATATATATATATATATATATATATATATATATATATATTTTTACATATTTTGGACCATTGGTGACAGTTTAGTATTTCTAGAGCTCTGCTCTAGACGAATCTAGATTTCAACGTCGGAACTATCATCACGATAATAAAAAGTTTCCAGCTTTCATCATCATCATCGGTCTTTTATCATCCTTCGTTGGACATTGACCTTCCCCAGGATTCGCCACACGTCTCTGTCGTGGGCATTGCTGAGCCAATATTTTCGGAACCTGTCAAGTTCGTCTCGCCATCTGTCTGATATTCTGCCGGCCTCAATTCCACATTTGATCTCTCGGGATCCGTATTGTGAGTTGTGATTTCAATCGGTTGTCTGCCATTCTTGCAACATGACCAGCCCATCGCCATTTGAGTTTCCTAATGGTTTCAATGATGACTCGGATTCCCGTGACTTCCATTAATACACTGTGTTGTCTTATGACCTCTCCATGTGATGTTGGGCATGATTCTCTCACGTGCACGTCGCATAGTTTTCAGTTTGGGGGTCAGTCTCTTGGTTAGGTTCCACGTTTCAGCTCCACAGTACGCTTTGGTTGAATACTCTTTTTTGTTCCTAAATAGACTTACGTAGCCTTGATCTTGACCGTTAGCCTAACCCTAACTCATATCCTTTGTATTTAAATTTAATGGAATATATTTCTAAATTTTCTTCTTTCGTTTATTTCTTGATCAACTTATCGAATCACCCGAGCCCCACAAATGGCCTACCCAGCCAGTCAGCCAGTCCAGTAGGCGACAGAATCTTCTCTCTGCTCACCTATCTATGTATATGTATGTGTATTTACGCTTCTCTGGTACTCCTGGTCACATTTTTGAGGCTACAACCTCAAACATTTACACGAGTAAACCGCTGGGCATCTTCTAAAAACGTTTTTTTTTTTTAAATTTGATCTAAATATTTTATGTGCGTTTTCATTAAAAAAAAAAAAGAGGGCTTCTATAACCTAATTGTTTTTATTTCCTTCAATACGTTTTTTCAATTTCTCTTTTTTCTTTGTAGTCTCAACAATTACGCTCAGGCCGATGGCATCCTGTATTGTAAAAAACATTACCAAGATATTGTGGTGGCCAAAAATACACAGACTCCAATCCTATAACAGCTCGGACGATGACGTCATTAACAAAATGGCGACCGCCTCACATTTCGGAGAGAGGTGATGAAAATGATCATTTTTACGAACAAAATTCTAATTTAAAAACCCATGGAATATCGAGAGAAAAAGTTGAGAAAATGGAAGCGAAAAATTTAGAGTCTAAGTTGAAGAAAAAAAAAAAAAAGAAGAAAATTATGCGAATATAAAATGACGTAAATTAATTAATTAAAACTCTGGCAGAAAATGACACACCCAGGCACGAAAACACGTCATCGAAATTGAACGTAACAATTATGGAATTTCAATTTTCGTCCAAATATCTGGGATGAGGAATTATCATTTTAATACGCTGATTTACTGGGATTAGCGTCCTTATCTGGGTTCTCATAGTCACAACGTTGGTTGAGCGTATCTAGTAACCTAACTGGTGGTTGTGAGGTTAATCCCTGTGCCGGGCTGTGAAACAAGTCACGTACACTGAAACGAGAAGATACGTAACTGCCTATATTATTATTGTTCAGTATTGTAACACATTCTGTGAAACAAATTGAATAAAACAAGATAGAAATAAGGTATCACTATAAGTCATTCAATAATGATAAAAAATACTTCAATAAGACTGAGTCTCGTACATATACAACAACAAAAAAAGACAGTTTATTGTAACTCTTGTTAAATCGTGAAGCATCTTCGTGGCCAATTAGTAACGGCCGCCGGTCGTGAACTAAATGGTAATGAAAAAACAGGTTCGATTCTCAGCAGAGGCTCACACTCTTTTTCTGTTGAAGCTACTGTTCGTTGCCAAATAGAAACGATGGCCTGAACTACAAGTTGCATTCAAAAAACTAAAATTAAGATGAAAGTGAAAATTAGTCAAATCTATAAAAATTAAAACAGAACTGTCTATGTAGTGATTTTTAAACAACCAAGATAAGGATACTAGTTTCTGTAAACCAGTGTATAATAATGAGTTTTAAGTTTTCCTTTTCATTTGTCCGATTTTTAATTCTAAATCTTTTTTTTTTCCTGTTTTCTTTTTGAATTTGGCTTTGGATGTAGATAAAAAGGGGGTTGGGTGGGTGTAACTTCGTTCAACGCTTCTTACAAGTATTCATTTTAAAGCTGTTCATTAACATTTGAAATTTGAAATTTGAAAAAAAAAATTTTTTCTCTTTTTGATCTGAGGTGAAAAAGAGAGAAAAAAAATAATTTAAATAAATTTTATTAAATTATTCCTTGTTTCGTTGTTGTTGTTGTGTACTTTAATTGGGTTTAATTCTCCTTCTTTGAAAGCTCGGAGAGAAAAAGAGACGTTTTGAACTGGATTATCTGCTCTTGCCACATCGATTGATTCCTAGGGGGCTTTAGTTGAATTAGACTGGCTATGGGTTTGTTTGCCATCATCATCATCATCATCATCATCATGAGCAGCAGCAGCTCGAATAGCCTATTAGCGTCGTTCTTCAGACATAGACCTTCCCCACGATTCGCCAAACCTCTCTATCATGGACATCGCTGAGCCTGTACTTTCTGAATTTATCAACTTCGTCATGCCGTCTTACTTTCTATCGGCCACGGTTTCGTATATAATCTCTAGGAATCCACGTTGCAAGTCGCGATTTCCATCGGTTGTCTGACTTTCTAGCAACATGTCCAACCCGTTGCCATTTGAGCTTTCTGACAATTTTTCAGGGATTCTCAGACTCCTGTCTTTTCTCTCATATGCTGTGCTGTCTTATAATCTCTCCATTAAGCATGATTCTCTCATGTGCACGTTACATGGTTCTCGGTTTGAGGAGCAATCTTTTGGTTATGTTCCATGTTGTAGCTCCATAGGTGACTATCGGCAGGATACATTGGTTTTATGCCCTTCTTTTTAGGATTAGTGGGGCTTTCTTGTTCTTGAAAGTCGAAGCAGCTTGCCAACCTAGTGTGATTCTTCACTTTATTTCTTCTTCTTTTGATGACTTCAAAGAGACTCGCTGTCCTGCGTAAATGTGGTGGTCTACTTTCTCCAGCTCTGCATTTTCGATACGCCGTATCAATCTCGTATTCCGATGAGTATTTCAAAGACATGATAATTATCATCTGATTATTTATGTCACTTTACAAGTCCTTTTTCCAGCAAGAGTTTTGGTAACCTTTGGTGTATAGTAGTGTTTCATCGGCATACAAAGGCTCCGGAAATTTTATTTAAAAGTATAATCAAACAACATATAAACAACGTATCCACCAGAAATTAATGCAATTATGAAATTTAAATCCTGTTCTTTGTACTTTATTAAAAAAATCAGTTTAGTATGTCCAGTGCACTGTTTCCCTTGTTATATGACGAATTTATGGTGTGCAATCTGATAAGGGCCGAAAGACAGACTTTTGATTACATTATTACTTTGATTTTGCGATGACAAAAAACAAGTTTAGTGTGCGAGTTCAAGTTCTAGTTCTTGAGAGAGTTAGTTTGTATATCAGATGCATATCGAGATTGAGTTGTCGGACCGGATGTAGGCGAGACCGATTGTGTTTGTTAGATTAGAGAGCCTGCTATATAATATGTGATAGGATTCCAAGGCAAGCTTAACTGGTTGGAAAATCAGAACTTTCTGTAACAACATCTGATCATTGGCCAGAATGATGTTACACTTGGATTTACTAGTATATTGGGTTACCTGAAACGTTCGTTCAGCTTTTGTTGTTTGATTGCATTAGTGGAGTTTAGTTTTAACCAACTTGATTCATAAAGATCGCTTTTAGTTGCATTGTGACATCTGTCGCTTCAGTGTGCATTTCAGAAAGAATGGCTAATTTTTGCTCTTTGATTTAAAGATTGAAGGTTGAAACAATGAGCCACATTTTAGGTATATTAAGCTTTTGAATGGAAAAAAAACTAAAAGGCTGAATTAATTTGTTCAGTTCATGGAGAAGGTGCTGTGAACAATAGAACGTGTCATAAGTGGTTCGCAAGGTTATTTCAAGTAACTCAGTGGCCTGTGTGTCAGATTGTACAAAGCTTGGTAAGTATCGCCCAACTACAATTGAAGAAATATTTGTGTTCACTGCGATTACTGGCCATTGTACAAAGTTAACATTCACCAGATATATTAGTCAGAATACAAGGCAGTGCATTGAATTCGAAGTTTTTTGAACCCGTGGTTCTCAATAAAAAATTAACTAATAAAAATGAATGAGAAATTATAGATCATTGATATTTTTACTTTAACTTCCACTCTTTAGAATTCTCTAAATTTAGATATAGAATAACCGAATTGGCGACACTCAAGAGAAGTGACAGAAATACTTCAAAGCCTCTGCTCTCGTACGACGGAAGGAAAATTATTCTATATGAGAATCATGGGTGGCTACTCAACACGCCCTAATGTCCGACCCCTTCGAAACATGCACCTTTGGAAAGGAACATGGTTATATATCTAAATCTGATATTTAAAAGATATCTAATTCTCTCTCTCTCTCTCTCTCTCTCTCTCTCTCTCTCTATATATATATATATATATATATATATATATATATATATATATATATATATATATATATATATATATATATCTGAGCACTCTTTAAGTGAGGTAATTCAACCATTGTATGCTAATGCAATGCTCTTCCAGTGGAATAGACTCTAGTGGATGAAGAATTTCTGTGTAAATGAATATATCGCTTAAATTTAGCCTAACTGACTGTCCAGTTCCGTAGTCCGGAGGTAGGATTTCGACCTCCGGGTCTGGAGTGAAGGTTTCAATTCTGCCTTGCAGTACTGGATGGGATAACGGAATGTCCATAGTCACACTGAAGAGATGTAATACATCGAAACAGCTGTCTGTGGATGACACAATTATATATATATATATATATATATATATATATTTGCATAAATTGATTTTGTCTTCTCTTCACCTTTCTTCATAACAATATGAAGTACGATTTTTGTACCTTGGTGGGATGTATTATTTCCTGATTGCTTATGAGTAAAGAGTACAGAAAATGTCTATAATTCGCTTAAAACTTTACTTCTTTAGCCAGAATGTGTTGTTTTTCTTTCTGCTCACGATTAAAGAACAAATAAATTTACCACGTTTTCCAATTGAAAATAAGTAGATTTCAAATTATGTCATGGTTGTGAAAGCGAAGTTCAAAGCGGATAAATAATAAGCAAAGTCTTATTACCAAGAAACAGAAAAGTAAAGTAAAACTTCGCTCAATGTAATTGAGCAAATATCTTTAATTCTACGCACTCTTTAAGCGCACATGAGTCAAATTTAACCCCTTCCCTGCCATTGACGAAATATCAGGCAACTCCAACTGGGCGAAAATTTCGTAAGTGACACCATAGATAACGAATACTATGAGTCGCTCAATGTAAATACAAGCTCCTGATTTTTTTTTAACCCTCTTATCAGCTCGGTTGAACGAAAAACTACGCACAAGAGATTTGAGGACGAATATATCCACTCGCTGGGTTGTGATAAAGAGAAGAGAACTTGAAAACCTCCAGCTACAAAAAAAAATGGAGTAAACATTAAGGAAAAAACAATTCAAAACATTTATGACTAGCTGTGATATCAAGGGTAGGATTTATAAATCAAAGATGGATGAAAATGTAGTAGTTGTAGAAGTGGTGGTTATGATGAAGATGATAATAAAGTAGCGTGCAGCAGTGTCTGTTAACCCACCAAAAAAGACTGCACACCAATTCCTCGCTATCTACAAGGCACTTACCGATTCCTCACTAGCACCAAACAAAAAAAGCTGCGCACCTAATTTCTTGCTCACTACTTCTATTTAAAAAGCTGCATACCGATTACTCACGAACACCGAAAAAAAAGTTGCCCATCTTATTCCCCGCGTACTACCACTATCTAAAAAAGTGTTTGTCGATTCCTAGAGAGATCGTAAGTAATTCTAAGTAAGAAATCCAGCTCTCAATATCCAACGATGGACCCTGGTCAGATTTTTGATATGTTATTTATCAGGAAAAAGGTTGAATTGTGATCGTAAATTGTCCACCATCTTTCTTTCTCTTGAACATTGGTTGTCTTGTCTCCTCTGGGGTCTGAATCCATGCAAGAGTCCCTAGTCGAAATCATCTTTGTTCAGTCATTATTGACACTCAAGACATTCGACAGTTTTGACTGAAAAAAAAACAAAAACAGATCGCGAAATTTACGACAGAAATTTGTCCGTCAAAGACAGTTGGAGAAATAATCTATCCAGAAAATTGATCCTAATTATCGAATAAAAATTGTCTTAATAATTATTGTCTTTGTCGACGTCAAGGTCAGTTGCTGCACTGGCTATTCATTGATTCTCTTTGTAGACCCCTGAGCGTGAACCTTGAGTCAGACGATTTCTGAATCCTGTACATCGTGATCTTGTTGATTTGCCCTCCGATCAGTCGGTTGTTTGGGGCTCAGGGATTCATTGTGGCGATGGTTTTCTCCTTGAGTTCTACGAGTCTTGTTCTGGAAGAAAGCCTAGCTTATTTGGATTTAGAATCGGCAAGTTGTCCATGATTCCATCACCGGGGGACTGGCAGGCATTATCTTTAAAGATCCGAATGTCTTTGAAGTGGACACTGAATGTTTTCAGTCACCTTAGCACCTCCATTATGTTGTTCCAGTTCACCCTGATGTTCCTGTCTGTGATTTCCTCGTCAGGGTTCTTGAGAGTCGAAGAAAGTTGTGGTAGGATCGTTGTCACACTTCGGACATCTTGGAAGGGGCTAAGACTGTCTCCCTCGCTGGCCGTACGTGGACCCTTGGGGGGGGGCAAATGGTGATACGTGCACAGATTGGGAAACTGTCGACTTTCCAACTGATGACAGTCTTGGGAGACACGGTTGCGCTGGGCTGGGAGTCAGATCATTTTCTTGAGCGAAGATTTAACGACGGCTCGCTTTGTTGCCGTGATTAATCAGCTTCATACCGATTTTTGACTCTTCGCAATTACAGCTGGTTTCTCCACTTCAACTCTTGAAACATCTTGCGCACGGCCTTGCCTGGTCCCGTTGTAGGGTTGTTGGGGAAGTTGTTGAAGTTGAAATCATCCTGCGCTAAGTGTTACCAGTTGTCGGTGTTGATTTGAGTCAGAATGTCGGGTGGAGACCTTGTCTGTTCATCTATTGTCTACTGTACCCCGTATCTCGAAGAGCTCGGAACAGAGCCAGCTGTGGTACATATCCCTGTTCTTGCCTCCGTGGTCTACTACTTGTCTGTTTCTGTATTCGGTCTGCAGACCCCCTTATCCGGGCCTGTCGGGCTTTAGTGTGTCAAGCTCATTCTTCTTCTCTAATGTCTGAATCATGAAGCACCCCCGTTATTTGTACGCACTGCTCCTGTCTCTCGAAGTCCCCCCGGGCAAGTTTCCTCGTCCAGTTTTCATAGCTTGGGCGTTACCTTTTCTTTCTTGTTCTCCCCCCCCCCTCTGACTTGACGTTTTCGTTCTTGACGTTGATTCTGCTGATAGAGACTAGATTTTCCTGAAATCTCCTGAGCGGGCCTCTTCATCCTCTCCCTCTCTTTTGAGACCTCACTGAGACCAATACCCTTTCTCCTCTTCGCTACATGGAACCTGACGTGATATGACATAAAACAAATTTAAAATGACAATTTATCAATCCTCGATTTAACGAATTTGGGCTTCAACGAACTCGTGGATCCATCCAAACTGACTCAAGATACCCCAAGCAAAGTTCAATAAATACACCAAACATGTTGATCATACATTTTTCCTTATTTACCGAACCAAGTTCGTTAAATACAACGAACACGTGGGCCATATATATGCGTATAATTGTTTTTATTTTATAATTAACAGAAAATATATAATGCTATGTGAATAGTAAAAATTGAAATAGTGCCACTGCCGAAATTAATACACGGAATAAAAAATGAATAATAATTTCGACTTTAGTTATGTAAATAAACGACAAAAAAGATAGCAGTTTGAGCGTTCCGTATTTCAAGATACTGAACGTTACGTTTTGTTCAGCTTTTAAATTGCGTTTCTTAGCTTTGAGAAAAAAAAGTCACGGGTTTCTTTTAAAAAAGGCCATCTAGAATTAAATCTCTAAAGCCTACTTGTGTTTTCTTTTTCAAGTAAATATCGTACTTATAATGACTGTGACTGTAATTGAGAAAATAACAAATAAGACTTGGTTTAAAATTTTTTTTTCGTGTCTGTGAGTTCAGTAATGACAGTAATCCTGATATTTAAGCAACAAATAAGTGATATTGGTGTGTTTCATTAAGGCGATGATTAGATCGACACAGTTCGGAATAAATGCAGTGAAAGTAAACATATTTTGAAAATAAACTCAATTCTGGGATCGGGCATAGCAAATTCAACTATTTTCTAATTAGTTCGAATCCACCCCAACTAAACTGAAGCTGGTTTAATGACGCAATTCACTGTTGTCAAAAAAAAAAAAGACTTGCTTAGTTTCAATTATGTAGACAAAAGACAAAAACGATAGCCGTTTGAGCGTTCCGTACTTCAAAATTCTAAATGCTACTTTTTATTGAGTTCTTGAAATGCATTTCTTAGGTTTGTAAAATAATGGATTATTTTAGAAATTACAGTCTTAAACTATCTAGAGGGAAATATCAAAAACCTGCAACCGTTTTTATTTCAGTGAGACGGTGAAACGAAATCCTCAGGGAGATACGTCATGACATGGATGTTACTTCCTGGTCGTAACGAATTCAGGACGCAGGTGATCACTGGAATGCCCCGCTGGTTTCGCTTTGCACATTTTCCACTCACCCCCTCTCTCACTATCATTTGAATCACTCACACCTGCTCTCTCTCGAATCGTTATGGGTGATTGATTAATCGATTTCGATACCGTGCACGACTTTATGCATTTCGACTTACTTTAGTTATGCAAATAAACGACAAAAAAGATAGCAGTTTGAGCGTTCCGTATTTCAAGATTCTAAACGTTACGTTTTGTTCAGCTTTCAACTTTCACTATTCTGACAAGTATTTCTAGAGAGTTTTATTAAGATTCATCCAGGCACCTAGGCGGAAATAGTAAATAAAACACACATCATTTTTGGCTGTACGTACTAAATGCTAGACGATTCCTTAACTACGATTCTGGGCGATTTGAAAGGTACGGAAGTTAAGCTTGCCCGGGCGCTAGGAACTTCAGCGGGGGTCTTGACTACTGCAATTAGTTTGGTTCTCTCGGGCGGCTACGTACTTATTGCCATGTGCCAGCCTTAGTGAAGAGTGTTTTTGAATACCCGTATAGATATGACTACACCGGGTGGATATGTGTGTGTGTGTGTGTGTGAAGTTACAATGCACGCCTTTCTGCCCGCTCGTCTAAAATTGGTTGTGGAATGTTACTAGTGACGTAAATAAACGACCTATTTATATCTCGAATGGCAAATCGGTCTATGGCAACAGGTTGTTCACTTCTGCCGGCGGAAGTGGAAGCGTATGAATTCACTCGTGTCTACTTGTCTGTCCGTGGGTCTACACCAGGCGAGGGGAACCTATGGCACGCATGCTGGGAGTGGCACACGAAAATACCTATTGACACGCGGGAAATATAGTTTATCTCTTAGTGCTTCTATTGGATTATCCCCTCAAATGGAGCTGAAACGTGGAACCTAACAAAAGACAGATCTGCAAATTGAGAACCATGCAACGTGCACATGAAAGAATCATGCTGGGTCTCACATGAAGAGACCCTGAGACAGCGCAGTACATCCGATGAAAAGACAGGAGTCGGAGACATCATAGAATCCATTAAAAATCTCAAATGGCGGTGGGCTGGCCATGTTGCAAGAATGGCGGACAACCGATGGACATCACAACTCATGACATGGATCCCCAGAGATCACATGCGCAACCGAAGCCGACAGAATTTTAGATGGAGAGACGAGCTAGACAAGTTTAGGAAGTACTGGCTCCGTGACGCCCATGATAGAGAAGTGTGACAAATTCTGGGGAAGATCTATGTCCAACGACGGACGTTGAAAGACTGATGATGATGATGATGATGATGATGATTGGTGTTTCGGTACACGTTTAGAAGTTCGAAACGATAGAGCGAAGGACGGCAGAAGAGGTGTAATCAAAGTAGGTTCAATCTGATTGAATGCGCTTATGCCAACGTGTAACGATGTTATCTATGACTGAACTGTAGATGCATTATTTCCTGGTGTCGATAAATTCTTGATAAGCTTATTGCGTCATCGTTAAAGAATAGCTTCCTTCCTGGTTGTAAGGCGTTTTGGGTCTGATGTTTCCCAAAGGGTTGGTTTTGCCTTGCAAAGATGTATTCACCGTAAAATATTTGCTTGGAGGAATTGAATGGAAAGTTTTGGTTACAATTTTTTGCTTCTGATAAGCTAAGATTTGATAGATTCCTCAATTTCGCTCGGAATCGATAAATAAATGGTGATACGATATACTGGCTCTCAGGAAATACTGTCTCCGCGACGCCCATGATAGAGAAATGTGGTGGATCCTGGGAAAGGTCCATGTCCAACGACAGACGTTAAAAGACTGATGGTGATATATTTTGAAGGGCACTGAAATTCCGTTTGCTTGAAATCTCTCAATAAAAATAGCTATCTATCTATATTTAAAAAAAAAAATTATTCCAATTACTTCCATATGATTATATTTCCATTTCCTGATAACACAGTTGTCTACGTTGAGAAACAAATATATATGAACATTTTATGATGTAGCATAAAGAATAAGGCTGTTGCAGGGATCGAACCAGCTACCGATAAGGTAGCTGCATCAAATTAGCGTTGCTCTTAACACTGAGCTTAATAGCCACAGGTAATTCTAAGGCCCAAATATTTGCTTTAACTCCAAATTCTCATTTTGTTCATTCACTGTCCCTATATGCTCTATTAGTTTCTCAACGCAGACAAATACATTATTCAAGAAAGGATATACAATTCGAAAGAAATAATTATAAATGCAATTTATGATTGTTTCTGTCGGATTGTATTGGAAATGATTATAACATGATTATAAATGCGATTTGAAATGAATTCTATGGGATTATAAATCTATTTCTTGAGAGCATAATTTTCTGCATTGAGAAACAAATAGAGCAGATATAGGCGGCGAATGAACAAAATTAGAATTAGGAAACGAAGGAATATAGTTGCGTGAATGTTGTATCAGTAATTATGCACGAATATAATAAGAAATCAAGCGAAGAATCACTTTGGAATGGCAAGCCTTCGGCAGAGCAAGCTCAACATTCAAGAACCAGATGATCCCAATAATCCTAAAAAGAAAAGTATACAACCAATGCATTCTCCCAATAGTCACTTATGGAGCTGAAACATGGAACCTAACCAAGAGACAGACCCGCAAACTGAGAAGCATGCAACGTGCGCATGAGAGAATCATGCTCAACCTCACATGGAGAGATCACAAGATAGCCCAGTATATAAGGAAGAAAACGGGTGTCCGTGACATAGAAACTATTAAAGAACCCAAATGGCAATGGGCGGGCCATGTTGCAAGAATGAAAGACAATCAATGGACATCATATTTATCAACATGGATCCCCAGAGATCACATGCGAAACCGAGGCCGACAAAATGCAAGATGGAGAGATGAACTGGACAGATTCAGGAAATACTGGCTCAGCGATGCCCATGATAGAGAAATGTGGCAAATCCTGGGGAAGGTCTATGTCCAACGACAGATGCTAAAAGACTGATGATGATGATGATGAACTCAAAGAGAGTTGATTTTTAGCAGCAACACTCAACAACATTCATTCTTAAAAAAGCTTTCATCTCCCAACCAAAAAACCTTGAACCAACTCTGGACCATATACAAACCGGTCCTTGGTCACATGTTTTGGTAGCTTTTCGTCTTTTAGCTCATTGAGAAAAATGATACAAAAATCGATGTTGTCTATTCTGTGTATGGATTAATAATTCCCATTAGTATAGAATTAGAAAATTATAACGATTTGTTAGATAATAATCACTCTATAAAATAAAAATAAACTAAATACTTAAAATTTGCAAGATTCAACTTGTTTTTTTCCCTTAGCTTATTTCATAAAAGACGAATACATTTCGGCTTCTCGGGCCCTTATCAAGGTCCAGTCGACAAAATGCATCCAGGTTTTATAGATCGTTTAGAAATTATTTGAAAAAACCACGATCGCAATACTTGACAGTCTTGGAACATTAGCAACATTGATGGTCGTTATGACCGAGAATAATCATGTAATCTTCAGCATTCAAAATACCACTACCTCTAGGAATATGATTGAAGCTATATAAATAGAGGATACAAGCTGATTTTCACGCAAGTATGGGTTCTTGGTGTTGAATTCCTCCCAGAACGTAACCTTGAATGCTTCATGGAACTTCCGAGTTCGTGTGAGAATTCTTGAGTATTTACCTGCATAGCGTTTAAGTAATACCAAACTGTCGTTGTTTTAGACCATTCGTAATTTTTCCAATGCTTGAGATGACCATATGATATGATATATAAGAACAAACTCGCAGTTAATGGTGTATAAATGTCAAAGAAAACACCATTATTTTCTGGACAACGTACTCCATAGGTATCATTTATTTACTGAAAAGGAGGCGGGGAAGACGTAAGGGTTAACGAATTGAAGTTTAGGTCAAGGTTGGTTACTTTCACTTCGCACAAATGCCCCTGGGAAAAACATGAATTCAGTCTGGCTATGGGTAAATAGGATTCATCTGAGAGAAGGTTACTCTGACAGTAAAGAAACCATGTAGTTTGGCAAACACCATAGCTGGTCCCAAGCTCTGATGAAAAAAAAAGCTCAGTTAGGCGTTGGGCTTGTAACTCCACTCTGTACACCCATTGAGCTGCCGTAGTAGAGAAGTTATGGCCCTATGCCCCTCAAGGAGTCGAATAGACAAATCACAAGGGCTAAATGTGAAACAAGATTGAGCTTAACATGGGGCCCACAAGGGTTCATGTGAGTAGAGATTGAATTATCCAGTTCCCTCGGCTTTGCCCTTTTGGGCACGTCAAGGCATCAGGAAATACACACCCAGATTTTGCCTCAAGTGCTGAAGGTTTTTACATCAATGGTACTCATGATTTTGCCGAAAGGTTGTACAATGTCATCTAGAGTCAAGGAAAATACTTTAGTGATTGAATAATGGTGCGATTCTCACTAGGTGCCCTTTAGTTGTGACCTTGATTTTTACTTAGTGTAAATTCCTTGCACCCCCTGGGTATAATATCTGGTACCAAGTGTGTGGTGCGGGCTACTTTCCCGGGCTACAACCTCCCTTTGCATTAAGACGGGTGCGCTCATATTTCCTAATGCCCATTGCATACAAAAAAATTTTAGTCCCTACCCACATGAACCCTTGTGGGACCCTCGATCCTGAGGTTGCGTGGTTTGTGATGCTCAACAGTAATAGTAATCTTTAGCTGTCCAAACCGTACTTCAATAAGCTCAGTAAATGTCGAAAATGCGATTTAAATACAGATAATCACTATATATATATGTACTAACCGCTTAAAATATTGGCACAATACAATCTTCTGGCTCATGTGTCATATTTGCGATACCAAACAAAGATAAATAAATATCAAACCTAGGATTTTGAATTTGATATCCAAGGTATCCTAGGCGTTCCCAACTAGAAAGGTCTGCGCAACATAGTCTCTCTACTCTCTAAGCTTACAAAATATAGAAAACAGAGAACTGATAAACGTCTGCATAATTCATGCGTCAATTGTTTGATGTATCAGGTTTTGCTACCGATAAAACAATTCGAGCAAAACGGTTTCTACCTTTTTGGCATTTTACCAGCCCGTCAGGGTCGACACAGCTGTTGGCAATAGAGCGCACATGTCACAGCGGCAGTAGACGAAAAAAGGAAACACAGCTGGTTTAAAGTAATTGTTGCGCAAGTTTCTTTATTCTTTTTTCTGATAGGACAAACAGTCAAGTTTTTATTGGGAAAGGATGTATTGGGTTTATCCAAAAGTTTCCATCATGGGGCAGCGAATTTTCATATGCCTATAAATTCAAACACCATTATCCAGTCACCAGAGTATTTTCCTTAGCTCTAGATAACATTGTACAACTTTTCGGCAAAATTGCAGGTTCTATTATAACAAGTTGATTCAAAAGATTTCAGCATTTTTGACGAAAGCTTTTATCTAAATGAATTTATACCATCATTATTCAGTCATCAAAGCACTTTCCCGGGTTTCCGATGACCATATGCTACTTTTCAGAAATTATTCAAAAGTTCCTAGTATTTGAGAAAAAATATTTTATTTATATCAATTCATGACATAATCATTCAGTTATCAAAATATTTTTCTTGGCTTTCTATAACCACACGCTGAGTTTCAGAAATTTTGATGATGCAAAAATTTCCAGCATTTGAGACAAAATATTTTATTCATATAAATTCCTAGGATCGTTATTCAGTCATCAAAGTATTTTCTTGGCTTTCTATGGCCTTATGGCAAGTTTTGGGAATTTGGATGATGCAAAAGTTTCGAGTTTACAAAAATCTTCCAAAACTTTCTAAAGATGAAATGATGACTATTATAGTTGTTATACATGAATAATTATATACTTATCACTGTTTATAAATTGCGTTGTTTTATATCGAAACATTTATTTGTAATGATCTCCCGTCGTTACACGGTTAATGTATCCCTCAGCCTAGACAAAGTAGCCAACTTCTGTTCTTTAGTTGTTTATTCTATTTACGTTGTCTTGGCTAAGTGATCTACTTATAAATCTCTTCTTATTGATCTCTAACGAAAGGAACGTTTCCACGGGTCATGGGCCCAATCGTGGGTTTTGTGATCCATTTGCTCTTTCCGTATCTAAACTGGATTTTTAGTTGCTGGATCTCTGTGTATTGGTGGTCTTTGTTCAATAGAAGTTATGTGTATTCTCTTATACATCACTGCAGTTCTTTTGTTAGTAATGTTTTAAACGCCGGGATAGGTGAATATCATAGTTAGCGAAGTGTAGCTCAGATTGGTTCGAGGCTACAATGATCGAGAATTCGTGAAGATAGGATCGAACTCACTACACAGCAGCAAAGATGTGCCAGATTAGCTCAATAACAATCATCGATGATTGGGTCAGCAAAACTTTGGGTCAGATGACAAATTTTTTTTCCTGGTCGTCTAAATCAAGTAATAAATGTAACAATTGTCATAGAAGGAAATTAACAATGTAATGAGCAAGAGTTATATGCAGGAAAACATCATATATATATATATATATATATATATATATATATATATATATATATATATATATATATATATATATATATATATATATATAAGGGAGTGGATTCGCTACACAAACACGTTTATGTTCCTGCCCTCTTTGGGGCGTTTCAGGATCGCCTTATACATGTATGATTAAATAATTGAGTTATCTACACACAGCTGTTTCGTTGTATCACGTTGTATAGACTATCCATCATCCCATTCAATACTACGAGGTAGGATCGAGACCTTCGCTTCAAACCCAGAAGCTGACATTTTCTCACTGCCCTACGCAGAACTGGACGGTCAGTAAGGTTGAATTTAAGCGATATATTCACTTACGCACAATTCCCCATCCACCAGAGTGCTCTGTTCCAGAATTAGAAGCTTATAATGAACGAGTTACTTTACTTAAAGAGTGCTCAACCCTGAATAAGGAAGCGTTAATTATAATGATAATCAAATAATTGAGTATATATATATATATATATATATATATATATATATATATATATACCCAATTATTTAATTATATATGTATATGTATGTATGTATACACACACACACACACACACACACACACACACACACACACACATATATATATATATATATATATATATATATATATATATATATAAAGAATCGCTTAAAAAGAAACAGGACATTGATCCAATGACTCGTCCACAGTCCACCTACCATTGCTACAATCAGATCGTTTCGATCATTTAATTTTTATGATATCATCAAAAAATTTCTTTCATCCTCTGAATGATGTAATTTCCTGTGGCAATAAAGTCAGAGCCCAGTTCCACATTGTAATTATATAGTTAAACATGACGGAACGGTGCAGAAACTACCCGATTTGATTTATTCTCCACGTTAAAGCACAGTGAAATTTCTGGGATGGAAAACATTCTTTCTACCATTTGCCTAAAATAGATTTCGAGCACACTGGGAACGGGCCGATCGACAGACCGACCAACCGACCAACCTTACAGACCCTTTTATAGAGATATAGGTGCATCCGAAAAGAGAACGTGTCTTTTCTGAATTTGATTGAAAACAGCACTTGTATAACGGGATATAACATCTTGTTTCAACGTTAGATGAGTATATTAATAGAACAACAGGAATACATTGTGTTGAACCATTCCAGCTATGAAATATTGATTCGTTTGAGGCTATAGAAAAAATAAAGCTTTTGTTCTATTTTTCAGTACTTTATTTCATTGTTCACTAACTAGAAAAAACTAAAAATTTCTTTACGAGTTACAGGTAATCGGTAAAATTGACTAATCAGAGAAGTTCTAATTTATTTTTACTAAAAAAAAATTATACGTTGTTTTAATTTGATCAGAAATTCATTAAATCAAAACAAGGATAAAAAGCATCTATTTTTTACAATCAATTTCGGGGATGGAAAATATTCTTTCTGCCATTTGCCTAAAATAGATTTTGAGCATACAGGGAACGGGCCGATCGACAGACCGACCAACCGACCAACCTTACAGACCTTTTTATAGAGATATAGGTGCATCCGAAAAGAGAACGTGTCTTTTCTGAATTTGATTGAAAACAGCACTTGTATAATGGGATATAACATCTTGTTTCAACGTTAGCTGAGTATATTAATAGAACAACAGGAATATATTGTGTTGAAACATTCCAGCTATGAAATATTGATTCGTTTGAGACAATAGAAAAAATAAAGCTTTTGTTCTATTTTTCAGTTCTTTATTTCATTGTTCACTAACCAGAGAAAACTAATTTCTTTACGAGTTACATGTAATCGGTAAAATTGCCTAATCAGAGAAGTTCTAATTTATTTTTACTAAAAAGAATTAATAAGTCGTTTTAATTTGATCGGAAATTCATTGAATCAAAACAAGGATAAAAAGCATCTATTTTTTTACAATCAAAAGTTCCTGAAATCAGACCCTTTTTTTTTAATCAAAAATTGAATTAATACGTTGTTTTAATCATTTTTACCAACAAAATAAATAAATAAATTGTTTTGATTTGATCCAATTTAAACATCCCTGGAGCTAACCTTTTGACCACTCGAGATTGGAATTACCTCGCCTAAGACAAGATTTTGTAAAAAGTTCACGCGCCCCCACCTTCCGTGGTTTTTTATATACCATCATGATCAATGTGTGATATCATACCGGTGCTATATCTTATCAGCCAGTTAGGGATAATCATTGCTTTCAACACTTTCATTACCATCCGAGAATCGTCCTAAGTTATTATCAAACTTACTGAGACCCAGAAGACCAAGAACTTGCAAATCATAGCAAAGGTTTTCAGTAATATATATTTCTCCATAAGAACCGCCATTTTTAAATGTCAGGATGTTGTTTATTTGGTGCAGTCTAAATTATATTCGCAAGCAATAGGCATAATATCACTGATTTGTGAAAATATTATTTTTTTTATATCATCAAAATGAAATCAATTCATTTTTACAAAAAAACAACCTGATGTGTTCGGCGTAACATATTCAATCAAGTCAGTGAACTGGATGAAATAGAGCTGCGGGTCGGATTTGCCAGCAAGCCGTAGTTTGCCGACCTCTGCCCCATGGAAAAGCGTCCTAAGCTTAGTCTGGCGCAAGGTCATAAGTATGAAGTACTCAAAGTGGATCGAACTCACTATACAGTAGTAAGGGTCACCTAGACTTGTTTGCAAATTATTATTGATGCACCTATGTAGATAACAGACGTACAGTTGGTGTAATCCGTAACGGCACGTTCAATGGAATCGAAGACTCAGGTTCAATCTCTGATCAGGGCTGGTTATGTTTACTTATGTTTACAAATGGGAAAGGCATAAATCCCTCTCTTCTCCTCACTGCTATAGGCTAAATATGACAGATTGAGCTCTCTAGCAAGAGACAGTCTAGGAGAAGGATAACTCTGATTCTGAACCAGGGAATGCCAGACGTATATCCCTCTGCTTTCCTCTGGACAACATCAAGCAAAGCAGAGAGAAGTATTCTGACGATTGGGCTTCCCAGAATCTCCATACGCTTCGCCCAGGCATGTGCCCGGGGAGGCCATTAATGTAAGTATGGAACAGCACAGATCAAGACACTGAAAATGAATGGGCAAATTTTTGATCGTTTGAAAATCAAACAGCTTTTGTTTCTCAACACATTCATTCCACTTTTCTCACAGATCTTCGTATAGCCCAGCGGACAATGTCACCAACTCAAAAAAATTGTGCTACATTGCCGTCAAAAAAACGTTCTAAATGACTGCTAGCAATTTTGAGGCGATTTTAAATAGCAAAAATAGCTAGATTTACCTGAAATGGCTCGGAAACAAGCAAAAACTCAAAATGCACAAATGGCTTTTGAACCCTCTCCCAGACATGCTGTGCTTTTGCAACTAATAGATTTAATACAGGAAAACAAATGATTTTAATGAATTCATCACATCGAATCGAATGTCAGATACAAGCAAAAACTCAGAATGCTCAAATGACTTTTAAAACCCAATTCCAGCCATGCTGGGAAATTTAGCACAAATAGTGCTCACTCGGCAAAAGTGTCAGTGGTTTTGAAACTTTGAAAACTGAATGACCCCTTTCTACAAGGGAAACATTCTGGTTGACCCTTATTCTCGGCATTTAGTTCTTAAACTACACTTAATGAACTACAATAACAAGAAAGACCATTGTCGACCTTTAAAAATCATATTTTCCTAAATGGATTACATTTATTCAAATCCTAACATATGGTACGGGTCTGTTTACAATAATTACGTGTTTACATGGTTGTGTAATGGATGATGTTGTTTCACAGCCACAAGATTCGTAAATTCAGGTTCTGAGGAAATTCTGCCGTGGACCACCGAGCAATATTTAACCAGACATATTTATTCGTGTTTAAAGAAGTGTTGTCTATTTATACACTTTATTGTATTTACAAGTGACTGGAGAGAGCTTTTTTCACAGCGACCGGCCAAGACCAAATAACGTTCAACCATTTTTAGAAACCGTTAACCAGAGATGTCAACATAGGTTTCTTCAGTTTTCAAGTTGATCCGGCTGGCTGGCTGGCTGACTTTGTATGTATGTATGTATGTATGTATTACGCGGAAATGGAGCTAGAGGGCTGAAAATTTAAAGATTTATTCTTTTTTATACCTATATTTTTTTTTCAATTTTAAAATCCATCCCTTATAGATTTTTAGTGGGGGTTCAATTTGCAATGTAAGACTATGCTAAATTGATCCCCTGTTTGTGTCCAGCAGCATTCACACTTTTTTTTAGCTCACCAGAAGGAGAGTAGCAATTTATGCATTTTTTTTAGCCCAGCAATAGATGAGTAGTAAATTATTCATTGATCACCCCTTTTCCCAATTTTTTTATTGATCATCCCCAACACGATATGCTGCCAAAAGACGTTTTCTCACGACGTTTTCTATTGAGTGATTAACTAGACTCGTTTGCTTATTTTTCGAGCAGAAACCTACATACCAACAGCTATCCTTTCTCAATAAAGAATCTACAGGAATTCTTTCTCTGTTTGCTTTTCCAACAAGACTAAATGCCCGTCCAGGCGTGTGTGGTTAATTGCTGTCGAAAGAAGAAATAAGGAAGAGAATTCGTAAAAGAGTTAGAAAGGTAGAAATAAGACATTGTTTAATCTAGGGCGAAGCAACCCCAACAACCGTACTACAACGGGACAGTTATAGCGTCAAATTATGTAACAAGAAAAGGCAACGATAGAAAAAGGTAATTGAAGTATGAATGTTTAGATGTTTTACATCTAGATTTAAGCTTTCATGGTTGCGTCTAGGTGTCAGAAATTGCTATTTATTTTTCATGATTTTATACTCTACTTTAGACAAAAACCTGAAAATGGATTTGGTATTTTATCTTGAAGATCTTTTGGTTGGGGTGGGAAAGGTAATATAAAAAAAAAAAAAGATTGAACCCTTCACTACCTTTGGTGGTTACGGTTGTTCACCTCACTGAAATAAATAGGGGAATTAATATAATTCGCTAACAATTGCTTTATTTAAAGAAATGTGATAGAAAACCGTACGAAAAAAAAAAGATCATTGAAGAAGTCTTCATTTTAAAAAAAACCCAGAAAACAAAGAAAAACATGCGGACACAAAATGAGGGATCAATTCAACATAACCGTACACCTCAAATTGAACCCTCCTCTAAAAACGTTTTTTTTTTGTAGCCATAATTAGGAGTGATTGTTTAATTTTTCAGTCCCCTAGCTCGACCTGTACGCGTGATACATACACAGCCAGACAGATAGACCAGCTTAAAAACTGAGAGAAACCTATGTTGACAGTTTTGATGTCGATTTTGGTTGGACGTTTTCTAACATAGACTACTAACTCATCAAACCCCAAATGAAGAAAGTATGTCGATGCCCATTCCAAAGGTGTATGTTTGGAAAGGGATGGACTTCATGGTGTTTTGAGTTGCTTCTCATTAAGTCTTGTAAAATAATTTTCTATTCAAGCTGAGGCTTCGGAGAATTTCCAGTCCTTTCTCTTCAGGGTTGCCAATCGAGATATTTCATATCTAAATTCAGATTTATAATTTTAGATAAAAGATCTAAAATCTGTACTTAAAAAAAATTGTTTTCATTTGATTTCCTTCAGATGGTGTAGTAGTCAGCACGTCTGTCTCATGTACAGATGGGTCCGAGTTATATTCCTTATATGAGCGAAGAGAAACTCTTCATCAGGAAAATTCAAGCAGCTAATTGAGTACACTCTAAGCTGTGTGATAAGGGTGAAATAAAAATTGGAAATGGCGTCGTACCCTCCCCTATTCGAAAGGAAAGTTGCCTCTCCCCACTGGTTGTTTTAAACGCATGCGTTAGAGTGTAATTTGATCTGTCAATAGGTACGAATATAACAATGCTTGGATCTTCTGGAGAGAAGACTGCTAAAAAATGGTAGTATTCACAATTCCAAAGAGGTAGGATGATTTTTTTTTTCACGAAGCCAAAAAAATGTGTCTGTCAACTTGGACGCCATCCAAAGAATCATATGATCAGACCATCGTGAAAATTTTGCATGTTAACAAGCACACTTGAAACTACTAGAAAATGGTGAGAAAAACTTGTCAAGAGTAAAAAAATGATCGAGCAATTGACATTTAAAATGTTTGATGGCCATCTTGGATGCTATCTTGAGAATTATACCTTTCCAGTGGCCAGACTGTAGTAAAAATTTTATATGCTATCGGGTACACTTCATACTACAAGAAACCGTTGGGGAAAACTTTGCTTTTGGTAAATATTGAACGATCAATTGATATTTGGAGGATCTGGCGGTCAACTTGGATGTCATCTTGGAAAATATACCTTCCCAGTAGTCATGACTATTGTAACCTTTTATTGTGTCTTTGAGTACACCTGATACTACAATTACAAGACCGCTGAGATATCCTTTGTTGCGATTCTCTAGGGGTATTTCATAAAGCCAGATAATGTGTCCGTGAACTTGAACGCTATCCTGAAAATCAAACCTTCCCAGTGGTCAGGCTGTGGTGAGATTTTCCTCTGTCATCAAACACACCTGACAGTACATGATCCATCGAGGAAACTCACCTTCAGTAAATTATGAACGAGTAATGAGCATTTTAATGATAAGGCGGCCATCTTGGACGCTATCTTCGAAATTATACTTTTCCAGTGGTCAGACTGTGGTAGAATTTCGATATGTTATCGATCACACTCCATACTATAAAAAAAACTTTAGAAACCCCGTCTGGTGAATATTGAACGAGTAATGGGCTTTCACTTCTACAAAATCTACAACTTCTATACGTTTTGATGCGAGAATGTCAGACAACCGCTGGACATCATAATGCACGATGTGGATCCCCAGAGATCATATGCAAAACCGTAGCCGACAATATATACGATGGTTTATCGAACTGGACAAGTTCAGAAAGTATTGTTTTCACGACACCCGTGATAGCGAGTCTTGGGGAAGGTCTATGACCATCGACGGACGCTAAAAGGCTGATGATGATGATGAATAGACATTTTACAGATTTGGACGCCATCTTGGACGTCTTTATGTAAGATATACCTTTCCAGGGATCAGGCTGTGGTAAACTCTTATTGTATGATATTGAGCTCACCTGATACCTAAAAAAATGTTATGGTTTCTGCTGACAATTTTAGAGATTTCATGCTTTTTTCGCCCAAAATGTACAAGCATGTTCGTTATTTCATCTACAAAATTCAAAGCAGTCGTTCGTCTTTTTTTTTTTTTACAGGTACAACGATTATCGGCAATGAATAGTCTGTCACTCACCTTTTTCATAAAAAAAAAAGAACGATAGAAGGAGTGGGCAAAGAAAGAGGGGAGTTTGCGTTCTTTTTATGTAACACTACACTTGATTTTTTTCTTTCTAAAAACGATTCCTGCGATAGAAAAAAATTCAAGACAGCAGACTATACAGTTTTTTATAACTAACGTATACACTTTGAATATGTTTTTATAACTTTTTCACTTTTGTATTTATCATATTGCATTTCGGACGGTATTTTTCGATTTATTTTTTAAGCAACAAATTATCTCTCGAGTCGGACGTTTTAACGGGGATCAATTAGAAAGATCAATCAGAAATCAGATAGTTTTTTGCGGAATCAAATCTTGCCAAATGATGTCAATAGTTTCAACAATGTTGCATATTTTGACAGAGCCTGTTCTTTTTAAGTTAATCCAGAGAGAACTATCTTTGTGGTTATCAACCTAGAAAATTTTTGAACACTGTTCGATTTCCAACGAAGCAGGCTATAATATTACAGGGGAGGTAACCATGTATAATTTTTTTGTAAGGGAGTTAACCGAGTATGATTTTTTTTTTTTTTAACCTGAAATACTAAAATTCTCTCAGATCGTTGCGTACATATTTCCTTTCATCGCTAGCTGCAAAAATCGGTTTTCAGGTCCAAGAAAAAGACAGCATTCTGATTTTAAACTCTCAAACTATATCCTTTCCTTTATATGATTAGAAATGAGCAAATTTGCCCGTTGTCCAATTGCGAATTAGTTGATTTCAAAATATCACTGGTCTGGTTACAAAAGCAAACTTAGAAGGGAATTATTGACGCTGTCTATACTTTTTAGAATATGATCAATAAGAAAATAATACTTACTACTAAGGAACAAAAGAAAAGTAAAAAAAATGTGTCACTCATTGTAATCACACGTATACTTAAATTAATGCGACCAGACCACGTACCTTGTACTCATTTGGCCACA
Organism: Thysanoteuthis rhombus; assembly: GCA_963457665.1. Taxonomy (NCBI): domain Eukaryota; kingdom Metazoa; phylum Mollusca; class Cephalopoda; order Oegopsida; family Thysanoteuthidae; genus Thysanoteuthis; species Thysanoteuthis major. Next base: position 29,786,381 of record OY735240.1, on the reverse strand, counting down.
TCTAACATTAACTCTTCAATTACTGGTGGGAATATACCCAAACAGTTTCAATCAGCAGTAAGCAATATGCAAAATCTGTGTTCGTTAGGTACTGATTATTGATATCAATATAGATTAGAATTGAGTTATCTCCCCTGAACCATTCGAATAGAATTGTAAGTCTCGGTTGGTTTGAATGTAGGAATAAGCGTTCAGTGTTCTGTGTTCCAAGTTACACGTTTCTATTGTCGTTAGTTCAATGAAATATAAGTTCATGACTAAACGTGTTTCTTGTCTTGGTATCTTTTTTAACATTGGTGGTAGATATCTTTTTCAAGTGTGACAAGGAATTCTCGTACAGACTGTCTGTAACAAAACATTTGAATTAAAAGATGACTAATTTGACGAAATAACCTCCTATACTGAACGGAGAAGATTTTTCTTGCCAAGAATGGAAACAAGACGTTTCTTTACACAGGATTACCGGAGATACGACAAAGTTTTGTTGTGAATCAGGACTATCATATGAATAACTATAATGTGCCTGTCTAAAACGACAGTGTTATTTATGTAGAGATCGGCACTAGAGAAATTAAAGCTATTTCATTTGGCAATTAATTTTTGTTAATTCAAGAATTCAAATTTCAGGGGTTTTTTTTTCAAAGTCTCAGCTCTACTCAAGTTGTTTTAACGTGTGAACTGACATGAAGTCTCGACAATTTCCATGACATAATCTTCATTGTGTCATAACAGGAAGTTGAATTAACCAATGAGATGCGTGGGTGCAAATAAACAGAGATGAAATTTGCATACATACTTATTATATGTTCAGATGATTTCATTCTTTCCACAAAGAATATCCAATATTTCTTCGTAGACAAAAATATTCTGATTGTTCTCTTGCATGTTGTAAATGTACAGAAAATCCTAAAAAGTCCATACCAGTTATAAGTTATAAGCATACATCTGATATTTACGTCTGGCTAGAGAGTTGCTAATTGTCAGTATTACAGATTATCCTCATTATCCGAAAGTAGGGCGTCCTTATGAAAACATTTCGTAAACTGAGATGGCGTAAAGCGAATAAGTCATCACCATTAATTGACATGGGAAGTGTTTTGAGCATTCGTAGAAACCAAAAATGGCGATGATTGTACGCTAGGCTGAGCCCTCGTCGGTGAGACTATTTAGAGATACAGGAGACTGGAGTGTAGGGCGGGAGTATACGCTGTCTCTATAACGGTGCATCGCAAAACAAACTTTGAAAGCGATTTCGACCCTTTTCTATATATGCAAAAAGTTATACAAAGCGGAGTTTTGAGATGCAGGTATAACTGTACTATATACAAATTCTTTAATACTTAATATGAAAAGCATATCACTCCAGTTGTAGCTGAAGCGATATACAAAATTGATTGGCTTAGCCGAAATATTTTATCAAAAGATCCTTAAGTTATGCTAAAAGTTCAAAAAGCAATAATATGAACACATTTGGAGTATTGTGTACAGGCTTGGTCCCCATGAGCTTGACGTGGTAATTTGAATTCAATTTTGAAATTGGAGATTGTGTAGAAAAAATTTAAAGAATGTTATGTGTCATGAGAGATTCAAGTTTAAGATTTAAGGACAGTCCAGAAAAATTAGATATGACAATATTGTTTGAAAGGAGGTCAAGAGGGGACTTATCTAGAATTTTCAAGATAAATGATAAAGCAAGTTATGGAAGTCTGATGAGTAATAGGTCAGATAGGATGAGAAATTTACTGGCTAGGTCCATTGCAAAAACGACGTCACAAAAACTAAACTGATTTTTTCTTGCGAAGAATTTTGAAAAAATTGAATAGCTTATCATCTTGTGTAAAATATAGTTCTAGTATAAATAATTCAAAGAATAATTTGTGAAAAATTTAGATCATCTGGGATATAAAATAGATTGATAGGACAATTTTGGGAATTATCTGTTGGAATATACCGAAGAAATCAGGAAGAAAACGTATTTGGTAATTTCTTTTTGTACTAATAAGCTTGGTATTTTTTATTAAGTTTCATACAATTTTATAACTTGAATTAATTTGTATTTTAATGTTGGATGTGTATTTTTTAAACGCAAATCTTACACGAAAAAAAACCCGTAGAGCATTTTTATTCAATAAAAAATTATTATTAATTAAATAAAATTGTGTAAAGAAATCAATTTGGACGCAGTTTTTTATATACAAGGATTCCTACCAAACAGGTGAATGAAATATCTTTTATTTCTTAATATTTAAGGCCCTAGGTAGGATGAGAATAAATGAAGGAAGATTGTTTTGCAGCAATAGTGTAAGTGGTGATGACGCATCTGCCTTGGAAATCAGCATTTTAACTTTTTCCTGGATTCGGAAACCGATCTTTGTTTCTAGCAGTGAAAGGAAAGACGTACTTAACGATCGAATTTTTTCGTTTCCGGTTGAAATATTTACTCGGTTTTCTCCGTTGTAAGAAAAATATTCTTCGTTACCTCCCTTACAAAAATATTATATAAGTTTATCTCCCTTATAGCAAGTGTTGCCACTTCGGATATTTTACATCCAGATCTGGATATATATATATATATATATATATATATATATATATATATATATATATATATATATATATATATATATATATATATATATATATATTTTGCGTTTAGTGGTGAAAAAAAAATGTCTAGATATTTCACATCCAGATATTTTTCAATGGGACTTGGATATTTTAAAATCTTTTAAGACATTTTTTAGATATCGGTAAAATCGATGAGTATTCATCCAAACTTTTTTGGTACCCATCTAAAAATATCTGAGATTTCAAGATATTCATCTAAAAATATCTGAGATTTCAAGATATTCATCTAAAAATATCTAAAAAGTTTAGACTTGAGCCTATGATCCAAAATCGCAGAATTAAATCACCTCGCATAGATTCAACTATATCTGATTTTTTTCAAGGGGACTAAAAGCGAGTGACCTTTCTTTTGAAAAGTTCAATTCATATTGGTTCCAAATGTTGAATAACATTTCATTTTTAACATTTACAGCGGAAGAAATCACTAATACGTAATTCATTTTCTGGATGCTTTTTTAGATATTTTTTCAGAATAATCTAGATATTTTTAGACTCAATTCTTGATTTAAAAAAATGTGAGAAGCGGTAACACTGATTAAAGCTTGTTTCGTTGGAAATTGGAACCGTGTTCAACGATTCAGTTTTCTGGGAGTTGATCGTCTCTAAGATAGTCGGTCTTAATAGAGAGAGTTAGTTGCTTTGTACGGATTAACCAGAAAAAAAGGGGCTCCGTTCAAAACGAGCGACGTTGTTCATACTATCTTCGGCAGCGTTTAGCGCCATTTTTATGTAATAAAACTATTCCTTACCAATTCATTTTTCAAGTTAATCTCCGTTGAAACCTCCTAAAACAAAAGTAAATGTTGTATTAAAAAAATCTAACAAAAATATCGTCCGAAATGCAATATAATTCATTGGAAAATGAAAAAGTTATGAATACATATTTAAATTGTACATATTAACGGTGAAGACTGAATAGTTTGGTTATACTTTCTACTTTTTTTCAACATGGATTCCCCGAGACCACATGCGCAACCGAGGCCGGCAAAATGTTAGATGGAGAGACGAGCTAGACAAGTTCAGGAAGTACTGGCTCCGTGACGCCCATGATAGAGAAGTGTGGCAAATCCTGGGGAAGGTCTATATCCAACGACGGACGCTAAAAGACTGATGATGATGATTGATTTTAAAGAAAATTTTACGTAGTTCGCCGTAAAAAAGAGCGAATAAATTTTCTCTTTCTATCCCTCCTTTACGGAAAAAAGGTGTAAAACTATTAATTGCCGGAAAATCGGTGTTGTACCCTTCAAAAAAAGATGAACAACTGTAATAAATTAGCCGACTTCTTCTCTTGTCTGCTGTCACAGTGACATATTCGCTCCATTGTTAATAGTGTATTGTTTTCGAACCCCCCAGCTGTGATGACGCTCTAGGGCTACTGAAATGCCAGTAGGGAGAGAACCGTTCTGTTTGAGTTGCTTTAGCGGTGAAAAAGGCTGACTCATCCGACAATTGTCGCATAAGTTATGCACGTGTGTGTTAGTAAGATTAGTTTTACTACTGTAGATGTTGAATTGGGAATAGGAAGAGTGTGTAGCGCCAATGAGAAAGAGACGATGCGACATTTATTATACATTTATTAAATGACAATAAAAGAATGAGTTGACATTGCTCTGACAGAGAAATTTTATTTATTTATGATTTTAAGCTTTTCCTCGTGAATATTCCAGAGGGGTCCTTCCTTCAACCCTTAGCCAGCCGTATGCTGGCATTTTCGTAAATAAACGCACAAAACTTTTCATGTATATTTGTTTTTTTTTTTGTTGTTTTTTTTTGTCATTGGAAAGAGGAAGGATTGATGAAAAATATGCGATAAGCTTTATGTGAATAAACTAAATAGAACCAGGGATATTCTATTAAAAAAATGCATAAATCTGTAGTACGATGGCTTACGGTTTTAGCCCATCTTGAAATTTTCAAACACAGATATATCAGCGTTTATATAAGTTGCATGAATATTTTTTACAATTGATTTTTTGTTTTTCTTTTCTCTGTTGCCACTATTTTTGTTGTTGTTATAGCATCAATATTTCACGGGGTTAGTGCCTTAATTTACGAACATGTCGTCAGTTTGTTTTCAAACATCAAGAAGGTCGTACCCAACCGGCAGAATGTTGGTTGGGAACACCACTCTGTCTTATAGATTAGCATTACAAATTCTGTGTTTTATATTTGCCAACCTTTGTGACTTTGTTAACTCCTTGTCGCCCGCAGCCAGGTCTTTCTGATAGGCTTTGACTTGCATTATTGAGCATAGAATGGAGATGGGTCTTCTCCCGGGAGAAATAACGGGATCCCCCAGCTGCTTATGGCAGAAGGTATTCCCAGTCTAAGCATTGACCCGGCTCGACGTTGCTTAACTTCTGAGGCTATGTAAGAGCCGGTGCATCCAACGTGATTTGGCTGGAATACCTTTTGTATAGCTTGGTTGAAATTCTTGCACAATCGAAAGGCTGGGGGAAACTCATGGCAATTAATGTTCAGAATATTCAGATTACAAGAAGAAAATAAATGCTTCCCTCGTTATAACGCGATTCGCGTTATAAAACTCGACTAGATAGTGGACCCCAAATATTAACCTAGCTCCAAATTAGCCGAATTGATCACGGCTAGTTTACAACGTGATGTTAGCTTTCTCAGAGCCTGACAACAGCGTTGTAACGGGGAGGCCTATACTGCATGCTCACCATCATCAGTCTTTTAACGTCCGTCGTTGGACATAGACCTTCTCCAGGATTCGCCACATTTCTCGCAGAGCCACTGTTTTCTGAATTTGTCTAGTTCATCTCTCCATCTTGTATTCTGTCGGCCTCAGTTTCTTATGTGATCTCTAGGGATCCATGTTGTGAGTCGTGATGTCCATCGGTTATCAGTCATTCTTGCAACATGACCTGCCCATTGCCATTTAAGGTTTCTAATAGATTCTATGATCTCGGTCTCCCGTTTTCTTCCTGACATACTGTGCTGTCTTGTGATCCCTTCATGTGAGGTTGAGCATGATTCTCTAATGAGCATGCTGCATGCTCCTCAGTTTCCAGGTTTGTCTCTTGGTTAGGTTCCATGTTTCAGCTCCATTGGCGGCTATCAGGAGGCTGCATTGGTTGTAAACATTTTTGTTTAGGATTAATGGGATCGTCTGGTTTTTATTCTGCCATTATTGTTGGGCACCAAGTAAGGATCAAACTCACTACATTAATAATATTCTGAGGGTTTGCTTGTTAACAATTACTTTACAATTAAGCAACACATTTTGAACTCATTGTTTAGCTTAGTACGAAATAAGGTCACATGTGTGGGGCACCTGGATTTTATTAAAACAAAAATATAACTAAATCAAATATCCCAGTTAAGCATACTACAAATATCCATACAAACTCACCCTTTCTTTCTCTCTCTGACTCACCTTCTCTGATTTGTCTCTTTACCTGAAAAGACAATAACTAAATTTGGAAACAGAAACACACCTGAAAATTTACCGAAGGCAGAACATTTTCCTAGAAATTATCCCCCTTTGCCATAAATGGCGGAAATCCCTAGAAAATGACTCTAAGGTCCAAGAAAACAAAGACTCGTATTTATTCATGGGGGAGCCAAAAGATAACAGGACAGTGCAGCAAAATCCCTTTGACAAACTACAGGTGTATAAAACAATGCAATGGCTCAATTACAAGCTAAGTACCTTGATTACTTCACATCCAATAAACATTACACAAAGTCATTCCTCTCGTAAGTTTATCATTCATATATATCAAGTGTCGCATTTTTACATGAGAAAACTTCGTCGTTTATTCCTCTATTATTTGTCTCCCTCTAATTTGCAAGCCTTTTCTTCTCTTCTTAGCTGAATGATATATGCATACTCTCTTCTAAGTAGTAGTTAGCACACAATTTTATCAGTGGGAACCTTCTGATACTATACTATAAGTCATATCAATGGAGTCAACAGCAAATGAAACTTACAGAATTCCACCACACCACAACAGAAAGGGAAAGAGTTAGACAGGGAATACGACTGGGATCTGAACAAACGTTATATTAACGATTTTACATCATATTTTTCTCTTGATTATGAAACAAACTTGACTATAAACAAAGCCTCCAAAATCCAAGTACTTGCTCTTTCAAGGGAGATAACCTTTTTCGTGAATTTATATTGATCTAATTTCTTGGGGAGTAACTTTATTTAATCACGATTCCATAGCACGGGAAGAAGTCGCGTTTTACTTCAAATTAATTTCGTTTTTTGTCATGTGTAGAGTGGTGTAATGGTTGCGGACATGAAAAACAGAATTGGCAGTTCGAGTTCCGGCCAAGGCTATTCACGTTGCACTTGTGTCATTGTGAAAGGCATGAATCCACCTCTTCCTTCAGTGATGGGAAAATATCAGGGCAGTTGGAGCCCTTTAGCGTTGTACAACAGTCCAGAGAGAATGTTATTCTGACAGAAAAAAATCTACAGCTTGGCAGTCACCATTGCTGGTCCAAAGCCAGGGTAAAAGAAGAAGGTTGAACATGGGGCTAGCAACTCCACTTCATAAAACCCAACTTGCTAATGAAACCTGATCTGAGTGGTTGCGACAAGGTCTATATAGGAATAAACACTGTTTCTTTTTTACAATACAGTTAATTATTTCGGTAGCAATGGTTTTGAAACAGGGGTCTGTGGACTCCTGGGGTTACGACAAATAATGCATGGGGTTCACAATAGTGTTTCCTTTAAATTTGACACAGCAAATTTTCAAGGCAGAGAAATATCACACATTGCATATATAATATATATATATATATATATATATATATATATATATATATATATATATATATATTATATATATATATATATATAGTCATCCACATACAGGTGTTTCGTTGTGTTACAACTCTTCAGTGTGGCTATAGACGATCCATTATCCCATCCAATACCACAAGGATCGAAACCTTAGCTTCAGACCCAGAGGCTGGTACCCTCCCTCCCTCTACTCGAAGGAACAGGACGATCAGTGAGGTTGAATTTAAGCGATATATTTATTTACCGTATGTATTCCTCATCCACCAGAGTGCTTCATTCCACGTTGGAAGAGCATTGATATAATTGTACACTAATCCATGTATTAATTCGAATAAATGTAATTTTTTTCTGAATAAAAATAATTTTTAAAGGTTAAAAAAAAAAGCTGTTTATTGTAGTTCATTAATTAGTCTAAAAACATATTTTGAGTAAAAATTATTCAATAAACAAAGCCCCCTAAATTGAAAAATACAACTCCGTCTTAAGTTTGGCTAAAATCCAATTCAATGTTCTTTAGAAGACTTCTGCAAGGGAGGTAACTTTTTTCGTGAATTCTAACATTCGTTTTCTCGGGAAATAACTATACTACTTGCTCCTAACGCTAAAAGTAGGGGTTCGCTAGGATACTCCCCTTATAGAAGGGGTCCTTGAGTTTTCAAAGTTTCCAAACCACTGGTTTATAGTATGGGTACATTTCTTTCAGAAGTAAATGAAAACGTTTGTGAGGGAGGGAAAGAGAATAAAGAAAATGAAAACATTTGAAGTGTTATTTTCTTTAATCAAAATTTTCCTCTGCCTTTTTTGAAAAATCCAAACATGCAATGATATAATTAGAAAAAGGAAAAGAAACATAAAACAATTCACAATTGTGTTTGCGTGTTCTAACTCTCCTGACCAAACCTTTTTGTCTACAGGCTTGAAAATTGGCATCAGTACTCAACTAAAACCCTTCTTAAATTGTTTATTTTTAATTTTGAGGAAAAATGCTTTTTGGCCTTTTGGGGGCCTTATTTTGATGGGTTTATATGTAGCATCTAGATTCTCCAGAATCAAGATTTTTTTTTTTTTTTTTTTTTTTACTCGGTTTTAAATGTTTTTGGGGTTTTTTTTTTGCTTTGTTTTAAAGTTTTCCAGTGAGTATAATGTCTAGATTCTCCAGGATCTTCTTGATTAAATTTCATCATCAAAATATTTGGAAATTTTTTTTTTTTTGATTGAGCTTTGCCCGCGCAGGGTAGGGTGTGGATCCTCTCGCCCCCATCCTGGATCTGTGGCTGGAAAGTCGGGGCAAATGACGACGAAAACCCTAAGCAACAAATTGTAAGAAAATGTTCAATCCAAAGGCCTGATAATAACAGAAGATAAGTTTACACCTACTCCTCGATTTGCAACCATCCATAAATACAACTGAAATTTGCAGATCTAAAAAGGTCAGGTAGATAAAAGTTATGCTTCAATATGAAAAAAAATATAAGTAAATATAGATAATTGCTTGGTTGTATGTGTGTGTCAGAGCTGTACTAATGCAAGAGGGTATGAAAATTACACTCGCATATACATAATATGTAAATGCCATTAATATTACTTTTGGATGTATGTGTGTATAAGATTTTTTAAAAGTATATATATATATATATATATATATATATATATATATATATATATATATGTGTGTGTGTGTGTGTGTGTGTATATTATATAATTTGAACTATAGGAAGTGAGACAGACTCAGGAGTGAAAGTATATGAAAACTAAGTTTATTAATCCGTAAATGTTTTCATTGATGGTCTATATATGTTTCAGGAGGTATTCCCATCTTCAGTAGTGTGTGTGTATACCATTTAATGGATATGAGTTTACTGTGGAGCATAGGTACACCATCAGGAGCTTTGCTTTGTTAGCAAAAAATGGGATCCTTTCTGTTAGAGTCATCCAGTTGAGTATATATATATATTACTCACAAATGCAGACACTTTTTCCTCAAACAGATTAGTACAAAAATTAAATATAATACTAACACATCTTAAAAAATCTAAATGAATAAAAAATTTAACTAACTACACTTTTCTAAAATCTTGGATTACCCTTACTCACATAGTATATACTAATGTAGCACCCCACCCTTCAACAACACACACTTACACTACATACATTCTTCTTCATAACAGTCACGAGATTCAACTCTATACACATACGCAAGTTAATGTGAAAATCAATTTAAATTTGAATTAAATTTTCAAAAATGAATAATTCACACAAACTTTTCTTTTTAATACTATATAAATTAATATATCATTTAAATTGAGTTGATAGATTTGGAGAGAAAGTAAATATGTTAGCAGGAAGAATCCAACTCCAAAAGCAGGAGATGTTCAAGCATATAGTCCCCTGTTGCGAAAATTGCTGACGGCTTAAATTAGATTTTCATGTAAAAATCGTACAGGAATTACACTATATCTCGGAATTTTTGAGATGAGGTATTATTATTATTTCTATTGATATTCGGACCATCCTCATCTTGGTTGTTTTTCATACAACGTTTCAGCCATTGCACTCTACGGCCTTCGTCAGGTATCATCTGGTAGATTTAGGGAAGTAACGAACCGAACCCTTTATTTATCCGATGGGGGTATATTGACCGTACTCCCCTCTTAGCGTTAGTAGTATTGTTATATTGTCTCACACGAGGATCGAACCTACAACCATCAGATTACTTTACAGTAATTTGTCTGATGCTGGACACATAGCGCAGTGGTTACAGCATCAGACAAATTACTGTAAAGTAATCTGATGGTTCTAGGTTCGATCCTAGTGTGAGACAATATAACAATACTACTAATGCTAAGAGGGGAGTACGGTCAATATACCCCCGTCGGATAAATAAAAGGTTCGGTTCGTTACTTTCCCCAAATCTACCAGATGATACCTGACGAAGGCCGTAGAGTGCAACGGCCGAAACGTTGTATGGAAAAACAACCAAGATGAGGATGGTCCGAATATCAATAGAAATAAATAGGAATTACACTAGTTTGTTAATTGATTATAGTACATTGATATAATTAATTGATTATAGTACATAAAAATCTTGATAAACCTTATACACAATATATATTGTAAATACTAAATCTTATAGTAAAATAGATTATTTAAAAAAAAAAAAAATAGATGCTTACATTTCATAAATTGTAAACATGCCTCCCAATGCACTGATTTTAGAAAAAAAAGCCAGCCGGTGTTTTTGAGAATGATTAACTATGAGACAAAGGCCCTCAAACTCTTCTTTTAATTGGTGGGCAATTCTGAATTGACTGATTGGACTCGAAATGAAGTTTCAGTACTTTTTGTATGAAATCTGAGGGAAACTTTTGGGTGGCTCCATAATTTTGGCCACCAGTCTATATCTGTCCTGTTTCCGCCACAGTTTGCTAATCGGGTGGTTTTATCACTAGTTTCTGTGAGACCTGCATCTTCTCAATGACAGATGAAAGAAAAAGAGGACTGATAAGTACCTACAACAGTTCACTGATATAAAAGTTTAGTTCATCATTTACTGAAATGTTTTCACCAAATTCATTTAATTTTTACAGTATGTCGTTTTACAGCATACACCATTATCAAGCCAAAATTTACTGCTCTGTGGAAGCAAGATTTTGATCAAACTGTAAAACGTATTTACATTTTAATAAAGTAAATAACTGGTGTGCCGTGTACGTTAAATATATTCTTCAATGAGCCATTACACAATATATATATATATATATATATATATATATATATTACTTCAATACCTTATGAAGAAAAACTACCAACTCAATTGTATATTTGACGAATTTTTCGATGCAAAGAAAAAAAAAAAAATACCCTGCCTCTTCTTAATATATATTGTGATGCAAAAACTATCCTTGTTATAATAAGTATAAGAAGACTGGCTGCTTCAGGGTCAAACTGCACTCTGAACATAACCAGTTGAGCCACTAAGTCGAATTTTCAAAATTCAAAATCAAATGTTTTCCCTAATTATTGAGTGGAGTGTGTGCGCAAAATTTCCTATGGATGGTTAGGACTGAGAAGAATGAAAAAGTAATAAATTCTTAATAAAATAATGTTTAGTGACACCAGATAATTCAATCTAATGTGTATAGCTTTCAATTTTCTATTAATTTCTTCCTTTCATTGATTGATGACATAGAAATAGAATCTATCTCTCTTTATCCACAATTAAAATTTCATAACTTTTCCCTTTCTTGTCTTAACTGGAAATCTGAACATGTCATTGTTGTTAGGTCAGGAAAATAAAGTCAACTCAGAAGGATTTTGACAAGAGTTACTATAAGGAGATTGTGTTTTATTCAAATTGTACAACTATGTGACATTCAAATATTTCATAAATGCAAGGCACAGAGTTTTATTATGAGTAGAATTTAAAAAAATGTCAGGGATAGATTTTGCATTAAAATATTTTGTTAATGTGAGGCAGAGATATTTTTTGCAATAAAATATCTAATTAAAAAAGAGTCAAGGATTGTTTTTTCCACTGAAATATTTTATTAAGGTGAGATAGTTTCCATATTGAAAAATTTCATTCAGAGGTGTCCAGGATTGTTTTTGCATTGAAATATTTCATCAAAAAGTGTCAGGAATTGTATCTGTAATGAAATATTTCATTAAGTGTTGGGGACAAAAAAAATTTTGCTGAATGAGTAACCATTCCAAGAGTCGTGAAGTTCATCGATTTTATTATTTTCATCTGAACTGAATGCGTTCTTTGGGTCGTTTTTATTGTTACCAGAATGTTTTTGGCCGAGAGTCTGTTGGTTCCCCAAGTGTGACAATTCGGAAGAGGCTTTTCTGCAGAGATCACAACAATAGCTGGACAAGTTGCAGTAGATAAACAATCGCCTTCGAACGACGAAGCAGACAACTTGTCCAGCAATTGTTGGGATCTTTGCCACAAGGCTTCTTCCAAATTGTCACACAGTCAGCAGAGCCGGGCTGTTCGTGTTGGAACTCTCAGAAGATCTATCCAGGTTTCGAACACAATCAAAAAGTCATAAGATAGAGATGGAAGGTTTTTTTTCATGTGTGTCATATAGGTACAAATAGGAATTAAATATCATAAAATCCTGTTAAAAGTAAAAGATTAAGAGGGTTTTGAAATGTGTACATAAAAATTTCAGATGATTCAATTTACTTTCCAATAGCCGATATTAAAGATATATTCTTGATTATTCACGAGTCTAATTGTTTTTCTACCAGTAACTTTGCAAGATCTCCCACCCCCCGTAATGATCCTGAGTATTTGTTTTGGGAGAGAAGAGTGTTCCTTACATACCACGATCTGCTGACTGCTTGGCATTACTCATATTAAACCAGACTTGGCCGTGATTTCCGTGAGAAAATATACTTGAAATTGTTTTGCTGATTACAAGAATGTTCTTGCCGATTCATTTTAAAGCTTTTTTCAGGAGTACGAAGATCCCTTCGATAATTTTCTAGGGTCATGAGCATTCCAAAGGTCGTTCAGACTGTTAATCTCATTCTTTTCAGTTGCTTGTGTAGTTTGCGTGTTTGGCCAGGTCCATTCTACAGGCTTCTTCGGGTGAACAATACACATGGAAAAAAGGTGTATGTGTGCGAGTTGGCGGGCGAGGCTCCCTTTATTTTCAGGGAGTGCCAATCAGAAAATAGATACCAAAACAAGACTGGCTGCTTCAGGGTCAAACTCCACACTGAACACAACTATTTCAGCTACTAAGTAAAATTTTCAAAAAACAAAAACAAATGTTTTTCCTACTCATTGAGGGGAGTGTGTGTGTGTGTGAGTGAGTGCGTAAAATTTCAAGTTTCTAATATTGAATAGTGGGGACAAAGAAGAGAAGAGGAAAAAGAATTATAATAGAGATATTAGAAGAAAAAAAAATGAATGAAAAAGTAAATAATTCTAATTAAAAAGAATCTATTCAGCGTCATCAGATAATTCAATCGAGCGGCCATTTTCTCTTTGATTCTCTTCTTCCCTTCGTTGATTGATGACACAAGAACGAAATCTGTCTCTCCGTCATTTAGATTTTATGAACTTTCCACTTTTTAGTCTCAAGCAGGAGTCTGAACTTGTCATTGTTGTTAGGTAAGGAAAATAAAGTCAAAACTCAGTAAGAGTTTGACAAAAAGAAAGAAAAAATGAAGGAAAAAAAAACAATAAAATAGCAAATAAACGATGAGATCTGTATTGGGGGTTTGTCTAATTAGTATCTTTGACTCGGTATAAGAACGAATTTCACAAAAAAAAAAAAAAAAAAAAAAAAAAGGGAATCTGGACAATCACTCCCTGGATAATTTCTCCATGAGCACAATCATTTACAGGGCCAACTCTTATTTCCACAAACTTTAACCTTTCAATTGCTAACTATTGTCGGGGGGGGGGGGGGGGCAGATGTCCTAGGACCATTTGACTTTATGAGAGGAGTGGATAACCCATGATTGTATACACTGGTACACCACGGATTCTCCAGTAATGGATGGCCCTGTTCCTATCTAAATCTGGACAAAATTTCGAGTGGACACTTGAAGAAGGCCGTAGAGTACAACGTCTGAAATGTCGTGACTATATAATAAACAAGATGAGGACGTTATTCTGAGTAACTCCGTGTATAATAATTTCTCGTCTTCAGAGCGGTAGGAGAAAAAAAAAAAAAATGAATTATCCAGTTAGAGAATCGATTACTTCAGATATGAAAGTGTACGACACTCACGCCACAGATAATTAATGTTTCCAATTAACTCCAAGACTGATCAAGGCTGTAAAAAATTCCAGAGGTCAGGAGTAGAGAAATTTATTTCTTTTGAGATATCATCATCATCATCACCAGCCATCATAAGTCCACTGCTGGACAAAGGCCTTTCCCTTTACTTTTTTACTTTCTATAACGACTGTGATATTTTGAGATATACAACATTATATATTAGGTTGGAACAAAACGAATGGCCCTTTTAGTGTCTCAATAGTGCAATGGTTTTTTTTTTGCATTGTTTGCTTGTTTATGCATGTGTGTATATATATATATATATATATATATATATCTCAATTTGAAGCTCTGTGTCTCTTCTCTTGAGCATTTGAATTTTTAACTGAACAACCGTAGCCATCAAAGATGGTGAAAAGTTCTATACTTTTATATATGTATGTGTGTTCAAGTCTTTCTTAATATGTATCCGTTTGCTTGATCGTTTTAGTGCTCCTGGCAGTAGCGTTTTGTCTACAGAGTTGAAAATTGGCATCAGTACTTCACTAGAATCCCTTCTAAAAATAAAATTTTTTTTTGAGAAAAAAAAAAAAAAAAAAAAAAAATGGGGGTGGCCCTTATTCCGACAGGTTGATTCACAATATCTTGATTCTCATAACTCTAGATGTTTTTTTCAATGTTATTTTACACGTTTTCCAGATGAAAACACCAGTGACGTCATAATAGTATCTATTCTGACCAAATCTATTTTTGATGGGATTTTCGAATTCAAATTTTGATGCTACGGTTGTTCATTTATTGACTGCAATGGCAAGTTACTTTTATTTCTATTTTTTTTTTTTTACTCAGAGGGCAGTGAAACAAAGATGAGTGAACAAAACTTTTGTGTCATTATTCTCAGTGAGTACAAACTTGGCCATTGACCAGCCGGAATGATCAGAAAGGGGTTTATCCTGCTGTAGGATACCGCAAGACCTCATGCTTCCGCAAGCCACCCTGCAAAAACCGAAGCATTTAGCCATTGAGGTCCTGCCCCACTCAAACTCTTCACTGGACTGGTCACGTACCGATTAGCCCTTTTTCTGAACCTTAGATGTATACATGCACTGAAAGGTCTATACCAATACGGACCAGGTCGAAAATGCTTTCCGGCGATTGAACAACTCCAATGACCCCCAGTTCTTATCATAACAGAATAAATTCACTGCCAGATTATTGGCAACATTGTAATGATTCTAACGGTACTTATTTTGACTAATTAACTTGTCCTTGAGTCAGGTTATGATGTTTTGAAATCTGTGGTTCAAAACAGCCATTCATTTTGTTCCAACCTGATAAAATTAACAACCCCATGTTGATAGGCTCTGTTCACCTGATCTCCTTAAAAGCTGGAGCTAAATGTGTCAAAGTATGTTTCTTGAGTTTGTCCGTGCGAGAGAAGGCTTTGGCACATACCTCACAACTGTAGGGTTTCTCTCCAGTGTGCGTATACATGTGCCGATCGAGATGGTAATTACGCGTGAATTCCTTCTGGCAGACCGTACACTTGTATGGCCTGATGCCAGTATGAATCAACTTGTGTCGGTCGAGATGGTAACCTCGGGTGAAGAACTTACCACACTGTTCACATTTGTGTGACTTGAGCGCACCATCCAAGACGACTGGCTGACTGCGGTAGTGGTGGCTGTTGGTATTCTGGTTGTAGGTGTTTTTGATCCTCAACGTTAGTGAGTGGGTGATAGTCCGGTGGTTCTCCAGGTGTGATAATTGCGAATAGGTCTTGCCACAAAGATCACAGTGGTAGCTAGAAGGGTCTTCCGCCTTGACGTTCGAAGTGGACTGTTTATCCACTTTGGGAATGGTCAGCGGAGCCGGACTGTTTACACTGGAATTTTCAGAAGATTTATCCATGTTTGGAATAAAATCAAAGTCATAAAATACAGCAGAAGTACTTTGAATAGGTATAAACTAATAGAAATCCTATTAAAACTCAAACAGTTTTTTTAAAAATGTGTACATATGAATTTAAAATGATTCAATTTTTTTTTTTTTTTAAAAACAGCCTAGATTGAAAGATACACTCTTGATTATTCAGGAATCTCAATTTTTTTCTTTTTCAATATCGTAGCTGGAGCTTTTTCTTCCTGAGTATTTGTTTTGGAGAGAAGAGCGTTTCTTACATTCCACGATCCGTTGACTCCTTGGTGTCACTCATAATAAACCAGACTTGGCCGTTATTTCGAAGTGAATATACCTGAAAATGTTTAAAAAAAAAAAATTTTAGAATGTTGAATCCGACCAATGAAAAGATGAAAATGCTAGATAATAAATAAAGTTGAAATAACTGGTCTGGTTAGTCACTCAACAGAAACTGTCATTTTACCAACAACATGCAGTGTTGGTGGGGATCAATGAAGAAATTACTTTTCTTACATTTTGTTGGGGTGATCACTTAAGAGTCCAGATTTCAAAAACAAACCAAAAAAACGAAAAACAAAAAAAAACAACTCATTAATGGACATGAACTATGTGGTTGATTTAGCATGAACTAACATTGTAAATCAAACTCCCCTAAATACCTATTCGTGAAATTTGTGGTTCAAAGCAGACATCTTTATCCATATCTAGAAAAAACTTGGTACATAACTGGACAGATCAAGAAAGGGAGATAACACAGGGTTGCCAAATTGACCATCTTTTAGCTACATCTGGCTGATAAAAATCTACATTAAATCTTTAACATGATTTTTTAAGATGGTGGATGCACCTAGATTTAACTTATGTTTTTTTCTGTTTTCAGATAAGATGTTCATTAAACAATTTCATTTTTGCAGCATTTTAAAACGACAGGTTTAACAAGGTGGATAATATAACATTTAACATATAATATATTACAGAGTCATATGTAAAAAAAATCTGATCATTTTTGATGGGTACTATGCTAGCAAAGCCCTCAGCACAGGGTTTTTAAAGCCATTCTTCTGACTGTTAGCTGCTCAGACACCTTGTATCTCTAGCTGGTGATAAAAAAAAATAAATATTTGATTCAGTAATCTTTCCCTTCCTTTGAAAGATTCAAAATTGGTGATTTAAGAAAAAAAACCTTTCGATTTAAATTCAAATTTGAAAAACTTCTTGTGAACAGTGCGTGCAAAATTTCAAATTTCTATAATGGATAGCTTGAGCTGGGCTAAGTCTGAATAGATAGATAGATACCTACATATAAGTGTCAGCACACATGAACAACCTAAATGCAGAAATAATTTAAACCAGTGTTATGGGTAGCTGTGATCAACATAAGCCATGTTTGGATTTGAAGAGGATAGAACAACGAATCTCAATGAAACCCACAAAAGAAGAAGAAATCAAGCAGAGAATCACCCTAGGATGGCAAGTCTTCGGTAGAGCAAAAAACAAGTCGATCCCAATAATCCTAAAAAGAAGAGAATACAACCAATGCATCCTCCCGATAGTCACTTATGGAGTTGAAACATGGAATTTAACCAAGAGACAGACTTGCAAACTGAGAAGTATGCAACGCGCACATGAGAGAATCATGCTCAACCTCACATGGAGAGATCCCAAGACAGCACAATATATCAGGAAGAGAACAGAGGTCAGAGACATCATAGAATCTATTACAAAACTCAAATGGCAATGAGCAGGCCATGTTGCGAGGATGACAGACAACTGATGGACACCACGACTCACAACATGGATCCCCGGGGACCAGATGTAAAACCGAAGCCGACAGAACACAAGATGGAGAGATGAACTAGACAAATTCAGAAAATACTGGCTCCACAATGCCCACGATAGAGAATTGTGGCTAATCCTGGAGAAGGTCCATGACAGATGCTAAAAGACTGATGATGATAAAATTTACTGCCTCGAGGCCTACATACACACACTAAGATATAAATTCTCTATCTGCTGAACTTGTTTTTCCAGGTGCCTTATCAGGAAGCTTTGAAAATTTTCTAGCGAAAAATTTGCACTTGTTGAAAACTTGGAACTTTCTTGAGCCCAGTTTTTGAGCAATTCTACCTGGCTGGCTATGTATGTGTTGTGCATACAGGTGGCACCAAAGGAGCTAAAGGGCTAAAAATCAAAAAAAAAAAAAAAAAAAAAAAAAAATCACTCATCAGAACAAGAAAAATGATTAGGAAAAAAAAAAAAAAAAAAAAAAGAGAAAAAAGAAAATTCCCACTTCCATAAGTTTTTAGGGGTGTGGGGTTGATTAAGAAGGATTAGCACATCGACCCCACATGCAGTAGGTCCTGGATTCAATTCCCAGTATGAGCAAAGAGTGTGTAAAATTATTCCTTAGGACAAATTTGCCCATGCACTCAGCAGCTAATTGAATACACTTGAAGCAGTCCGATTAGGGTAGAGGTATCCTTTCTGTAGACTTGTATCCTGCCGAAGGGGTGGTTATAAAAACTTGTAGGTATAAAGCCCTGGTCCTGACAGAGTCTCGAGAGGATCAGTACACTAATGCTTGCAACAGAAACAGATTCTAGCACCAGCCTTAATATTTCAGTTGAGGCTGTCTCTTAAGAGACAGGACGCTTCACCTTAATCTTTAAACCATTTTTCAGAGCACCTCGCCCTGGGGCAGAGGTTATCAAGCACGCCTCGAAGACTATGATTTCTATATTAGGTTGCTACACATGAAATAGATTGTAGGTCATAGAGAAGAATACTTAAAGTGAAAGTTTTACTCATGTTATCGTATTTTTTTGCCGATTCCATGTGAAAGATGAAGAATAATGATTTGGGAAGTAAGTTTTTGCTCTGACTGAATCAAAAACAAATAAAAACTAAGTTCCTAAATTGTCATTCTTTATTCTGTTGGATACTAATTCCCATTATTCATATATCATAATATCAACATGGGAACATTATAAATAATGCTTAGAAATACGTGAAAATAAGAGTAGACAGAATATAAACAAAGGCTGACAATTGGAGAAATAGATTTGTTAAGGGTGCGATTCAGGTTTCTGTTTGCTGTGAAAGTCTCGGTAGCTCATTAGTAAGAGCAGGCTTGGCTTAACAGCACTCCCATAAAGAGTGTGGGTTTGAATCCCAACTAAGGCTTATTTTTTCATTTTCTGATCAATGTCATTTGCTCACTGCTGTAAGTAATTCAGTGCGAGCAAAAACCGTTATTCTTCTTCAAGTAGAGATATATAACATAATCATTGGAAGTTTCCGAGTGCATAATAGCAAGAGGCTTGACTAATTTTCAAGTACAGATTTAAATTAGAACGTAATGCTGCTCAAGCTGCTGATAAGAAAGCATTTGGAGTGTATATCACCAAGGTGCGAGTTATTTAGTCTTGGTTCGATAGGTTATTATCTAAAAATATTGATATCAATTATTAGGTATGGACAATATTGATACAATTCACTGGAAAAAAAAGAGAAAATGAAATGAAAATTAAGTAAAATATATTTTTTCTCTGAATCTTTTTGAAAATCCGGTAAATTATTATCTATGCTTCTGATTCGAAGAGAAAATTTTTTTTTTTTTTTTCACTCAATATTCCAAAAAAAAAAAAAAAAAAAAAAAAAAAAAAAAAAAAGAAAGAAAAAGAAAAAAAAAAAGATTTTCTATCATTTTTATCGATTAAACCCAGGTTGGGCAGTTCCCGAGTTCTATTCTAAGAAAGAGCAAACAGGATTAATATCTTGATGGATTTATCTGTAAAATGTGTAAAAAAAAAAAAAAAAAAAAAAAAAAAAAATCAATGAAAATATCAATGTATAAATGAAATAAATCAGAATAAAAGGTGGGGTACGGATATGGAAAAAAATTTTCCTTCTTTGATATTCAGAAGGAAAAATTATCTTTAAAAAATTTCATCTTTCAATTGAAAATTTTTTGGAAATTGGATATAATGCTGATTTTTGCCAGACTTTAGATTTTCTGATAAAAAAGGTGAGGGTCTAGGAAATTTCAAAAAATTGTAAGGGAAAATTCAATTTTTTTTCTTTACTCACAATGATTTATATTTCCGTTGTAAATAAACGAGAATTTTATATTAGAAAAAAATATACAAAAAAGTGGTTTTTGTTTAGCCTTCTGTAAATTTTACGATAGACAATATCCCACTCTCACTCCTACTTAACAAACCACAACACAAAAACATCCCCATTTTTTCCCTCAAACTCAAACATGTAAACAGCAAAATTTTCTCTGAACTACTGCAAGTTTTTCCCTGAAAAAGATGGTTGCCTTCCATTGAAATGCATCAAAACATGCCCAGGTGAATATAAAAAGATTTTGAGATGTAACACTTGCTTTCTCTCAAGTTCTCTTAAACTTCCAATTGTCATTTGGATCAAAATTCTGTCGGATCGCCTCACATCAACAATACAAACACAATACGAGTAATCAAACTCACGCTTTCTCTATTGCAATGTTCAATGTTTAGAATGATCCAGTTGCAAAGTAATTCTTATCTAGAATCGATCCATACCCCAACCCACAAAACAATTAAAATAAATAAAACAACTGACTTTTCTTTTTTACCCTGCCTCATATTCAACAAAAAAATTAATAAACCTTCACCAAGTAAAATATATATATATATATCACTTGCATGCACAGATGTAAATTGGTAGCTGTAACTATCAAAAAGAACTCGCCTCCCTTGGTGGCTATAAATGATGGGATTTTAAAATTTTTCATTGCCAGCTAACTTTATAGTTTAAAATATTATGGCTTGGTTCCTGAAATCTTCAAGAGGTTTGAATTTTAATTTGATATATTACCTATGAATCATAATTTTGTTTATATGAGCAATGAATTGATGTTCATTGCTTCTCTCTTAATATTTAGCTTGTAAAATCATACAAAAGCTCCTAAAATGTTTGAATTTCATTTCAAGGATCCTGATTGTAGTTCTCACTAGAAGGTCCTGTTTTCACATCCTAGATAAAGAAATTTAAATAAAATGGAGAAAAATCTAGCAATTTTCAGCCACCAAAGGAGGCAAATTCTTTTTTCATGGCAGCCAATAAATTACAATGTGTGCAAATTTTATACATACATACATATATATATATATATATATATAAATAAATCTCTGCAATACAGCACTAAGAGAACAGCCATTCTTAGTGGCTAAAAGTTGCTAGTTTAAAAATGGCTAGTTTTCATTTCCAGGTTCCTGATTACACCCAAAAAATTCATATAAAGGCTCCAAAGTATCAATCTACAACGTATTGATCAGATATTAACGTTCAAATAAGGTCATTTTCGATCTGAAAGGTAATTGTTCTTCAAGATGTATTCATAGCCTTTGTAATCGTTTGTATGAATTCCACAACTACCTGGAAATTAAATCTAGCCAATATTAGCCATTAATATATATATATATGTATATATATAACCACTTTCAGCTATTCGAAGTGGCCGATTAAAACATGACTGTTCTCCCGAAGCGTTATTACAAAGATCGTCCATTTCTGACTTGAAAAAAAAAATAATCATAAAAATCAAAAATAAATTCGTGGAAAATCTATAAAAAGGAAAATAAACACAAGTTTCAAAACAATGTATCTAAAGAGGAAACAAATAAGTAAAACTATATAAATATGTATATAAAATAAGTATTTAGACAAATAAACGGGAAAAGAAATATAATTCAAACTTTGCCGGCTTTTCTACAATCATTAAAAAAAATTTGAACTCAATCAGCTTCTTCATTTCTTAGAGAGGGAAAAAAAAATGTCCAATCTAGACTTACACACATACAAACGGGTATTTCCTACCCCTAGGGCTGCAGCTGAAAGATCGAATATCAATAAAAATAAAACAAACAACAACAAATTTACCTTGGGCAATTTTTTTTTCCTCGATCAACTTTTTACTTCAAGAAAGTCGCCATTTGTACTAACGAGTACTAGGGAAGGCGGTGTATGTGGGAAGGATTCCCTCGTGTAATTAATGGACCCGGTGTAATAATTAGAGGCAGGAGTTGAGTAGCAAAGCCGTTTCTTGTGGATTTTCATCTCCTTTCTTTCCGCTGGTGCCCTTACGCAGACTATGCTATGTGCCCAGGCTTACTGTACATCACAAGCAGTACTGCCACTTGGATATTTTACATCCAGATCTGGATATTTTTTAACACGTTTAGATGTGAGAAAAAAAACTGTTTATATATTTCACACCAGCCAGATATTTTTCAAGGAGAAATATAGTAAGAAAAAAAACAAACAAAACTTTTAGATATTTTTTAGATATTGGTGATTTTTTAAAGATATTAATCTAAATTTATTTGATATTTTTAAGATATTGGTGATTTTTTTTTAGATATTCATCTAAATTTTTTAGATATTCATTTAAAGATAGCTGATTTTTTAGATATCCAACCAGAAGTATCTAAGATCTTTAGATATCTATCTAAGAATATCCAAAAAGTTCAGACCTGAACCAGTAATCCAAAATAACAAAATCAGATCATCTCGTAAAAATTCAAATATATCTGATTTTTCTTGGGGACTAAAGACGAGTTTAACCTTTTTATTTTTCAAAGTTCCAATCAATTTTTGTTCAAAAAATTAAGTTTAATTGGGTCACAAATCTTGAATTACATCTTATTTTATCATTCGCAGAGAAAATGAATTA
Source organism: Thysanoteuthis rhombus (assembly GCA_963457665.1). Lineage (NCBI taxonomy): Eukaryota > Metazoa > Mollusca > Cephalopoda > Oegopsida > Thysanoteuthidae > Thysanoteuthis > Thysanoteuthis major. Next base: position 29,763,580 of record OY735240.1, on the reverse strand, counting down.
AATGATACGTTATTTATTTTTGGATGCTTTTCTTTAGATATTTTTTTTTCAGAAAAAATTAGATATTTATTTACGTTTTCCGACTCAATCCCGGACATTAAAATTTGAGATGAGGTCAACACTTATCACACGTTTTTTCTATCTCAGCTTGTTCTTCACGGTTTGCGATTTATATAATAGGCATTGAGGCAACAACACTCGAAATGGTGTCACTCTCTCCAACATACGCCGATACTGATTTTGGTACATTTTAGTTCATCACCTCTGTCCCAAAATTATTGTTACATTTAGTGCATAAAATATATATAAATGTGTAACAACTATTATGGGATAGAAGTAGTGTTTTTCCTTATTCAAAACACGATTTTGAAGGTTTTTGATTAAAGAAAAATCTTATCCATCTAATTAGACAACAAATATAATTGACTTTTAAGGTTAATTGATTAATTAGAGATTATTTTAATTTCCTATTTCACTAAATTTCTTTTTTGTAGATACCAAGAACTGCGCTTTGTCCGAACAGGGAGATTCTGGGGCCCCGCTTCCAGGATTTGCCCCTGTTTTGCCAGAACAGCGGTAATCTTTACTTTGACGTACATAAACCATTGGTGTTTTTTTTGCTTTTTTTAAAATTTTTTCAATCGTTGGCCGGTCAAAAGGCATCAGATCAAAAGGCATTTGACAAAATAACAGCAGTGTGGTACGGATTACTGAAATTTCCGATCGTGTTTGGACGACTGGCATCAGTTATAAAGAAAACAGTAATTACGAATATTTCAACTAATTTGTATTATATTTTCATTCATATCAATAAACGTTTTATTGATTATTCCGTATCATGGATTCGAAGGAAATTCTATAAGTCATGATTATGTCTTTATAGTAGAATTTATTTTGCGAATTGGAAGGATTAAAGGTTTTAATTTGATTTGTTGTTTGATGCTATATTTAAAAAATGTACTTTTTTTAGCGCTTGTAACAAATAAAGTAAAGTTTTTTTTTTTTTTTTTTGTCTAGGCTAAGTGATACCTCAACCGTGTAACGACGGGAGATCATTTCAAATGAATTATTCTATATAATACGACGCAAATTTGTCGGATCATATGTATCCATCTCTTGATACATAACAGTCGCGTTGAAAGAAAAAAATTGATCGAGAATAAACGAGACGAGAATTTGGGTTAAAAGCAGTCATGTCAGGCCACAGTATTACCGGCAGCTGTTTAGCTCAAGAGATTTTTATTTTTATTTTTGTGAAAAAAAAGAAGAAAGATTTTTTCATCTTTCAGGGGCCTCATTCTAACAGATTTAACATCTAGATTTTCCCGAATCTTGATCTTTTTTTCTTTTTTTTTTTACTCTATTTTGAATGTTTTTTTTAGTGAAAATGTCATCTATAGAATTTATTCTGACCTTCCTTGGATGGATTTTTGAAAAAGAAATAACTTCAAATTTTGACGCTACAGTTGTTCAGTTATTGTTTTTTTTTTTTTGAATTTTGTTTCAAAATTTAACCCTGAAAAAATAAATCTGAATCAAAAACGTTTTCTTCCACTATATAAAAACAGAGTTATTGTTTTTGAAATCTGTGTTTATATTTGTAAAAAGAAAGAGAAATAAAACACTTGGAAAATTTTTAAAAGATTCAAAGAGCAAAGTACTTACATTTTTAAAATCTACCAAAATTCAACTTAGCGAAAAAGGCAAGAAAAGTAACTTTTTTCATTGATCACATTTTTTCCGAATTTTTTTAATTGATCATACCCAACGAAACATACTGCCTAATATATTAGTTGTATGGTGGTTTCTATTTAGTGACTTACAAGATTGAAATATTATTTAGAAAGTAATTAGTAATTAGTAGATTATATATTATTGACAAGGTTTCAAGGTACGATATTTTTTATTTGGAATCCCTAAGGTTCAATCATTCAATTAACAAATTTTCACCCAACGACATATTTTGTGGAACAGATCCTTTTCATTAAGTGAAGTACAACTGTTTTTTATTCATTATTCAAAAAGGTATTATTATTCAAGGGAGGTAACTTCGATAAAACTAAATCTGAATTATTTCCCCTTTAAGCAGAACCCGTAAAATATGATACAACGTGCCTTTCAGATGTGTTCACACGCACATTTCTCTAAGAACGTTTGTCGGTCTCAATTTAACTGACGTCATCAAAAAAAGATCATTTATTAATTTTTTAATAATCAATTTTCGTGATAGATATAAAATCACGTCAACAGTGGTTACAACCATGGACTAATTTTTTCGTTATAGATATGATTTATGTAATTTTTTGTTTCCTTCTAGGGGTATCCCTTATCTTATCCTTCATACGCAGTTTCAACTTCACTGGTCCCCTGTTATCTGGAGCTCTCATTTCCAAAGCCCCCTTCATCTGCTGTGACCCTTTCAGTAGTACATGGACTCATCACTTGGATTCTGTTCTGTTTTAAAAAAAAAAAAATTTTAATTGTTCTACTTTCACACACGTTTCTTTATCTATTTATCTATCTATCAATCTATCTATCTATCTATCTATCTATCTATCTATCTATCTATCTATCTATCTATCTATCCATTAGAAAGCGTCAAGCAAAACTTTAATCGAAGGTTTCTTCCAGTTTTTAAGCTGGCTACCTGACTATCTACCTATCTATCTATCTATCTGTCTATCTATCTATCTATCTATCCATCTATCTATCTAGCTAGCTAGCTAGCTAGCTATTTGATATCAAGTAAAATATTGGAATCAGGTATGTTTTCGGTCACAGTTTTTTTCAGTCAATGATCCTGTGGGTTGTTTGCAAAAATGTATTTTGGTCCAATGATATTTTAAAATTCCAATTTTTTAGTTCTTGGAGGAAGCAATGCAACATTGTTATTAATTTTGACAAGGCTTTACCTTCATCCTAACTTCAGGTACTTTTTACCACAACTTAGAATCGGACCGAAATCCAACGGCAACAATTGAACACCGTGATATAAAAATAAAGAGTTAGGCCATAGTGAGAATTGAACTCACACCCTTCCGGGCTCAGAATATACCTGAATGCTTCCAAACATTCAGCCACAGAGACTTCCTGCAATGTTGTGATAAAAGATAAATGAAAATTAGGCTGAAGATAAAAACGAGTCAAAATTAATGATAATGTATTTTGGTCGTTTCATATTCATGAATAAATTTCACAAAACCAGCATTTTATAAAACACTCCATTACCTTCAATCTCAGAATTCTCAACACCTTGCGGTAGCTTCGTCAGTGAGGTTAATCTACTGAAAGGAGGCAAGAACTTTGAGAACAAAAGAGAGTGTAAGTGTGTAATGAGATTTTGTGAAATTTATTCATTTGTATAAAACTATCAAAATACAAGGAATCAATTCCATCCTTTGATATTATTTCATTGAAAAAGCAACATTGATTTCGTATTTTCTCTGGGGACTTTTCTACTTCAGTCATCGATCAATGATCGAACTGAAGAGACTATTTTTCTCACTGACTGATTCTTCCTTTTAAATTCGTCTTTTTGGGTTCAAATGCACTCGCAGGCTGTAGGACAATTTACATCAGATTTACATTCAGAAAACGTCAAACCTTTTTAAAAAATGGCAAACTTGGTTTCTTCATTCTTCAAGGTGGTCTGGCGGGCTATGTATCTATGTATGTATAAAAGTATGTATGAATGTTTGTATGAATGTATAAATGTGTGTATGAATGTATCGCACGTGAAGACTGAAAATCTAAATATTTACTCCTTATCATATCTAGAAAAAAAAAATTTTGTTGAAATTTGCCCCCCCCCCAATAGGTTTTTAGGTTTTAAGTTTTGGGGGACAATTTGCAATGTAAATATATGCTAAAATGTACCATTTTTTTTGTATCCGGCAGCCTTTGCACTCTATTTTCAACTCAAACGAAGTAAATTATCATTGATCATCCCCTTTTTGCTAATTTTTCAATTGATCACCCCAAACATACCAAGCCGCTTAAAGACATTGGTCACGTAACGGTTTCTATTGTGTGACTAACCAGTGTTATTCGTTTATTTATAACTATTGGCATCTCTTTATCTTATCAATTTTTTTTTCTCTGCATAGTTAGTCAACATTTATTTTTTTATTGAATTTTTAAATTAATCTCCGTTGAAATGTCCAGAACAACTTTGGAATAGAGCACTCTGGTGGATGGGGAATTGAGCGTAAGTGAATATATCGCTTAAATTCAACCTTACTGACCGTACAGTTCTGCGTAGGGCAGAAGTAAAATGCCAGCCTCTGAAACAAAAGTTTTGATCCAACCTCGTGGTACTGGATGGGATAATGGATAGTCTATAGCCACACTGAAGAGTTGTAATACAACAAAACAGCTGTCTGTGAATGACTCAATTATTCAATTAATATATATATATATATATATATATATATATATATATATATATATATATATATATAAATTGTTGCGTTTTATTAAACAGAGACTCTTATCTGAAATGATCACCCGTCATTACATGATTTATGTATCACGCAGCATAGACAACGTAAATAGAACAAACAATTAAAAAGGGTGTTGTAAAGAAACGGAGAGACCAAGAATAAACAAGATGAGAATTTAGGGTGAAAACAGTTATTTAGGCCTATGCATTACCGGCGGCTGTTTAGCTCAATGGTAAGAGTGTCGCTAGTTGAAGTACATACTATATTGGTCGAAGATTCTATTCCTGCAGCAGCCCCATTTTCTTCAATTGTTCATTGTATTTACGTTGTCTATGGTGAGTGATAAATTAACCGTGAAATAACGGGAGATCAGTTCAAATAAGAGTTTCTGTATAATATAACGCAATTTATAATCATTCTGTAGGATCATGTATATCCCTTATATATATATATATATATATATATATATATATATATATGTATATTCAATTCTACCTTGTGGTACTGGATGGGATAAAGTCTATAGCCACACTGAAGAGTTGTAATACACAGCTGTCTGTGAATGACACAATAATTAATGCTCCTCTATCCAGGATTGAGCACTCTTTAAGTGAGGTAACTCATCCATTGTAAGCTTATGCCATGCTCTTCCATAGGAATAGAGCACACTGATGGATGAGGAGTTTCTGCATAAATGAATATATTGCTTGAATTCAGCATTACTGACCACCCAGTCCCGAAGTCAAGAGGTAGGATATCGGCCTCCGGGTCCGATGTGACGGTTTCAATTCTGCTTTGCGGTACTGGATGGGATAAAGTCTATAGTCACACTGAAGAGATGTGATACATCGAAACAGCTGTTTGTGGATGACACAATATATATATATATATATATATATATATATATATATATATATATATATATATATATATGTGTGTGTGTGTGTGTGTGTGTGTGTGTAATGGGTGAGACAGACTCGGGAGTAAAGTGTTTTGAGGTAAGGTTTATAAATCTGTAGATGTTTGTTTTGTTGCTAATGGTCCAGATATATTTCGGGATGTATTCCTATCTTCAGTGGTGTGTGCTGTGTGGGTATGTGTTTTCAAGGGTTTCATGTGGAACCAGAGTCCACTATCAAGAGCTTTGCCTTGTGAGGAAAACAATTGTATCTAGGCTGCTGGAGGTATCTGGTTGTGCGAGAGAAAGTCCAGCCAGTGATGAAGTCTATGGTTAAACAGCAATGAAGCATATGTACTGGTTAAAAACAGTTTATAGTCCGCTTTCTTCCTTCCTTGCTCTTTCTATCTTTTATCTCGAGGATTGGTTTAAAAAATTGTTTTAAAATATGAAGTAGTGTTACATGAAAAAGAAAACGAGAATAACCCCTCTCTTTGCCCTCTTTCTCTTCATTTCCTTTCTTATGAACGTCATGCTAAACGAAATTTCAAAAAAACTGTTGAATCCCATCGTAGTTTCAAATAGATAATAATTACTTGATGAATGGATAAATGAATATACAATAAAATGACCATTAGAAAAAAGAAGAATATTTTGAATTTCTCCGAATTTTTTTCAGGGGAGTTAATTCAGATTTTTTATTACAGAAGTTACTTCCCTTGGATTTTTTTCTATTCACTATTAAATTAATTAATTTAATTAACTCTTAATTTTCAGAGCAGTTTTAAGTATTAAGATTTCATTGAAAAGTTTTGAAAACATGTCACCGTACATAGATAGAAATGAAAATAAATAAAAAGAATGATAAAAGGAAATAAAAAATTAAGAAATGATTTTTCATTGAATTTAATTTTGGAGTCGTAAAAACATGTCCTCAAAACAACAAAAAAGAGTGATGAAGACACATGTTTCAATAGAATAGTTTGAAATTAGTATTTTATTTCAAAGTCATAAAAAACGCTTCCTTAAAATAGCAAGAACTATAAGTTCAACGGTGAGTCCACCGTTCGTAGTAGTAGTTGCAGAGAGAGGGGGATGCAGTAGATGAAGAACGAGTTGTCTTTCTTTGAGTCAATTTATTCTGATACTCGTAAAACATTGTAGTATGAAAATATTTTGCATGTATTATTTTCAGTAAAAATCATAAATGGCTATCAAGACATAATTAGCAGGCGGTAAAGGAATTGATTGGGAAAGATTTAACACCCTCTGATAAAGTCCCGTCTTTTAATGATATCACACCTCTTTTTTCCTTTCTATTTCCATTGTTTAACGTAACTGGGGACGATTGACGGACTGACTGACCGACTGACCGAAATGCGCGTCTCTAAGATATAAGTAGACACATCTTGAAGAACTGATAGAATGGAATTTCACTATTTTTTCAGGGGAGTTAATTCTGACTTTATATTGCGGAAGTTACTTCCCTTGGTAAATTTCCACCATCGATTATTTCATTTTAGAAAAATGTTTTGAATATTAACTATTCATTCAAACTCGTCTCTGTACGTAGATAAATTATAAAAAGGAATAAGAAATTCGAAAAAGAAAATTAAAAAGTGATATTTCAATAAATGCACCGAATATCAAAATTTAATTTCAATGTCTTAAAAACACGTCGTCAAATAGAAAAAAAAGGAAGAAATTAAGATAATTCGATAGATTCATTGAATAATGATAGACCCTAGAACTAAAACAAGAACCATAAGTTCAATGATGCGTCAACAATTCGGAGTAGTACCAGTAAGAGGAGGAGGAGGGGAGGGGGAAGGGGGGGGCGAAGAGTATGTGGTCTTTTTTTAATCAATTCGTTCTAATACCTGCAAAACACTGTTTTCTGTATGAAATGCTCTGGTTAAAATGAAAATATGATCGGAACAGTCGCGACCGCGCACGATGGAAGGTGGAAGAAGTAACATTCGTTGATCACCCCTTTTCCCAGTTTTTGAATTGATCAACCCTGACAAGGGCATGCTGTGAAAGGTCACTTGAGGGTTTCTTCTGAATGACAAATCTGACCCCTAAGCGTTTCGATTTTAAAGTCGAAAGACGTGTCTTAAAAATAATAAAAAGAAGAGAATACGATCCGACAAAGTCGTCTCTTTTCCGGTGAACGTAATACTTCATTTAGTTCCGTTAAATCATTATTGGTGAAAATACGGCTTTGCTGGTCAATGCCGATTTCGAACGTTTAAAAAGGACATTGACCAGCAAGGCTCAGATATCACCAATAGAAAATTAAATAAAGTAAGTACGTTCGCCGAAAATAGAAACAAATATATAGTCTTATTATTTCTGGGCAACTAGGGATGTCATTAATTAACTGTTATTAAGTTCATTGAATATGTTTATAGCTCGTAATCTTTTTGATATTTTTCAGTTTTCTTTTGATCACGTTCAACGCTGACAGGATCTCCGGTATTGAAATTGAATTACTGGAACACCGGGCTCAAAAGTATCTGAATTCTCATTATGTACCACGGAAGCTTGCTATGTAATGCAGCTACAGTGAAATGTGGCATACCAGGAATCGGAGACTCAGAGAGCCAGATGACATTCTCAACCTTGATTCTACGCACACTGACTCACCCCTACTTAATTCATGACACGTTTTCATTCATCCGTCTGAATGAAAAATTGTCCTTGCTTGTTGAATATTACGGTAGACTCCCGTTATTGGAGCTGATTCAAGAGTTCCGTTATAACGAATTAGCTGTTAGAATGGGTGGATTTTATTTATGCATTGATATTGAGGAACCATAAAGTATCACTCTATTACAATCACGACTCACGACATGGATCCCCCTGAGATCACATGCGAAACCGAGGCCGGCAGAATATTAAATGGAGAAACAAGCTAGACAAATTCAGAAAGTACTGGCTCCGCGACGCCCACGATAGAGAAGTGTGGCGAATCGTTGGGAAGGTCAATGTCTAACGACGGACGTTAAAAGACTGATGATGATGATGATGATGATGATGATGATGATGATCTAATCCTGCATGTTACATCAGGCGGCATTATTTTAAAGGTTTACTCACTTTAGCTGTTAAAATAATGCTCTGAAATCTCCATGTGCAGTTACTGCAGACTAATGTACGATAATAGTGTTGCAAGAATTAAATGGAGCAAATGTGCTACTAGAAAGTGTGTGCAACTGAATTGTGCAGTTAGAACGAAAGTTGACTGTATTGTCTACCGTCTGGTTTATATGTTTTTAAGTAGCGTTCAAACCTCAAGTTTTCCGTCAACTAAATTGAAAACATTTATGAAACCCTTCGAGTCTCTGGCAGAATGCATGAGACACAGGCATTTTGAAGCACGCTCACTTGCATGGAAGTAAAATTCTTATGGAAAGTGTAGGATTTTTATAATTGGTTCAGATTTCTGACAAAGATATAATCATTATAGACGAGTGAGGTGAACTGTCAACCCACATTCAGTGACTGTATCGAAGGGGGAATTGGAATGTATTTCTATCATACATATTTGTTTTTCTTTTCGGTGAATGTTCTACTTAACTTATTTTTTTCTCATTGGTGATATTTCGGCCTTGCTGGTCAATGCCTTTTTCAAACTGAATTTGGAACGTTACAAATCTCTTGTCAGGGATTGTTTTGTCATTTTCGTGACGCAATCGTTTAGTCATTCTTTTATATCCCTGTAATATATTCTTGAATATATCACAATATATTCTCGAAAACATTCAACTCCCGATTGTCCGATCGAAAGTTCAATCAGAGAAAAGAATGTTTAACAAGAAAAAAATAAACTTATAAAATGAGAAAAGTTTTGTCAAGAATTGTTGGTTGTGTATCAATATGTATTCAGTCAGAACTTGAGAGTTCACATTGTTTGAAAAGATCTGGGGGGAGCATGCTCCCAGTCTCCGCTAGAAGCCCCCTCAATTTTCTTACCTGCACTGGGAAAATTTCTCGTGGGGCAGGGAGTTCACACGATTCTCACTTATTCTTAACATAAGAATTTGACAGAACGGAATCGTAATTTGTGCAATAATGAGAATTACCAAGTCGTTTCATAATCATTATTAAAGCATTCTTTCTTTCTGCAAGTTTTCGCTTTCAAATCTTGGCGCTAGATGGTGCTCGCTCTATTTTGCCGATTGTCTTCAGATGAAGGACGTTTACAATTAACAGAGAAAATAAACGAGGCGGGAAATTTGTCTAGACTTATCATCTATCATCCTCCTCTCTTCTCTTCTCTTTCTTTCTTTCTTTCTTGTTCTTGTTGTTGTTGTTGTTCTTCTTCTTCTGATTATTATTATTATTGTTGTTGTTGTTGTTGTTGTCCTTCTTCTTTTTCTTCTTCTTCTTCTTCTTCTTCTTCTTCTTCTTCTTCTTCTTCTTCTTCTTCTTCTTCTTCTTCTTCTTCCTGTCTTTTACATTTTATAATTAATTGTGTGTAGTGTGACTTTATTCCTTTTTTCTCCACTTCGCCCTTTTTTTTCTTCCTCGGCTACATTCTTCCTTCCCTTTTCTTTTCTTCCATTCTTTTTCTTCTTTCTTTCTTACATATTACATTGGTGATTTTGTATTATGCAACTTTCTTCTATCCTTCCCTTCTTTCTTCTTCATCCTCTTTCCTTCTTTCTTTCTTTTACATTTTATCGGTGATTCTGTATCGTGTATCTTTTTTCCTTCTTTCTTCTCCTTCCGTTCTCCCTTTCATTCATTCAGTCATTCATTTAATTCTTTCGTTTTTTCTTTCATATTCTATCAATAATTTTGTATCGTGTGACTTTCTTTCCTTCCTTCCCTCTTTCCTTCTTTCTTTCTTTCTTTCTTTCTTTCCTTTAGATTTCTTCCTTTCTTTTTCTCTTTCCTTCTTTCTTCCTTTTTCTCATATTTGATTAGTGATTTCGTATCATGTAACAACAATAAATGAGCCATAATTTTAAGGTGGAGAAAACATTCTTCATCCATAAGAATCGAGAAGGCGATTTAATTGTTGTCAACCCAAACAGCAAAATGCTCATTCTAGACATAATGAAAGCATAACTTAACATATGCTTAAAATGTTGTTATCAAATAATAACGGTGTTTTAATAATCGAGAAATGAAGAATTTTTCAATAATTTATATTATTTCGATGGATTTGTTTCTCAACGAGAGGGTAGGAATTTAACACGTATGGAGGCCCCTCTCAATCCAGTAACCCCACGAGGGTAGAATGAGACACGAGGTCAGTTTGAGGTGCAGTCCTGCTCGCGTACATGTGGGTAGATCAAAAGATCGTCCTTGGCACCATAACTAGAGTCACGAATTTAATTTTCATATATACAATGCAAAAGATGCAGCCATCATCCTCAGTCGACGAGAGTGGAGTTTGACCCTGCAACAGTCAGGCTTTTTTGTAATTCTATGTCTGATTCCAGACCAATTGTACTGTAGTGGGTTCGATTCTCACCGGGTGCTCCATAAATATGGCTGTGATCCAAATAAAGTCACGCTTAAAAAAGGGGCATTGTATAGAATATTTCTTCTTTGAAATTTGTTCAGCTAGTTTCTGCGGAAGGTCCCCGGTCCCACTTTGGGAGAGGGCCATAGAACCCCTCCCTCCGCTCGGGCAGTTTCCTGCTAGTATGTATATGTATATATGTATATTGTTGCATTGTAAATAGCACCCCTCTAAGACTATTTAATACCTTTTTTGGAGAGAAGAAAAAAATAATTTTAGTGATGATTTTGTATCATGTAACAAGTTGTTTCACTGGGTCCGTTGAGTATTCACGCCAAATATGATTGAGCTACACCAAAGCTGTGCCAATGAACCGAAAGTAAGGGTTCAGTTTTGTATTATACTTACATGGTAGATGCTCCCTTCTGCAAAAAATTAAAAAACATTTGATTAATATGTATGGACAATTTACTTATAAGGATTAATAAACCTCACCTCCAAACACCTCACTCCCGAGTCTGTCTCACTCTCTACAGTACACATTATATATATATATATATATATATATATATATATATATATATATATATATATATATATATATGTGTGTGTGTGTGTGTGTGTGTGTGTCATATTGATGGAATATTTTCAACCAGTTATCACAAAACAAAATACCATGAAATTCATTAAAAAGCTCAGAGACTTCAAACCACCGACAACAATAAGGGAAAAAATGTAAGAGGAAAAAACAATTAAAAGAAACTGAGAGAAGACAAAGGAAGGTATACGATAGCAATCATCGACACAACTCAATAAACAAAGCTCTCGGTAAAGGACGGAAACGAATACCTAGAAAATTTCGATCATCACGAGGGGGGGGGGGGTTATGCATTACGATGGTTGTCGCCATCTTTTTCAAAAGATCTTTTAGCGGTTGCAGAGAAACTCTATGCTGTTTACACGTTTGAGATTGAGGAATGAAATGAAGGGACAAGGCTATTAGGTTGAATGTTTTTGGTTATTTAGTAGGAATTGAAAGAAGTGTTTCTTTCTTTGTCGGTGATAATTAAGTTGATCTGAAACAAGAATTGTCAAATTGCCACCATTCTGTTGGTCATCTAACATCTGCACAATAACCCCCCCCCCATATATACATATATATGTATGTATATGTATGTGTATATATATATATATATATATATATATATATATATATATATATATATATATATATATATATATATATATATATATATATAAAGAGAGATTGTGGCAAGGAAATATTTAGCATTACACTACAAATAGCGACGTGCAAATTCCAGGTTGCATCTGTCCAAGCATAGTATTTTTCTCCAAATACTCAACGCCAATCACTTCAACACTTCCCCCTGTCTACTTTTTCCGGAGCAAATTAAAAAACACGGCAAACAATTAAAAAAAAATACAGCAAGCAATTTAGAAAATACTGCAAGCAAATAAAATAAACATGGGGAGCAAAGTAAAAAATACGGCAAGCAAATTAAAAGAAACAGAACTAAATCTATAAATGACATTTACTGATACAATAGCTGCAAATTTTCATTTTTCAAGTGAATTAAATAGCCATTTGAACATCCTTCCCGCTAACTTTTGTCGATTAGATATTCCGGTCTCATAGCAGTTTGAGGGAGGATATTTAACAGTAAAATATTGTAATTTAAATTTACGGAATTTGGAAATTCTTTGGACTAAATCTATTTTATCAATTAGGTTGAAGACGATATTATTCACTCACATGAATATATTGGTTTTCACATGCTTCATTGTACTGACACAGTTAAAGGAGAACTTATTCATTCTTATCAATGAATTAGTTTTAAATGCATTATTTCATTGACTTAGTTATAGAAGGTTTTGTTTTCTCATATAAATGCTTTAATTTTCAAATACTTGATTGACCAAATTAAAGAAGATATTGTTCGCATATGAATGCATTCGTTTTCAAATGCATAATTTTATTGACAAAGGGAAAGAAAAAAAAATCATTCATATTAAAGCATATCAAGGAATTTGTTTTTAAATGCTTTATTTTATTGATGTAATTTAAAAAAATTGTTCACATCAAAATACATACATTTGAAATGCTTCATTCTATTGACAAAGTTAAAGAATATATTTTTAACTCGCATGAATTCATTTTTTTTCAAATGCTTTATTTTATGGACAAAATTAAAAAATATATTTTTCACTCACGAGAATACTTTAGTTTCCAAATGCTTTATTTTATTGACAAAGTTAAAGAATATATTTTTGACATATGAATACATTAATTTCAAATGCTTTATTTTATTGACAAAGTTAAAGAATATATTTTTGACATATGAATACATTAATTTCAAATGCTTTATTTTATTGACAAAATTAAAGAATATATTTTTGACATATGAATACATTAATTTTCAAATGCTTTATTTTATTGACAAAATTAAAGAATATATTTTTGACATATGAATACATTAATTTTCAAATGCTTTATTTTATTGACAAAGTTCAAGAATATATTTTTCACTCGCACGAATTCATTACTTTCTAAATGCTTTATTTTACTGACAAAATTGAAGAATACATTTTTCACCCACATGAATACATAAGTTTCCAAATTCTTTATTTTATTGACGAAGTTTAAGAATGCATTTTTCACGCACACGAATACATGATTAGAAAAATGCTTTCTCATAGTGAGATACCCGCAAGCCTCCTTCTGTGTTGTATGAGAGGAATCTTGCAACAATATACCTGACGTCAAACACTCCAACAAAAAGACAAAAAAATACTTATGTATGTAAGATAATACGTTTAACTAACATCGTATTTCTATCGAACAGAACCACACACATACACATACAGAGAGAGAGAGAGAGAGAGAGGGGGGGGATAGAAAGAGAGAGATCCAGACACATGCACGTAAAGCTTTAAAATAGCATTAACACATTCATACGCACACACAAACAATATTGGATATCATCAACCGAGTTTACCATTGAGCTAAAAGGCTGCCGGTTATACAAAGGTTTCAACTCTTAATTTCTCATTTTGTTCGTTCACTGTCTATAAAAGGAACGTTATGCCGAAGCAGCGACCTTATCAATCGCTGGTTCGATTCCTGCAGCAGCTCCATTTTCTTTATTTCTTCATTCTACTTACGGTATCTAAGCCAAATGATACATTCACCGTGTAATGAAGGAAGACCGTACCAAATAAAGTTTCAAATTAGTATAACGCATATATAATCATTTCTGGAGGATTATATATCCATTTCTCAATTATATGATTGTCTGCGCTGCGAAACAGGTATAGCAGATATAGACAGGTATATAGCCGGTGGATGTCAACATTTCGTGCCTTACGGCAACTGGAAACATAATTTGTTCTTCCGATTATGAAAACTATAGGCCCATTTACATTTGAATAACGTATTTTTCTATCATCCAATCAGTTTTAATTGTTTTCTGAAACTTGAAAGTTTTAATCAGTGATAACTATAAATGAATGGGAACGATTCATTAGAATTACCGGCGTAGTATACAAAAAATATGCAATCTTCATTCCTGCCTCTTGGAACTAGCAGCCAAGACATTGAAATCGGAACTATATATATATATATATATACATATATATATATATATATATATATATATATATATATATATATATATATATATATATATATATTCTGACAAAACTTTCCAGCTTTAAAAACTAAACATTAAAAAAACTTTTCAATGTATTTTTTGTGTCACTCCAGTCACTCAGTTCCCAATATCTGTCAATGCAATTTATATAATCTTCCAAAGAGTATCTCCCCGTTTCCCTTATATTTTGTTATTATTGTATAATATATAAATTGTCTCTTCTGGGGATCATCAGTTGTTTACCATGTAACCGTTTCGGGGATTTGTACTCAGTATTTTAAAATATCATCATCCTCATCAGCAGCAGCAGCAGCATCATCATCAGTCTTTTAACGACTGTCGTTGGACAGAGACCTTCCCTAGGATCCGCCACAATTCTCTATCATGGGCGTCGTGGAGCCAGTATTTCCTGAATTTGTCTAGTTTATCTCTCCATCTTGTGTTCTGTCGGCGTCGGTTTCTTATGTGATCTCCGGGGATTCATGTTGTGAGACGTCCATCGGTTGTCCTTCATTCTTGCAACAAGGCCTGCCCATTGCCATTTGATTCTTTTGATAGTTTCTATGATGTCACGGACACCCGTTTTCTTTCCTTATGTTCTGTACTGTCTTGTGATCTCCCTATGTAAGGTTAAAATAGAGCGTAGATATTTACAATTTCGTTGTTAATGATCCGTTTCACAAGGCCATTGTGAATGACAAACAACTGTTTTTTTTCTCTTTTTCCAATTTACCTTTAAATACAACTACAGTGTTGTTTATGTTGTATTCTCACTTTTTTACAATTTTAAAGAAATATCATTCTGTTCCTGTGTATGGGCGTTGGTATTTGAGGCAAGGGAGTCCAGGCAGTGCTGAACGGATTCTGGGTGGGTTGGATGATGGAAAGAGATGTCTGTTCCGTGTGACATCAGTGTTGGGCGTAGGTGAGGTAGTTGTTTATGTGGTTGCATTATTTTAGGGTTAGTCTGGGGTGATTAGTGGAGTGGTTTTGTCGGGGTCTTCGAGCTGGTATCTTTTTACTGGTATACAATTGAATAAAAGCGAACAGTTTTATACTTTATATAGGTGTGGATGTGAATGATAAGTAAAATTATGAAAGAAATGAAATTGAATTCAAAATCAATTACCATTATTAACATTGAATGACATTGTTATACAATTACGATTTTCATTATATGTATATGACACAAAAAGAAATTTGAAAAAGTTTTCAATGTGTTTAGTGTTCATGGATGTAAAGCTTTCCAGACAATATGTACATACACACACACACACACACACACACACACACACACATATATATATATATATATATATATACTCATATATAACCACCGAGCCAAAAACCGGTTTAATTGAATGTACATGAGGGCACTTTGGATTATATTTCAGAATTTTCGCATATTTTTCTCATATCGGATATCGCGCACCCAGAAGAGTCCCGCACACACTCCCAGGTAGACGTATGCTCAAATATTAATATCGTTTTAGTCGAATATCTGAGGAAAAAAAAGATTAGAATAAAATAATTTCTGCTAGTATTTTTTGTGCTTTCAATCCATGTGACCTTCACCCCTTCCTGTAATTAGCCTTTTTTTAGAACAAGCAATTCTTAGGTGAGAGGTTAAATTTGCAATGCAAGTACAATGCTAAACTTGACATCAGACTGAAAATTTCATGAAAACTTTCTAAAACATAGTTTGTTTTCCTGTAATGTTATACATCAAGTTGTTTTACTGGGCAACGCCAGGTATCCCTGCCAGTATATATATAGACAAAGGCTGCTGTATCAAATTTTTTAGTAAACGACTCATCATCGTCATCATCAGTCTTTCAGCGTCCGTCCTTGGACAAAGACCTTCCCTGGGATCCGCCACATTTCTCTATCATGGGCGTCGCAGAGCCAGAATTTTCTGTATTTATCTAGTTCAGCTCTCTATCTTGTTTTTTGCCGGCCTCGGTTTCGCTTGTGGTCTCTGGATCCATGTTGTGAGTCGTGATGTCCATCGGTTGTCTTCCATTCTAGCAACATGACCAGCCCATTGCCATTTGGGTTTTCTAATGGATTCTATGATGTCTCTGACCCCCATTTTCTTTCTGATGTATTGTGCTGTCTCGTGTCATACTTATAGACAATTCTTACACAAAGTTGATCAACATATTCATTCCCTTGGGCGGAGGAAAAGAGAAGTTCATTAGGAAATCTATGAAAAGAATTTTTATCTCCCGCCTTCGAATAGTTGTGAAAATTGCTGCTTTAAATATCATCATCATCATCATCATCATCATCAGTCTTTGGACATAGACCTTCCCCAGGATTTGCCACACTTCCCTATCATGGGCGTCACAGAGCCAGTACTTCCTGAACTTGTCTAGCTCGTCTCTCCATCTAACATTTTGCCGGCCTCGGTTGCGCATGTGTTCTCGGGGGATCCATGTTGTGAGTCGTGATGTCTATCGATTGTCTGCCATTCTTGCAACATGGCCAGCCCACTGCCATTTGAGATTTTTAATGGATTCTATGATGTCCCTGACTCTTGTCTTTTCTCGGATGTACTGTGCTGTCTTGTGGTCTCTCCATGTGGGGCCCAGCATAATTCTTTCATGTGCACGTTGCATGGTTCTCAATTTACAGGTCTGTCTCTTGGTTAGGTTCCATGTTTCAGCTCCATAAGTGACTATTGGGTGGATGCTAAATATACATATTTACAAACACACACGATGTATGGATTTTGAGACAAAGAGCCATTCCCCTAATGGTTTCGATGACAAACTGAGCCACCATAGAACAATACGCTGTATTCTGAAAAAAAAATCTTTTTTTACACTTACTCATGTCTGTATGTCTTTCATATCTTCACACACGCACACATGTATATTTTTGTGCCATCCACAGACAGCTGTTTCGATGTATTACATCTCTTCAGTATGGCTATAGACATTCCATTATCCAACCCAGTACCGCGAGGCAGGATTGAAACCTTCGTTTCAGACCCGGAGACCGATATCCTACATCTAGGGTACGGAACTGGATGGTCAGTAAGGCTTAATTTAAGCAATATATTTTTTTACGCAGAAATTTCCCGTCCACCAGAGTGCTCCATCCCAGTGGAAGAGCATTGCATAAGCTTACGGTGGACGGGTTACCTCATTTAAAGTAAAGTAGATTCGTAACACAAACTCGTTCATGTTTTGTCCTGTTTGGGCTCTTCAGGCGGCTTTTTTGCAGGGCAGAAACATAAACGTGTTTGTGTAGCAAATTTACTTTCTGATATATATATATATTATCATAGGATTATAAGATAATCATTTGCCTGAAGAGGTCCAAACAGGACAGAAACATGAACGTGTTTGTGTAGCGAATCTACGCTCTACCATGTTACAGCTCTACTCCAAACCAACTTAACACTTATAGCTTCAAATTGAATGTATCAAGAACTCTATGAAATGAATGAATCCATCACATATCAGACATTGCTTTATATTGTATCATAGTACTATATATATATATATATATATATATATATATATAAAACCAAAATCGGTTGCAGGTTCGATTCCTGCAGCAGCCTCAATTTCTTTAATTATTTATTCTATCTACATTGTCTGGGCCAAGAGATACATCAACTGTGTAATGACGGGAGGTCATTTCAAATAAGTATTTCTATATGATATAACGCAATTTATAATTACTTTGTCGGGTCATATATATCCATTTCTCAAAACATGATTGTTGCGTTGAGAGAAATGAATAGGACGGATATAGACAAAAAAGTAAGCGATATGAGTATTAGGGGTTGATATATATATATATATATATATATATATATATATATATATATATATATATATATATAATAAAAAGTTGAAACTGAGAAGAAAATGAACATCCTCCCCCCAAAAAAAGAATTCCGCAAATGTATCAAATCTGAGTGTTGCTATTTTTTGTCAAAACGTGTTTTGGCTGTCAAGAGCTGGATCGGGTAATCTTTTTGAGTTTTGAGTTTTTTTAAAATTTTTAGTTGAGTATGTTTGTATTTATTGGATTTAATTCCCATGAAAATATGCGTATCGTAACCATTGAGAAAGTGATAGTAGTTATGCTTTTTATGTATTGTGGTTTCATCATTTTGAGGGATCATGTGAATTTTTTGAAAAAATTCAGTCGTGTATTTCCTTGAAAGTTTGTAAAAGGGGCTGTTTCCATTTTTTCAACGATACATATGTGTATACACACACACACACACACACACACACACACACAAAAGAAGGTATACGACAGCAATCATCGACACAACTCAATAAACAAAGCTCTCGGTATAGGACGGAAACGAATACCTAGAAAATTTCGATCATCACGAGGGGAGGTTTTTATGCATTACGATGGTTGCCGCCATCTTTTTCAAAAGATCTTTCAGCAGTTGCAGAGAAACTCTATGCTGTTTACACGTTTGTGATTGAGGAATGAAATGAAGGGATAAAGCTATTAGGTTGAATGTTTTTGGTTATTCAGTAGGAGTTGAAGGAGGTGTTTGTATCTTTGTCGGTGATAATTAGGTTGATCTGAAACAAGAATTGTCAAACTGCCACCTTTCTGTTGGTCATCTAACATCTGCACAACACCCCCCCATATATATATGTATATATACATATATATATATATAAGTTGATTTGCATGCGGTCTGAGATTGAAATCTACTCAACGGTTCTAATATTCTAATATTCTAATATTTCTGTGTTGTCGCTTCTACAAGACAACCAAATAACACAGAAATATCCCTATTCTCTCTCCAGCATCAAAAATGTAAACAGCAATTTTTATCTGCGAACTGCTGAAAATATTTTACCCAGAAAAAAATTACTGGCTCCGGTCGAAATATGCCCATGAAATAATAAAAAAACTGAGATGTAACACTTATCTCTTGAGTCTTTCTCTTCACCTTCTGATTGTCAGTTTCAACTCTCTCTCTCTCTCTCTCTCTCTATATATATATATATATATATAATTAAGTCATCCACAGACAGCTGTTTCGTTGTGCAGTTATAGACTATCCATCGCTTCAGACCCAGATATGGCATTTTGGACTGTAAGGCTGATCTTGAGCGATATATTTACTTTACGCACATTCCCCCATCCAACAGAGTAATCCATTCCAAAGTTTGAAGAGCATTGTTTATAACTTATAATGAACAAGTTAACTTACTCAAAGAGTGCTCAACCGTGAATAAGGGAGCTTTAATAATAATAATAATAATAATTATAATAATAATAATAATAATTGAGTCATCCACAGAGAGCTGTTTCGTTGTATTACAACTCTTCAGTGTGGCTATTCAAACATATCTTAACTTAAAAAACAACTGACAAACTCTGTCTACTTTGCTTTTTAGTTATTTTTCTTGTTTGCGTACAAACCTTCCAATAACAGATGAAAATTTTGTGAAGAATGTTCCAAAGTTGATCACCTTCAAGTTGTACATCTCCTCACCTTCATAGGTCATTATCAAGAAAATGTAATCAATATTATTTGAAATGTAATTAATATTATTTTTCAAATTTCATATTTATATTTAGTATGCAAACGAGTAAAATAAACTCAAGAGAATGTTTGAATGGAGGATTGCTGCCTTGTTATACTTATTGGAATATATATATATATATATATATCAATCATTGTCTCATCCACAAACAGCTGCTTCATTGTATTACAACGATTCAGTGTGGCTACAGACTTTCCATTATCTAGTCTAGTCTAGTACCACTGGGTAGGATTGGAACCTTCGCTTCAGACCCAAAGGCCGGTATCCTATCTCTGCCCCACGGAACTGGATGGTCAGTAAGGTTGAATTCAAGTGATATATTCTTTCATGCATATTTATTCACCATCCACAAGCGTGCTCTATTCCTATAGGAGAGTATTGCATAAGCCCACAATGAACGAGTTACCTTACCTGAAGAGTGCTCAACCCTGAATAGGGGAGCTTTTAAATATATATATATATATATATATATATATATATATATATATATATATATCCCTAATGCAAAATTTCGATAAGACGCCAGCGGCAAGGGGAGACAACTCTTTTTACGCATAGCCAGGGAAGAAACAATTATCCTTGTTCACTTCTCCTTTTACTACCGACACGCCTCGCCGAAACCAAACTCCACAAAACGTTTTTCAGTTTTTAAAATTAATATCAACATTGATATCAAGATTCGATCACAGACGCCAATGGCAGCAGACGTTTGCCGCTTCGAGTTTCTTGTCCAAACCAACGTTTTTCTGCCTTGTCATTCATTTGCTATGTGTTATATTATATCTGTTACGTGGCCTCAAAATGGCCGCCAGCCTTTCTTTTCTCCGTATCGTGTAAGACTGCGAATGATATTACATAATATGGAAGGTGGTAATTATTTGTTTTGACAATGACGCCACTGGGCTCTCCATAAGCAGGTTTCAGATTTCTACGCTGCCGGGTGGCTCGGGGCTTGATAGTAGTGGTCTGGGTGGGAACATGTAGAATTTCTGACAAATGCGATGAGTAAAATAAAGATTGTTTAACCCCCTTCCACCTTCAGGGTGCGCCAGTGCCCGAGCAGTTAGCAGCACAGGAATTGCAATCGACGAACCGAGTTCAAACCCTGTCTGAAACTAACTACGTTCATTTCAGACTAATTCACTTGGGAAAGGCAAACATTTGTCTCTCTCAGTATTGTTAGATTTTGATTTTTCCTCTGGGCAATGCCGGGTAGCCCAGATAGTTTATGATAAAGTAGTTGTGTATGCAAGTTTACATTCTTAAAACAAGAACTACACATCACAGAGGAAACTCCTTAGCATATTCAAAATCAGCGGGTCTCCACACACATTTTAGGTCGAGTATTACAAAGAAGAAAATCGTATGGGGTCTGCGTTCGCGCTCACATGAAAAGAAAAAAACTAATTTTATCGCTTAATAAAAAAAGGAATTATACCAGTGTTTAGAAACGATGTAAACTCGCTATCATTGTCAATAATTGAACAACCGTAGCATCAAAATTTAAAATCATGTAAAATATTTCCACCGAAGAATAAATATGGTCAGAATAAATTCTATTTATGACATCATTGGCATTTTCCACTGGAAAACATCTAAAATAGAGTAAAAAAAAAACATCTAAATTCTGGAGACTTTAGATTTCACCGATAAACCCGTCAAAATAAGGTTCAAAATTATCAAAAAAGCTATTTTTCCCCCGAATACACAAAAATCATCTCAGAAGAGGTCTAGTTGATTACTGATACCAATTTTCAAAACGGTGATGCCAGGAGAGCTGGAAAACACACACACACGCACATAAACAAACACATAAACACACGCAAATATAAAAAGTGATATAACCCCCTTTGCAGTCTTTGATGGCTACGGTGGTTCAATAAATTTCCTTTTTCCATCTTCTTTTCTCCTAGCTTGGGGTAAAATGGTAATGAGAATCGGCTCTCCAGGAGAAGATCACAGATTCCGATAATAAGAAATTAGCAGTTTGTTAGCTGTACTAAGAATCGGTAAGCCAAGTTCAATTTCTGGCACCTGTGTTCATTTCATACTAATGCCCTTGGGAAAGACATTAAACCATCTTATCTCTTCTGTACCGTCTATGGGTAAAATTACAGGCAAAGTGGGTGACGTTTGTTGGTGACTTTGCACCAAGAAGCAACAAAAATTGAGATCAGGTGACCCTGAGTAGAATATAATTTGAGGCTAGAAGCATCTTATAAAGGGATACCTTTCTATCAAGTTTAAAGTAATTCTGACTTGAAACAGCTGATAAAATCGATTTCAAAGCATGAAGTTTAAACGCAATTATTGAGAGACCACATGACCCTGAGAGGAAGAATTTTTACAAGAAGCATCTTATCAAGGCACACCTTGTCACCTCATCATCATCATCATCATCATCAGTCTTTTAACCTCCGTCGCTGGACAGAGACCTTCCCAAGGATTCGCCACGATTCGCTATCATAGGCGTCGCAGAGCCAGTATTTCCTGAGTCTGTCCAGTTCATCTCTCCATCTTGTGTTCGTTCTGTCGGCGTCCGTTTCTTATGTGATCTCTGGGGATCCATGTTGTGAGACGTGATGTCCATCGGTTGTCTTTCATTCTTGCAACATTGCCTGCCCATTACCATTGGTAAATCTGTCCAGACAGTTCCCATGACCTTGAGTGGAATATTTGTCTTGGTAAGAAGCATCTTATCAAGGTACACCTTTCTGTCAAGTTTCAAGTAGTAAATCAGACTTAAAACAGCTGAGAAACAATACGACACGGCCTCTTGTAGAGATACGAGGACGCCTAGAAAATTAACAATATTTATTCATAATACTTCGTCTGATATGAATAAATTGAATGAAATAGATAAATAGTACCCTTACGCTGGCTACGGCTTTAGCTATCCTTTCACATATCATAAGTTTCGCTGACTCGGCTAGATCTTGAAGTTCTTCGAAGTGCACACATTTATAGAATAGACCTAGAGACGATGAGCACCCGGAATGGCGTCACTCACTTCATCCTGTCCTAATTTTGGCCATAGGTAAGCATTAGTGCAAAATGAGGACAAACTCCCTCAGCCAGAATTTGAACTCGACGAGTCTTTATGCTGAGCCGTTAACCGTTGGTTCACTCAGCATCTCCGTAACAAATAATACTTATACATCGTGACTCACAGGCGTCCATAGAACGATTAAATGGCCTCTGTTCTCTATCTATAAGACAGTGGAATGTCTCTTTTTGGGCACATACCTGGGCGAAGCGTATGGAGATCCTGGGATGTCGAACTGTCAAAACCTCCCTCTCGGCCTTGTCGACGTACAGTCGAGAAAGCAGAGAGCTATACCCCTTGTTCCTCCTTGGCTGCTGGAAGGATATCTAAGTGGGGGCTGGTTTGGGAATCGGAGATGTCCTTCTCCTAGACAGGTTGCTTGCTATTACGCATATTTTAGATTTTATTTGGATTCATGCCATTCCAAGGGGCATTACAACCCCAACTCCGTTCTCCGCGCTGTAACTACAATGCCAATTGCATCAACATCCATAACGACTCTCATTCAAACTATTTCTTCAGTAAATGGTCAACGAGGAAACCCATTTTCTGTCTCTGACTCTAACTGCCGTCGCCCCTCTCCTCGGCCGAACGACTCCTTTGTGTTTTATTAGTTCACCTTCATCCATCTCAATTGCTTTAAACCAATAAAAAAAACCCTCGTATATTTCTTACAGCTGCAATATTTATTCTCCTAGATCGTTTCTGCTTGATACAAACGACCGGCCGAATGACGCCATTGGACAATTTTGTAAAAACGAGACGCTGGAAGTGTTACGATTGGCTTTTTTTCCCTCCTCTTTTCTTTCTGTTTTGAGTTATTACCTCCTCATTGAAGAGCAACGCCTTTGATTGTATCTTTGTAAGGTGACGTCTGCTTTCATTTGACTTCACGGCTAGGTTCGTATTGGAACAACATACATCGTCGAGAATATGTTACAATAGTTATTCCCCCAAGCTTAGCTTAGTCTAGTTCAGGGCCACTGCAAAGGAACATAAAGCGGGAATCGAACTCTCTAGAGTTTTCTCGTGAGTATGTTTTGGAGCAACAACATTAGCCGAGAGTATGTTCTAACACGAGGTCTGTCCATAAAGTATCCGCCTATTTAGTATATTTTCAAGAAAGGTTTGCGTAGTCTCGATATAACTTGGAAACCAATCAGAGGAAGCCTTACTGTGCATGCGTGAACACCCTCCTGTAGGGTTACTCGGTCGACTGAGAGACGTCATTGTGTGGGCTGGTGAACTCTGTGACAGTGTATGTTCTAATACGATATTTATGTAAAGTATCTACTTATTTTGTATATCCTAGGAACCTGTAGCGCGGTGTCGATGTAACTTGGCAACCGATTAAGTAAGCCTTACTGTGCGTGCGTGTACACTCTTCAGTGGGGTTACTCAGTCGGCAGTAAGACGTGTACTATGTTACCGTTGCATCCACAATGACCGACCCTGTAAATTCTTTCCTTCAGTTTTTCAGCAGTTTTTTTTTTTTTGCTAGAATATAGCAACGCCCAGGTTTGTCAGGCCCCCTACAGTCCAGATTTGGCTCCCCGCAACTTTTGGCTTCACATTTTTGAAAGGAAGAGATTTTCAGACCGTGGACGAGATTGAGAAGAATGCAACGCAGCAGCGTATGGC
Organism: Thysanoteuthis rhombus; assembly: GCA_963457665.1. Classification (NCBI taxonomy): domain Eukaryota; kingdom Metazoa; phylum Mollusca; class Cephalopoda; order Oegopsida; family Thysanoteuthidae; genus Thysanoteuthis; species Thysanoteuthis major. The sequence goes on along the minus strand of OY735240.1, from coordinate 29,738,860 downwards.
GATCCTGAAATGAGACTATGCAGATTAATTTGAAATGTAGAAGGGACCCCCAAGCGGAGTACTTTGAACAGAATGAGGCATTTCCCTTGGTAAACTATTTTTTGTTAATGTTAATCGGCTGTATACTTTCCGGACGTAGTAATTCATTTTGCTCGTATTTGTTTGACATAGGGTCACCATAGAAAGAGGATTTCTAGCGTGTTCGTATCGGTATAAAAACATTGCTTGAGAATATTTTCCAATTGTTATCCTCGATTCTTAGTTTAGACTGTCATATGGATTTGGAGATGGGCAGAAAGCAAAGCTGCAAATGCTGGCACGTGACTCGACCCTAAATCTGGTGCCGCGACCAACAATGTGGTTCCTAGATATATATTACAAACTGCCGACCAAAATTGTCAACATAGGTCTCTTCAGTTTTCAAGTTGGTCTGTCTCTCTGTCTGTTTGCCTAGCTGGCTATATATGGATGTATCACGCTTATAGGCCGCAACTGTGGAGCTAGAGGGCTGAAAATTAAAACAATCACTCCTTATCATGTCCAAAAAAGAATGTTTTTCAATTCCCCTCTAAATAGGTTCTGTTGTGGGGGGTCAGTTTACAATGCAAGTTTATGCTAAATTGATCCCTTAGTTTTTGCGCTTGTTTTTTTTAAATTTAGATTTTCTAGTGATCACTGTCCGTCAAAAGACGAAAGAAGTAACTTATTCATTGATAACACTTTTTTTCCAATTTTTTCTATTGATCACCCCCACCCAACAGGACATGCTCTTAAAATACGTTGGTCACGTGACAGTTTCTATTGAGTGACTCATCAGACCTGTTTTGAAAACAATTTATTATCTTGGCTTTTTTTTTCATATCTCAAATAAATAAATTCATGAAAATAACTGATATATTTATATAAATGTGTTTGAAATAACTTTAAATTCTTCTTTTTATTTTTTTAATACCTCCCAAAACGCTGCTGGTGCATTAGTCATCCATTTAAATGTGTTTGGATATCGTATGCACCGTTGTAGTATCAGCAACGAACAAAAACATCGGTGGAAAATCGACACGTAACGAAGAAACAAAAACTAAAAACTCCGAACTCGTATAAAAATTTTATTCATCGTCAAAATTTTTGTATCATTTATAACGAATCGTTTGCTCTTTCGAGAGGAATCACAGAAGAGGGAGAGTAATTATAGTGATTTACGTATAAAAGTAAAATACGTATATATTTCTATCTAAACTTGATAGTTTTATCATCTGGGATTTTTCTTTTGAGTCTGTTTCTTTCCCCGAGCCTGATGTAGAGGGTTCCTTAGGAAGTTATTGGTAGCTTTGGCAGAAAATGCAGACCGTACTCATTAAATTCGCGACTATGTTTCCGAGACGAGCAGGCTATCTATCGTCCAACAATAAGCTCGCTTGAATGTTATTTTATACAAGATGAAAAAAGTCTTCATTATTGGTATTCAAACCCGAATGAAAACGAGGGTTTAGAATGTAAAAAAAAGGCATGAACATGATATTCTGAAAAGGTACAGTAACTGTTTATTTTATCTCAGAAGCCTTTGAATAGTAAATCAGAGCTTTCCATACATTTTGCATTTGTGACACACTTTTTAAAAACAGAATTTTCTGCGATGCATTGCATAAGTTTTGTTAGCGAAGCCAAATATGTAATGTCATCCCAGCAGATCACCTGACTCATGAAATACATATGAGAATTGTACTTAATTTCGTGACACACATAGAGATTATCAGCATCACACTAAAATATTACGACTCACTGTTTGGGAAGTACAAAACGTAAAAAGGCTCATTGCTATAGATAAGCCTAGATAATACCCGAGTTTGAGAATTTTCTTTTCAAAAAAAGCATAAGCATGACATTCTGAAGGGGTGCAGCTACTGTTTACTTTATAACAAGCAAAAGCCTCAATTCCCTTCGGGTTTGAAGACAAGTTCAGAAGCAGAAACAGGGTTACCAATTCAGATGTGATGTTCCTATTTTTCGATTCGGGAAGTCACTCTCAAATTGGCTGTATTTGAATCTAAAATATTTTTAAAAAATAAAAATAAGGATATTGTCAACCCTGGACTCACATTAGACCCCCCCCCCCGAAAAAAAATTAAAAATTAAATTATCTAAATTGGTCTTCTGAGTCTGGGAACGTTCAATATCTTTACATCTTAAAAAAACAACAACAGCAAAAAAAAAAAAAAAAAAGAACAAGAAACGAAAAATAACGTAATTCTCTTCAATCTGATTTCCAGAAATCTTAACCACCCAGTGAGGATTCAGTTCATCACAATGAGTTTTTTCTGTGTGGAAATTGGAGTTTGAAATGAATTTGATAACTGATAGATACATCAGAATGCGTGGAGGCCATCACTCGACAAGGTGAGGATCAAGTATAAGTCGAAGCGCTGAAACATATATATAATCACAGCAGCTCCATCAGGATACATAAAGACTCAGGCCCCTTTCAGTTCCAGAAAGGAGTAAGACAAGGTGATACCAGCTCACCCAAACTCTTCACAGCCTGCAACGAGATGATCTTTAGAAGCCTAGACTGGGAGAGTAAAGGAATCAGAATAGACGGCGAGTATCTGAGCAACCTCAGATTTGCAGACGACATAGTCCTTTTCGCAGAGAACCTACACGACCTCCAACTAATGATAGATGAACTAAATGCAGAGAGCAAGAAAGTCGGCCTACATATAAACTTCAGCAAGACAAAGATCATGTGCAACAACCACATCGGAGATAAAAACACAAAGATCAAAATCAAAGACACAGAACTGGAGAAAATAGATCACTACTTCTAGCTAGGACAACGAATCTCCACGAGACCCTCAAAAGAAGGAGAAATCAAACAGAGAGTAACCCTACGATGGTAAGCTTTCAGCAGAGCAAGCTCCACCTTAAAAAAATAAGAAGATCCCATCATTCCTAAGAAGAAAGATGTACAACCAATGCATCCTCCCAATAGTCACTTATGGAGCTGATACACGGAACCTAACCAAGAGACAGATCCGCAAACTGAGAACCATGCAACGTGCACATGAAAGAATTATGCTGGGCCTCACATGGAGAGACCACAAGACAGCACAGTACATCAGGGAAAAGACAGGAGTCAGGGACATCATAGAATCCATTAAAAATCTCAAATGGCAGTGGGCTGGCCATGTAGCAATAATAGCTGACAGTTGATGAACATTGCAACTTACAACATGACTCCCCAGAGATCACATGTGAAACTGAGACCGGCTGAGTATTAAATGGAGAGACGAGCTAGACAAATTCAGAAAGTGCTGGCTCCGTGACGCCCATGATAGAGAAGTGTGGTGAATCCAACGACAGATGTTTAAAGACTGATGATAATGATAATGATGATGATGATTTATCAGGACAGTGAAGAATTATATTTCAACTTAACGTGTAATCGATTTGGGGCGAGTAATAATTATAAACTGCAGAGTCGTTTTCACTATCTCTGCTGATGGAGTCGAAGAGATAAATGCACTCAGCCGTGTTTTTCCGCCTGTCCGTGTTTTTTTGTCTGTCTGTATTTCTGTCTATCTTTTTTTCTGTCTGTCTGTCCACTACATATCTTCAGAAGTACTCTTTGAATTCCAATCATGGATGGATAAAGGAGGGTTGGTTAAACTGGTGTTGAATCCAGGAATTCTGATTCAGAGATATTTCTCCATTTTTTTTCCCTTTGAATTTATGGATACGACCATATCCACGCGATATTTCCAAAAGTTCTCACTGGATTTCAATGTTATATTGCAGAAAGGTGGACAATAGGCTATAGAAGAAGTGATCAAATTTTGAGACGGATCCATGCATAATTATCCAACCCTGACATCGTAGTTATATGCCCATACTTCGTCATATTGCCAAAAGTACATGTCTTTTTAAATAAATCCCCAAATGCTCTCCGTGAAATTTCAACGACATTTAGTGAGTGGACTGGCAATAGGCTCCCAGAGAAGTGATTGAACTTTGGAATAGATCCATGCATAATTACTTCCACTGACAACGGCCATGTCAGAGGTAGGCGCTCTCTGAGTGCTTCTTACTTTCATTCGTGCATTCCTTTCCTATAAATGTACACGTTTTTTTTTCTTTGTTTTTCTAATAGCTGTCCTAGGCTTCGTCACAGGCTTTTAATACTAACTCCTTAGAAAATAGGTCTGGTTAATCACTCAATAGAAACCGTCACGGGTTCAACGTCTGTTTGGTACCATACCGCGTGGGAGAGGTGATCAATTAAGTAAATCGGAAAAAAGGTTACTTCCCTTGCCGTTCGTTGAGCAGTGATCCTTACAAGAAACGATTTCCAAAAGAAAACAAAAATCCGGACACAAGCTGAGGGACCAATTTAGCATAAAATTAATTGTAAATTGACCATCACATCGAAAACATACGTTCAAAAAACAAAAAACCGAAACAAAACCCTTTTGTTTATGCTCATAATAAGAGGATAGATATTTAAATTTCCTGCCCTCTAGCTCCATTAGTACGGCCTGTATGCATGATACATACATACATACATACATACATAGCCAGAAAGCCAGCCAGCTTGACCAACTTAAAAACTGAAGAAACCTTTGCTGGCAATTTCGGTGACAGTTTTGGTTGACTGTTTTTGAGAACCATTGATTGCACCCATCCAAAAAACCACCCCACCAGCCAAACCAATCCTCTGTTTCTTTCGCGTGATCTCAACATCTGATCTCAACCAAATTGATTGATTTTTTTCCCCGAATTGTCAACCAAACGCCAGCAAAAAAAACAAAAAAACCCAACAACAACAACAACAACAGCAACGCTAAAATTCAATTGACATAAACGATTCCAATAAATCCAAGGCCATTCTAATTAACATCTTGAGAGGCTTTACCAAAATCGTAACTCGTTCCGTCACCTTCACTCTTCCCACAGTCATTAATTGTCCGACACAATGTTGTTTTTTTTTTCATTTATTTCTCGTATCTCCCGTCCTCGGGGACCGATTTGGTTCTGAGACCAACACTCAACATAGCAAATATTTTACGGTTAATTCGACAAAGACCGACCTCTTCTAATACTGGGTTAACAGTATCTTGATCATTTAATCTTATTTCTAAATCATCTGTTCCTTGGACAAGTGATATTACGGGTAGGATTTATAAAACAAACATGTGAAAACTTTTTTTTCATTTATTTACTCCGTCTTCTGTCCCCAGGGCCAGTTTGGTTTCAAGACCAACATCCAACATTACTAATATCTTACAGTAAATACAGCAAAGATTGATTATATTTATTACTGGGATATAACTATTTTGTTCATCGAAAAACAGTAGCCACCAAAGGTATCGAAAGATTCTATCCTTCTTTTTTACTAAGATATACGTGAGTTTGTTGATATGTCTGTTCAAAACAACGCTCCTGGTCATACCATTTTGTCTACAGACTTGAAAATTGGCATTAAATCCTTGCTAGAAATATTTTTTTTACTCTAGGAAGAAAGGCTTTTTTTGACATTCTTAGTTCTTATTTTTGCAGTTTAGATTTTTTAATAACATCTACATGCTTTTAGATGTTTTCTTGAGGAAAACACCAGTGATGTCATAAACAGAATTTATTCTGACCATATTTATTCTTCGATGTTATTTTTTTTACATGACTTCAAATTTTGACGCCACAGTTGATCAATTGCACGAATTGGGGACAACCGATGGACATCACGACTCACTCTATGTTGTGTGAATATTCTACAGGGTGTATGCAAAGAAATGCGACATCTAAAAGGGAAATAACTCTCCCCTCTCACTCTATGTATATGTATATACACAGAAATGGGCGCATTTTGTCAATCAAGAAGAACAGACATCATTATCGAAGCTCTGAACACACAAACGCACCCCCTTTTTCTGGCCTGTTCTTTAGGATCAAAGTGTGGTATCTGTTCCACGGCATAGACCGAGGAGTCGGTACTGACACTTGCCTGTTGAATGGGCTGGAGGGGGTGGGTGTCAAAGACCGAGTGCGCCGCTACGAGCGTTAGCCAATGAGGTCTCACTGAGGCTGCTTTTGCTAAGCGCATTGGGAAGCCTTTGGATTCGTCCTTAAGCTCACCCATTATTACTCGGCCCAGCTGCGGGGTCTCTGTTTCCCCGGGGCAGCACTGCTCCATTGCACTTGAAGGAGCAGGTCCCCTGGTGGATGCTTTCGCGGGTAACGTTGTCTAGCCATTACGATGAGCTTTTCAACGGTAACTGCGTCGGCTGGAGCCATTTTTGGAAGGGTTGCTCCTATTTCTTCCCACGTTAAGCCCGACCTTGTGTCACATATTGCTGTGGTGGGACAGTGATTAAATAGCATACACACACACACACACACACACACACACTTATATATATATATATATATATATATATATATATATATATATACACACACATATATATATATATATATATATATATATATATATATATAGATAGATAGATAGATAGATAGATAGATATTAAATACGTAAATTTTGTCGCTATGACAATCAAATACTCTCGTTTAGTTTTATTTAATTCCCCAGACAAAGAGACGAAAATTATGTATTTAATCGATGTATTGTCTCTGCTATAAGTACTGGGCACTGTTGGAATTTTTTGGAGTGATATATACGGCTTGTGGTATATATTTCACCTACACACACACACTCACATATATATATGTGTGAATATTTCGATCCTACCAAGTGGTATTGGATGGGATAATGAATAGTCTATAGCCACACTGAAGAGTTGTAATACAACGGAATAGCCGTCTGTGGATCACTCAATTATTTAATTATTACTATAATTAACGCTCCCATATCCAGGGTTGAGCAATTTTTAAGTAAAGTAACTCGTTCTTTATAAGCTGAATGCAATGCTCTTCCAACTCTGGAAAAGAGCGCTGTGTGGATGGGAAATTGTGCGTAAGTAAATATATTGTTCAAGTCACCCTTACTGACCGTCCAGTTCTGCGTATGGCAGAAGTAAAATGCCAGCCTCTGGGTCTGAAGCGAAGTCTAACTCGTGAGACTGGATGGGATGATGGATAGTCTATAGTCACGCTGAAGAGTTGTAATACAACGAAACTTATTTAATTATTGATATATATATATATATATATATATATATATATATATATATATATATATATAAGTTTTATTTTCAATGGGATTAACTAATATATATATATATATATATATATATATATATATATATTAGTTAATCCCATTGAAAATAAAACCGCTATCCCACCGTAGATCGTCCCAATAATGGCGTTCAGCGAAGAAGCAAATTACCACTAATTTATACGAAAAAAAATCTGAAATTTCCCAAGGCATATGATGATATGTTAAGCTGAGTTGTTGAAGGTTGTAGTGGTGGAATGTTACTCTCGCTTCACGGCGAAAATTGGATTTTAGAAAAGTGGACACTACCTGTATTAACGGCTGTAAATATATATGTATATATATATATATATATATATATATATATATATATATATATATATATATATATATATATATATATATATATATGTATGTGTGTGTGTGTGTATATGTGTGTGTGTGTGTGTGTGTGTGTGTGTGTGTAAGCATGTCTATGTGTGTGTGTGAGCGAATGTACGAAAACCGGCGACTACCTGTATTAAAATATACTAAAAAACGTTCCAATGGATGAGTCCATCGTTTCAAACGGTCGTATGATAGACATCAGCAAAAGTTGTTAATCTTAATCGGAATAGTCCATTGTTACGAGCAGAGAACAATGAAATTATATATATATATATATATATATATATATATATATATATATATATATATATATATATATATGCATAGATATCTATATATATATGTGTGTGTGTGTGTGTGTGTTTGTGTGAATGTGGGGGGATACTTTTGTAACGTGAGCTAATAAGTGATGGCCTTAGAGCAGGTGGGTTTCAGCTGACTGGCTGATAACGATATGTACACCTCTCGTCAGATTTTAGGGATTTAATTGGATCTGATAGTTTATGCGTGTGGTCCCATTGTCTCTCTCCTTGGTATCACTCTTATAATCTGTATTTGGAAAATGTGAATGGGATGTTTTAAACCAGGAGTAGGTAACCAACGGCAAACGGGCCAAACCAGGCCCGTTCATGGATATATATATATATATATATATAATAATTAGTAGAGTGTGGATTTGCAACACAAACTAGCTCATGTTTCTGCCCTCTATGGGCCTCATCAGGCGAAGAGGACAGAAACATGAGCTAGTTTGTGGAGCGAATCCACATTCTACTATTTATTTCCAGCTCTACTCTAAAACAACTCAACTCCATGAGTAAAATGTTGTATGTATCGAGCACTCTATGAAATAAATCCATTACATTTCAGAAGTGGCTTTATATTATTGATATATAATTTATATTATACTGCTAGCCTGATTCGTACCATATATATATATATATATATATATATATATATATATATATATATATATATATATATATATATATATATATATTTCGGGATTCTTTGCTCATTTTATGCTTTAAAAGTTCTTCATGTGTTTCTAACTGCGACGAAATTCGACAGTTCCATGAATGCCAAAAAGTTTTTCTTTCAGGCCAAATTGAAAGCTCTACGTCTAAGCAAGAACAGATCAAAATTTCAGCTCTCTAGGCATGTTTTTAAGGGTTTCAGAGCAAAAAAAAAAAACGACCCGAAGCTAAATTCATTTATTAAAAGTTAGCGGTTAGCGGTTACCTTTGCGTCCGCTAAATTTTGTGCAGTTTTTCAGTTCTGTATGTTAGCCGTGTCTATCCCTGGTAGTATCCCGTATCACGCTACACATTGGAGTATGGCTTTGTCCCCATTAATCGAACGATCCATAAAAACCTGATCATTGCATATCGCAATTGTGGGCTCTTACGTGGCCGGGGTGCACGCCCAACGCCCAACGCCCAACCCCCAAAATAGACTGCCTTACATGGCTAAAGGGCTCCAACTGCCCTTCAATTTAGGCTATAGCTGAGGAGAGAAATGGATTCATGCTTTTCCAAAGGTAGTAATTTGAAGTGAGCACAAACTCTCATCAATCCAATTCTCCATGTCATTGACCGTTATGCCAACTGCACATCCACCGGTATACTTGTCAGAAACAGTCAACCAAAGCTGTCACCAAAAGTTTCAACATAGGTTTCCTCAG
>OY735240.1:29687124-29724624 GCA_963457665.1 Thysanoteuthis rhombus | reverse complement strand
ATCTATCTATCTATCTATCTATCTATCTATCTATCTATTTCAGTCTGTTCATGATCCATCCATCTATCTATTTATCTATCTATCCAGCAAGTTATCTAGCCCAAACTATTCTTATCTATCTATCTATCCATCTATCTATCTATCTATCTATCTATCTATCTATCTATCTATCTATCTATCTATCTATCTATCTATCTATCTATCTATCTGCCAATTTCAGTCTGTTCATAATTCGTCAATCGACGTCTGTACAATATTACTTCTGTCGCCTAATGCAGGAAAAATACTTATCTTACTCAACAAACATTTATCTTTCAGAATAATCTCCTACCTTGTCAATGCACTTAATCCAACTCCATCCATCACATTGAAAAATTCAGATGATCATTCAACTAATACATGTATCAGGCTACGGACTCACCGATACAGCCTCGTGAACAAATACGCACACATACACACATATATATCAAGAAGAAATGACAGTGGATGGACAGAAAAGCGATAGTATACGCAGTAGGAAGAGACCAGGCACATGGTAAACAGATGAGATAGAAAGGTTTGCTGTTAAGACATAGATGAGGTTAGCGCAATCGCAGTCGACATGGAGGAAGATAGGAAAGGACTTTCTATTTAATCATTGTCCCACCACAGCAATATGTGACACAAGGTCAGGCTTGACGTGGGAAGAAATAGTAGTCAAAGGACTTTGTCCAGCAGTAGATTAACAATGGCTGCTGCTGCTGCCACTGATGATGATACAATCATCTAAACACATTTTGATAACACATAATACAAAAAATGAAAATAAAATAGATAAATTCAGTTTGGTTCAGTAATAATTATTAGAAGAGCTTTTGTAAGAAAAATCTCGACTGATATATTGTGATACGAAAATTCATATATTTATTGTCTGGCCAAGAAATATGTTATATGATTATTTTTCAACATGAACTGTTATAAAACGATTTTATGATTGATTTACCTACTGCATTGTTTTTTTGCTCTTTACTGTCAATCCACACATGAATAATGCTGTCATTTTTAAGGGTATAGCCTAGTACATCTATAAACTAGAAAGTATGAATTTAGTAGATACGGAGCCGCTGTGGAGTAATAACTAGCACATCTTCCCCAGGAGATTCTCTGCTTGTTATTATGACTTGATCGGTTCGAAAAGTTTTGAGTAAAAATCAAATGGTGTCAGATATTTGTAATTCTATGCTCGTTTTGACATCCATAATAAGGAATGGGAGAACGATAAACGAGAGATTGTTAGGTATTCCGTGAAATGTGTTAAAAATCTGATTTTTGAATTTTCCGAGGTTAGACTACGATCGAGTATCTTTAAATGTTCGCCCGAAAAATTGAATGTGTTAAAAAAAATATTCCTGTACTTTATAGAATACTGATAATTACTTTTAGATTATAATACATGCACATTTTTTGAATAAACTGGTGTGATATTAGCTGTATATATGATATCTTTTTTTTTATACGGGAGTTCCTAAAGACACAAAAATTATTTTGAAGTTTTCTTTAGTCAAAAAATGTTGAGGAAGGCCGGTTTGAATACTTGTAAAATCTACGCTATTGAGAAACACAGACAGCCAACGACTGGATCTTCATCACCACGCATTGCGATATTTGTTCCTGGGTAATGAGTGTTATTTCCTGATTCTTATGTGTTAAAAAGTACTTTTAAAATGGCTATTATTCACTTCAAACTTTGACTTTATGGCTTAGAGAGTAATGATCAGATGAAACTGTTTTTCGTACTTCATGTGATTAAAAAAGTGCAAATTTTCTCGATTCTAATTGGAAATAAGTAGATATCATACTATCACTATCGTGGTCACGTAAGCAAAGTTAGTCTGATATAATCGGCATTTTATATACTTTTTATACACAGGCAATCAGAAAATAACACTAATTACCCAGGAACAAAGGGAAAGTAAAAAAACAAAAAACAAAACAAAACGTTGGATTGTGTTAGAGCCGCTAGTTTCCCCGCCATATTATTCTCGGCGATCGAATCCGGAGTTCCCCAATCCCAGAGATAAATATCTTAAGTTCTCTCCCCTGACAATGTTATCTTCACAGTTATGTCCGCTCACCGGCGTCCATTTTTTATGATTTATAAACGACCGCTGTATGATGTGGTTATTTATCCGTAAGTGCTCCACCGAGGATTGGGGTAACCACAATTATAGCCAAAAAATAACATATGTCAATATCCGTCTTTTGATGTAGGATACGGGAAGTTGAATAAACGCTGGAGGTTGAATCGTTATCAACGCGTCTGTCTCGTCTAAGTAGCTTGCGATGACTATAATAATATTTAATAGGCGTATAACGCGCACGTATCTCCATTAATATCTGTTACGATCCATAAAAGTTGCTTTTATTGTGCAATAAAAAGAGGTGTGAGTGGCCGAGCGGTTGAAAGGCGCGGAGGATGGTATCCTCGCACCGAGTTCAAATTCCGGCTGGGACAGTTAGCACTCACTTTGCGCTAACGCTCTTGGGAAAGGCATGTATCCCTCTCTCCCTCTGTTAGTACTCCAAAAGTGGAATAGAAAATGAAAAAAAGGAATAGGTCTGCTCTGACTGATATCTTTTGGCGACGGGTGGTGTTGAGGTCGATCGATTAGACAATCGGAAAAAGGGGTGATCAATGAATAAGTTACTTTTCTTGTCTGTTCGGTCGTCACAATGTTGCTAAGCTGAGTAATCTTCCTTTGATTTTTCGTTTTAGGGAGTCGAGTGTTACCAATTAAGATGTTTTTTTTTCTTCTCAATTTTATGAATCTAGGAGTCCAGCAAGGCCATTCTGAATGGTTCTTTTTGAAAATCTAAATTTAGGATTTAGAAGTGACTCCTAAATTCGAAGAATCGATAGAAAATAAGTAGACTGGCAGCCCAAGGGCGAGATCACCGAAAAATTCCGAATTTAAAAAAAAAAAAAAAAAAGAAAAAGAAGAGTGGAGACTGCCTGAAATAAAAAGAGGACTAATTTAGCATAAACCTATATTGTAAATAGACCTACGCTAAAAGCCTATAGGGATGGAGATACATACAAAAATCATTTCTCTAGACATAAAGTGTATTTTTTTTTGAAAATTTTCTACCCTCGAGTTCCATATCCAGCCAGCAAGCCTGACTAACTTAGAAAATAATGATGCCTATGTTGATGCTGATGTTGACAGTTTTGATTGACGGTTTCTAAAAATGGAGGTTGGCTTCGCGAAGGAAAAAGATTTTGAAGAAAATGAAATGGTAGAAATATAAAGAGTAGAGCATAATAGAAAGATAAGGGTTTCTCAAACCTTTTCTCATTGGCAACCCCTCTCAATGAGAAAAAAATATTTCGGGCCCTCGCTCACAATTATTAAAAAAACCCTAAAAGGTCTTCGGTAAAAAACGGATGAGAGAGAGAAAGAGAGAGAGAGGGGGGGGGGGGAGAGAGAGAGAGAGTTGTTCATAAAATTCTTGAAAATGTTACATATTTCCAATGATCAGGTCCCAAAGGGCCTATATAACAATTTTCATTCTAACACAGTCCGTAGTTCCGAAGTTCAACATAGTTTGCATCTTGACATATGACTATTGTAAACAAACAATCTGATCGACCATTACTCACCATTTTTTTTCAATTTCTGAGGTTTTGTTAACATTATAGCCAAGTTCGTTCAAGATTTCAGAAAACTTCCCAATTGTAAACAAAAACAACGTCTTTGCTTATAAAATGTAAACAGACAATCAGACCGGCCATAACTCAGTATCCCCAGCTGTAATCTCTCCACAAGCCGACACACAAAATTACAGTGAAATACGTTAGGGAACAGCGAAGTGGTCCGATCGAGAGATAGGAGACAATGACGACGACAACGACCACAGGCATCCATAGCGAATGTTAGTCCCCATTTTTTTTTTCCACCGGGAACGAAAATCGTGTCATATTGGATTGCATACTTCCGCAGAGTACAGAGTAAAATTAGTAGAAAACGGTCTTTAGATGATTAGAAATGACGAAGAATTGGAACCAACCAGACAACAGCATTACAACAATCATCTAAAATACTGAGGAGAATCCCGGGGAGACTTGTTCACGTTTAATCTCCTGTGAAAGCCACCGGTTACAAATACGTGTGAAATCGGAAACAGCTTGAAATAATACTCAATTAAAATACTATGTGTATTCATAGATATATTTATATAATACACATCAGGAATACAATATAATATAGTATAATACAATATACGATGTGTGATGGGTTTATTTCATAAAGTGCTCGACATATTCAACATTAAACACGAAGTTGATTCAGAGTGGAGCTTAAAAACAGAAACATAAACGTGTTTGTGTAGCGATTCATACTAATATATATATATATATATATATATATATATATATATATATATATATATATATATATATATGAGCTGTAAAGAGTGAGACAGACTCGGGAGTGAAGTGTTTTGAAGTTAAGTTTATTTATCCGTAGATGTTTTTGTTGTTAATGGTCTAGACATGTTTCGAGAGGTATTCTCATCTTCAGTAGTGTGTGCTGTGTGTGTATGTACTTTTAGGGGTTAAAGGTTTGATGTGGAACCTGAGTCCATCATCATTATATATATATATATATATATATATATATATATATATATATATATATATATTAGAATGTGGATTCACTACACAAACTAGCTCATGTTTCTGCCCTCTCCGGGTATATATATATATATATATATATATATATATATATATATATATATATATATATATATATATATATATTGTGCTCGTAAAACATTTCAACGGGTGCACAGATTCTACACTCTGATCCCCGGTAGAAGGGCCAGTGAGCATATTATGATCCAAGGTAGAGTGCACAGATTCTCTGATCCTAAACGGAAGTGCCGACCCATCTATCAATATGTCTGTCATTTTTGGCAGGTACTAAGCTAGCCGTCTTATAATACAAAATCCCGTATAACCTTTTCTGTCTATTTCTATTTTGGTTGGAATACTGAATCAAACAGATAGATACGGTTCGTTCATGAATAAGTACACCCCAATCACTTCTTTTTTTATAGAAATAAGTAATGGACAATACCCGTTTTGGATGTGCAATATCACAACAGAAATTATTAAACATCATCATGTTTAGTTTAGAAATTATAAAGATGAAAGAGAAGCTAATGGTGAAGAATAAGAAGACTAAAGGAAAGAAGAAGAAGAAGACTAAAGGGAAGAAGAAGAAGAAGAAGAAGAAGAAGAAGAAGAAGAAGAAGAAGAAGAAGAAGAAGAAGAAGAAGAAGAAGAAGAAACTAATGGTGAAGAAGAAGAAGACTAAAGGAAAGAAGAAGAAGAAGAAAAAGAAGAAGAAGAAAAAGAAAAAGAAGAAGAAGAAACTAATGGTGAAGAGAAGAAGACTAAAGGGAAGAAGAAGAAGAAGAAGAAGAAGAAGAAGAAGAAAAAGAAGAAGGAGAAGAAAAAGAAACTAATGGTGAAGAAGAAGAGAAAAGGAAGTTAATGAATAAAGAAGAAAAGAAAAAATGGGAGATAAAGAAGAAGGAGAAAGAAAAACCAATGATGAGGAAAGGGAAGTTTATAAAGAAGAAGAAAAGAAGAAAAGGGAGTTAAAGAAGAAGAAAGAAAGAAAAAAGACAGGCGAGGAAGGAAAAGAAAGTCAATAAGGAAGAAGAAAAAAAGAAATGAGAGTTAAGGAAAAAGAAGAAAAAAAACCAATGGCGAAGAAGAAGAGAAAAGGAAAGTTAACAAGGAAGAAGAAAAGAAAAAATGAGAGAAGAAAGGGAAGCCAGAGAAGAAGAAAAAGAGGGAAGGGAAGCTAGAAGAAAAAGAAGAGGTAAGGGAAGAAGAAAAAAACGAAGCATAAAGAAAAGTGAAGAAAACGGGGGGGGGGGTTGCTTAGCCAAACTTCAAACAAAGCCGCAGGCGAATTAGAAACCTGAAATGCCGGCTGGGAGCATTCTGCGACACCATTACATCAGACTGACGATCTGTGATGAATGGAGACAAGATACAAGGGAACGCTCGTGTCTAATAGTTACCAGATGATGGTTACGAAATCGACCGGCCTCTTTTGTCAGAAAACGTTGATAGGTGGAAGTTATAAGAAAAAAAAAAATCCAGGATGATTAATGAGTAAGACCAAACCCCGGGGTCACCGGATTGTCGGGGGAGGGGCAGTGATGAAGGACAGTTTTTAATGAATTCGCCGATTTCTAAGGCGCTATCAAGACGCTGGGGTGGGGGCTTAGAAACCCTTGGAAAAAAAGGTCGAAGGATCAGAGATTACGATGAAAAGAAAGAAGAATCCAAGATTAGTAGTCTAGTCTAGCAAGGTTAGGCAGTATTGCCCGGATTAAAGCACATTTGGGTACGAATTTCCTCAGCCGTAGGGTAAAGTGTTCCTATAAAAGCGAAGAAGTAGTTACCGTTGATTTGAATTGGGAAAATATTAGAGCGTTCCCAGACCCTAAAATAACTTTACGTATGATTTACGACACCGACGACGGGATTGCAATGGTTCAAGTTTCAGACTGATATTTGTAGTCCTTTTATGTTTTCGGATCTCTCTCGTTATCTGAAAGCAGATCGTTCGTATAAAAAACATTTCGTAAGGTGAAATGTTGTAAAGCGAAAAAGTAATTGCAATTAATTTATATGGGAAAAAATATTGTGCGTTTCCAGACCCCCCAAAATGATGGTAAGTTACGCTGAGTCGTCAGAGATTAAGGTGGTAGGATGTACAGGGGAGTGTGTGTGTGTGTGTGTGTGTGTGTGAGAGAGAGAGAGAGAGAGAGAGAGAGAGAGAGAGAGAGAGAGAGAGATTATAGTGGCTTGCTGCAAAACAAACGGTAGACTCTATTTTCGTTTTTCACCTTTTTTCGTAAAAGCAAAAATGGCGTAAAACGATCACTTAAAAAGCAGAAGATACGTATAACATGAAAATCAAAATTGCTAGTCTAGCCTAGCAAGGCTGTGCAGTGTTGCCCAGATTGGAGCACATAACGGTACTGATAATTACTATGCTACACTTGAGGTGCAAGGTCAAATAACGAGAGAAAGATGGTGTTACATTTATCTTAAATACCCTCTCGCAAAGTGTAATGGTGAACAAGCCTGTCTCGAACAAATGAAGTTCCTGGGTTCGATTTCTGGTATGAGCTGGGAGTTTTGAAAACTTCATCACAGAGACAAATTCTTCTCAGTGCTTACTTAAAAAAAACAAAAACATACTGCCTCCACAATTTTTTAGGGAAGAGGTAATTTACAATGTACTTTCATGCTGACCTCTTAGTTCGTGTCCAGTAGCTTGTTTTTTTTTTGTTTTTTTTTTAATATTCGGACTCTAGTAATCCAACAAAAGCCGACAGGAGTTACTTCATTGATCACCCGTCTTTTTTTCCCAATTCATCAATTGATCACCCCGTAACATAGCATGCCGCGCAAATACGTTGGTCAAGTAACAGTTTCTATTGAGTGACTAACCAGACCTGTCTGCTTTTACTAATTACCTTGTTATAGTGCATGTGATTATCGAAGTGAATGACAGTTTCAAAGCACTTGTTAGTTAAATGCTATCCGTCATATTGTGGGTTAAGTTTAAAGGACAGTAATACAATAAATTGAAACGAAACTCTACAGTAAAATAATTTGCAATGGATTTTATAATGACATAATCGAAGTAAAGTTTTGAGGTATTGTTAAACTCTGGTACAAAGTCTGGAGTGTATATTGTGTTCCTATCGTGACTACAACGAGAACAACACTCAATAAATGAGGGAATGTAAATCGTTTTGTAAAGCACATTCCTCTCCCGATATTTGAAAACATGACCAACATTTGAAAAAGATTTCTAATATGCTTTTGCCATTTACTGAGGCTGCGCATTGCTACATGCATTAGGAGCCTTTGGATTCGTCCTTAGGCTCTCCCACTATTACTCGGCGCAGCTGCGGGGAATCTGTTGTCCTGGGGCAGCACTGTCCCATTGCACTCAAAGGGACAGGTCAGGATTGTCCTGACGCTTTCGTGACTGCTGCTTTAGCAACCATGGTTGTTTAGCAAGCAAATTCGCGTCGGCTGGAGCTATTTTTGATGGGTTGGTCATTTTTCCCCGCGTAAAGCCCTGACCTTGTGTCGCATTTTGCTCTGGTGAGAGAGTAAATGATGAGATGCTTTTGACATTTATTGTATCACTAAATATGCAATCACTTCATTATTGCCGTGAAAAAAATTCAATGAGATTACTCTGAGGAGAGTAAGTATTAAACCCAAGTGGTAGAGTCCGATGTTCCGAATGGTGGGTAGGATAGATTTTTGTCAACGAAATAATCACCTTTTAGTGGAAGAGTCTATTGTTACGTACTGAGAAAGAGAAAATCCACTCTGTTTATTGTACAGATATAGTGCAGTGGCGAGTCTGCGGTTGGTGTTACCTAGGGCAATGCCTCATAGCATTGACCCAACCTTTCCAGATATCTAGAATATTGGTAATCTTTTTGTACTGGCACTATTCCTTATTCATCACAGATTTCTCGAATTATTGAACGCGATGACATAAGTCTATGTTTACTGACAATTCTATTAATTTTTAGTCTTCAATTTTTCAGCTCTGAGTTTGTGAATAATACAAAGAAAGTAAGAATACGTACAATGAATTTGATTTTATTCAGTATCTTTGAGAAAAAACTATACAATAAGACTAGAAAGCACTCAGAGAAAAACATACCTCTGGCAACATCAGTGTCAGGGGAAGTAATTATGCATGGATCCTTCCCAAAATTCGATCACACCTTCTGCTGTTCATTCCCCAGGATTCTGCAAAATTCCATTGAAATTCATAGAGTGCTTTCGGAGATTATGTGTGGACAGACAGATGTTTCATTAGAGAAGGAATTTTCTAAGAAGCTATATCAAGATTTTAGGCAATCATTTTGGTGTCAGTCCCACTAATGGTGTCATCTTAGGCGGGCCATCCCCTCTGCCCCCACTTTGGTACGCCACTGGATTAGTGTGAATAAGACCTTTGACGTTTACTACATCCTACCATTGAGAACCCGGGTTACATGGACATCAATTTTGAAAAAAAGATTAAATGAGCCTGATATCATCATCATCACCATCATCATCATCATCATCATCATCATCATGAGTCCTTTAACCACCGTCGTTGGACTTAGACCTTCCCCAGGATTCGCCATGATTCTTTTTCATGGACGTCGCGGAGCCAGTATTTCCTGAATCTGTCCAGTTCATCTCTGCATCTTGTGTTCTGTCGGCGTCGGTTTCTTATGTGATCTCTGGGGCTCCATGTTGTCCGACATGATGTCCATCAGTTGCCTGTCATTCTTGCAACATGCCCAGCCCATTGCCATTTGAGTCTTTTAATAGTTTCTATGATGTCTCGGACCCCCGTTCTCTTTCTGATATACTGTGCTGTCTTGTGATCTCTCTATGTGAGGCTGAGCATGTGAGGATGCATATTTGCATGCTTCTCGGTTTGTGGGTCTGTCTCTTGGTTAGGGTCCATGTTTCAGCTCCATCGGGAGAATGCATTGGTTAGAAGAGCCAAATATATCAGTAAGCAAAACATCCCGTATTATACGTGAAAAATAAGGATGTTTCAGCTTGTATAATGGCTTTGGTGTATTTCAAAATTAAATTTTGCACTGTGAATGTTTATGAAATCAATCAGGTAAATTGCCATTATCACAATACATCGGTTCTCAATCTTTTTTTGTATGACGGCATACTAAGAAATATATTTGACTTTATCGGCACACCAACTCTTTACTCCAATAAAAAAATCTATGTACATTGGCTATGAGTATGATTGTTGGACGGATTGGGCTCTGTAGCTTTAGGAAGGCAACCAGTCTAGGAGAAGGGCAACTCTGGTCCCAAACCAGGGAGTGGAGCCCCCTTAGGGCGATTCGACATCCAATTTGATGTCCTTCCGGCTGCTCCTACAGTCAATCTGATGCTAGACGTACCGCACTCTGCTTACCTCTGGACTACATCAGCGATCATAAGGGGATGATTCTAACTCTCCACACACTTCACCCAGGCTTGCGACCTAGAGAGACAGAACGGAGGTAATTCGTTTATACTCTGGTATATATTAGGCCACTAGTTTATCTTAGTCGCCAAAAAATGACGACAATGATTAAGTAATTTTGAAAATGGATCGTACTCATAAAATGATTACAGCAACTTTTCAATTGTATATATGATAGATAAGAAATTATAAATATATATACATGTTAGTATGAATGTATTCATTCATTTTAATGAAATAAGCTTTTGCATATCTGTAAGATAAATTTTTGTTGATGTGTAAGACTTGCAGGTTTACTCAGTCGGTAAGACAGCCAACTACCAATTACTTGCCTGTGATTCCAAATTACAGTAAGGAAGTGTTAATTAATGTATTTATCTATCCGAATGACATAAGCCCTTGCGTATTTCGATCACAGATTTTAGTGCACATGTAAGACTTGCCAATATAGTTCAGTCAGTAAGTGACACAACTACAAATCAGTTTGTCGTGATTTCAATTCAAGGTAACAAGATTTTATTCCCCTAGTATTATTCTTTTTCTTGTAAAAAAACAAAGTCAACTCCAGGTTTGGGGGTGATTTTGACAAACGTTTAACACAGCACACTAGGGAGATATTTGCAGTGCTCTTTTTTTCTGCGGCACTCAGTTTGGGAACTACAGTTCTGTGAGTTTCATTAGTAGAAGGAAACAATATCCCACATCAGGCACTTGCAAGTTTCAAAACCTAGTCATTCTTATTCGTTTGCGATGATACCAATTTGAATCGACGCCGGCCAGACTGACAAACACTGTTCGAGAAAACATCGCCCTACGAACTATATCTATATCCCCAAAGGAACTTGGCAATCCTTCATCTCTCTCTCTGGCTGTCTCATGGAGAAGACAAACATTCAGTTCTATCCTCGAGGCCTGTGTCGTCATTTCAAAACTAACCCCCATCTCCCTGGGGGCAAAAATATGGGTCAACAGAGCGGGAAATGTTTTCTGATCTTCGCAATTCCACATGTGGATTGCATAAAAAGCGTCTTTTAATTACTCCAATGCATGCGTCTATAACTTGTGGGGTGCCGGGGCGGGGAGTCACAGCATTTTTGGACCATATGGTTAGCCGTATGCGCGTAACTGCAAATATTCAGCCGGTGGGTGGGGTTAAAGGGGCGCGAATTGGAGTCTCGTCTGGTGAAGATGGTTTTCCTTACGTAAATTTGTCTCACTGGCAAAGTAAAGTAAGTAGTGATCTTACGCTGGCTACGGCTCCAGTCCTCCCGGCTTGGGCTCCACGTATAACGATACTACTTACTCGGTCCCTATTGGGTGATATGTGAAATAGACTTGGAGGCAACAAGCCCCCGAAGTGGCGTCACTCACATCATTGCATCGTAAAAAAAAGTCCTTGTGAAGTTGCCGGTGGCAAAGCCGAGTTCTAACTTCGATAGAGGTCTGCGTTCACTTTGCACCAATTCCCTTGGGAAAGTCATGGATACATCTCTTCTCCCAGATATAGTGAGTGACTCAGCTTCGGGTGCTTGTCGCCTCCAAGTCCATTTTCACACATAGCAAGCATCGAAGAAGTTCTAATTCTTGCTGGAACTGAGCAGCGTGGGAGAAACCTGTGATAAGTGAAGCCCGGACAGGGACAACTATAGCCGTAGTCAGCGTAAGGTCTATATTCAGATTGAAGTCATTATTCCATTGTTTATAGCTTGTATCTGTCCAGACCAATCAATAAGCGCCTACCGTAGCCCAACGGTCAAAAGGCTTGGGTAATCCATGCCTAAACGCTGCCAAATTTTGGTTGGCTATAAAACTGCTATTAAATGACTTCCCTGACTGTAAATGGCTTTAGAAGTTGCCAAGTCGATTGCAAAAATGCGTACAAGTCTTGTGTGTCATTTTAAGCATCGAGTAGACGAAAGAGCGTCTCTTCACACGCGCTTGATCGCTGGATGTTAAAGCGGCGTGCAAAAATTTTTTCTTTTTTTTCTAATCGAGCGGGCGAGTGCGTAGAACGTAACAATTAAAATCGAGGCAGCCATTTCACAGCCATTTATAATTGGGGTAGCCATTTTATAGCTAATCAAAATTTGTCTGAGTATAAGTAAGGAATACCAAAGTTTCGTCTTGCTGACTAGTTCGTTGAAAAAGTCAGTTCGATTTTTTACTGGCGCTCTCATTTATAAGATCTTGAGTCAGATTAAGTTTGATAGATAAGCGTTTAGGGGATGCCTACCGGAGCACAATATGAGGTGCAGAGCAGCAGAACGGTTACCGGCCAGGAAAACAGAATTAGTGAACCGGGATCGAGTTTCGACTAAGGCTTCTTCCATCCATTACGCACTAACGTCCTTGAGAACGGCATAAATCCTCTTTTCCCTATACCAACTATTAGTAAAAAGAAAAACAACAAACAGGCAATAAGGTAATGTGTCCGTCTCTGAGGAGTCACCCTCGATGGGGTACAGCGGCTGGTAACGCAAGTACTGGTTTCTGTTGCATGCATCGGCTTGGTGATCCTTGCAAGTCTCAAAGTTGGTTGAGACCAGAACTTTATTTTTTGTTTTTGTTCTTCTTCGTGACTATCCCCTTGTCAGGATGCTATTCAACTGGAAGGATACCTCCACCTAAATCTCACAGCTTGGAGTGTACTCAATTAGCTACTAGGTGCATTGGGAAATTCGTCTCGATTGAGAGTTCTCCACACTCTTTGCTCATGCCGGGAATTGAACCAGGAACCATCGGCGTGTTAATCGTTACACTATCTTGGCCGTGGGGTAAGCAACTTCGCTCCATAAAACATATTTGCTACTAAAACAAATACCTCACCATACTACACAGAAAGAAGAGTACAGGAGTAACTAAATCATAGTGAGTTCAATTCCGATCGGTTGTCTCACTTATTTGGACTTGTGCCAGACTAAGCTCAGTAAATGATTTTTAGAATTGCATTCTGTAGCACAATTGTTTAATTCTCACCGGATGTCCCAATTACCTTGGCCTTGCGTCAGACTAAACTAAGTTTTAAAAATAACAGCTCTGATTGGTCACTCAATAGAAAATGTCATATGACCAATATCTTTTGGTAACATGCTGTGTTGGGGATGAATAATCTCATTAATAAAAAAAAACTTTCACCAAAACTGTCAACATAGGTTTATTCAGTTTTTGAGTTAGTCTGGCTGGCTTGCTAAGAATATATGTGTATATGTATGTGTCGCCCATGTAAAGGCCGCACTAACAGAGCTACAGGGCTAATAATTTAAACTTTACTATTTATCGTGTGTAGGAAAAAAGACTTTTCTTTTTTTTTTCAGTGAACGCGATCTAACTAAAGGCGATAGAAATAACTTCGATCAGCCCGTTTTTTCAATTTTTTCCATTCATATCCCCCAACTCAGCCCAGCACCTAAAGATGTTCGTCATGAGATAGTTTCTATTGAGTGACTACCCAGACCTGTTAAATTATTTATTCATTTCTCGCCTTGTTTAGATCTGGACTTTTAAGCCTGTTTCATCCATTGAAACACTCAAATACAATCTCATAATTGCATTAGGTGGAAAGAAGAGCCTTCAATCTAGAATACCTGAATTCGTGGTTGAATGATCATCTATTATATTGGGATATAATCGATGCTAAGTACCAATTAATCAGTGACGTATGGTGCTTTGTATCTCGGGTGTGCTTTAAGCTACAGGTGTACAGAAAACCAACAAAAAAAAACAAAAAAACAAACAACATATTTATTATCTGTAAAAGCAATGGACAGTAGTAAAAGCCTTTTTTGTACCTAGTAAGTAAGGTTGTCCCGATTGTAAATTGTAAAATTTCACACCCTTGCTCATTCGATGTCATAAACGGCGAACAAGTTAAAAGAAATGAGAGAATTAAAATTAAGCAAATGTGTTTTAGTTGTGAAACATTTTTAAATTTCCGTTATTAGCATAGTAAAACGCAGAAGAAGAGAAGGAAAAAAATGTTTTAAATTTCTTGAAATGAATTCTTGAAAACCCCCATCGACTGACATTCCAGTCAGAGGATGACCCGTCAGAAAATATTTACGATTTACAATCGGGACTACCTTTCCTACATTATACCAAAAAGGCTTTTACTATTCATTGCCTTTTTCCAGACGCTAAACAATTTTTGCAATTATGTGCATCCGTAGATGTAGATCAGAGCACACCCGTAGTCAAGGTTGGTAAAATGATTTATTGTTATTGTTACTCGAGAAATGTAGTTTTTTTCCCCCACAAAACATAGAATGATGCAAAAGGTGAAAGATTTACTATAGCTGTTTTTATTTTTGCAGATTCAACGAAAATAAAGATGCAATTCGTCATTATTGGAGGTTTTTGAGCGATTGATTCAAATTCTCTTCATTTCTCGACGGCTGAAAAGAGGAAACCCACTAATCTGATCCGGGTATAGTTTCGAAGTATTTTAATTATTTCCTTCAATAAATAAAACGCCTTATTAAGTCGAACATTCTGGAAATCTGAACAAAGAATAATTAAGACCTACTTGGATGGATACGGTGAACTGTCAGCTCAGATAGCGCAATGGTTGACACGTTTGCTTTCACACGCAGAAGGATGCGGGTTCGATTCTTGGTATGGGCGAAGAATATGAAAGAACTTTTTATTGGTTGATTGTGTATACCCTAAGCTGTGTCTGTGGGGTGGTAAAAATTGGGGATGGCATTGCAGGACGGAGCATCGAATGAAAGGGGGGGGGCATCGGGTCGCCCCCCCCCCCACCGACAGCCAGTGCAGTACGAGTTTTTGACTTGGACTGACGTACGTCGATTCTTGTACAAGATGATTATAATAAACGATTTTCGAAAGATGTTGTTTTTTGGTTTCAGATAAATATATTTTTTTTTGTGAGGAGCGGCAAATAATTTGCTGTCAGTCATCATCAACCGAAACATAGTTTTCTCCAGTTTTCAAGTGGATCAGTCTGGCTGGCTATATTTGCATGTGTCACACGTGCAGGCCGAACCAATTGGACTTAAGGGCTGAAAATATAAACATTTACTCATCATCATGTCTGCATTTGTGGGCACTTAGATTTGCAATGAAAAATTATGCTAAATTGGTTGCTCAGATTGTGCTCGGCAACGTTCATACTTGTTTTTGTACTACTAGTTGTTCAATAATAATAATAATAATAATAATAATAATAATAATAATAATAATAATAATAGACCTAGCCGTGCCTGCAGACCATAGAATGAAGAGAAGAGAGAGTGAAAAACTGGAAAAATACCAAGATCTGGCAAGAGAACTGAAGACGATGTGGAACATGAAAGTCAGGGTAGTGCCAGTAATAATAGGCGCATTCAGAACTGTCCCTGAGGGCAAGACTGGAGGAGCTCAGGATAAAAGGAAGGATTGAGACCGTACAGACCACAGCGTTGCTAGGAACTGCATGGATACTGAGGAAAAGTACTAGAAATGTAAGATCTATGACACTAAATGTTAACTGGCCTAACAGAGGAGGAAGGAAAATGGTAGCGGAGATGTGAACCTCAGCATTAGCGGGATAGGCGAGGGAGAGATGAGATGTGGGCTGAAGACCTGAGGAGACTCACTGTCACCCAGCCTTCAGCGATGACCACCGGGCAACTGGTGTGAAACTGTAAACCACGGTATTGCTGTGGTCTATGAGAGTGTGGAGAGGAGGGCTAGAGACTTGAGGAGACTTGCTGTCACTCAACCTCAAGCGATAACCACCAGGCAACTAATGTGAAATTTCAGATAATGATGATAACAACAACAACAACAACAACAACAACAACTCGCCTTCACCGTCAATAATTGAACGGCCGTAGCGTCGAAAATAGAATTCATATAAAAAAATCAATCGAAGAATAGATATGGACAGATTAAATCCTGTTAATAACATCACGGGCGATTTCAACTTGTAAACATCTATAATAGAGAAAAAAACGTTTTAGGAACATTTAGATGCTGTATGATCTAGATATCATTTCCACTCGAGAATATCCAAAATGAATTCGAAAAAACATCAAAAAATATCTAGATTCTGAAAAATCTAAATGTTATTTATGAACACATCAGAATATTGTTCCCCACGTTGGACATACTTGTTGACAACGGTTGTTCAAAGATAACAAATATAGAAGAGGGTGAAAAGCTAAGAAAGTACCAGGACTTAGCAAGGGAACTGAAGGTGAGGAGCATGAAAGTCAGAGTATTACCAGTAATAGTAGGCGCTCTCGGAACCGTACAAAAGACACTGAAAACAAGATTTGAGGAACTGGGGATACGATGAAAGGTTGAAACTGTACATACCACCGCACTACGGGATACTGCATGGATACTTAGGAGAGTACTGGAAATATGAGATCTACGACCCTAGCTGGTAGCAATGGCTTCACAGCCAAGAAAAAAGGCATGGTAGAGACAATACAAACCA
The DNA here is from genome assembly GCA_963457665.1 of Thysanoteuthis rhombus. NCBI lineage: Eukaryota > Metazoa > Mollusca > Cephalopoda > Oegopsida > Thysanoteuthidae > Thysanoteuthis > Thysanoteuthis major. The sequence goes on along the minus strand of OY735240.1, from coordinate 29,708,091 downwards.
CCGTACTGCTGTAGTACGGAAGATGAGAGGAGAGCTGGAGAACTGAGGAGACTTACTGTCGCTCTCCAGCAGGGAGCACCAGGGGACCGGTGTGAAAATGCAAGTAATAATAAGAATGATACAAGCAGCAAATGCAGCCCAAGTGGAACATGAAGGTGACTGTGGTGCCAACAGCAGGAGCCCAGGAAACCATCCCGAAGAACTGAAGTGTAAGGACTATCCTGAAGACAGCAATACTGAAGTCGGCTGGAATACCGAGGAGAGTCCTCCTGGAGGGTTAAGGAAACTTGCTGTGACTTGATCTTTTGTAAAAAGCTACAAGTCACTGCTGGGGGGTGAAAACTTGATGAGCATCACTACGACAACTACTACTATAACTACTTCTTACATAAGTATATTGGAACTTTGGGGGTAAAGGGGGTGACAGAAGAGTATATTTTCCCTATTATTTACATGTCTTTTCCCCAGAATCTACTCTAATTTGTCCGAAATTTCATACAGTCTAGGCCAAATTCAGATGGCAGTTGCCCGGATCATACGTTTATGACGACAACTAATATAATCTCCGTATAAACTCAAAGAACAAAAATACTACGCAAAAGGCAAAAGAAATAACCGAACAAATATTACCGCCCTACCCACAATTACTGTGTGTATTTTAATTTATGATTAATTAGCATGGATGCCAATTAACCTCTTTGAAGGAAAAGAGTAATTGTCCGTCCTCTTTTTTATTCTTATTTTTTAAAAAATCTTCTGATAATTCTATGAAACCGTTTTCTTCGGCCGGCACTATTTCCTAATTCACAACTTGATAACTACTGTAGCACAAACGCGACACAATTGTACATCTAGAAAGATGGTCGTTGTTATTCAACCAGTTATTACTTTTACGACTGAGCCTAGTTATTGGAGATGCGTCTACCAGACTGTACCCCCATGTTGTAATTAGATATATAATAATTAGGGTGAATCAGAGCTGTCACGCATACGCAGCTAGTAACAAACCACTCCAAAAACATTTCTAGAGTAAAAATCATTTTCATTGCATTTCTATAGTATTGTGAAATTATTTTCACTGGAGATCCATGTTATGATGTCCATCAGTTGTCAGCCATTCTTCCAAAATGTCTTGCCGATGGCCATGTAAGTTTTTTAATAGATTCAATGATGTCTCGGACTCCCGTTTTCCTCCTGATATAATGTGCCGTTTTGTGATCTCTCCATGTGAGGTTCAGTATGATTCTCTCATGTGCGCGTTGCATGCTTCTCAGTTAACAAATTTGTCTCTTTGATTAGTTCAATGTTTCAGGAACGATCCTGATAAAACTGACATGATGAACCATGAGTTGAAAAAGAAAACTTAAATGGCAATGGGCAGGCCATGTTGCAAGAATGAAAGACAACCGATGGACATCACGACTCACAACATACATCACCAGAGATCACATGCGAAACAGAGGTCGATAGAATACAAGGTGGAGAGATGAACTGGACAAATTCAGAAAATACTGGCTTTGCGACGCCCACGATTTAGAAATGTGGCGAATCCTGGGGAAGGTCTATGTCCAACGACGGACGTTAAAAGACTGATGATGATGATGATGATGATGATGATGATGATGTGATGATGATTATGATGATGATGATGAATGAATGAATAAATAGTTAAAGACATTTTCTGCTTTAGAATTAGTCGAAATCACGATCATAAAAACAAATACAAAAGAACGGCCATTTCAAGTGGGACAACCAAATATTTGATAATTATGACACACACGATACGTCCAGGTCTAAACATGCACCTTTGGAGCAGTCACTGCACTTGTTCATTAAATAGCGACAAAGCCAGCTCTTAACCCATAGCTCCACGCTTTCCTTCAGTAACAACTAATATTAATTGTCGGCTGGTATTTTGCCAACATCGGCCTTTCATTTCTCTTCCTTGTCGGCATCTGCCTAATTTGCAGACGCCATTTGGTCTTCTTTGCGTTCGGAAGTAGTTTCCCGCCCTAATTTTTTTTCTCCTTACCACATAAAAGAGGTTGAATATTGTGATCTCGCTGGGAAAAAAACGAGGGCTCCACCTACATTCTAAGTGGGGGGAAAAAGAAAGAAAAGTAACGGGAAAATAAATTATTTACGCGCGTGCGGGTGAATACAGATATAGAGACGTACTCTCTCAACGTAGGAGAATCGTGCCGTTGGCGGGGCAGGGGTAATGGTTAGCTAGTCTCGTAGACCGTTACTGCCGTATAGTGGATTCAATTGTCACTGACGCCGAACACTTGAGGTGCTGTGCCAGACTAAGCTCATGATGCAAAACCTCCCATGGGGTAATGTTTTACGAGCTAATTTAGCAGGCAATTACTACTGTATAGTGAATTTGCGTCGAGTTCGAAGTTTTTTGGATCAGCAGTTCTCGAGAAATCTAATAAAAATAAATCATAAGTCAAAGATTATAGATCTTTCTTCATAGTTTCTGTAAGTTATCTCGTTTCACTTCCGCTTTTTGGGATCGTGTAAATTTGGATATAAAGTATCTAAGTTGGCGACATTGAAGTAACAGAAATACCTCAAAGCCGCAGTTTCGTACGACGGGCTGACAGGTATACATAACAAGTGAAGTGTAGCAGGTTGATCCACACACCATAAAATCCAACACTTTCCAAACACGTATCTCTGGAACGGACGCTGTCCCATTTGTTTAGATTGCATCAAAGACATATCTTTTTATATTCCACGCTATTTGAAAAGTCGTTAAAAATCGAAAATCCAACAAAATTTATAGCGTTACAGAATGAAAGAAAAAGAAAGTTTTCTAACATTTCCTGTTGTCTGGCCGTGGCGAGGTCCCAAGGTTTCTGGATCTAAGAGGTACGACTGTATCGTTCTGTCGAGTGAGATACGAGGTCTCAAACTAACCAAGGAGAAGGAAAACCATGACTAAAAGAATCATTTGTGAATTAGAAGTTGAATTAACTGATGTGCAACTTTTGGTGTTTGGTTGGCGAGGCTCATTAACACATTTTCAGTTTGAATAATTCCCTCAAGCCGATTTAGCGCAGTAGTTCGAAAAGCGAGCGAAAGTTACTTTTCATCCCTTTCACACGTTGATGGAATATTTCGATACGAAAACCATTCCTGCCACGCATAAATTAAATGTTTCTATACAAAAACTATGCCTGTCGCTCATTAATCAAATATTTAGATATAAAAATTATACCTGCCACTCGTTAATGAAATATTTCGATACAAAAACTATACCTGCCACTCATTAATTCAATATTTCGATACAAGAATTATACCTGCCACACATCAATTTAATGTTCGGATCCCAAAACTATCCTTGGCACTTGCTAGATTTTGCATCAAAATATTTCATTAAAATGTGGTAGGGAGTGTCAGGGAATGGCAGGGATACAAAATAAATCAGGAAGAGAACAAGTTCTGGAGAGGTCGAAGAATCTATTCCGATTTGATGGATAAGGGAATTCATCCGCCTTTCAACGTCTATCCATGTCAGTCCCGTTAACCGTAAATTTCCGTCTCCTAGACCGTCTGCAAACCAAAGCTGAAGAGCCACATCTATCTTGCTGCCTATCTATAACTAAGGGTATGAAAACAGATTTATGCCTTTCCAAATCACCTTAGTTCGGACCATCTCAGCCTGGGTTTGAACTCTGGTTCTCATTACACCTTCCGTGTTGTTAACCGTTTGGCTACCTGCACCATAGTTTAGCCCTTATGAATCTGTGAAGTAGAATCTAATTTGAGTAATACTTAAGTGGCTTGAGAGCTCAATTGTATGTTCAGGGTCTCACATTTCCCTCGAGTATCCGGTAGATTGAGTTCAATGAACTTTGCTTATTGAAGAGGAAAGAGCTTTTTCGTCCAGAGTCAAGTACCGTAATAAAATGGGCGGGAGTTATTAAATATTTTACTGAAAAGATGGGTTCCGGCTAGTAATACGATATATTAAACTTATTCTAGAGATATTCAAACTACTTGAGCGGGGTTGTGTTTTTTTTTTAAAGAGCTTGATTGGCTGCAATTTCGGAGAGCTACAGTTTTTTTTCTTCATTTGGATATAGTTTTCTTTTTTCTTTTTTTTTTCTCTTTATTTCTTAATTTTCTTATTTTCTTATTTCATTCTATATATTTGTTTTCTATCCTTACATTTTTAAAAATCTTTATCCATACTTATTTTTCATTTTTATTACTTTTATTTTTAATTAATTTTCATTTATTTTCGTTTAAAGTTTTTTCTTTCTTTTCTTTCTCTATTGGCCTTTTCCTTTCCTTCATTAGAAACCGCCAACCAAAACTGCCAACATGGGTCTCTTCAGTTTTTAAGTTGGTCTGGCTGGCTGGTTGGTTATGTATGTTTGTATGTATCACTTATACAGGACGCACCAATGGAGTTAGAGGGCTGAATACTTAAACATTTACTCCTTATTATGTCTACAAAATAGTTTTTTTTTACCCCATCCAAAATAAGTTTCAGTCTCGTTTCACTCCTTCTTACCTTTCTTTTTTTAGAAACCGTCAACCAAAACTGTCAACATAGGTTTCTTCTGTTTTTAAGTGAGTCTGGCTGGCTGGCTGGCTATGCGTACAGGCCACACAAATAGAGTTAGAATACTGATGATTTGAACATTTACTTCTTATATCTTCCAAAAAACAGTTTTTTGGTGTTTTTGAAAATTCTCCCCCAAAGCAAGTTTTGTGGGAGGTCGATTTATAATGTAAGTTCATGCTAAATTGCTCCCTTAGTCTATGTCCACCAGTATTCATTTGTTTTTGCTTTTGTTTTTTTCTGATTTGGACTCTTTCTTAGAGATCACGGAACAACAAAAGTCTAAAGGAGTAACATATTCATTGGTCACCCCAATTGCCAATTTTCTGATTGATCACCCCTACACAGTATTCTGCCAACAGACTTTGGTTTCTATCAACCTTGTGTTCCATGGCGTTGACGCTGTTTTTTTTCAAATTCAGACCTTTTAGAGATCCAACGATAGGCGAAAGGAATAACTCATTCATTTTTTTAATTGATCATCCAAACGCGGTATGCTGTCAAAAGACGAAGGTCACTTGATGGTTTCTATATAACAACTAACCAGACCTATATCTTTTCTCTTCTTTTTTCTTTCTGTTTTTTTTTTCCTCTCAGAAGCCAGTTTTTTTTCCTCCTTAGGATATGTGTCTGAAGTGAATCGCGGTTCAAGTGTTGGATATTAGACAGAAATCATTAAAAATGAAATGTACTTGAAGTGGCCGAGAAGAGAATTAGTGAAGAAGTGGTTTCAAGTTCAATCCTGGTTGTTGTGACGGTCAGGTTCGTTGTAAGAAATTAACTCAAGTATATGAAAAAAAAAAGTAAAGAAAAAAATAACTAACTACAAGGGTTGAGAACCTTTGCCGAAGAGGCCACCTGTTATAGATATAACTTGCTCATTCTTCATTGACTTAATAAAAATGGTGCTTCAGACAGATGAGATTCGATTTTTCTGAATAATAAGCGAAAATAGTCCAAACCATTGATGTCCGTGAGGGGGTACTAAAGGGTCAACTACAATTCATTTAATCTACTTATTTACAATAATAAAGTAATATAAATAATCTACTCAAGAAGACATCTTTGAAAAATAAAAATTCCAGAATTTGTAAATTATCTTTATTACTATACGAAAAACGGAATTAGAATTTTGAAATTACTTCCCAGTTCCGAAACTTATTGTTAGTATAACTTTTAGTTCCTTTGGGTTATGAAGAGAAATAAAAAAAAGTTCTCTGTTCTACAGACTGTGCTCTTTCAAAATATGCATTAATTAGGGTCCTCCAAACCCATGGAAAAAATTGACATGATCACCCTAACAATAGCACAACTGAGAATAAAGAGTGTATATCCTTTTGTGTCCCTCCCCGATAATATATCCTTTTTCTCCCCCCCGGAAAGGGGGCTGCACCCATGGCTAACTATCACTCAAAAAAGGAATTATAAATTGCTGTCATCCATTTACGCTGGTTTTACCGGGTAAATTAGACATCATCATCATCAGTCTTTCAACGGCCGTCGTTGGACATAGACCTTCCCCAGGATTCGCCACAATTCCCTATCACGGGCGTCGCGGAACCAGTATTTTCTGAATTTGTCTAGTTCATGCAAATTATACAGGTCCGTATAAATAACACGGTCATTTGAGCACAAACTAATAACAAAAAAGAAAAAAAATGCATAGGAGCTCATTATATGGTTAGACTAGAATATAGCAGTCAAAAAGACACACACACATATATATATATATATATATATATATATATATATATATATATATATATATATATATATATATATATATATGCATGGCCCAGCACTAACGACTCTACAGTTATTTTTTGGGGTAATCTATTTTTAATAATTCAAGTATCCTGATTTTAAGTTTGTTTGAGATCTCAACTTAACTCAAACAGTTTTAATGTGTGGTCAGACATAAAGTGTTAATAACTTCTTTGCCGTAATTTGTACCGTTATGTCATAATAGGAAGGTAAATCAACCAATGAGATCACCCCATTAGAGCGCAAACAAACAAACAAACAAACAAAAATTGCTTTTAAGCTCATTACACATTAAAACTAGGATATACCCGTCAAAATGGCAGGGTTATTTATATATGGATCAGGACTAAAGAGCCTAAAGCTATCTTATTCTGTATTTTTTCAAATAATTCAAGTATCGTAATTTCAAGTTTTTTCAAAATTCAACTCAAGTTGTTTTAAAAGGTCATCGGGCGTATAGTCCTCAGATTTTCAATGAATCTTCATTGTTATGCCGTGATAAGAAGGTAAATCAACCAATAAGTCCATCCTATTTAATTACAAACAAACAAACTGAAAAAAAATTATATAGACTCACTATATATTAACATTTCGGTTCTCTGAGTCTGTTTTGGAGGCTTTTAGAGCAAAAAAAAAAAAAAAAAAAGCAGAAAAGCAAAACAAGCCAAATTGATTTAATAAATATTAGCGGTTATCGGTTATCCTTGCTTCCGCTAAATTTCTAGCGGTTTATAAGTTTAGCGTTCTCGTTTAGCTATGCCCATCACTGTAAATGCTATCAAATTTGGTATTTAAATAACTCAATAATCTTCACGAGGATTGTGCAATTCAATAAAAGTACACCCAACCCGCCAGATGGGACGTTGGGGGTTGAGAACCCTTTTCGAAGTGAATCCAGTTTGAAGAATTGCAAAACACGGAAGTTTGCAAAAGGAAATACAAACTAATTAAATGTAAAGAACATGAAAAATCAATAAGAACAGGTCTGGTTAGTCACTCGATAGAAACCGTCGCGTGACCAAAGCCTTTTGACCGCATACCTTGTTGGGGTGACCAATGAAAAAAAAAAAAGGAAAAAAATCGGTGATCAATGAATAAGATTCTTCCATCGATAAAAAAAAGGTCTGAATTTTCAGAAAACAAGCGTGAATGTTACCGGACATAAACTAGGGGATCAATCCAGGATACATACACATTGCAAACTGAACCCTTACTAAGAACGTATTTATAGAAGTGAATTTCGATTTCAAAAAGTCTGAATTCTCAAGCACTGCCTGGCAAAAACTAAGGGGCCAATTTAGTTGAAATTTACATTGCAAATTGAACCCCTTTAAAAACGTATTGGGGGATTTCCGAGAAACAAAACCTTTTTTTCTAAACTTGTAAGGGAGTAAATGTTCAAATTTTCGGCCGTCCATAGCTGTGTTCTGTCTGCGTGATACATACATGCATAGCCAGCCAGCCGGACTAATGTAAAAACTGGAGAAACCTATGTTGTCAATCTTGGTGATAGTTTTAGTTATTGTTGTCCATACGATATCTCCCATAGTTCTCAATTATTCAATGAAATTTCGTGGAAGGTTAAGGCACAATTCAGTGGGGATATGAAGAGCTTTGGGGCTAGATCAAGGAATTTGTTTTTAATTGAAAGATATTTCTTTCATTCTCCTCGTTTTCTCTACGCACAATATATCCGAAAGTTTTCGATGAATTTCAATGAAATTTCGCGGAAAGGTGGACCACGAATTGTAGAAGAAGTGATTAAATTTTGGGAAGGATCTAGGAATTCGTCTATATATTATGTTCTGTTGTATGAAGACATCCATAACCCATGAAGTGTGCCTGTGATAGGACCTTTATACGCCATCTTGAAAATTATATCTTTCCAGTGACTTTAAAACTTGAAAACTGAAGAAACCTTTATTGACAATCTTGGTGACAGTTTTGCTTGACAGTTTCTAACGAACGATGCAAAACCATGACAAAAAAGAAGAGTATTCGACAAATTAAATTGATCCAATTAAAAATTAACAAGATCCTAATTACGCTTTTTGTTAATTAATGATGAAGGGAGGCGTTTGTCTTCCGAGATGCTTTTTTAAAATAATTTTGTATTTATCTATTTTTAATGAAATTCTTGATTATTCCTAATTCGGAATTATCATTTTTCTATCCTGTTTTTCTTTATTATTATTTTTTCTGACTTGTTTTTCTTTTTTCTTTTTTTTCTCTCCTTCTTTCCTTCTTTTTTATTTCCTTTTTCCATCCTTTCTTTGTTCGATTAGTTCTTTCTTTCTTGTCAGTTCTCTCTTCTTTGTTTCTCCAATCTATCTATCTATCTATCTATCTATCTATCTATCTATCTATCTATCTATCTCAGTTCATATCTATCTATCTATCTATCTATCTATCTATCTATCTATCTATCTCAGTTCATATCTATCTATCTATCTATCTATCTATCTATCTATCTATCTCAGTCTGTTCAGTATCTATCTATCTCAGTCTGTTCATATCAATCCATCTATCTATCTATCTATCTATCTATCTCAGTCTGTTCAGTATCTATCTATCTATCTCAGTCTGTTCAGTATCTATCTATCTCAGTCTGTTCAGTATCTATCTATCTATCTATCTATCTCAGTCAGTTCATATCAATCTATCTATCTATCTATCTATCTATCTATCTATCTATCTATCTATCTATCTATCTATCTATCTCAGTCTGTTCAGTATCTATCTATCTATCTATCTATCTATCTATCTATCTATCTATCTCAGTCAGTTCATATCAATCTATCTATCTATCTATCTATCTATCTATCTCAGTCTGTTCAGTATCTATCTATCTATCTATCTATCTATCTATCTATCCATCTCAGTCAGTTCATATCTATCTATCTATCCATCTCAGTCAGTTCATATCTATCTATCAATCTATCTATCTATCTATCTATCTATCTATCTATCTATCTATCTATCTCTGTCAGTTCATATCAATCCATCTATCTATCTATCTATCTATCTATCTCAGTCTGTTCAGTATCTCTGTTCATATCTATCTATCTATCAATGTATCTATCTATCTATTTATCTATGTCAGTCTGTTCATTTTCTATCTATCAACCTATCTATACCTTGTTTGTTCGTTTCTTTCTATCTTTTATTAATTCTTCTCTTTTCTCACCCTTCCTTCCCACTCACTTTTAAAATCCTCTTCCCTCATTTTCCCCCTTTGCCCTATCTCCCTCCCTTCTTTCCTTCCTTCCTTCCCATGTATATTCTCTGTTTCCTCGAAACCAACCATCCTACCCTGTCACCTGAAAACCCGCCCTCCCTTTCTTTCTCATATACAATAAGCAAGTATTTAGAAACTGTCAACTAAAACTGTCACCAAAACAGTCAAAATAGGTTTCCTCAGTTTTCAAGTTGGTCTGGCTGGCTATGTATGAATGTATGTATGTATGTAGCGCGCAAAGGCCTTACCAAAGGAGTTATAGGGCTGGCAATTTAAACACTTTTTCCTTATTATGTCAAAAAGAAAACTTCCTTATGTTTTTAATGGGGTTATTCAATTTACGATCTGAGTTTATGCTAAATCGGTCTCTTTGTGTGTCCGGAAAAATTCTTTGAAAATCTTGCCTTTTTGATGATCACCCTCAACGCAGCATGCTGCCAAAAGACGTCAGTCACCTGATGGTTTCTGTCGAGTGACTCACCGAGCCTGTTAATTAAATAAACAGTCAGGCAATTAATTAAGTAAAGAAAGTAGCACACTTACGCTAACTACAGTTTCAGCGCATCCCTACCCCCCCCCCGCTCCGTACATTACAGATTTGTACATGGAATAGACTCGCAGGCGACCAACACCCGAAATGGCGTCACTCGTTTCACCCCTGCGCTACTCTACCGATAACTGGAGTGGGCAGGTGAAGAGATGGATTCATTCTCTTCCCAAGGGCATTAGTGTGCAAAGTGAGCTCAAAACTGTCTTGGCTCACCGAGTCCATTCTTCGTGCAGTTGACCATCCGACCATCCCCTACCCCATTCGCAATACGCAGAAAATTAAATCAACCAATGATCGCTTTGCAGACTCATTCTCGACAACCAATGATTGGTTGATAATTCGTCTCCGTCATTCGTACTATGTACAGCCATTATGTGAATATTCTGAGTTAGTCCTGTCTTTTCTCTCTCTCTGTCTCTCTGTCTCTCTCTCTCTCTCTGTGTCTGTGTCTCTGTCTCTCTGTCTCTCTCTCTCTCTATTTCTTTCTTCTCCAAGAATTCCAAGGACCGACTTGATTGCGTGGCCAAGCTTTTCCAAGAGGGGTCATGAAATCGGATTGCCCTTTTGGCCAGAGGTTGCTAGCGGACAGGCAGATACATATCTGGCCTTCCAACGGTCGCCTATTGGACTGGTCACTCATCTTGCTACCCTGTTCGATCTTGTGTAATCCAAACGCGTAATTCGATCTACCCACTTCCAACCATTAATGAGCGACGTACGATCATCGAACTGATCACTAGTTGAACAATCAATTATGGAGTCTATCTTCATATCGTTCGTCGCTGATTCGGGAAGATGGTGTGGAGTCAGATGACTGTTCAAATGTTGATAATCTGATCTTGGAGCGAGATTCTTTCTTCTTTCTTTTCATTTCCTTTTCTCAAATCACCTCTTTCTTCTTGTACTTTTTTGTTCTTCTTTTTCGATTTCTTATTCCTCTTCCTTTCTTCTCTTTTCTCTTTTCTTTCTTTTCTTCTTTTTCTCTTTCTTTTGTTGATTATCAGATCTTGGAGCAAGTTTTTTTCTTCTTTCTTTCCCTTCTCTTTTCTTTTCTTTCTTATATCACTTCTTTGTTCTTGTTTTTTTTTTTGTTCTTTTTAGTTTACTTCTTCCTTTTCCTCTCTTCTTTTTTCTTCTTTATTTTCTCCATCCCTTCTTTTTCTCTTTCTTTTGTTGATAATCTGATCTTGGAGCGAGATTCTTTCTTCTTTCTTCTCATTCCCCTTTCTTCTCTTTCTAAAATCGCCCTTTTCTTCTTGTTCTTTTTTGTTCTTCTTTTTCATTTACTTCTTCCTTTTCCTTTTTTCTTCATTTATCGTCTTTCTTTTCTCTTTTTCCTCTTTCTTTTGTTGATAATCAGATCTTGGAGGGAGATTCTTTCTTTCCTTTTTTTTCATTCCCCTTCTTTCTCTTTCATGACATCTGTCTTCTCATTTGTCTTGTTCTTCTTCAATAGTTTTTGCTTCAATTGATTTGTTCTTTTTTTTATTTCTCTTAACTTCATTTTTCTTTCTTTCTTTCCCTGTTTCTTTTTTTCAATCCTTCCCTTTTTTTCTTCTATTTAAGTAAAGTTCTTCCTTTCATTCCAGTATTCTTTGATTCCGTCCTTCCAACCCCCTCTCTCAAGGCCTACCTTTCTTTCTTCGATTGAATGACTTTTGCTTCGTTAGATATTCTCTCCTTTTCATTCTTCATTCATTTCTTCCCTTCCTTCCTGACCTATTTTTCTTCTTCTATTTTAATGGCTATTGCATCGTTCAATTTGTTTCTATTTTTCATATCTACTTCTTCTCTTCCTTCTTTCTCACCTTTCTCTCTTCATTCATCCATTCATTATCCATCTTTTCTTCAAGTCTAATTGATTGTGCTCCGTTCAAAATGTTTCTCCCTTTTATTTTTCATTCACTTTCTTCCTTCCACCCTTCATTCTTAAATTCTTTTTATTTGTCTAATATAATATTTTTCGCTGCCGTCTTCCCTCCTTTTCATTCCTCATTCATTTTTCTTCCTTCCATCTTACCTTCCAACTAATCTAATATTTTTCGTCCGTTGTCTTTCTTTCTTTTTCAGTCCCCATTCCTTCTCAACTGTTAATTTTTCCTTCGTTTACTCTTTTTCTTCCATCTCCCAATGTAATGGTCTTGGTTCTTTCGATATTGCTCAATTTCATTTCGTTCGTCACTATTTTCCTTCATTCTTTCTCAACTTCTTTCTTTCTTTGTTTCTAGACTTCCTTCCTTCATGGTCCCCCTTTTTCTTTGAAATCAATGATTTTCCCTTCTTACTTGCTCATTTTTCATTCTTCATGTTCCCTTCATTCTTTATTGACATCTTTTATTCCTCCTCCCTTTCTTTCTTCTTTCTTTCTTTCTTTCCTCCCCCTTTTCTTCTTTCTTCCTTTCTTCCACCCCTTTTCTTCTTTCCTTCGCGACCTCTTTTTCTTTTCTTCCAATCAAATGGTATTTGTTTTGTTCGTTAAGATACTACACCGCGTACAAGCCGACCCGAAGGTTGTTGGCTTAAAATCCAGCTTTAGGCTTATACCTGGCGTACAATTCGAACCTTCTTACTGCTGAGATTAAACAATACACAGCAAACAATACGAGTTACGTGCTTATTACATAAGCTGTCATTATATGACATGAGACTGTTATTACCCTCGTAGCCTGAAGTCACATGAGCTCATTTTGTTGTGCTATCGTAAGATTGCATATAATGACACACATCATACTGGATTTGTGTGGCTGGCCGCCTGGGTTTTGTGGCTTCATCTTCGTTTGCTAATGCTGAATCTGTTGTAAGAAATAGTGTATGGCGCAGTGTTCAATTATTTATATTGCGTTTTCTTGATACTTACAAAGCACAGGTTCATATACATATATATTAGAAACCGTCAAATGAAACTGTCACCAAAACTGTCAACACAGGTTTCTACAGTTTTTTAAGCTGGTTTCCTCCCTGGCTCGCTGTCTGGCAATGTATTTATGAATGTATCGCTCATTCAGGTCACACCAATGGAGCTATAGGCCTGAAATTTATACCTTATCATGTCTAGAGAAGAGAAAAAAAGTTTTCTTTTAAAATACCCACAGCAAAAAGTTTTTTTGATTTCAATTTACTATGTAAGTTTATGCTAAATTAATCTTTAATTTGTGCTCGACTGATTTCATGCTTGTTTTTTTTTATTCTGACTGTTTTGTGATCTAAAGGCGAGAGAAGTAACTCATTTATTGATCACATCTTTTTTTTCATTTTCTAATTGATCACCCCCAACACGGCATGCTGCTAAAAAATGTCGTGACAGTTTTTATCGAGCGACTAACATAATTGAGACATTATATCATTATATTATCTAAACATACAATAAGCATACATGCTCATTTTTTCTATGTTTGCTTGCTCTCAAGCATCTGATGGGTTAATTTACTTTCCTATCATCACATAACAATGAAGATTACGTCAGAGAAACTCTGAACGCTACATATCTGATCTCACATTATAACAGTCTTAGTTAAGACTTGGAAAAAAAACTTTGTAATTCATCGGTTAGGGGGTTGATGAGATCCTCTGGAAGAAAGGGCTACATTACACTGTCCTTTACTCACTACTCACTCACACACATACACATACACACACACACACACACTCATACATATATATCTTCATTCGCCGATTTTCACAAACCCCATGTACTCACGAACATCCCCTTTTTCTGATCTGAATTCTTCCACTAAATAATCCTTGAATCAACCTCACACTAAAAAACTACACACAACTGTTTATTTCAACAGCTCCGGTGACCAAATGCCCAGCAGATCGTCTCCCCGGGTTCATGACACATGCACTACCACAAAGGATTCCACATACATAATACATTGGCACACTACCTCCCCTACCCACCAGAGACTCACGGACCAACCATGTGAACACTCGGCCCTCATGCTCCTTAATTTCATCCTCAATATAAGAATAGATAAACATACACTGCTATCACAAACAAATTCCTCTCCTCTTTTGACATAAATTCCCCCATAAATCAAATTCTAAATTAACCTCATACTGGAGTACATACGTCTAACAGCTGATCATTTCAGCTGCACCAGTGACCAAAAGTTTAGTGGATATTATCCCCAAGTGCAGGACACTCATATCATCATTTAGCTTACTACAAACATGATCTACCAACACACCCGTCGCCTACCCGCCAAAAACTTATAGTCTAAATTGCAGCACCTTGATTCCTGACCGAGCTGGAAATGAACGAAATGTTGAAATGAAGAGTCATTTGTCTTGAACAGTCTTCCAGTATTGTCATCTTACTTTCTCTCTCACGCACAAACATCGCCTCCCACACATATGTATACATGTATTGGATGGAAAGCCGTAAATTTTTTCACGTAATCTTCCCTACTTCCGTACCAGTCAACACAAGACAGGCGATAGTATATGCAAAAACTGACTTCAAGATTTTCATTGAGCACTTCCGGTTCAGGGTTATATCGCCCACCGATAGACAATTCCAACTCCTGTGGGGGCGGTTAGCAATTGTACAGGTAATGGTGGGCGTTTTGAAACTTTGGTGGGCAGTATAGGATTTTTGTATTCAATTCTGTAATTGACGATAAAAAATGAGTCAACAGCAACATTTTCGATTACTAATTGAATAAGCAGCACTGTGATAACGCACATCATGTAGGCGCGTAGAGATATGTATGAATATTTGCGTAGGTGTACATATGTCTATATTACACTCTCTTTAGGTAGGTAAGTGGTACATACATTTCTTTACGCACTTACATAAGGTGTGTTATCACAGTGCAGCTAATTCAATCAATAATAGAAAATGTCGCTGTTGACTCATTTTTTATCGTCAATTACATATATATATAAATATGGTAATCTTTCAAGAGTATTACATATATATATATATATATATATCTTCCATTGAAATAGAGCATTCTGGTGGATGGGGAATATATATGCTTAATAAATATATCGCTTATATTCAACCCTCCTGACCGTCCAGTTCCGTAGGTGTAGACGTAAGATACCGGCCTCCAGGTCTGAAGCGAAGGTTTCAATCCTACCTTGCAGCACTGGATGGGATAATGGATTGTCTATTACCACACTGAAGAGTTATAATACAACAAAACAGCTGTCTGTGGATGACACTATACACACACACACACACATATATATATGTGTGTGTGTGTGTGTGTATATATATATATATATATATGTATATATCATGAGATCATGGGATCTCTTAACACATACTCACACAGCACACACCACTGAAGATGGGAAGAATCCCGAAACATGTCAGGACAATTTACATTTAAGGATTAATAATCCTTACCTCTAAACACCTTACTCCCGAGTCTGTCTCCCTCTCTACTGTACACATTATATATATATATATATATATATATATATGTGTGTGTCTGATAATCTTTAAAGAGTGTTATATATATATATATATATATATATATATATATATATATATATATATATATATATATATATATATATATATGTGTGTGTGTGTGTGTGTGTGTATAACACTCTTAAAAGATTAACAGACATAAGCATTGATCATTACCGATGACAGTATGTGGGAACAAAACATTTGATGTCACTATTTTACATTACTTTCATTGGAAAATCTTGTAACGTGAAATCCGTTCATTTTTCAGAGTTTTGTCGAAAATGTTTTTGTACCGTTTTGGATATTTATAATAAAGGTGGGCGATGGAAATTTTTAATGTGGAAGTGGGTAGTGACATCCAAAGAGGTTGGCAATTGGTTTAGCCATTTTCGAGGTACAAGACCGAAATACTTTGAGATGAATTATTTCAAATACAGATGCCAGTTCTCAATTCTTTTTAAATTCGATTTTTGATTTTCGGTATGAAGGCATTTACGTATTATAATGAAACAAAATGCCTCTTTGAACAGAATGGATAAATCAGTTGTTGAATACATTCAAAATACCAGTTCCTTGATTATAGGAAATATTAAACAAAAACGAAACCTTACAGACCCTCAATCGCTAGATAATCAAACCCTTATCCCAGCAAAGACATACACACACCAACACTTTCTATCACCTAATTTTAGTCAATTCTCTCCCTAGCTCCGTCTTTCTCTCTCACACACACACATTTCACATAATCTCAAATAATTCCTCTTAATCGCTATGAGACACGAGGCTTCAAAAACCTCTTTCTATTATATGCGATCCCTGACGGCATGATGTGCTTCTCCCCATGACAGTATCAGCCTTTCCAACCACTGAGTCATAGTTACGCGCCAGATGGCCTGGGGCTCCCCTGTTTTCCTTCTCCCTGTTGGTATCTAAAGGTGACATTTGTGATCTGGTCCTGCTCCATCTTCAGAACGTGTCCCAGTCATCTCAAACGTCTGTGCTTGTTTTGTTTGGTGATTTTCTAGCTACCTGTTTTATTCTAAAGTTGATGTTTAGACATTTTATTTCGTCAAAAGATCTGCCATATTTATCTGAAGCTTCCGTTATGAAGAACTTCCCTCTTCCTTGTGTATGTATTTACCATTAGCTAGCTTCCTTAACCACACAACAGAACAGACTTAACATTTCTGTTATTCAAGAGAATTTTCGTTTTGAGTAGGTTTCGCTTTCACCTCATCGTTACTTACTCTTTTTCGCCTGGACTTATCTCCTTGGTCTTATGTTTTCGTTAATACCGTTATTAACAATATCAAATTCACACCTATCGGCTGAAAATAACCCATTATTCACGCATGCACTCGTATACACATATCAACTTCAACTTTATTCTCTCTATCTGACAGTAAACTAACAACTATTAACAAGATCCCGCCAGCAGTCAAAATACGACACATGGCATCGCTTCAATGAAAGTTTCTCACTCCTCAATATGAGGTTGCCTGACCTCAATCATTTTCATTTAATCTTGAACTATATCCTTTTGATCTATACGCCACCCACCGATTTTCACATATACACCAAATGAGAGTTGATACATTCACTGGGGAGGACTAGCGTTTCAGAATACTTGAAATTCATATACACACCAGGGTGTTAATTGAAAATCACCTCTGAACAACCTAGCCGATAGTTAAAAGCAAATCACTGCCTTTTTCTTCTGAACACTTCAAATCTATTTGGTTGAATTACTAATCTGTAAACCCTCCTCAAGCCAGACATGAACTCTATATAACAGACAAATTTTTGTACCCCTATCAGTTTTCTTTTTTTTCGAAGAAGAAGCAAGTGTGAACTGATGAAACATCTCAATGAACTAAAGAAATCTCATTTGTAGACGACATGGTCTTCTAAATTGTGTTTTTTTTAACTTTGATACTGACGGATGAATTGTAATCCGCCTCGATACATTGGTCATATGCGTGTGTGTAGGTGTGTGTTAGTGTGCACGCGTGTATGTTTATGTGAGTGTCTATTTGTCTGTCTCTGTCTGTCTGTCTGTCTCTCTCTTTCTATATATATATATATATATATATGTCTCTTCTCTATCTAAAATTTAGCATCAGTCTAATATGCCTTTTACATTCGCATACAGACGCACACCAAACACACACATATAAGTAAGAATATATGGAGTGCTGTTCAAAGATTCTAGGAATTTTAACATCGAGAGCGAACCGAATGTAGCACGGACATTTGCCGCCACCCTTTATGAGTCAGAACAATGGCTCACAAGGGGAACTACTTCGAAGGAATTTCGATACAAACCTTTTATTCCTTTCCTTGAATTCCCTGGCCTGATTCTGTTTCTTTCTGTAACCTGGCCCTTTTCATCAATAACTGCCATTACTTTCTCTGGACACGCACCCCTACCCAAGCACACCCATCGGAATCCTTTCAAGACACATACAAAAAGTTTCTAAATCATCGATCGGAGATATCGACAAGATATTGTCACAGAGGAGCCTTTTCGTCGGCATTACGTGGAACGACACTGAACTTCGTCTTTGACCCCCGTGAACTTCACGGCATCGAGATCCCGGTAGTACCGAATCGAAAAAGAATCCTCTCACCGAAGTCGTCACGCAATTGTACAATACAAACTAGTTGTTCTCAAACTGGGAACCGCGGCGCAATAGTGTGTTCCAACTATCTCCAAAATATGCCACGTGTTTTTTTTTCCAAACAAGTCTGGTTAGTCACTTAATAGGAACTGACAACATACCGTGTTAGAGGTGATCAATTAAAAATTGGAAAGAAGGGGTGATCGATGAATAAGTTATTTCTCTCGCCATTTGTTGGACAGTGATCTCTAATAAGTCTGATTTTTCATGCGTGAATGCCGCTGGACCCAAACTAAGGCACTGATTTAGCTTAAATTGACATTGCAAATTGAATACTCTCTAAAACCTATCTGGAAGGTTTCAAAAAACATAATCAGGACTTTTTTTAAAAAAAATTTCAGCCTTCTAGATCTATTAATGTGGCCTGTACGCGTAATGCATACGTAGGGAGTTGGTCGGTCGGTCGCCTTAACCTTAAAGACTTGAAAACAGTTTAATAGTTTTGGTTAATGGTTCCTAATATGCAAACATGTTTTTCGAGCCTTGAATGTGTCCATTACGGGTATTTTGTCTGTCCTTCTTCCATCACAAAATAGCCAATTGAACTTTTTGAGATCTCAGCCTTTTTTGCGATAAACGAAGTTAAAAAAAGGCAATCAGTAAACGGATAAAAAAAAGTTTCGATCAATGATTATGGAAATTTTATCTTATTCATTTAATCTTTTCTAGCAATGTAATTAAAACATTATACCCAAAAGGGTTTCATATGATTACAGTGTACGCTAAAGATCACAGTCAATAATTTGACAACCGTAGCGTAAAAATTTGATATCACGTGATCCTGGTCCTATAGTCGCCATCGATATATAGGAATATGTATATAATACATATGGTAGTGATCAGGTTAGCAATATATGGATTTATTTCGTAGAATGCTCGATACATTCAACTTTATACTTCGAAAGTCAATTTATTTTAGAGTAGACTAGAAATATATAACAATATCATATATTATAATATACATATATATATATATATATATATATATATATATATATATATATGCAATGCTCTTCCATAGGAATAGAGCACTCTGGTGGATCGGGAATTTCTGTATATAGATATATAGATATATCTCTTGAATTCAGCCTTGCTGACCGTCCATTATGTAATAATCGATTATTAGTCACGAAATTCCAATCCTCCTATACATAGTACCACCATAAATACTGTTACCATCTTATCGTCAAACTCCTAGAGAGTTGACTTTATTATTGCGATTAGTCAGACATGGAAGAGAGGGGATATATATATATATATATATATATATATATATATATATATATATATAGAGAGAGAGAGAGAGAGAGAGAGGGAGAGTGAGGGAAAGAGTGATTCCGTGAAGTCAAGTTAGTTTTTCTTTCTTTTTTAAAAATCTTTCCTTTATTTCTTTCTTCTCTACTCTTCTCAGCCCTATCCACTTGGAGCTTAGCACACACACCATTCTGAATAAGTAGGGAAAACACTTTTTTAAAAATTCGGCTTTGTGGCTGAAATAGTTGCGTTTTGCATGAAGTTTGACCCAGAAGCAGTCAGGCTATTTTATACAATTTTCCCCCCACCTATCCATACAAAAGCCATAAATGCAAATTTCATTTCTGATTATTTTTGCATTGATATCATTAGTTAATTCACCTTCCTTTTATGACATAACAATGAAGATTACGTCATAAAAATGCTTAAGACTTTATGTCCGATCAGCCTTTAAAACAGTTTGAGTCGAGTTAAGACTTCAAAAAATAAAATTAAGATACTTGAATTATTAAAAACAAGTGACCAAATGGATTAGCTTTAGGATCCTTAATACTTATATATACATAAATAAGACCGCCATTTTGACGGGTTTATTGTAGTTTTGATATATAATGAGCTTATATGCAAACTTTCTATTTGCTTGTTTGTTTGTGCTCAAATGGGATGATCTCATTGGTTGATTTGCCTTCCAATTATGACATAACAATAAAAATTCCGCCATAGAAATTCTCAAGACTTTATGTCTGATCATACAGTAAAACAGCTCTGGTTGAGTTGAAACTTTAAAAAAACTCAAAATACGGATACTTGAATTATTAAAAATAAATTGCGTAATGAAATAGCTTTTGGCTCCTTTGTGCCGATCTATACATAAATAACCCTGTCGTTTTGGACGGGTATATTCTAGTTTTTCATATAATTGATATAGAAGTCGAGATCTTAATCCTTTGTATTACAAATTGTGCGGAAAGCTAGAAAGGAGTGCTTGTCGTAAAACTGAAAGCCAGTTTTCCTACGGAAATTGCGCGTACTGCAATCGATTAATGGCCTGATCGTTTGAAGCCGTGTGTGAAGCAAAAACGAGAGCCTTTGTATAACTTGTTCATTTTTGTAATCCTTGAAGCATAGTTAATGAATACACCAAATCTTACTTTATCATTTAACTTTCCTTTAATCAACAGATAAATTTGTAAGAGTATGTATGCCAGTACTTGGTGAAATAAAATGAAACTAGAAATCACCAAGAGAGCGCATACATCTTCTAACACCCTACACAAACTGAAAATTGAATGAAGATCAGTTAATGTACAGCTATTGAGGTAAGTGTAGGTATAATTTTTCCAATTTTCGAACTATTGTGCTAATATATGAAAAATATCTCTCAATCCAGAAAATTTTATGGATTCGCCCTAAAAATTTTAACAATTCTTCCTAAGCCAATGGCTGACCCTTCCACAAAATATCAGTGAAGTT
>OY735240.1:29607124-29682124 GCA_963457665.1 Thysanoteuthis rhombus | reverse complement strand
CTGGGGCAAAAGATTAACCGATCGGTGCCCATGAGACAGTATAAGGCTGCCTCCAGACGTAAACTCGGCCAGAACGTTGAAATAATGTAAAGAGAGATTTGTCCGAGTATATCACATTCTTCCATTGGTCCATCGTCCAATTCATTAAACCATTTCTCATGACGTTCCATGTTGTTTTGCAAAAGCAAAGATTTAGCAATTACTGCCCTTCCATACTATCCATCTCCCAAAGGCTCAATAAAACAACATGGGGTTTGTGGAATAACATGGTATCTAATAATCTACAATGAATTTAAAGAAGTTTTTCAGTCATTCGAAGTTTTATGCAGTATTAGGGTCGTCTAGAAATACAACAATTGCAATCAGTAGCCGACTATATATATATATATATATATATATATATATATATATATATATATATATATGAACTATAAATTGCACTATTTCATATGTAAACTTATTTGAAATGATCTCCAGACGAAAAGACCGAAAATAAACGAGATGGGCATTTGGTCAATGGTAAGAGCATCGCTATGTTGAAGCAGCTACCCTATCGGTGGCAGGTTGGATTTCTACAGCAGCCTCGTTCTCTTTAATTGATTATTTTATTTACGTTGTCTAAATTGAATGGTATGTTCGTCGTGTAACGAAGGGATATCATTCCAAATAAGTTACCATATAGTCTAACGCAATCTAGAATTTATTCTGTCGCACCAAACAATTCTTAAACGCATACACACACACACATATGTATATGTATGTATTTAAGAAATGAACATTAATGATTTAAGCATATATATATATATGTATATATATGATAATACAACGCAATTTATTATCATTCTGTCGGATCATATATCCATTTCTTAATACACACACACACATATATATATATATTCGCCTGAACAAGAGCCTAGACAGGGCAGAAACATAAACGTGTTTGTCTAGCGAATCCCCATCTTATTATATATGTATATATATATATATATATATATATATATATATATATATATATATATATATATATATATATATATGTATATATATATATATATATATATATATATATATATATAAAGCTTACAGTTTTAAACACTAAACACTGAAAACTTGGGAGAAAAAAAATATTTCTCTCCATTCCTCTCTTGAGACTTTTTTTTATACGTGCCCCTTTTTTCAGCTCTCCCTTTATTTCACCTTCTTTCTCTCTCTCTCTCTCTTTCACACACATACACTCACATTCACACACATACACACACTCTCTCTTTTTCATTCACACCCTTCCTCTTTCTTTTTTCTTCTTCCTATTTGTCCCCTTTCTTTTCTCTATTCCCCACCCATTCGGCTCCTTCACCATAGCTTTATCCAAAGGCAAGGCTTGATTGATTTCCTTCGGTGTCTTGGAGCTTGCGTGTCCTATTAAAGGCTCTCTACTTGGCGTCATTCGTCAGTGTGTCATGCAGTCGTTTCGTCTACCAGGTTCCCTCCCCTCACCATCTCCAGCCCATAGCCCCCCTGCCCCCTCCAAGCTCCTTCAAGCATCCATGTATGTGTGTGTATGTGGGGGGAGAGAGGGAGAGGGGCGACCTTCTCTGTGACCTCTCCGTTCGATGATACCCTTCCCCTAACTCTGTTTGTTTCGATGTTTCCCTATCATTTCTCTCTCTCTCTCCAAACTCCGCTCTCTCTCCCTCTCTCTCTCCAAACCTGCTCTCTCTCCCTCCTTCTCCCTCTCTCTCCCTCTCTTCCCCCTCTCCCCCCCCCTCTCTTCAAAAAATCTGCTTCTTCCCCATCGTGTGGTTGGTTTCTTAATAGCCATAAACAACCAACAGCAACCGTTTGCTCTCTCTGTCTCTGTTTCTATGTCTCTCTGTCTCTGTCTCTCACCCATGAACTGAAGAAGGCGAGAACAGCCGTAACTATAATCCACTAACAAATCAAACAAGGAATAAAAAAACTATGAATTCTTCAACAGATATACTCCTTTTTTTGTCTTGAATTCACTTGTAAAGTTATATATATATATATATATATATATATATATATATATATATATATATATATATATATATATATGACACAATTATTTAATTGTTATAATAATTAGCGCTCCCTTATTTAGGGTTGAACACTCTTCAAGTGAGGTAACTCATTCATTATAAGCTTACGCAATGCTCCCCCAACTTGGAAATAGAGCACTCTGGTGGATGGGGAATTACACGTAAATAAATACATCGCTCAAATTCAACCACACTGACCGTTCAGTTCTGCGTAGGGCAGAGGTAAGAAGCAAAGGTTTCGATCCTTCCTCGTGGTATTGGATGGGATAATGGATAGTCTATAGCCACACTGAAGAGCTGTAATACAACAAAGCAGCTGTCTGTGGATGGCACAATTATTTAATTATTCTGGCCTACGCAGAATTAGACGGTCAGTAAGGTTGAATTTAAGCAATGTATCCACTCTCACATAAATTCCCCATCCACCATGGTCGATTCCTAGAAGAGCATTATATATATATATATATATATATATATATGAAAATATATACCACAAGTATATATCATTTAAAAAAAATCTTCATTCCTACTGGGCTCAGTACTTCAGGCAGTGACAATCGATTAAATACATACATTTTGTCTATGATAATGGTATATATACCCTTGTTTCGCTTTATTCTGAGCAAAACAAACCATCGTCATGGACAAAAAATACACACACACACACACACACACACACACATATATATATATATATATATATATATATATATATATATATATATATATATCATAAAGGGATATATACATCATTAAGTAATGGTTGCATAATCCGACAAAATAATTATGAATGCGTTTTTTTTTTAATTTGAAGAGACCTCCCGTTTTTACACGGGGAATATATCTATCCATGAGGACTTGACCAACTGACATTTTCATCGTGTAAAACGGGATGTCTGTTCAAACAGAGTTTCAAATAAAAATAATGCTGACCTTTGTGTTATCGACGAACAGGTTCCGCCGAGTATAAGACCTGTAGAGATGTTGAAAGGCCTCCCCCCCCCGATCTTCGTTTGTAGAGCTAAGCCATCATACATAAATAAATATAATTTTTTTTTCTCACTATTGATATTGGAGAGGGAACTTTTTGGAACCATTTTTATTGTCAGCAAGTTGAACGTTTATGAAGCAAAAGCATTTCGCTTCAACTTTTCAAGTGATTTCATTTTGTTTTTCTTAAGCGTTTCTTCATCAACATCACCCTTTTAACGTCTTTTAACGTAGACCTGCCACATGATTCACCAGATCTCTATCGCGAGCGTCGCGGGGCTGATATCTCCTGAACCTGTCTAAATTGTCTTGCCATCGCATTTTCTGTAGGTTGCATATGATCTCTGGGGCTCTGTGTTGTTAGCCGTGATGTCCAGTGGTTTTCTGATATTTTTGTAACATGACCCATACATAACCATTTGAGTTTTCTAATGGATTCCATGATACCTCTAACACCTGTTTTTTCTTTGACATATTGTGCTGTCTTGGGGTCTCTCAATGTGATGTCAAGAATGATTCTCTCCAGTCGCATGGTTCTTAGTTTGAAAGCTCATCTTTCGGCTAGGTTCCACAATTCAGCTCCATAGCTTTCAACTGTGTCTGTGAGCATCTGCGCTTCATTTTGTGCTTCGGTTAGCAAGTTGTGCCCTAAAGTAGCGAAAAGGCCAAAGAAATCCCCTGGGGCTATGACGCTTACTGTAAAATTGGCAAACATCGAAGGTCATTTTGAGGTCAGAAAAGGCTAAACATAATTTCACTCATCAATTAATGGTAATTACTTCATAGCTTACCGCCAATTCGGCTTACAAAAGGTTTAATACGAATGATCTACATTCGAATGGGGGGGGGGAGCTGTAAACATATTTTCCTTTAATGTTAGATTTTAAACATACCCCAGAATTATGGACGGAAGATTGAGTCAGCAATCTACATGCCTGGCTGCTGAAGGGTCAAACTCCACTCCCGCCTCTATTCTGACCAGAGATGATTACTGTAACTTTTCTATTGTATATATGATGAATAATTTTTTTTATAAAGATCGTATAATAATAGTATTTCTGTATCTATTAAAATAAAATAAATTCTTGCGTATCTATAACTTAAATTTTCGTCGATATGTAAAAGTTCAGTCGGTGAGAGAGACGCTTATTTATCATTTAGTCATGATTTCAAATGAAAAAGAAAGAAGGAAATGTTAATTATCACTCCACTAAATTTGGTGTGGATTGTTCTTGTTGTTATTGGTAAAGTCAACTATAATCGTTTCGCTCGTGCCGGGAATCAAGCCAAGGACTTTCTGTGAGTGAAGAAGACGAGCCTATCATTAAACTATCCAAAGCATATAATTAGATTGATATATTGATATCATGCTTAAAGCCAGTGAATCCCTGGAGTGTGTCCCGCGGCGCCCTGGGAAGCCACGATTAGCTCCCAGCGCTGCCACGGGATATTCGAAGATTTAATTATACTACTGAGTTAATAATGAAAATTTAAAAAAAAAGTCGTTTTTTGTTTCACGTTCAGTTTAAAGAAAATTCTAATCCTTGTCTTCTGTACGAACTGGAAGGATTTATCGCATGAATACGCATTATGGAAGGCCGAAGTACATACACTTATGTGCAATCGTTCAGTATTTTCTCGTGGTACTGAATGGGATAAGGGATAGTCTATGGCCACACTGAAGAGTTGTAATACAACGAAACAGCAGTCTGTTGATGACACAATTATTTAATTATATATATGTTTATAAATTGCGTTATATTATATCAAAACTCATATTCGAAATAATCACCCGGTGATACACGATGATTGTATCATTTGGCCTAAACAACTTAAATTGAATTATTCCGATACGCTAAGGGTGCTGTGATTCAGAAAAAAATTGTGCTGCCCTGAGGCATACTATTTATTTATTGTCCCACCACAACAAAATGTGACACAAGGTCGGGGCTTAACGTGGGGAAAATAGGCGCAACCCTTGAAAAATAGCTCCAGCTGACGCGACTTTGATTACCAAGCGACCGTAGAAGCTCAAAAAACAACCTCCGCCATTAAAGCGTCAGGACCATCCCGACCTGCTCCGTTAAGTGCAATGGAACAGTGCTGCTCTGGGGCAACGAATCCCCTGCAGCTGGGCCGAGTAATAATAGGAGAGCCCAAACACGAGTCCAAAGGCTCCCCAATGCGCATAGCCAAGCGCAGCCTCAGTAAAACCTCATTGGCTACAGCACTGCACCGGCACACTCGGTCTTGATACCACCCACATCCCAATCTCCGCTCCAGTGTCAGTACCAATGTTGTACACCCTTCTTTTTAGGATTAATTAGATTAGTGTGTGTTGAATTGTCCTCTTTCGGAACATCCTTCAGTGGGTGCATCACCTTTTTCCGTTTCTCCGTACACCCTAGGATGGTCAACCCTTGGCAGAGCAAGCCAAACTTCCTAAAAACCAGAAGATCCCAATAATCCTGAAAAGAAGAGTATACAACCAATGCATTCTCCCAATAGTCACTTATGGAGCTGAAACATCGAACCTAACCAAGAGACAGACCTGCAAATTGAGAAGCATGCAACTTGCACATGAGAGAATCGTGCTCAACCTTACATAGAGAGATCATAAGACAGCACAGTACATCAGGAAGAAAACGGGAGTCCGAGATATCATAGAATCTATTAAAAAACTCAAATAGCAATGGGCAGGCCATGTAGCAAGAATGACAAACAACCGATGGACATCATGACTCAACATAGATCCCCAGTGATCACAAGCGAAACTGAAGCCGACAGAATACAAGATGGAGGGATTAACAAGACAAATTCAGAAAAAACTAGCTCTGCAACCCCCATGATAGAGAATAGTGGCGAATCTTGGGGATGGTCCAAGTCCAACGACGGATGTTGAAAGACTGATAATGATAATGATGATGATGATGATGACTCTTTCTTTTTTGACACTCCCTGCCCTAAAGTCGTTCTGCATTCCAATATATTTCTCGAGAAATCCCTTTCTTTTCGTGACTGACGTCTTTGGTAGCATGTTGTGTTGAGGATGCTCAATTAAAAAAAAATAGGATCAACGTATAAGTTACTCGTCTCATCCTTTGTTGGTCAGTGATCACTAATAAAGTCTGAGTTTTCCGAAAAGAAAAAACAAAAAAACAAAAACAAAAAAACACGCGTGAACATTTCTGGTCTCAAACTGAGGGCCAATTTAACATAAACTTACACTAGAAATCGAACCTTCCACTAGCAAACCTATCATGGGTGAATTTAAAGATCAACAAAAACGAACGTTTTTCCTTGACGTAATACGGAGTAAATGTTCGAATTTTCAACCCTTTAGCTCCAGCGCAGCGCGTACTCACGACGCACACATAGCTAGCGAGCCAGCCAGATCAACTTACAAACTGAAGAAACCTTTTTGATGCTGACAGTTTTGCTTGACCTTTTCTTATCAAATGACATTAAAAAGTTATGGCCACTAAATTAGCAACTGTTTGCTTTAACATGAGTTGTTGAGTGTCATGTGAATTAATGTTTTTCAAGTTTTTGTATGGCTTTGTACGTTATTCCATAAAATGGATTAAATTTTGATTTTGATTGAACAACCGTAGCCATCAAAGATGGCAAAAGGATCTATCCTTATTTTATATGTATGTGTGTTTGTGTGTTTATGGGTTTGTTTCTTGGCTTGTTTGTTTATTCCTTTGTTTCTGTGCTTTTTTGTTTGTTCGAGCTCTCAAAATCGACTTGGAAATTGGCATCAGTACTCAACTGAGCCCCTTCTAAAAATGTCTTCTTTCTTCATTTTTTTTGGGGAAAAAAGAAACTTCTTTGACCTTTTTGGTGGCATTATTCTTACAGGCTAAAATTTATTTGTTTGTTCCAGCAATCCTGACCATACCGTTTTGTCTAAAGACTTGAAAAATGGCACAAACAATCCACAAGACCCTGCCTAGAAATGTTTTCTCTTGAAAAAAAAACGAAAATTTTTTTGACCTTTTCGAGTTTTTTGACGGATTTATTAATGATATGTAAATTCTCCAGAAATCTAGATGTTTCTAGATGTTTCCTTTACTTTTCGATGTTTCTTCAGATGGAACACGCCTGTGATGTCATAGATAGAATTCATTCTGACCATATTTATTTTTCGATGGAATTTCTATCACATGATTTAAAATTTCGACGCTCATTTGGTCCAATTATTGTCTGTGATGACAAGTTTAATTCTTAATTTTAGTAAGTGTATTTAATAATTTTGTTTCTTATATATTAGTAGATTTTTTATCGTGGGTTGAAAAAGAGCGGGCTGGGGGAAACTTTCAATCCCAGCTGATAATGAAGAAGATCCCAGGTTTTCCTTCACTGTCTGATGTAGTAAGACCACATGCATTTATATAATAAGATATGTACGTATGTCAGTCAGCCACCAATATGTTCGAAATCGATTTTCGGCACATTGTAGACATAGTCATTTCAGCCCTGTATCTTCACTGATCTCTGACTACAAGAATGAAACTAAATCAGTGACGTCATGTTTCAGCAGGGGGTTCAGTTTAATTTACAATTACAATGCAGAAATGGACCCTGACTTTATGGCCACTTGTAATAACATCAATGAAACAAAAAAAAAATTCTCTGATGATGTTATAAAAGTTTAAAGAACATAAAGATCAAATCAGATATTATTTCTTTTTTTTTACCTGATCTCCTTCAATATCAATACTATTAGTAGAGACATTCTCCGTTATAACGCTGTTCGCTGTATCAAAGACGCAATTATCATACTGTTAAAAGCATCTTCGATATAGCACTGTTTGTAGTACATACGCGTTATACGAATCAGAAATATCTAGCATAGATACGATGCATTTCGTTAAAGCACGATTCACGATATATATACATATATATATATCCTTGATGCTTGACAGCTTTGAACACTAAATATGTACGAAATCATTTTCTGAAAAAATTACGTCATTTCTGTTACTTATTTCGCACTATCTGTTGATATGATATATGTAATCTTTTTCATTTTTTAAAGTTTTTTACACATAATTTGATAGTATAGTATTATGAGGGGTTTTTTTCTGTTGAAATAATTTGTTTTCCATATATATATATATATATATATATATATATATATATATATATATATATATATATGTATGTATGTATAAATTGGATGGATAGGTTTTATCCAAAACAATGATCTAAATTTTTATTGGTAGAAATGGAGTCTCGGTGATGATGTCGGATCGCACCCTATGAAACGTCCCTGAATAAATACATATTCACCAAACATTTCCTGATTGTTCATGAATATATATATGTATATATATCTGTAAAAATCAGGAATATAATATAATATAATATAATATAATGCAATATCTGATGTTTGATGGGTTTATTTCATAAAGTGCTCGATACATTCAACATTAAATATTCGGAGTTGAGTTTCAGTAGTGCTTGAAGAAGCCCAAACGGAACAGAAACCTAAACTTCTTTGCGTAACGAATCTTTTATTTCACTATATATATATATATATATATATATATATATATATATATATATATATATATATTACACATCAGGTTTGCAATGTAGCATAATATTATAAAAAGCAACGTCTGTTATGTGATGGATTCATTTCATAGAGTGCTCGATAAATTCAACTTTATACCCCAAGAGTAAAGTTGTTTTAAAGTAGGGCTAGAAATATAGTAGGAAGTGGACTCCTGATGAGGCCCGGAGAGGGCAGAATCATAAACTTGTTCGTGTAGCGAACCAACTTCCTATTTTATATATATATATATATATATATATATACGACTGAGAATCATCCTAGTCTATCACTAAAGAGTGATGTAAGTAAAATACAATGCATTGTAGTAATTGAAGGTAGAAAGTGGTCGCATCGTTGAACTAATGTCCTTGTTTTCGTTCATTTAAGTGAGCTGTAAATTTTCCCCTTATGCAATATCCTACAGAGAGTTTGCCGATTTTTTCTGTCTCTTCACGGCTCTTTTTATCTCTCAGTCTCTCTGGCCTTGAAGCTTTACATCTTTTTCCCTAGACTTGGGAAAAAATCACTTTCCTGTTTTGTAAAATTTAGTATACAGGCCTTGGCTCAATGTTGCTAATATCAGCTTTGCTCGCTAATCGATCTCCAAAGAGAACGTGACGAGGCAGTTGATGGCAATACCGAAAGAGGACTTTTGTAGACTGATTTCAGGATTGGAAATGACGCTTAGATAAATGTGTGTGCCTCAAAGAAGAGTACTTGAAAGTGGCTTAGCCTCAACTGCTCTATGTTTTTCATCCGTTGAAATCAAATGGCTGTATACTTTTCGGACAGACTTCGTATTATACAATATGGACGATAGGTGGCGCTCATATCTTCTCTTGAATTTCGTTTCAGTTATTACACCCGATTTTTCTTCCTTAGTTTTATCACTGTTTCTCCTATTTTTATTCGTTCGTTTAGGTGTGTGCTAAATTTTCCCTTTCGCAATATCCTTCTGAGGGTTTACCATCTTTCTCTGTTCCTACCATGGTTCATTTTCCCTTTTAGACACTCCCTCCCTGAAGCCGTTATGCCTTCCATTTATTTCTCCGGGCCTTGGGAAAAAATCTCCTACATTTTTTTTCTGTTTTGTTTTATATTCAGGCTTTCGCTTCTGCAGCTATCACCTAATACCAGCTTTGCTCACTAATCAATCTCAAAACTGACTGGCAGACGTGACGTTGCCTAGCAACCAATTCTAACCAACACCGTACCGCCACGCTGACGTCATCAGTATCGATCAGGTTTTTGGACCAATGCGGACAGATCATTGTTCACGTGAGCAACGCAATACGTCACTTCCGTTACTTCTCTGCCCGGGTCTTCGGCGTCCACCTCTTAATGGCATCTAAACACTAGCCTGGGACATAATTTATGGACTAGCTGACCTTGCTAATGGTGTAACGAGATTGGAATCCTTCATTTCGGAGAGGAAAAGAAATTAAGGAAGCCTTCGTTCTTTTTCCTTGCGCGCCATTTTCAGACTTGCAGACGATAACAATTGCGCAAAGGATGATGGGAATGTTATTTTCGTTTTGTACGTGGATATCATTAAGGAACAAAGAAGGAGAGAAGAATAGTGAAAAGAAGAGGTCGGGGTGGCTATTAGGAGCCGTCAACCAAAACTGTCACCAAAGCAGTCAAAATAGGTTTCTTCATTTTTCAAGTTGGTCTGGCTGTCTGTTTTGGCTGGCTATATATGTATGTATGTATGTATGTATGTATCACGCGTACAGGCTTCACAATGGAGCCAGAGTACTGAAAATTTAAACATTCATTCCTTATTATATCGTAAAAACATTATTTTTTATTTTTCATCCCCCCAAGCTCCAGTGGGAGGTAAAATTAGCAATGTAGGTTTATGCTAAATTGGTTCTTTAGTTTGTGTCCATTGGTATTCACGCTTGTTTTTTGTTTGTTTTTTTTTTCAGTTCAGAAATTTTAGTGATTACTGCCTAACAAAAAGCGACAGAGGTAAATTATTTATTGATCACCACTCCCAATGTTTTAATTGATCACACCCAACATGTCACGCTACCAAGGAGACGTTGGTCACGTGACAGTTTATATTGAGAGACTAACCCTACTCGTTTCATCTCGGTGAGAAAGGTGACATTCATTGATCAGCCCCTTTTCCATCTAAAAAAAAAATTAATCATCCCCAACACGGCATGATGCCAAAAGAATTCGTTGCATGACAGTTTCTATTGAGTGACTAACCAGACTTGTTTATTTATTTATCTTTAGAAGCGAGTACATTTGTATCAATTACCTTGAGCGAGTCTTCCTGTGTTAGTTTATATTCGTTAAAGTGTGTCATTGTTTTTTGCAGATAACTGTGAATGGTAGAGAGAGAGAGAGAGGGGGGAGAGTGAGAGAGAGAGAGGGGAGAGGGAGAGAGAGGGAGAGAAAGAGGGGGGAGAGGGGGAGAGAGGGGAGAGAAAGAGGGAGAGAGAGAGAGGGAGAAAGACAGAGTGGGGGAATGGGAGTGAAGGGGGAGAGTGAGAGAGAATGGGAGAGACGGGGGAGTCGGAGAGAGATTGTGAGAAAGAGAGGGAGTAAGAAAGAGTAAGAAAGAAAGAGAGAGAGAGAGAAGGGGGAGAGTCGAAAAGAGATAGTGCTAGGGAGGGAGTTGTAGGGAGAATGGGAGAGAAGGTAGAGTTAAAGAGAGATTGTGTGAGAGAGAGGGAGTTAGAGAGAGAATGGGAGAAAGAGGAGAGCCAAAGAGAGATTGATTGAGAGAGAGAGAGAGAGAGAGAGAGAGAGAGAGAGTTGGAGAGATAAGGGGGAGAGAGGAGAGTCGAAGAAATATCGCGAGAGAGAAAGAGAGAGGGAATTAAAGAGAGCAAGGGAGAGAAAGGAGAATCGGAAATAGATTGTGTGTGAGAGAGAGAGTGAGAGAGGGAGTTGGAGAGAGAATGGGAGAGAGAGGAGAGTCGGAGGGAGATTGTTTGAGAGAGGGGGAGTCGGAAAGAGATTGAGAGAGACGGTAGGGGTGGGAGAGAGAGAATAGAAAAAAGAGTGTTGAAGAGAGAGTGGAAGAGAGTGTGAGAGAATGGGAGTGAGAGAGGGTCGAAGAGAGATTGGGAAAGAGAGAGGGAGTGGAAGAAAGAATGGTAGAGGGGAAATTTGAAGAGAGATTGAGAAAGAGGGAATGTGGGAAAGAGAATACGAAAAAGAGAGTTGAAGAAAATGTGTAAGAAAGAGAAAGACGAGAGAGAGATAGTTGTGGGATAGACAAAAGAGAGAAAGAAAGGAAGGAATAGAAAGAAAGAAAAAAGAAAGAGAATAATAGAGCGGAAGATAAGAATAGACATTATGAGAGAGAAAATTAAATCAATTATGAGAGTGCGTGTAAGAGAGAGAGAGAGAAGGGGAGAGAACGAGATGGGAAGAGAGAGGAAGGCAGAGAAAGAGAATTTGAGAGATAAAAAACAATGGAAAGAAGGAAGGAAGGGAGATAAGTAGACAAGGGAAGAATGAAAATCGTAGAAAGAGAGAGAGAGGGAGAGAGGAAGAGAGTGAGAGAATGAAGGAAGGAAAAAAACAAAAGAAATAAAGGAAAAGAAGAAAAAATAAAGGATGAATAATGAAAGGAAGGGAGAGAATAACACAAAGGATGATAAGAAGAGAGATAATTAAAGAGAGAAAGAAAGACAGGCAAAGAGAGATAGAAACAAAGAAAGAAAGAGAATGAGAAAAAAGGATAAGAGATAAAAATACACAAGAAAGAGGTTGTTAGAACGAGGAAAAATAATAATAATAATAATAATAATAATAATAATAATAATAATAATAATAATAAGAAGAAGAAGAAGAAGAAGAAGAAGAAGGAGAAGGAGAGAGAGAGAGGCGTCTGTATGGAATCAGGATTGAGAGGGTGTACATATATATATGTTTCATCAGATTTAGATCTTGCTTCTCAGGTATTGATGTACGTAGATACATAGATTGCATATATATATATATATATATATATATATATATATATATATATATATATGATTGTAAATTTAGTTATATCATATAGAGACATATTTGAGATGATCTCCTGTTATTACACGATTGATGTATCTCTCGCCCGAGACATCATAAAGAGAATAAACGAGAGAATGAAAGATAACAGGGCGAGTGATAAATTAACCGTGTAATAACGGGAGATCATCTCAAATAAGTTTCTATATGATATAATGCAATTTATAATTCATTCCGTCGGATCATACACATCCATTTATTAAAAAGTATATATCACACTGTACAAATCAGGAATGCAATATAATACAATATAATATAATGTGATATCAGATGTATGGTGGGTGTATTCCATAGAGTGACAGATATATTCACCTTCAAACATTAAGTTGTTTTAGAGTATAGCTTGAAATATAATAGAATGAAGTTTTGTTACGCGAATACGTTTATGTTTCTGCCTTTTTGGGCTTCTTCAGGCGAATGATTCAGTTTATTATAGATTCATGTTTCGGACATTTTTTGGAGGTGGGGTATCATTCTAGGCGATAGGATCTTTCGTATGTTCTATTTGTAGGTTGTGTATGTCTTCTGATGGTTATAAATTTCAAGTCAGGGGATATGGTGTGAGTGTTTACATTATCAGTATGTGGTTGTTTCTATCAGGTTCCGGTATGTATTCTCTCTGGGAGTGTTTTATTCTTACTAAAATTACCTAAATTTATTTCCCTATTCTAGGATTCCATTTATACGACCTTAGTGGGTTGTTTAATTATATTGGGTTTTGTCTAATTCCTCATGTCTAAGGTAATTATGTTGATTGGATTGTTCTTTAAGGTGGATAAGTGAATAAGATAGCAGATATACACAGCCTACAAATAAAATAAAATGAAAACCCTACCAACAAGTAAAGTAGACAGACCCCAAATGTCCCAAACAAAAATTTAAAATAAACCGAATCATTCGCCTGAAGAATATATATATATATATATATATATATATATATATATATATATATATATATATATATACATATATATATATACAACACATTTTACCCACAATACATAGCTCCTGATAGTGGACTCTGGTTCCACATGGGAATCTTATCACATACTCACACAGCACATACCACTGAAGATGGGAAGAATCCCGAAACATGTCTGGACAATTTACACCTAAGGATTAATAAACCTTACCTCTAAACACTTTACTCCCGAGTCTGTCTCACTCTTTACAGTACACATTATATATATATATATATATATATATATGTTATGATAATTAACGCTCCCTTATTCAAGGTTGAGCTCTCTTCAAGTGAGGTAACTCGTTCATTATAAGCTTATGCAATGCTTAGGAATGGAGCACTCTGGTAGATGGGGAATTACGTGTGAGTGAATATATCGCTTAAATTCAACCTTACTGACCGTCCGAAACATTGGCAAATCTGCCCTCAATACGTCATGGGCCAGCGTAAAGCCCTTCAACCATCATTTCTTACTTAAGAAAAGGCCCAAGTCCAATCACGGACTGATAAAAAACGCACTCACCAAGTCAGTCTTTTTTCTTTACTCTTGGTCTTCCTCAGCAAGGCATTTCGCTAACTCCTTATTTGAAAGGGTTAATAAAAAGTGGTCATATTATAGCCACAAAATTTAAGATCAGTAAAGACATGTTGGAACAAGCTTGGGTGCGATGGGTCAAACTTTCTTGCTCCATTAAAATCTAAAAGGTGAACAAAAGAGAATTCATTCATCCCAACAATATAATTCCAAAACTACGTGTCTCATTACAACTCGTTTATTAGTAGTTCCTGTAGATAGGATTAGCAAACTTAAGCAGAACAAGTTGAGCTAAGAATGAGATCGAGAGATAGAGGGAGAGGTTAGAGGAGAAGGTATAGATAGAGAAAGAATAAGAGACAGAGAGACAGAGAGACAGATAGAGATAGAGAAGGAATGAAATAGAGAGAGATGGTGCAGATGGAGAAAGAATGAAATAGAGAGAGGGCGATGGGGGATGTACAGATAGACACAGAGAGTAAAAAGATAAACACAAGCCTGGCTGTGCTAGGGTCAAACTCCCTTGCTCCGTTAAAGTCTAAAAGTTAAAAAAAAAAAAAAACAAAAACAAAAAAAAAACAGAATTCATTCTTCAATGCAATAATATCATTCCAAAACTACGAATCCAATTTCGACTCCTTTGGAAGTGGGAGAGAATTTGTCATCAGTTTTTGCGTACGTCAATTTTATTCGTGCATGATGCTACAGGTTTCTTGGTGTGGTCATTGGCATCATTGTTATGGCACAAAAGTAGGAGTTTGACAATAACTTATTGTGGTTAAAATTGTAAATGTTAGCAACATTAGAATATAACGTTTTTGAAAGAAAGACTAAAAAGATGATAAGAGAGCTAAAATGAGTTACTAGCGATAAAAAAAAGTTGTTAAACTGTTTCAATGAATTATTGGTTTTAAAATCATAAGAGTTGAAACTTTAAAGACATATTTGAGATTCAGACCAAAAAACGAGAGAGTTAAAATGACTTACAAAGAACAAAAAAAGTTATTGAACTGTTAAAATTCTTTATCGATGTTAGAATTGTGAAAGTTCAAAATGCATCATGTTTTAAAGGAAGACCAAAAAAACTAATCAGAGAGTTAAAATGACTCACAAGCAATAAAAAATCTGTTAAACTGTTGAAATTACTCACTGGTGTTAAAATTGTAAGAGCCAAAAACTTTGAAGATATGTTTGAGATTCAGACCAGAAGAGCAATGAGAGAGTTAAAATGACTTACAAGAAACAAAAAAAGTTTTTAAACTGTTAAAACAGCTTATTGATGTTAGAATTATAAAAGTTCCGAATTATCATGTTTTAAAGGAAGACTACAAAAAAACACTATCAGAGTTTAGATGCGTCACAAACGAAAAAAAGAAAAGTTGTTAAACCGTTGAAATGACTTACTGGTGTTAGAATTGTAAGAGTTAAATAAAAAATGACATGTTTGATATTAAGACCTGAAAAGCAATTCGAAAGTTAGAAAAAGACTTATAAGCAATAGAAAGTTTTTAAACTGTTAAAATAGCTTACTGATGTTAGAATTATAAAAGTTCAGAATATATCATGCTTTAAAGGAAGACTAAAAAACTAATAAGACAGCTAAAATAACTCACGAGAGATAAAGAAAGTTGTTTAAATATTCAAATGAATTATTGGCGTTGAAATTGTAAGAGTTGAAAACATTTAAGACATTTTTGAGATTAAGACCAGAAAAGCAATGAGAGAGTTAAAATGACTTACAAGAAATAAAAAAAATTGTTAACAGTTAAAACAGCTTTTTGATGTTAGAATTATAAAAGTTCGAAATATATCATGTTTAAAAGGAAGACTAAAAAACTATTTGAATGACTCATAAGAGATTAAAAAAAGTTGTTAAACAATTGAAATGAATTATTGGTGTTGAAATTGTAAGAGTTAAAAAAACATTTAAGACATTTTTGAGATTAAGACCAGAAAAGCAGGCGAGAGATTTAAAATGACTTACAAGCGGGGAAAGAAGTTGCAGAACTGTTAAGATAGCTTATCAATTTCGGAATTATAAAAGTTCGAAACATATCATGTTTTAAAGGAAGACTAAAAAACCAATAACAGAGTCAAAATGAGTCACGAGGGATAAAAAAAAAGATTGTTAAACTGTTGGAATGACTAATCGGTGTTAGAATTGTAAGAGTTAAAAACACTAAAACATGACGTATTCAAAATGGAGAAGTTACTAAAAGAGCAATAAGAGAATTGAAATGACTATCACAGGTAAGGCATTGGTTCACGTCTGTACAATAATTCAAGAAGAATCGCAGAAAAGGTTTTATTTTATTTAGAAAAGAGTTCTTAAAAATGGCCGCCATTGTATCATGGCGATAGCTTCAAGACAAAAGAGAGAGAAAAAATAGAGGTATAGAAAAAAAAGAAAGAAAGAAACAGTGACAGAGGGGAAACATTGATAGACAGAGAGGAAGACAGAGAGACTACAAAAAGTCCGAATTTTCAAAGATGAAAGGAAAGAAAGAAAGAAAGAAAAAAAAAGAAAGAAACAAACAAACAAACAAAAATAGAAACAAAGAAACAAAGAAAAAAGAAATTGCACATCCAACACACGATATGCAGCCAAAAGAAAAGGAAAGGAAAGAAAGAAAGAAAGAATGAGAAAAAAGAAAGGAAGAAAGAAAAAAAGAAAGAAACAAAAGGAAGAAATTGCATACCCAACACATGACGTACGGCCAAAAGAAAGGGAAAAGAAGGAAGGAAGGAAGGAAAGAAGGAAGGGAAAAAAAAAGAAAGAAAGATAGAAAGAAAGAAGGAAAGAAGGAAAAAAAGAAAGAAAGAAAGACAGAAAGAAAGAAAGAAAGAAAGAAAGAAAGAAGGAATGAAAGAAAGAAAGAAAGAAAGAAAGAAAGAAAGAAAGAAGAGATATTGCTCATCTCCTCTTCCAATTTTTCATTGGTCACGCGACAATTTCTATTGGTCTTGATTTATTTTCATTAAATGAAGCATTGTCAGTTATTAATTTTTGACGAGTATCTCTTTCATCGAAATTAGATCCCATAAACCAAAACAGTCGTCAAAGTTGCCAACATGGGTTTCTTCAGTTTTTAGGTGGATATTGCTGGCCATGTATATATCTATGTAAGTATGTATGTATAACACGCATACAGGTAGAACTAATGGAGCAAGAGGGCTTAAAATATAAACGTTTCCACCAAATTATGTCAAGAAAAAACTTTTTTGAATCGATTCTTCATCGTGAGGGGTTAATTTGCGACAACATGGATCCTGAGAGATCACATAAGAAACTGAAGCCAGCAGAATACAAGATCGTGAGACAAATTAGACAAATTCAGAGAGTATTGGCTCTGCGGCGCCCACGATGGAGAGGTGTGGCGAATCCTTGGGATGGTCTCTGTCCAATGACAGACGTTGAAAGACATGATGATGATGATGATGATGATGATGATGATGATGATGAAAAATTTATGATGTAAATTAAAGCTGAATCGATCCCTTAGTTTCTTTCCGGCTACATTCACGTTTGTCTTTTGAAGAAAGAAATCGTAGTGAAGGAAGGAAGGAAGGAAGAGGTATCAAAGTAAGAGGAAAGGCAATTGACATAGGAGACTAGGAAGAAGTCGTCGTCGTCGTCGTCGTCGTCGTCGTCGTCGTCATCATCATCATCATCATCATCATCAGTCTTTTAGCGTCCGTCGTTGGACATAGACCTTCCCCAGGATCCGCCACATTTCTCTGATCTTTGGGGAGTCATGATGTCCATGGTTTGTCTTTCATTCTCGCAACATGACCAGCCCATTGCCATTTGAGTTTTCAAATAGATTCTATGATGTCTTAGACCCCAGTTTTCTTTCTGAAGTAGTTGGATAAAAAGACAGATCAAATGAAGTAAAACAAAAGCCAAGAAAGAAGGAAAGAGATCAATGAAGGAAGTTGAAGGAGAAGGAAAAAGAAAAAGGAAAGAAAAACTGAAACGAAAAAAAGGAAATTGAAAAAAAAAAAAGAAAAAAATCCCCGCAGAATGAAAAAAAAAACATGGGAGAATAAACAATGGACTGAAAAAGACGAAACGAAAAAAAACCCGAAGTGTAGAAGAATGAGGGGAAAAAAAGATTTAAAAAATAAAAAACAGAACAGATCTGGTCGTCATTCAATAAAAAGCGCCACTGAACATTCATCTTTTTGGCAACAGACCGTGTTAGGGGCGATCAGTTAATAACGTTGGGAAAAAAAGCGGTGATAAATGAATAAATCACTTCTCTCACCTCAAGTTCGGCGGTGACCACAAAAAAAACGTCCTACTTAAAAAAAAACCCAGCGTGATTGCTGACATCGTAAACCGACCGTCAACCTTACAGAACTTATTGAAAAAAAAAACAACAAAAACGTTTTTCTTGACATAAGAAGTAAACATTCAAATTTTCAGCCCTCTAGCTCCTTTGAGCGCGACATATACACAGATCGATGGAGAAATAGATAGATAGCCAGCCGACCAGAATCACTTAAAAAACTGGAGAAACCTCTGTTGACAGTTTTGGTTGACGGTTTCTAAATAGCAACTGAAGGAAAGTAGGGAAAACATCAAGGAAGAATGAAAAAGAGGGAAGGAAGAATGAAAAAAGAGGGAAGGAAAATGAAAAAGAAACTCCGAACCATCAAAATAAAAAAGAAATTGGAAATAGGCTATAAACCAGAAAGGGAAACAATCGGTCACATTTTTCCGGGTATTCCAGATCAAAATCTCAAAAGAAATAAGAATGAAAAAGGTCTGGTTAGTCACTCGATAGAAACCGTCGTACAACCTGCATCTTTTGCCAGCATGCCCTGTTGGAGGTGATCAATAAAAAAAAATGGGAAAATGAGTAATCAATTAATGTTACCTCTCACGTCATTGGTCTGATAACTAAAAATCCCGATTTTCGAAAAAAAGCTTCCAGGTACGCAGCTAGACAGAAACCAAAGAATCAATATAGCGTAAAATTACACTGCAAACAGAACACCTCAGTAAAAACTTATTTTGATGAAAAGGACATTCAAAGTACAAAAAAAATTCCATACGTCGTAAGGAGTAAATGTTTAGATTTTCAGCCCTTTAGCTCCATTGATGCAGCCTGTACGCATGATACATACATACATAGACAACAAGCCAGAACAACTTGAAAACTGAAGAGGTCTGTGTTGGTAGAGTTGGTGACAGTTTTGTTTTATGGTTTCTAAAATCAAAACATCTGAAAAATGATCTCAAGAGAACGTGAAAAAAAAAACAAAAAACAAAAAACAAAAAACAAAATCAAACTTGCCATCACAGTCAATAATCGAACAACCGTAGCGTCAAAATTTATAGTCGAGTAAAAAAATTCCATCAAAGAATAAATATGGTCAGAACAAATTCTTCTTATGACATCACTGGCGTTTTTCATTGAAAAAAATCTAAAATAGAGTTAAAGGAAAAACATTCGTACTAAATTGGTCCCTTGGTTTGTGTCCGACAACGTTCACGCATTTTTTCCAGGGGTGGGGGGTGACCATCGCCCAACAAAAGGTGAAAGAAGTAATTTATTCCTTTCCAATTTTTTAATTGATCACCCAGACATAGAATGCTGCCAAAAGACTTTGATCACGCGTCGAGTTCTATTGGGCAACTAAGCAAACCTGTCTGTTTTTTTTTCTTTCTGGATTCCTTCCTGAACGTAGCTATTTCTGCAAACCTCAATCCTTCTCTGTTTTCATCGTAACCATTTTCTCATTTCCCTAACGTCTGCTTGCTTCCAAATCTCAGCCATAATTAATGGCATCTCCACTGACTCCGAGAACGTCTTCTGAATTTTTTCCCCCTTTCGCTTTGAATGAAGAGCCCCCGACTAAAAAGCAGGCAAAATCAACAGAAAGCAACACAAATCTTAAATATATATACATATATAGTGAAAAAAAAACTTATGAAAGCATTTCGATGAGGTATTTCGATGTCTAAAACGTTTCTTCGGGAGAAAGGATTGGTCTGTCTCTAGATTGAGTTCATTGAGAACTTAAAAAAAAAATTATCACTACCATAGTACTATATAACCATTTGCACACGAGAACAAACTCTTCCTGGATCAAATGGTTACATTCGAATTATTTATATATATATGATATAATGGCTTGGCTCTGCAAACAAAGATTCTTTGGGAGAATTCTCCACAGCAGTAGAACCAAAGACAGGTGGTTCTAAAGTGAAGTACGTCTTGCTTATGGTTAATTCATTGTAAGTCAAAGGTTTGCATCCCATGGTTCACTATAGTTTATGAATAGGAGCAGGGCCCCTACATGGGATAGGAATATCCTCCTCCTAGGAGCTATATAAATATATGTATACATACATATATATATATATATATATATGTATATATATATATATATATATATATATATATATATATATATATATATATATATATATATATATATATATATAATTTGAAGTATACGAAGTGAGACAGACTCAGGAGTGAAAGTGAATGGAAACTAGTTTTATTTATCCATGAATGTTTTTGTCCACCATCAGGAGCTTTGCTTTGTGAGCGAAAAAAGGGGTCCCATCGGCTAGGGTCATTCTGTTGTGTTGGACTTAGTTCATATATATATATATATATATATATATATATATATATATATATATATATATATATCCTTGTCAAATTATACAAATTGTACACGGTCGGAAGGACCATTCCACTTATAAAGAAATATATATGGTTATGCATGAGTATACGCACTTATGGGCTATTAAACACATGAACATATTCATGCAAAGACTTTTTATTTATTATTCAAGTACCCAAGTACCAAGCACCGGACCATGACCGAGATTCCCAATAAGTATGACCAAAGTTCATAAGAATACCCAACCCTTTGACCAAACCAACCTATAAAATACCCATAACTGCGGCGACTACTTCCAACAAAAGATCCAACCAAACCACCATGTATTCCTTCATATAAAGAAACCAGCAGAGACTCATCACTATAGTCTCCCATGGATCTTCGTTTTTTTATTTATTTCCATTTTTGCTTTGAAAGCAAAATATTTGATGGTAAAATTGTTTTTTTCATGGAAATTTAACCTTTTAACCGCTAAAAGGTACACATATACTACTGAAGATGGGAAGCCTTTCTGAAACATGGATAGCATACTAATTGATTAATTTGCTAATTATCAACGTGTAAAATCTTCATATACTTTTGTATCAGTATTTGTATCATTTCCAATTGTACATATATATATATATATATATATATATGTTTGTTGTGTGGTTGTGAAGTGATCTGACAGAATTTTGATCAGTGTGACAAGAGGAAGGTGAAGAGAAGAAAATCTGAGAGAAAAGCAAATGTTACATCTCGAAAACTCTTATTATCACGTAGGTATGTTTCTGTGCATTTCGACGGTTGCCAGCCATCACTTTCCGCGAAGCTTTCAGCAGTGCTGAGAAAATTGTATGCTGTTTATGTGTTTGAGTTTTAGGAAAGGAATGGGGATATTCCTGTGTTGTGGGTTGGGGAAGTGTTTGTGTGTGTGTAAGTGAGAGTCAAGTTTGGTCTGAAATAAGACGGGTCTGTGAGAGGAGGGGTTTGAGGGTGTTTGTACCTGTACTGGATTAGGAGGTTCTATGTGAGAAAGGGTCAGAATGAAAATGCTCATTCTCATGAAAATACGTACTTGAATGAAAAAGTAAGAAGGAAACTTAGAGAGGAAAATTGACATATGAACGATTACTGGTTGAGTAGTATCCGCGTAACGTAAATAACCAAGACGTTTTTAATCAGAAACACGTAATGTTAA
This sequence comes from Thysanoteuthis rhombus, assembly GCA_963457665.1. Taxonomy (NCBI): domain Eukaryota; kingdom Metazoa; phylum Mollusca; class Cephalopoda; order Oegopsida; family Thysanoteuthidae; genus Thysanoteuthis; species Thysanoteuthis major. The sequence goes on along the minus strand of OY735240.1, from coordinate 29,660,149 downwards.
TTTTGTTATTATAGGAAAAATACTGTTTGTGTTAAAGAAATAAAATGGAGACATGTAAAGCTGTGAAAGAATCGTTCGTGTCATGAAAAATCATTAAGTATATTGCAAAAATAAATAGCAACTCGGGTATTTATTTATTTATTTATTTATTTATTTATTTAGAGAGAGAGAGAGAGAGAGAGAGAGAGAGAGGGTGTGTAAAATGGCAATATCGGAAAGCTTGCTGGACAAAAGATACTTTATTTCAACATTCTACCCAAACAGAACTTTGTTAAGACAGCGTAAATGGAATGAACTATTCGAGGAAATGCAGCTGCTGCAGGAATCAAACCAGTTTTTTTCCAGATGTTTATTCTATTTACACTGTCTACGCCAAGTGACACATTCTTCTGGTAAGAACGGGAGGTCAATTGAAATAGAATATCAAATAATATAACGTATTCATGATTATTCTATCAGATTGTATCTCTATTTTTTGATGATATGAGGGTCCACACTAAGAAACAACTGTGCAAACATGAAGAATGAATGAACGAAATGAGATCGTGGGGATGAAATGGTTATTCGGGCCTTCACCTTACCGTCGGGCTGTTTAACTTAATGGTAAGTTAGCAACGCTGAGTGGCTACCTAATTGGTCACAGGCTCGATCCCTGCAGCTCCCTCATTTCTTTCAATTGTTTATTCTATTTTCGCTGTCTAGACTAAGTGATGCATTCTTCGTGTAATACGGAGAGGTCATTCCAAACAGAGTTTAAAATAATATAACGCATTCATATTTACTCTGTCAGATTATATATCCATTTTCTAATAATATATCCATATATATACATATCCAAATATATATACATACACAAATATGTAAATATACAAATGATATAAGGATATAAATATAAATATATACTTATACTAATACATACACAACAATTGACTGAAATAAACGAAGGTGTTGATGTGATCATAAATAAATCACGGGCGCTTAAGGCTGAGAACTAAAATGGAAATTTGTGTCATGTCTGGTTGGATAAACAGAAATAAATCTGGTTAGTCAGGCAATAGAAACCGTCACGTGACCAACGTCTTCTGTTTTAGTTGTGCACCGTGTTGGGGATGATCAATTAATTAAAAAATTTGTAAAAACCGGTGATTAATGAATAGGTTACTTCTCTTGTCTTTCCATTAAAAAAATTCCGAATTGTAAAAAAAAAAAAAAAGAAAAGATAGATCAGTCGTTTTGAAACTTCAGAAACTCAATGAATCCTTCTATAAAGGAAATATTCATCTATTTATTGATAAATAAGTCATTTTGAAATTTTGGTAAACTTGACGACTCCTTCATTAAATGAAATATTCATCTATTTCCAGAAAGATCAATCGTTTTGAAACTTTGGGACCCTTTGTATAAAGCAAATATTCACCTATTCTTATCATGTAATTTTTAGACTGATTACCAAATACAATAAAAGCAATTTTTGACCTCTAACAATCATATTAAATTAAAACATATAGCATAAGTCTGGATTGTAATATATGGTACAGGTTCGTGCACAATGTTTGTTGATAGCTGTGCAATAGATGATGTTTTCTGACACAAAACTTGTAATATGAATGTTTTTCCAGAAGAAACGCTGCTGCAGACTCTGAAGCATTATTTAAGTGACCCCCAGGGGTCTACGAACCCCTGTTTAGAACTCACTGCTATAGATATATAAGAAGTTTTGCTTGGTCTCATGTAGGACTCCAATAATGGATCAGTTAATGAGTAGCTCGCGAGCCATTGCTCTTCGGCAAATATCCTATTGGTATGTATTAAGATTGGCTTAGTTTGACAAAAGGGCAAGAAAATGGGGCGCTCAAGATTGGCCTCACTTGAATAACTATGATATGCAAGGCCAATCGAGATCATCATCATCATTATCTCAAGTGCTGGTCTTTCAAATCTCATTCCATGACAAGCGTGATTGCGTTACTCTCCATCATATTGTACTGGCTAACCTTTTTATCGCATCACTCCATAGTCTTTTCCTGTAGCCTTTACTGTCCAACAGACATTAATCGGTAAACCTTTTGCTTCATCCGTTGTCACTTTTTTCACAATGCGCCTTGCCCATATCCATTTTTGTTGTTTAATTGCACCATATCCTTCACCCTGGTTCTCTGAAGCAGTGGTTTCGAAGCTTTGAAAATCGAAAGGCCCTTTCTATAAAGGAAAGATTCTGACCGACCACTTTTTTAAGCTTTTAGTTTTTAGACAGTAATCAATGAACTACAGTAATCAACAGTTATAGTTTTTTTTAAATAATATTTATTCAAAACGGATTATATTTATTTGAATTTGAATACGTAGCACAGGTCTATGTAGAATGAATACGCTTTTTTTATGGCTGTGCAATGGACTAGGTTGAATCTCAGCCTCAAGATTCACAATGTCAGGTTTAGAGGGTACACTGCCACAGGCCCTTGCCATTATATGACAGATCCACTGGGGCCCACGGATCCCAGTTTTAGACTATTGCCCTAAAGAATGAAAGTGGGGAGTTCAAGATGATGATGATGATGATGATGATGATGTAGGTAATGCTGAACAACAATGATCAACCTCTCCCAAGTTACTGGCATCGAAACCCCTTCAAGGTCAAGAAAAACAACGTGAAGGGAAGACGATGGATCAGAGAGCAGAAAGTGAAAGAGGATAGTAGAATGGATAGGATCCAGAGAGACGGGCCGGAGGGTGGTTTTAGGTGGAAGAAGAAGAAGAAGAAGAAGAAGAAGAAGAAGAAGAAGAAGAAGAAGAAGAAGAAGAAGAAGAAGAAGAAGAAGAAGAAGAAGAAGGAAAGAAAATGAGAAAGAAAATGAAGGATAAATATAGGAGATACAAGAAGAAAAAGGAACGAAAGTATACGAGATGAAGATTTAGGAAGAAGAGAGGAAAAAGAAAAAGAAGGAAAAGAAGAAGAAAAATAGATAGAAAGAAGAAAATGAAGAAGAAAGAAAAAGAAGAATAAGAAAAAGAAGAATTGAAAATAAAAGAGAAAGAAGAAGAAGAAAAAAGAGAAAGAAGAAGAAGAAAAAGATACAAGAAGATGCATGAAGAAGAAAAGGAAAAAGGAGAAGAAGGAGAGGAAGAAGATGTAGAAGAAAAGGGTGAGTTGAAGAAAAAAGGGGATGAAATTGAAAGATGAAAATAAATAAATAAATAGATAATAATAATAATAATAATAATAATAATAAAAATAATAATAATAATAATAATAATGAGAAAAAGAAGAGGGGGAGAAGGGAAAGGAGGGGGTAGAAAAAGAAGTAGGTGATGATGATGTTACAAGTGGTGGGACGGAAAGAAGACCAAGAAGACGGTGGGATACTAAAAGAGAGAGAATGAAGTATGGCACTGTTCTAGGGAACGGAAGAAAAAAGAAGAAACTATACCTTAATCACTCAATATAAACTCTCATACAACCGATACCTTATTTGCATCATGCCACGTTGGGGGTGATCAATTTGATGAAAAATTATAAAAGAAGTGATCAATGAATAAGCTTGCCTTCCATTTGACAGTGATCACCCAAGAAGTTTTTAGAAACGTTGATGCTGTCGGACACAAACTAAATGATCAATTTCGCTTAAACTTACATCGTAAATTAAACCCGCCATTAAAAACCTATTTAGGGTGAGGATTGTCATTATTTTCCTGACATGATGAGGAGTAAAGGTTGAAATTTTAGTTCCTCACTTCATCAGTGCGGGCTGTACGGATGGTACATATATAGCCAGCCAGCGAGACAGGTAGACCAGTCTAAAAACTGAAGAAATCACTGTTGATAGTTCTGGTGACAATTCTGGTTGAAAGTTTCACCAAAAGAACACGATAAGAGGGAGAGTTGAAACGAGGTGAAGAGATTAGAAACGAAGGAGAAGGAAATTAAAGAAAATTAAAAAGGCATAGAGAAGAAGTTAAGATTGAATTCAAGGAAGAAAAGCCAACGGAGAGAAGAAGAACAAAAAGAGAAAAAGAAAGAAACAAGAAAGAAAATATTGTAACTGGAAAGAAAATTATGAAGAAAAAGAGAAAAAAGAAAAAGAATAAGAGGAAATATTGAAAGGGAAAAAGAAGATGAAGGAAGATGGGAAACGGGAAAAAGAAGGAAAAAATTGCACAAAAAAGAGAAAAAGAAAGGGGGAAAAGGAAAAGACATTGGAATTGAAAAATAAGGAAATAATCATGAAAGAAGAAGAAAGCGAAGAAGATAAAAGAAAGAAAAATAGAAAAAGAGGGAAAAGGACGAAAGGAGAGAAGAGAAGATGACAGAGAAAATGGAAACGAGAAAGAAAAGGAGGAAGAAGATATTTGGGAGTGAAGAACAAGAAAAATGATCGTAAAAGAAGGCGAAAAAGAAGGCGAAAAAGAAGACGAAAAGGGGGAAGGATGAAAAAGAGGAAAAAGAACAAGAAAAAAAGAAGCAAAAGAAGTAAAAAAATAATGAGGCGGATAATGGGAATGAAAAACAAGAAAAAATAATTGTAGAAGAAGAAGAAGAAGAAGAAGAAGAAGAAGAAGAAGAAGAAGAAGAAGAAGAAGAAGAAGAAGAAGAAGAAGTGAAAAGGAAAGACATGGAAAGACTTGGAAACAGAGAGAGGAAAAAGGAGCCCGAATTAGACGAGAGAGAAGAGCTAGATATGTAAGACGTAAAGCAAAACAATGCAAAGTGCAATGACTGATACGTCCACTAAGACCGCTTGAAACAGAAATGGATGGAAGGAAAAATGGCGTCGATGGTAATGGTGGCTGTGGACCATCGAAAAAGATCCATAACGAAGAGAAAAGATAAGAAAGCCCCAGAAATTGAAAGGGAGGAGAGGACACAAGAAGAGAAAAGCGAAAATGCCAGAGATGGAATGACCAGGAGCGAAGGGGCGTTTTATTATCCACACTACAGCAACATCCATTCTCATCTTGAACTCATCTGCCGTCTTGCTGCTCGCGGCCATTACAGCCAGTGAGTGATATACTTATGTTATTTCGGCGCCATTGTTAGCCGTACCGGTACCAGTCGACAATATCCGCTTTTGTGCACCCTTGTTGCAAGGAAATGGAATCCTTTATTGGCCTTTTTCTCTTAGAAACTGTCAATCGGAACTGTCACCAAAACTGTCGACCAAAGTTTCTTCAGTTTTTTAGCTGGTCTGGCTTGATGGCAATTTATGTAGATATCACGCGTACGGGACGAACATTTCCACATTTACACCTTATCAATTTTTTTTTGTTTGTTTTTTTTTTAACTCCTCCCCAGAATAGATCTTTTTAGTGGAGGTTCAATTCGCAATATAATTTCACGCTAAATTGGTCTCTGGTTGGTGTCCGGCAGCGTTCATGCATGCTTTTGAAAAATCCAAACTTTTTGGTGTACAACAGAAGGCAAAAGAAGTAACATTCATTGATCACTCCTCCTTCTTTTTCTTCTTCTTGCAATTCTTTAATTGATCACCCCAACACGACATGCTGCCAGGAAAGTTTGGTCTCGTGACTGTTCTTATTGAATGACTAACCAGACGTATTGTCTCTTTGTTCCTTTCTGCTCTCCTTTTCATTTTTCGTTTTCCAACCAACCCTCGACCCTATCCGTATTTTAAATTCTTTCCTAGCTCTCACTTCTGTTCTTCTGTCTCCACTGTCTTTTCTTCTTCCTTTTCCTCTCCTGAAGAATAAAAAGGAAAGAAGAAGAAGGAGAAGAAGAAGAAAAAGAAGAAGAAGGGGGAGAAGAAAAACAAGAAGAAGGGGAAAAAGAAGAGAAAGAAGAAGAGGGAAGAAAACAGAAGATGAAAAAGAAAAAAGGGGTGTAAAGGGAAGAAGAAGAAGAAGAAGAAGAAGAAGAAGAAGAAGAAGAAGAAGAGGAAGATGATGACGACAAGAAAGGGGGGAAAGAGTAGAAAAAGGAAGAAAAGAGAGGAAGGGGAGAGAGAAAAGAAGAGGGAAGAAAAGAGAAGATGAAAAAGATAGAAGAAGAAGAAGAAGAAGAAGAAGGAAGGAGAAGATGAAGGAGAAAAGGAGAAGAAGAAGAAAATAGAAGGAAGAAAAAGGAGAAAGGAGGAGAAGATGTTGAAGAAGAAGAAGAAGAAAAAGAAGAAGACGAAGAAGGAGAAGAAACCTATCTTTGTTCTTAATTCCATCATTCCTTTCCCCCACCAATCACGATTCCATCCATCTATACTCTATACCGACGGTCAGCTTTTCTCTTCAATTCTTCCATCTTCATTTCTCTTTCCCCCTATCTTTTTCCTTCCCCCCTATTCATCCCCACCCCCAACGAAATGTCTCGGCCTTTGGGCCTTTAACAGCGCCTCTTGGCTCGTCTCATAAGTGTTCAATTCTCTTCCACCGGTATTTCTTTCATATTCCATCACGTTCATCCTCCGTCACCATTCCTACCATCGCTCTCAATGGTGTCTTCATTTCAAATGCATTTGCTATACTTCAGTTTACTTTCCTTCTTTATTTATTTCGTTCTTTCTTATTCACCGTCTTTCTTTCTTTCTTTCTTCTTCTTCTTCTTCTTCTTCTTCTTCTTCTTCTCTTATACGTTACAGTCTTCTTTTCTTTTTTATTTTCTCCTTTCTTCCCTTTTCTTCTTCTTGGTTATACCTGTGTTTTCTTTCATTCCTGATTTATTCCTGATTCATTACTCCTTCTTCTCATACGTTATTTGTCAGTCTTCTTTTTTTTTCTTTTCTTCTTTCCCTTCTTCTTCTTCTTCTTCTTCTTCTTCTTCTTCTTCTTCTTCTTCTTCTTCTTCTTCTTCTTCTTCAATAAATCACTGTCTTCTTTTCTTCCTTTTCTTCTTTTTCTATAAATTACCTTCTTCTTCTTCTTCTTCTTCTTCTTCTTCTTCTTCTTCTTCTTCTTCTTCTTCTTCTTCTTCTTCTTCAATAAATTACCGTCTTCTTTTCTTCCTTTTCCTTCTTCTTTGATCTACTTCATTCTTCTTTCATTTATTTCCTACTATTTAGAATATCCCGAGAACCGGTAGCACGGCTTTTGATGTAACTTGGCAATCAATCAGGGAGATTTTGCTGCACATGCATGAACACGCATCAGCTGCCAAGTTGCGTTCTCCCTAATCTCTTCCACGGTCTTAAATTTCTTTGGGGGAAGCAAGAAATCATAAATATGTACTTTAAGATGGGACTGACGGACTTTGGTGGAAATCTTGCACGAGACGTGAGGAATAAAAAGATTCGGTTATCTTGAATGTGACGGTCACACAGTACTCAAACTCACTCAATGAAGTCCCCATACCGACTGAGTAACCCCATGTATCACGCATGCTGGGTATAATCTTTATCATGTCTGAAAAAAGACCTTTTATCGAAATTCTTCCCAAATTGGATTAACGCCACGTTAAATTTGCAATATAAGTTTATGCTACATTGGCTGATTCGTTTGTGTTCGGTACTTTTTTCAAAAATTCGGACTTTTTTAGTGGTCATTCTCCAAGAAAAGGCGAGAGAAGAAACTTATTGATCAATTTTTTTTATTGATCACTTCCAACACAGCATTCAAACGTCGGTCAAGTGATATTTTTTTCACATTTTAGTATTTCGCTCATCTACATGATCATTTGTTCTCAATTTTTCAGCCATGTGCCATCTGGCCTTCACCGGGTGTTCCTGGTACTGAAGTCATCACCGATATATAAGAATATATGTACAAAACAAAAAAACAAACTGGATGCAGCTTGTCTTATGCAATACGGGTATGTTTTCTAGAATGTGATTCAACATTTAAGGACCAGGAACACCCTCCGAAGATTGGAGGGTATTCAGCCGAAACGTTATGAACAAATGAATATAAATAGACTAAGAAAATAGTCCGACCATATCATATACAATGATTAATCCAACCTGTCTAACAAAATTCAGAAAATCACAGTCAATAATTGAACGACCGCAGCTTTGAAATTTGAAAATAAAACTCCATCGAAATAATGAATATGGTCAGAATAAATTCTGTTTATGACATCACTGGCGTTTTCCACTGGAAAACAACTAAAATAGAGTAAAAGAAAACATCTACATTCTCCAGAATTATCATTAATAAACCCATCTGAATAGAACCCTGCAAAAGGTCGAGAATTATTCTTTTCCGAAAATTCAAAAGAAAATTTTTAGAAAGGACATAGTTGAGTGCAGACATCGATTTTCAAGTCTGTAGACAAAACGATGTGGCCATAAGCGCTGGAATATACAAACACATAAACACATAAATAAAGAAACGGACATATAAAAGAATAGGAAGCCTTCGCTGTCTCCGCTAGGGTTTTTTTTTTCAATAATAGTCCGATGTTCTCAGAAATATGAAATTCACTCAAGCTTACTGTGGTCTTTCCTTCCGATCAGGATTCGTAGACTTGGATATTATAGTGAGAAGAAAATAGATTTAATGATGGACGAGTGAAATATCTGTGGCCGTAGGGACCGGATCTCTCTCTCTCTCTCTCTCTCTCTCTCTCTCTCTCTCTCTCTCTCTCTCTCTAAATCCTTAAAAGCCTCCAAAGAATTCTTCTTCGATTCGGCTTAGGTGACATTAGTAAAGAGGATGAGCGTGATATTGCACTTGTGAGAAAGGGAGAGATAGAGCAAGAAACACATACGCACACGAACACATACACTGGCGCACGTATACGTGCACATACACAAACATGTATATGTGTATTTGTTTGTAATGATATCTAAAAATCCGGATGTATGATTCAATACCCGTATTTCGTGGAAGGTAATCTTCAGGAATGAACTTTCAATGATTACTTATATTTTGAACTTATATTTGATCAACACGGACGCACACAAACACACACACACACACACACACACACACACACACACACACATATATATATATATATATATATATATATATATATATATATATATATATATCGGCTTGACGGGGTGAAGATCTAGGAGGGTTTTCCGCATCTTTAAAGGTCATAAGCCAGCGGAGCCTGTCCGTGATATATATATATATATATATATATATATATATATAGAGAGAGAGAGAGAGAGAGAAAGAGAGAGAGAGAGGGGGGAGATAAATATGAACCGACAGACAAGAAGATATGAATTGATAGATATATAGATAGATATGAGCAGGCTGACTTAGACACAAATCAATTAGGAATCACCATAGCATGCTCTTGAACCAGACTCAACTATCTGAAAAAATCTCTAAAATTATTTAGAAATACAGTACTTTTATGTAAAAAAAACTATCTTGAATATCTACAATTATCTAAAAAAGAAGACATTTCGTTTAGAATTATTCAAAAAATACCATCATAAAATTTGGACATCGTTTGTTCAAAATAACCATAGAGTAACAAAAAAAATAATCTGAGTTCAATAGTTCAAGGTTGTTACCCAAACCTTTGACCAAGACCACTCGGACACTCGAACACTCGGACACTCGGACGCACACACATGCACACACACACACATGCACACACACACATGCACACACACACACATGCACACACACATATGCACGTAGATAGATACATAGATACACACACTCATAGAGAGAAGATTTTGTAGAACACTAAACCGGTTGGTCGGGCGATTGTGGGGCAACTGCGATTACACAGGTAGATAGATAGAAGATGGAGAGATGGAGGTAGATACCAGGTGTTACTAAAAAGTTACTAAATGAAACTAATCTCGAAAGAGCGTCCAACCCAAACACTTAGCTACCATCGTCTCTTTCGAAGTAGTACCCTTGGGCTGCTTGTTCAATGGATCCTTAACAACGACGAAGACTTCTACTAAAATCAGTTCGTGTGCGCTGTTCATATTCCCCGAAATTCTGGATGGCAAATCAAATGAATAGTTGAGATAGACAGGTTTGGTTGCTCTTTCATTAGAAACTGTCACGTGTTAGATGTCTCTCGGCAGCATGTCGTATGGGGGGGGGGTGTTAAGAATTGGAGATGGGGTGATCAATGAATGAGTTACTTCTTTCAACTTTTGTCATATCACAGTGAAATCAGATTTTTCATCGAAGGGACTAATCTAGCATGAACTTACAATGTAAAACTGAAACCCCCAACCCGCTGAAAGTTGATTTAACAAACAAAAAGTTGTTGGCTTAAGTAGGAGCATGTGTTTAAATTGTTAGCCTTCTAGCACCAACTGTGTGGCCTTTACGAGTGATACATAGATATATTGCCGGCTAGCCAGCCAGACCAACTTGAAAACTGAAGAAACCTATGCTGACAGTTTTTGTAGACTGTTCCTAATATGAACGAGAAAATAGAGGAGAAAAAACGAAGAAAAATGAAGAACATATAAGTAGAGAGAACTGAGGAAGAAGAAAAAAAACAACCCGAATGCCACCGTCCAAAAGCTAAAGGAAAAAATAGCTAAAAAGCTGGCAACGAAAAAAAGTCTATTCCCCCGATATAGTTAACTAAGAGTAATAACCATGAAATATTGGTTATAAAAGAGCCGGCTTTTCCCTGCAGGAGGTAGGAAAGAGGAACTACGTGTACACGCATGCGCAGTCGCCTGTGCGTGAGGGCGGCCATTATGTGTGCTCAGACTCAACTGTGATGGCTACGTTCCGAGTCGAATGAAAGAAAACGTTTTCAAGAATGAATGCCGGGATAGACTCAAGGGAAACACGGAAAGTGGAAAAAATTGGGGAAAAAAAATCGCGAGGAATAAGTATGCAGAGATATAAAAGACAGGAATTTGGAACTGGAAGGTGAAACTATTGTGACTGTCGGGGGATATTAAACTGTCATCCACGGAACTTGAACCCGCCAATATACCATAAAATGTAAAGTACAAAGGGGAGATAAAAACGATAGAAGAAAATGTGGAAAAAAAAAAGAAAAGAATAAAAATGTAATAAAAATGAAAAAAAAAAAGAAAAGAAAGAGAGTAAAGAAGTTTGAGAGATATGAAGAAAAAAAGGGGAAAGAAGAAAAAATAAGGAAGGAAAAATGAAGGAGAATAAAAAGCATAGGTATTCGATGAATCGAAAACAAAAAAGAAAGGTAGGGGAAAGAATGAAACAAAAAACGCTAGAAAGAAACCGAGCTTGGCAGAGTTAAGGACAGACTTTCATTAAACGTCTAAAAGGTAATCAAAAAAACTGAATTCATTTCTTCATACAATGTCATTCCAAGAACAAGAGTCCCGTTTCAACTCGTTTATTAGTGGTTCCTGTAATTGGGATTTGCCAACTTTAGCAAATCAAGTTGACCTGAGATGGTTTTCGGAAGTGGGAGTGAATTCGTCATCAGCTTTTGCGTGCGTCCCCGGGTCACTGGTTTCAGGTGTGGTCGTTGTCATCCTTCATTGTTACATACGGGAATAAAGTCAAAACTCAATAGTAGGAGTCTGGCAATATAGAATGAATAAAGGAAAGAAAGAACAAGGAAAAGAAGGCGAGGAAAAAGAAAGAAGAGATGATAGACAGATCTGGTTAGTCACTCAATAGGAACCATCATACGCACAACATCTTTCAACAGAATGCAGCGTTGGGGATTATCAATGAAAATAATTGGAAAAAAATTTGTATTTAAAAAATAAAAACAAGCGTGAATGCAGCTAGACACAAACTAGAGGATCATTTTAGCATATAATCAAATTGCAAATTCAACCCCCTCTAAAAACCTATGGGGGCTCAAAAATCGCTTTTTCTAGACATGATAATGATTTGTAAATTTTCGGCTCTCAAGCTGCGTTGGTGCGGCCTGTACACATGCTACATACATACGATGCCAGCCAACCAGCCAGAGCAACTTGAAGACTGAGGAAACCTATGTTGATAATTTTGATGAACGGTGACCTTCAAAACAAAGGCTATTCTGATCAACTGTAAAATCTAATTTATCCATAATGCAAAAAAAAAAAAAACCCAATGCATTTTCCGGCAAAATCATGAATTCAAGATTATATTCAAAGCTTTTGAAAAAAAAAAAAGAAAAAAGATCTCCCTGCTATCACAGCCAAATCCTTTTCTCGGTCTAGATCTGGATTTTAATGATCGTGGTAGCCATTTTGTTCCGGGCAACGTAATCGAATCACCTTCCCTGTTAAAACACGAGACACTCATCTTGAGTGAAAAGATCGCTTTCCGGGGGTCATCTCTACAATTTAAAAGAATAGCATTAGGGAACCCTACGTTAGGTGGCCAAGCCTTGATGTAGTTGATCACGCAGGGACACAAAACGGGGGATCACTTATGCTGTGAGAATTCAGAAGGCTTGATCAGCGATGCATTAACTGATTCAGCGCGACAGATCAAAGTAAGTGTTCTGTCTCTTTGAGACGCAAACGCTGCCGCATTAGATTTTGAGCCACGCTGAAATGTATTTCAAGTCGTGCAAACCTAGAATTGATCGCGACTGTAACGCCGGTTGAAGAAAGTGAACAACCATCGGCTCAGATACATACGCTGAATATTGGTTTGTGCAGAACGGGATCAGAATTCCGCTTAAGTATATTCGGATGAAGATGTATGAATAAGAGGGTTTAAGAGGCGTTTGACGGCGAAACAATCTTTGCTGAATTAATTAGTATGCCCAGAGAAATAATGATATTTGTTTCGTTGGCAATAATTGATTGAAAATGCATTCTCTTGGCGCCTTCTAAAGCGCACGTTATCATAAGCAATATGTGCATTGATGAGCCAAAATATAATGACCAGTGACTTGTAGCACAAATGACAGCTACTGTCTTGTAACAACTGAGCATGTAAGAATCAGAGATATAAAAACAAATAAGCCGGTTTCGAGTACTATATTTTGAATTGTATTAAATGCAGCAGTTATAGACAAGATGAATGATTTGAAGGGCTTCGGTAAAGGCCAAAGGCTAGGTTTGAGCATTTCTGAAACGATGCAGTTTGCTGGTTGCTTATGTTCACTGGAGGTGAGTGACTATTTTCAGTGGTTCAAAGCGGGAAAAATCCCCAACCGTTAACAAGGCATTGGGCGATCAAGACTTAGTAAGCAATATCCATCACCGCAAACGTCTTCGATGGGTAAGTGAGAGTCGAAAGTGGACCTTGTCTCAACGGAAGATCACTTGTTCCAATGAGCCTCTTTTAGTCCGGGATCAGATAAACGGTAAGGTACATGTGTGTCATCATCCTCTGAAAATGATGACAGCAGGATTCACCGGATGAAAACAACAAGGCAGGGTAGGCAGGGTGATGATTTGGTCAACGTTCTTTCAAGAAACACTGGGTTCTATCGTTTATGTGGAGGGAACTTTATTGCCTATCATCAACCTCAACATCATTAGAGGTAGGGTACAAACCTGCTTGGCAAATGTCCCCTTTCACCAGGACAATGCACCTTGCCACACTGTTGTCCGGGAATGGTTTCTGGAACTTGAAGATTTAAGAATGTTACCCTGACCAACAAACACCAAAATGTGAATACATGTGTGTGATAGATAGGAGTATGTATAAGTGTATTGATGTAGGGGTGAAAATGCTTATCAGTCTGACCTTATTCTTGTTATTTAATCACACACACACACACGTGCATATATATACATATATGTATATATATATATATATATATATATATATAGAGAGAGAGAGAGAGAGAGAGAAACAGACAGACACACAGACAGACAGGGAAGGAGAGAGAGGCATGCAAAGACAGACAGGCAAATAAGCCTTTTCATCCATACATCAACATATATGCTCTCATCACACACACACACACACACACAAACACACACACAAACACACACAAACACACACGCATACACATCTCTTATATATAAGTGGGGAGTGTCCTTGTGTTTGTCTGTCATGCTATAAAAAACACCTTGGTTTTACCAACCAACTTTGGTATGCATTCTCAATACACCCAGGGAAAAGTTTTGAAATAGGGTAAAAACTTTAAAGGGTTTTAGAGTTGGGAGTTCTTTTAACAAAGTGACTCTAATGCCAAAGCGGAACCTTACCCTCCATTTATATACATCTTATTTCATACGTTTATATATAATTCTTTAAAGGACCTGAAGGTGAATGAGAAGGTTCCCCCTTTTTCCCATTTGAAGCTTCAAAAGTGATAGGAGACTTCTTCCTCCCTTAAATGTGGCAATGGTAATGGGGGACTTTCGCCCTTTAGAGAACAGTTTTCAAAAGACATTTTCACCTACTTTAAGGGGTCAGAATTGGAGACGTAGCTGAGGATGGGAGCTATTCTCAAACGCCATCGTGCCCCCAATGTAGAAGCCCCGAAAGTCTTAGATAGTTGTTTACTTACTGGATTTCTCATAGTATTGAATCATAACAACACTCATCAAATGTTGGGACGACCCCTCATGGGGCTAAGCTTTCCAAGCCCCCAAATCTCTTGTTACATCCCTGAAGGGGGAAACTTTTTTACGCATCTGAAAGCATTAGTCCTACTTAAATATTTTACCCGGCGTTGACGCTTATCCAAGTTGTAATATTTTGTTTATAATCAAATAGATAGATAGATTGATAGATAGATGGATGGATAATCCTTTCCCTCTATAATTTATTGAGCTATTATATACCTTAGATATAGATAGATATAGATATTAGAAAGATTAGTAGTTTTGCATTTCTATCTATGCATCTATAAAGCAATTATATACGTACTCATCTCTCATCTATCTATCTATCTATCTATCTATCTATCTATCTATTTATCTATCTATCTCTCTCTCTCTCTCTCTATATATATATATATATATATATATATATATGTATATATATATATATATATATATATATATATATATGAGTGTGTGTGTATGTGTGTGTAAGTCTTTCTATTTATACACGTATTAATGTATTATATTCGTTCTTACATATATCCTCCTATATATACATATATATATATATATATATATATATATATATATATATATATATATATCCAAAGATCTATAAAGGTTTTATATACGCTCTTATCTTCCATCTAATATATGTAAAAAGATTGATAGATAAGCCTCTTTGTTTAAACATCTATAAACCTATCATATACATTCTTATCTATATCCTCCAACACACACACACACACACACACACACACACACACACACACACACACACACACACATATATATATATATATATATATAAATAAATTCTTGTCCATTCCATCTAGTATGTACGAATTCAGATAGAAAGATTAATAGATAGATGAGTCTTTTTATCCATACATCTATAAAGCTATTATATACCTTCTTATCTATATGCATAACTTTATGGGGAAATAGGTACAGAAAATGAAATAACATGGCAAACGAACGGCTGATTGGGAAGCAGGTCCCATTATAGGATAGGGTTAGACGAAACAGAACCATCAGCTTTGGTTGACAGCTTCAGAAATGTTCCCACGAAGAGAATCCAAGCAACTTAATGAAAAGAAGAGACCCCGGGGTGAGACATGCCACAAGATATAATACCTCTATCGGCGATGATAGCTGAATATTAATGGACAATGAAGCGATTCTTAAAACGGATAACATTATATTCGTATTTTTTTTTTCTTTCTTTGACTTCTTCGGTGTTACTGAAAGTTATTGTTGGCTGGGATATCGAGATGGAGTTGGTGTTTTGATAGTTATAAAGTTTGTGAGATAGCTAAAGACCGAGAGAAGGATATATATATATATATATATATATATATATATATATATATATATATATATATATATATATATATATATATATATATATATATATGTGTGTGTGTGTATTGTGTGTGTGTAGAGAGACAGGGACAGGGGGTGTGGGGGTTGTATGAGGGAGAGAGTGGACGAGAGAGGGAGGGGTGAAATAGGGGAAAGAGAAAGAGATGCAGGCATACAGAGATCGATGGGGACTGATTTAGAAATAAAAAAATAAAAGAGAGAGAGAGACAGAGAGACAGGGGAGAGAGGGTTGTGAGATGGAGAGAGTGGATGAGAGGGAGAGAAGGTGAAATAGGGGAAAAGAGGAAAAGATGAAAGCAAACAGGGATTAATGGGGGCTGATTTAGAAAGAAAGAAAAATAAGAGAGGAAGAGTGATAAAGAAAGAGATAGAGAGAAAGAGGGTTGTGAACTCTTTGACATATTTGAAGAGACTAACACACACACACACACACACACACACACACACACACATATATATATATATATATATATATATATATATATATATATATATATAGAGAGAGAGAGAGAGAGAGAGAGAGAGAGGGGGGAATACGAGGAAGATAATGAGATATGTAAGCCTGTGATAGGTACTGACTGAGAGAGATAGGTACATAAATAGATATGAATAGAGTTGGATTGACACTTAGATATGAAGAAAATGAGGTAGATGGATTGATAGGAGAATGTGGACTGAGGTTAAGATAGAGACAGATATGAACAGATTGAAATATATATGCACACACACACACACACACACACACATATATATATATATATATATATATATTGGCGATGATAGCTGAATATTAATGACCGATGAAGCGATTCCTAAAGCCGATCGCATTATATTTCTTGGTTATTTTTCTTCTTCTGTTATTGTTAGCTGGGATACCGAGATCAGGTTGGTGTCTTGATAGTTGGAGAGGGGGATAAAATGATTGAGGGGTGGGAAACGAGAGAGAGAGAGAGACAGAGAGAGAGAGAGAGAGAGAGAGAGAGAGAGAGAGAGAGAGAGAGAGAGAGAGGGGGGTATAGATAGAAAAAGATATACGCAAACTAAGTTAGATAGATCGATTGATAATAGACATTAACAGACTAAGATAGATAGATAGACAGATAGATATGAGAAGACTGAGATTGAGAGAGAGAGAGAGAGAGAGATGAATCGAATGAGATAGATAGATAGGTAGGTAGGTAGATAGATAGCAACAGACTGAGATAGATAGATAGATAGATAGATAGATAGATAGATAGATAGATGGATAGATAGATAACAACAGACTGAGATAGATAGATAGATAGATAGATAGATTGATAGATAGATAACAACAGACTGAGATAGATAGATAGATACATACATACATACATAGATTGATAGATAGATAGATAGATAGATAGATAAATAGATAGATAGATGGATAGATGACAGACTGAGATAGATAGATAGATAGATAGATAACAACAGACTGAGATAGATAGATAGATAGATAGATAGATAGATAGATAGATAACGACAGACTGTGATAGATAGATAGATCGATAGGCAGGCTGAGATAGATTAATAGATAGATAGATAGATAAATAACGATAGACTGAGATAGAGAGAGAGAGAGAGAGAGAAAGAGAGAAAGATAACGACGGACTGAGATAGATAGATAGATGCATGCATTGATTTACTTCAATATCTTTCATAAAATTACGTTTGGAGTCACTTTTCTCGTATTTTTTCCTGATGAATCATGTTGCAATTTGGGATAGATTTTTTAAAAATTACTTCGATGAAATAATAATATCTTGTGGCATTTAACGGAAGGTAAAGAGCTTTTATAATATACTTCAACATTTACGACCAAGATTTAATTTTTGAAACAAAAATTTATGATAACAGATTGGACCTGAGACGCCTGTGGACTTTGAAAATCTTGCATCAGAAAGGCGGAACAATAGCGTACGAAATTCAATATAATCTATTTCATGCATATTATAACATTTAATTAATTCCCGTTGAAATGCCCAAGACAGACGTAATCATTGCATCAGAAATCAAACAAAAACTTGTTATTACATTCAATGATTGATTCTTTTACCAAAAGATCATTAGATTTATTACCTACGTTGGGGTATTTAGGTAAAGGAGTGTTTCGATTTCTCATTTAGACAGAGGTAATATGGATTTTCAATATTTTGGCATGGATACGTTTTCCATTTCACACTTGGGTTATAATTCATTTTGAACATTTTCCTGTAATATGAAGATAATGATGTATTATTTTCATGTCTTTCGTTGTTGGTAAGTCTAAGTTTAAATGACTGTTCCGATATTCTGATACAATATTTTACTTCTAAGGGTTTTACTTCCAGAAAAAAAAGACCGAGCTGTAAAATATCTAAATATCTCTGTCTAAATGAGAAATTAGAAAAACTCCGGTTTGCGAAAAATACCAAGGAACTAAAATTGATTTATCAAACAGGAAAAATGAAATAGCATTAAAATGCCAGCATTGCTCAAAATTTTTATTAACAAATATAACTCAGTAACCCATTCATTAGTACATTAAAAATAATATAGGCAGTTTACCTACAGAGTAATCTCAAAGAACTACCTAATCAACATTGTCTATTTCCCCTTGTCCAAGTAAATTGGAAATAATACAATCTACCATGGTCATAAACGACCCTAACATAGGTAATAAACCTGATAATCCTTGGGTAAAAATCAAGACATCCCCTTAGAACATACAGCTCAGCATCCACTTACAGTTAATTCCAACACCCAGTCCATACCACTTAACACGTAACGTGTAACTACCAGTAAAACACGCATACTCCGAACTCAACAAACAAAATAACGATAAGACAAAAGAAAAACTCCTCCCACCACAGCAACACCGACAAAAACTTCCCCAAATTCCTTCAACAGGAATCTAAAACATACGTAATCATTTGCCTGAAGAGGCCGAAACAGGAAAAAAAATAAAAGTGTTTGGGTAGCAAATCTACTTTCAACTATATATATATATATATATATATATACATATATATATATATATATATATATATATATATAATGTGTACTGTAGAGAGTGAGACAGACTCGGGAGTGAGGTGTTTGGAGGTAAGGTTCATTAATCCTTATAAGTAAATTGTCCATACATGTTTCGGGATTCTTCCCATCATCAGTGGTGTGTGCTGTGTGAGTGTGTATTAAAATGTACCATGTGGAACCAGAGTCCACTGCCAGGAGCAATGCATTGCGGGTAAGTTGTGTTGTCAGGGCTGCTGGAGGCCTCCTGCTGAGTGGAAGAATGTCCAGTAGGTATCAGGTCTTTCGTAAAGCAGCAGCAGTTGGTCTTGGGGAGGGCAGAGTGTGTCAAGGTAGGGGGGAGTGATGTGGAGTTAGATTTTTTGGTATGTTTGGGGTAGTGTAGATGGAGGGGTGGTGAGGTCAAGGAGCTACATAGGTATTAACCTTAAAAGTTATTGAAAATGTTTTGGCCATGATTTAGACAGGGGTTATAACAGGCTAAGGTGAAGTTTTTCCTATGGGTCTGGGTGACTTTGAAGCTTCCATTATTGAATGTGTCTTAGATGTGGGTGTGAGGATATTAATGGTAGGAGTTTTGTGTATTAGGGTTCTGTGTGATGAGGGTTGTTCAGTTTAGTGTTTAATCCATTAGGATATAGGGTTTTAAGTTTGTTGATCCACATGTCTTCGTGTTTCTCTAGAACTTTAGTTATGTCAATTGGAGTAGTTTTTTTCTATTTTTTCTATGATGGTGAAGCTATATATATATATATATATATATATATATATATATATATATATATATATATATATATATATATTGTATGTGTGTTTAGGCATCAGGTCTTTTTTTTATACATATTTCATTAAACAGTATCAATACTATTCTTGACGGTTCGACCTCCCAGTAAACTTCTCCAATTTTCGGGCGTTATTCTTTATCACTAGTTTGAAAGAGTTTATAAATATTCCAGACGCCATGTTGTATGTGACGTTTTTAGTTATTCTAGAACTTTCGACTGTTGCCTCTCGTCCTCAAGATTCGTTTTCAATTTGCTGAGCTGTTAGTTCCAGTTTTCAAATTTTGACTGTATATATCAGCTTGGTTTACCTACGTCACTTCCGTTTGTAGAGAAATGTAGTTGTATTTAATTTAATAATGAAAGTTATATTTTAAGTTGTAATTGATATATGTGCTATTTTATTGTTGTTTATAGGCATTTCAAGATGCTTGCGTCAATTTCATAAGAGACTTCATTCAGTTGACGTTGTTAGGATTTGATAATTGCTTCCCAGTAATCCGAGTATTTTTATATTGCGAGAACTTTCGAGGATTTTTGTCCTTGAGCCTTTTCGGATATTGGAGGAGGAACAATTGTGTTTTCGTTTCAAATGTTGACAAATGGAGCTGGTGTCTTATAAATGGCATGTTAATCTTCTTCTCAGTGTTGTCTTTGTATACTCAATATACGTAGTATTGCCGGAGATACATTCTCTCCATGGTCATTTGAATTGGTAAACAACATTAGTTTTTTGTAGTGTTTTTTTGTATAGGGTGTTGGTCATTAGGATATATATATATATATATATATATATATATATATATATATATATATATATATATATATATATATATATATATATATATATAACATAATGCATATGGTACAGATCAGGTTAGCAATATAGCATGATATAAAGCAACGTCTGATATGTGATGGATTTTTTTCATAGAGTGATCAATACATTCAACTTAATACTTCGAAAGTCAAATTGTTTTAGAGTAGAGCTGGAAATATATAATAGGATGGGGATTCGCTACACATACTGATTCGCCTGATGATACCCAGAGAGGGCAGAAACGTGAACTAGTTTGTGTAGCAAATCCACATCATATATATATATATATATATATATATATATATATATATATATATATATATATATATATATATATAGTGTCATCCACAGACAGCTGTTTCATTGTATTACAACTCTTCATTGTGGCTATAGACAATCTGTTATCCTATCCAGTACCACGAGGCAGGATTGAAACCTTCGATGCAGGCCGGTATCCTACCGATAGGCCTCGGAACTGGACGGTCAGTGAGGTTGAATTTAAGCGATATATTCTATTTCTTTTTGCTTAATTACCCCATTCACCAGTGCTCTATTCTTATATATATATATATATATATATATATATATATATATATATATATATATATATAGAGAGAGAGAGAGAGAGAGAGAGAGAAAGAGATAGATTGGTGTAAGCACACAAATATGGAAGATAGATATGAACAGACTGTTATATATTAGTGAATAGATGAAATAGACTGAGATGGATAATAACTGACTGGGACAGATGAATAGATGCATATGAACAGACAAACAGACAGACAGACGATGGCAATGAAATGAATAGCGTGTTCAACTTATGGACACATTATCATTCATTTTTAGTTTAAATGATCGAATCTACTCCTAGATACTGCTAGTGTGGCGCGACCATTATGCCTGATTCACTGTGTCGTGAGATGAAAAAGGTTGAGAATTAATGATATGGAATTTCCTACGCAGTGTCAGCTTTGTTAAAATGATATAAAAAAACCCAAACAATGGCATTCTTACGGAACCCATCGCCAGCCGGAATAGCCATTGGCGAAATGAACTATAGTAAAGTTGAACAGAGGAAAGGCAGAAAATGCCCAAATATGCCTATTCCCCAGTCTGCCATATATTATAAGGATATAAAGTGTATGATAAAATCAAAATATTAAGCAAAATATTGGACATGGAATTGAATTGAAACGAATCAAATTAAATATTAGAGACGGGAGTATCATTGAATATACATATTTATTATTTGTATATATCATTAAAAAAAGTAATGTTTAAAATGATAATGATCGAAATATATAAAATATTGAAAATGAGATTGAATTAAACTAGATTGAATTAAAAAAAGACCGATAATTAAGGAGTTTGTTCCATTTTTATTTATTCATTTAATTATTCTTTCGTTTTTATCTGCTTTATTTTTTCTCTTGTCTACATTTTATGGGAGAAGTTATTAATATAAAATGTATATAAATAGTTGTGCTAAAGATTAAGGCGAGAAACACTCGACGCGTGTTTCATGATTGGTCCATTTATCAAGAGTGGTGTATAATATTTAGTATAATCTAATTGTTGTTCAAAAAAAAAAAATTCATTTCGATGCAGTATCGGATATTAACCCGAATAGATTTTATTACTTGGACCAGAGTAATAAAATATGTTTGGGTTAACTTCAAATACTTGGAAGCCATTAATAACATCTATTTTAATTAATTTCAAATACTGAGTCCAAACAGAAATTTTTATAGCAATTAGATTACTAAATATAATCCGCTAGTCTTGATAAATTGACCAAGCATGAAGCACGTGTCAAGTGTTTTCTCTTCCTAATCTTAAGTGAATATTGCTCTATATCGAATTAGTAATATTCTGAGCACTTTTAATTTAATAAACATTATTAATTTCTAAAATTATCAACAGTACTACATTTTTATTAAATTCATTTTCGAATAAAATGGTATTATTGGTATTAGATATAAATAGTTATACCATAACTGATAATAACTATAAATTCATCCAATGTTGCTTCTGACTCTAATATTTAATTTAATCTAATTTAATACAACAATTGATTTAATATTTTCTGTATGCTTTCTATTTTTAAGTATATCTGTCCTTCCAGAATCTTCATATCCATGTTTCTTAGTTGTTAAAGGCTTGAATCTCTCTGTAATGTGAGAAGCATGCAACGTGCGCATGAGAGAATCATACTCAACCTCACATAGAGAGACCACAAGACAGCACAGTACATCAGGAAGAAAATTGGTGTCCGAGACATCATAGAAACTATTAAAAAAACTCAAATGGCAATGGGCTGGCCATGTTGCCAGAATGACAGAAAACCGATGGACATCTCGTCTCGCAACATGGATCCCCGGGGATGACATGTGAAATCGAGGCCGACAGAATACAAGATGGAGAGATGAACTAAACAAATTCAGGGGATACTGGCTCCGCGACGCCCATGATAGAGAATTGTGGCGAATCCTGGGGAAGGTCTATGTCTAACGATGGACGTTAAAAGACTGATGATGATGATGATGATGATGATGATGATGATATTCAATTTAGTACCACAAAAAGCAAATAGTAGGATGTTCTGTAGTAACGGTGTGCGAAATAAGCCCCCCCCCCTGCTATACGAAAACAAAAACTTTCGTGATACGAAATGACGGAAAGTGAAGAGACAATCACCATAAATTTATATGAGAAACATTTTTGTGCTTTCTAAATCCTCCAAAAAAAAAAAATGGTGGAGAGTTGGGTTGGTGGGCTGTATGAGGGTGTGTGCTGCCTCTATAAAGACTCGGCTGTAAAACAAAGACTAAACACTATTTTCGCCTCTTTTTCAGTAAAAGCGAGAAGGTTGCGTGGATACCCGTATTCGCTCGCTAACCACTACACGAGCCAAGCTCCCTAATTATTTGCTTAGCTTACAACAATTGTTGGGTACGAGACTAGCTTGCAAACCACTACCCCACGAAGGGACTCCTGAATTATTTACTTACCTTTGTGCAGCATAATGCTACAATTGCAGCCTCAAGATCGGATTGTATGAATTGTTGCATTATTCACCCACTGAATATGGAACTGTATGAATTTGAATGGTAGCCTTATTCGCCCAGTGAAGATCGAGCTTGCAACATGACCAGCCCATTGCCATTTGAGTATCCTTGTAGATTCTGTGATATCTCAGACTCCCGTTTTCTATTCTATCTTGTGAGCTCTTCATGTGTGGCAGATCATGATTCTTTCATGAGCGTGCTACATGCTTCTCAGTTGGCGAGTCTGTCTCTTGCTTAGGTCCCATATTTCAGCTCCTTAGGTGACTATAGGGAGGATGCATTGGTTGTACAGTCTTTTTTTTAAGATTATTAGGATCTTTTTTTTTGAAGGTTGATTCGCTAATGTGAATCTATTATTTCATCATATAATCACATTTCATCACATTTAAAGCTCTACTTTGACAATTTTTGTATCGAGTATTTTTATGAAATAAGCCCATCACACATCGCATATTGAATTACTGATTTGTACATGCACACACACACACACACACACACACATATATATATATATATATATATATATATATATATATAATTAAGTCATCCTCAGGCAGCTGTTTCGTTGTATAACAACTCTCCAGTGTAGACTATCCATTATCCAGTCCAGTAGGATCAAAACCTTTGCTTCAGACCCAGAGACTGGCATTTTTTTCTACGCAGAACTTGATGGTTAGTAAGACTGAATGTAAGCGATGTATTTACTTATTCACACACACACACACACACATATATATATATATGTATATGTATATTTGTGTGTGTCACGTAACATCACACAGCCAGAGCACAGATGTCAAGATTTTCGAATTACAAAGAAAGCCAGACTCAAATATACGAAAAATAAGAAGGGGTTTGTACAAATCTTATTGAGGATTTTTTAAATATATGGATCCATTTTTTGTTTTGCAGTTAATTCCTAATTTAAAATACTTATCGTTTGTGCTCACGCGGGGTGATATTACGAGACATTGCTAATTTGACAAATATTCTCAATATTTATACGAATATTTTTTGTTTTGTTTTTAAATCACCGAAACGGTTCCATGGTAAACAATTGATGTATTGCAATGTCTAATTCAGTGTAAAACAAAAGCCTATGAAAATCTTACATTAATTGCATTTATAGATATTTGAGATAATTGAATGAAATGTCATTAATTTAAAAAAAAACTTTCACATTTTGAGTGATTAAAGCTGTAAAGCTTTCTAGGCCTTATGCATGTGTGTGTTTACAGCGAGTGAATTCGTGACTTCTTTATTTACTAAAATAACCGTTGGAAGAGAGATTCCAAACCATGACAGAGATTAGGGAGAGTTGACAAGGCAGCAGCTTGGGACCCCGAAGGTCGACTTTAAAGACTGCTTTGAAGAGTGTAAGTGACACTTGGATAAATCTGTGAGGGCCAGAGAGGGATACTTTGAAGATATTTAAGGCTACATTACCCTAAGAAGGATATTTTCCAAATAAATCATGTAAAAACACAACAACGAAAACCACCAAAACTGCATCAACCAAATCTGGCTAAAGAAATAAGACAGCATGCACATTAAACGGTAACTGCCTACAGAACAACGCCGTAAACTAAGCCACCGTAAAATCCAAAGGAAAGGCAGATAAAATATATATTGAGGTGACCGAAGGCCCTTGAAAGCAAAAGAACCGTGCACATAAAACATCCTTTAACAACAAAAATACGCACACAGCACAACACTATCAAAATACAAGTGGGATATAAGAACAAAAAACCGCAAAGCAAACAAGTAGTAACATGGAAAATGAATAAAAAAGCACCAGCTTACAACAACACTTCAAAACACTGCACATAAGAAAGAATCGCCATAATCACCTTCCACCAACAACATAAACTGCTTAACAAAAGATCGGAGCACGTATCAAAATGCAGACACGAAAACAAATTTCTTCTGTGATACCTAAAACTATATCACGATTATGAAGATTAAACATAACCCTAAAGCATAAATTGATATACCCTGATTAAAAATCATTCTTCAATAATAATAATAATAATAATAATATTAATAATAATAATAATAATAATAATAATAATAATAATAATAATGATAATAATAATAATATAAGGAAAGGGAAATGAAAGCGGAAACTCAAATTGTAGCCCTGACATGATAGGCAAAAGAGAGAGGAGACGTTGGCTGAAGACCTGAGGAGACTTATTATCACTCAGCCTTCAGCAATGACCACTGGGCAAACGGTGTGAAACTGTAAATCGCAGTATTACTGCGACCTATGAGTACTGGGAGAGGAGGGCTGGAGACTTGAGGAGACTTGCTGTCACTCAAACTCCAGCGGTTACCACCAGGCAACTGGTGAGAGATTGCAAATAATAATAATAATAATAATAATAATAATAAAGGGAAAATACCAGGACCTAGCAAGAGAGTTAAGGAAAATGTGGAACATGAAAACCAGGGTAGTACCGGTCATAGTGGGCGCACTAGGAACTGTCCCCAAAACGCTGAGGGTGAGACTGGAGGAAATCGGGATTAGGGGAAGGATAGAGACCGTACAGACCGCAGCACTACCGGGAAGTGCACGGATACTGAGGAAGGTGCTAGAGATATAAGTACTGCAACGAATTGTAGCTCTGTCATGATATGCAAAAGAGAGAGGAGACGTTAGCTGAAGACCTGAGGAGACTTATTGTCTCTCAGCCTTCAGCGATAACCACTGGGCAAACGGTGTGAAACTGTAAATCGCAGAATTACTGCGACCTATGCGCACTAGGAGAGGAGGGCTGAAGAGTTGAGGAGACTTGCTGTCACTCAAACTCCAGCGGTTACCACCAGGCAACTGGTGTGAGATTCCAAATAATAATAATAATAATAATAATAATAATAATATTAATAATAATACTGAGGAAAGTGCTAGAAATGTAAAGACTGCAACGTTAATTGTTAACAGAGACCCTACGGAGGAAGAGAAATGAAAGCGGAAATGTAAACCACAGCACTGGCATGCGAGATTGCAAATAATAATAATAATAATAATAATAATTAAATTTAAAATTTATAGTTTAATGCCTAGCTACCCCCGAGTATGAATGAATGGAGTCTGTCCACCCCTGACCGTTAGGACCCCTTACTGCTAAGTAGATATAGGGGGAAGTCCACCATTGGGAAAGAACACAGATTGCGAGACTTATACTAAGTCAAGACTTAAAAGATTTAAGGGAGACGTATGACCTTCAAGGTTGTTAATTTCACCCAGATGAAGCTTAATGTGTTAATTGTTAGGTCTGAATGTAGAAGGGGATGGTCATACCACCAAATAGATATATCTGTGCAGCAGAATGGCCTATCCATGTAAGGTTATACCATGGGTTGTAACAGCTGGTGGGACTCCGAGAGTGTCACTGAGCTAATTGCCCACAATGAACCCACCAAGGTCTGGTGCTACCTTAAAAGAACCAAAAAGAGCTGGTGGGGCTCTTCGGTTATTTCTGAACCACATCGGTCTTAACCAACCCACCAAGGTCTGGCGCTACCTCAAAGAACCAAAAACCCCTATCATGACAGTACAACCTAACCATTTTACCGCAAAAAACGGGGCACAAATCCGAGATTTGTGTGTCGTAACCGGCAGGTGTTCCCTTGTTAGCCACCAGGAGGGACCCGGTCGTCATCCTGTGACTGCTGGCCAAAACTCCGGCTCGTGTACCCTTAATGGCCTTCAGGAGGGACACAGTCGTCACATAGCTACTGTTGGCCAAGACTCATATACCACTAATGACACCCAGGGTAGGCGCGGTCCTCACGGAGTGACTGCTATAAAGAGAAAGAGATGGACAAGGGAGGAGAATAGATTAGTTATGTATTGTTACTTTAAAAGCAAGCCTTCAGTGCGATCTTATAGGGAGCGTATGCTCCAGATATGGAGGGAAAAATCTGATGTGGAAGTATCGAACCAACGCCTTGCTGACCAAGTAAAACAAATCCAAAAGAGGAAATGGCTGTCTGAGACAGAACTACTAGAGATTCGCATTAATGTAGAGAGAGACTCAGGTGACACATCTGTAGAATGCCCCCCCAGCACAACTAGTACCAATAACAAAACTATAAGAATTCCCCATAAGACCCCCACAGTAAACTATGCACCAGAGGGTGACGACGAGGCACCAACAGCAGAAGAGAAAACCAAAATACAAGCTTTGAAAGAGATCATGCGAGGAGAGAAAACAACACTCCCCTCCCTAAGAGACAAAGACAGAAAGAAAGTTGGAGAAGTGACCGAACAGGTCAACTGCCTCTTACAGCACATAGAAACGAACACCCTCCTAGAACTCAACAACCTAATTTACGCTGGGGCAAAAATGGTAGCACAAAGCTTCACAACACAAGATAGGAACCTGAGCAATAATAGGGAAGGGAAACCCAACTGGGAGAGAAGGTTACAAAGGCAGATCTCCCAACTACAGAGGGATGAAGTACTACTTAGAAATACACCACACACAGACAAACCACGAGTAAGACTTTATAACAAATACAAAGTAACGCAAAAGGGCATCGCAACTGTAGTCGAAGAGTTACACCAGAAAAGACTAGCCAAAGAGGCAAGACTAAAAAGATACAGACTAAGAACGGCCCAATACACACAAAACCGCACATTCCAAAACAATGAGAAAAAGTTTTACCAAGATTTAAATGGGGAAAGAAGGCAGGACATGAAACCTGATGCCACAGAGGCCAAGAACTATTGGAATAGCATATGGGGGCACCCAAAAAGACACAACGTAACACCGCAATGGTTAGGAAACATGAGAAAAGAACTAGAAGATATAGACAAGGGGGAACCAATAATACTGAATGAAAACACATTGAAACATACTCTTAGGAAAGTAGCCAACTGGAAAGCACCGGGGCCCGACGGGATCCATGGGTATTGGTTCAAAAAATTCACCACGTTACACGGCAGACTCACTCACCTACTCCAAAATTGTCTAAATGAAGGCAAAACACCAGAATGGATGACTAAAGGCAGAACCACCCTCATCCTAAAAGACCCGGGAAAGGGGAACATAGCAAGCAACTATAGACCAATCACGTGCCTACCACTTATGTGGAAAATCCTGACCGGGCAAATAGCAGAGAGAATATACATGTCAATGGATAGAAGGGGACTACTACCAGAAGAACAGAAAGGGTGTAGGATAGGAACCAAAGGGGCAAACGATTTACTCTACATAGACCAGATGATCTTAAAAGAAGTAAGGAAAAGGAGAAAGAATATCGCAATGGGATGGATAGATTACAAAAAAGCATACGATATGATTCCACATAGCTGGATACTCGAATGCCTTAGAATGTTCAAAATTAGCGAACCGGTGGTTAAATTCATTGGTAATTCGATGGAAGACTGGAAAGTAGATTTGACAGCCGGAGGGGACAAACTAGCCGAGGTAGGGATAAAAAGGGGAATCTTCCAAGGAGACTCATTGTCCCCTCTATTATTTGTTCTAACAATGATACCGCTTAACAGAATCCTGAAAAACAGCAAAGGATACCACTTCTCTAAAACAAAAGGAAAGGTCAACCACTTAATGTACATGGACGATATTAAATTGTTTGCAAAAAACAGGGGAGAGCTTGAGACTCTGTTCAACGAAGTAAGGGAATATAGTGAGGACATAGGAATGGAGTTTGGGATAGAAAAATGTGCAATCATGGTGATGCACAAAGGAAGGCTTTCAATGACTGAGGGAATTGAACTTCCGGACAACAACAAGATTAGGGCATTGACTGCACAAGACCGATACAAGTACCTAGGTGTCCTTGAATGTGACACGATAAAACGGGAAGAGATGAAGGAGAAAATTAAGAGAGAATACCTCAGAAGGATAAGGAAAATATTAGAAACCAAATTAAATAGCAGAAATCTAATAAAAGGAATGAACACCTGGGCTGTGTCAGTAGTTAGGTATACAGGACCATTCCTAGGATGGACAAAGGAAGAGCTCCAATCAATGGATAGGCGAACAAGGAAACTTATGACGATGCATAAAGCATTGCACCCTAGGGATGATACAGATAGGCTATACGTTAAGAGAAAAGAAGGTGGTAGGGGGCTCATCAGCATAGAAGATTGTGTCCAGAGAGCTAAAGTAGTCCTAGATAGATATATGCAAACAAATAGTGAAGTAATCATAAAGAGCGCGAGGGATAGTGCAACAAACAATAAAGTAGAAAACAATAGAACAGTACAGCAAACTAGAAAAGAAAAGTGGGAAGGGAAAAAATTGTACGGCGAGTTTAAAAGACAGATAAAAGATATAGTAGACGAGAAATCATGGACGTGGTTACGAAAGGGAAACCTTAAGAGAGAAACAGAATCGCTCATCATGGCAGCCCAAAACAAAAGCATAAGGACAAACTACATAAAAGCAAAAATCGACAGAACACAGACAAACAGCAAATGCCGCATGTGCGGTGAAAAAGATGAGACAGTAAACCACATAACTAGTGAATGTAGTCAGCTCGCCCAGAAGGAGTATAAGCATAGACACGATAGAGTAGCAACGATGATACACTGGGAACTAAGTAAACAAATGGGATTCAACCATGGGGAAAAGTGGTATCAGCACAAGCCAGAGGCAGTTTTGGAGAATGACAACCACAAACTACTGTGGGACTTTGACATCCAAACTGACCACCTCATCCAGGCAAGAAGGCCGGACTTAGTAATAGTAGACAAAAAAAGGAAGGCCTGCCAAATAGTAGACGTTGCTGTACCTGCAGACCATAGAGTAAAAAAGAAGGAGGGTGAAAAAAGGGAAAAATACCAGGACCTAGCAAGGGAGTTAAGGAAAATGTGGAACATGAAAACCAGGGTAGTACCGGTCATAGTGGGCGCACTAGGAACTGTCCCCAAAACGCTGAGGGAGAGACTGGAGGAGATCGGGATTAGGGGAAGGATAGAGACCGTACAGACCACAGCGCTACTTGGAACTGCACGGATACTGAGGAAGGTGCTAGAGATATAAGGACTGCAACGAATAGTAGCTCTGTCATGATATGCGAAAGAGGGAGGAGACGTTAGCTGAAGACCTGAGGAGACTTATTGTCACTCAGCCTTCAGCGATAACCACTGGGCAACCGGTGTGAAACTGTAAATCGTAGAATTACTGCGACCTATGAGTAGTAGGAGAGGAGGGCTGGAGACTTGAGGAGACTTGCTGTCACTCAAACTCCAGTGGTTACCACCAGGCAACTGGTGTGAGATTCCAAATAATAATAATAATAATAATAATAATACCAGGACCTGGCAAGGGAGTTAAGGAAAATGTGGAACATGAAAACCAGGGTAGTACCGGTCATAGTGGGAGCACTAGGAACTGTCCCCAAAACGCTGAGGGAGAGACTGGAGGAGATCGGGATTAGGGGGAGGATAGAGACCGTACAGACCACAGCGCTACTTGGAACTGCACGGATACTGAGGAAGGTGCTAGAGATATAAGTACTGCAACGAATAGTAGCTCTGTCATGATATGCGAAAGAGGGAGGAGACGTTAGCTGAGGACCTGAGGAGACTTATTGTCACTCAGCCTTCAGCGATAACCACTGGGCAACCGGTGTGAAACTGTAAATCGTGGAATTACTGCGACCTATGAGTACTAGGAGAGGAGGGCTGGAGACTTGAGGAGACTTGCTGTCACTCAAACTCCAGCGGTTACCACCAGGCAACTGGTGTGAGATTCCAAATAATAATAATAATAATAATAATAATAATAATAATAATAAATAATTCGGACCCAAAATATAAAAAAATACGTAACCGTACCTACTAAAACCAGTACAACAATAATACAACATTTAAACGAAAAACATTTTACAATAATTTTACTAGACACGTTTCATGCATCAGACCAGCCTGCACCCTCAAGTAACCATTAACACCCTATATATAAGAAGCTACTTAACAGTAGTTATAGATGATCTGGTAATTGCACTGGTAGGGAACTTGGAGTCACTGCGAAGCACTGAATTTATACCTATATGTATACATATATGTATATGTGTGTACATAGATCCGACAGGATGGCGTGGAAAGTTGACAATGTGGAAGAGAAAAAAGACTTGGGACTGATGGATGAAGTTGTTTCCCCCATCCACCTTCCCCCCAAATAACCTAATCTAGTAAGAAGAACACCTGCTTGTCAAGAGACCTCACCTATATAACAAACTTCACCCACTTTTATCCACCTACCTAACTACTTTCTCTACCCTAATGCCATTTGTGCATTTCGGTTGTTTTCTCCATCTTTCTCAAACAAACCTTTGCTTCATTATAATTAATTTTGACTAGATTTTATTTTCATCCCAATTTTCAGTTGCACTTTAATCACACTAGGATGGCAAGCCTTTGGCAGAACAAGCTCAACCTTCAAAAATAAGAAGATCCCATTAATCATTAAAAAAGGGTGTATAACCAATGCATCCTCCCAATAGTCACTTATAGAGCTGAAACATGGAACCTAACCAAGAGACAGATCCGCAAATTGAGATCAATGCAACGTGCACATGAAAGAATTATGCTGGGCCTCACATGGAGAGACCACAACACAGCACAGTACATCCAGGAAAAGATAGGAGTCAGGGATATCATAGAATCCATTAAAAACCTCAAATGGCTGTGGACTGGCCATGTTGCACGAATGGCGGACAACCGATGGATATCACGACTCACGACATTGATTCTCCGAGATCACACGCGCAACCGAGGCCGGCAGAATATTAGATGGAGAGACGAGCTAGACAAATTCAGTAAGTACTAGCTCTACGACGCCCGTGATAGAGAATTGTGGCAAATCCTGGGGAAGGTCTATGTCCAACGACGGACGTTAAAAGACTGGTGATGATGATGATCATCATCATAATCCTACAAGCTCTGAGGTGAATCGTACGTTAGGGTTTTACACTTGTTAATAAAAATTTGAGTTATACCAACTAGCCTCAACTCTTTTTTCCTTTCCCACGTGGTCAATGTTTCTTTAATATACATGATATATATATATATATATATATAATATCTTTTTGAGTGCTTGTTTATGTGTTGACAGAGAGAGAGAGAGAGAGAGAGAGAGAGATAGAGAGGGAGAGAGAGAGAGTGATTGGGTGATACAGAGTCAGTGAACATTTTATATTTTTAAAAATAAAGAATTAACTAACTAGTCTATGTGTTTTTTCCTTTTCCACATTGTCAACTTTTCCACTAAACACACACACACATATACATATATGTATATATAATATCTCCGTGGGTGCATGTATATTTGTGTGCGTTGAGAGAGAGAGAGAGAAAGGGGGATAAAGAGAGTGATAAAGAAAGAGCGAGTGAGTTAATGAAATCAAAATGTCTTGTTTTTGTATTATATCGGCATTTTCTTCTCGGCTCTAGAAGTTAATGTCGGCATTCTTCAAAGAACCCGGCCAGTATATGATTTACCAAAATCATCACCAGATTGACCAAAGCCTTCTATTATTTCGTTCACCTGTGATTAAATCATTTTTAAGGTTTGGTGTATGACGGGGAACCTTGGCCCCCGAAAAAGAGAAACAGAAAGAAAAGTGTCAAGAGAAATAAGTGTCAAGGAAAATGGCGGAAAACGAAGCAAATAGTTTTCATCGTCGACAAAAGCCGCGCTTTCCCTTCTACAAGTGTATCCACTTTCATTTAAGGGCCTATCGTCCAGGTTTGATCATTAACCTAGGCGTCACCTACTATGAAGCTGTTGATATCCTAAACTATTCACTTGATTCTGACTGTCATTTTCCTCTGACTTGCGCCCGGCTTGATTGGAACCCGTATAGCAGAAAGGATTAGCAACAACAAAAAACAAAAAACAAAAACAAAAACAAAAACAAAGATGAAGATAGAAAACAAAACAAAACAAGGCCTGGAGAGTAAACCAATAGAGACCGTCACCTGACCGACACATTTAGGCAGCATGCCATGTTAGGGGTGATCAATGGAAGAAATCGGAATAAGTTATTTCTCACGTCTTTTGTTAAATCACTAAGATGATTGTTTTTTTTAAAAAAAGCTGGCACAAACTAGTGACCAATTTAGGATAAGCTTTCACCGTAGATTGGACCCCTCACTAAAAATCTACTTTTGGGGGGAAATTTTGAAAAAAAAAAAAATAATAAAATTAATGATAAGATTTAAATTTTCGGCACTCTAGCTCCACTGGTGTCGCCTGTACGTGTTATACGTAATACACACATACTTGTACTCAGGGGCAGCCAGCTGGAAAAAAAACAATGTTGGAAATTTCGGTAACAATCATGGTTGACGGTTTTCTAACAGGTCCGGTGATTCAATGAATAGAAACCGTCGCGTGACCAACGCCTTCGGGTAAGCATATCGTGTTTGGAGTGATCAATTGGAAAATAAAAAAAATAAGAAATAGATGATCAATGAATAAGTTAATTCTCTCGCCTTTCATGAGATCAGTAAAAGATTAGAATTTTCAAAAAACTGGCCACTTTAAACTAATGACCAATTTAGCATGAACTTGCATTGTAAGTTGGACCCTCCATTAAACACCTGTTCAATGGGGGGGGATAACAGAAAAAATGTTTTTTTTTTACGTAATAAGATTTGAATTTTCTGCCCTCTAGTTCCAGTAAGACTCCTTGTATGCGTAATACATGCATACGTTCGTATATACATAGACAGCTAGCCAGCCATCTAGACTAGCTTAAAACAGACAGAAACCTATTTTCACGGTTTTGGGTGACAGTTTCGGCTGACAGTTTCTAACAAGTCCGATGAGTCACTGAAAAGAAACCATCGCGTGACGAACGTCTTTTGATAGCATGTCGTGTTCGGGATGATCAATTGAAAAATCATTAAAAAACGGGTGATCAATGATTATGTAACTTCTCTCGTCTTTCGTTAGACAGTGATTATTAAAAGAACGTGTGAATTTTAATAAGAAAATATGAGCTTGGATTCTGTCGGATGCAACCCAAGGTGCACTTTTAGCACAAATTTACATTACAAATTGACCTCTTCCCCACTAAGCTATTTAGGGAGATCAAATTTTTTTGTTGACTTGATAAAGAGTAAATGTTTGAATTTTCAGCCCTCTAGTTTCATTGGTGCGGCCTGGGCGCAAGGTACATACATACAATCTACAGACTTGGGTGGCCAGCTATATTAACTAGAAGAAAACTATGTTGAGAGTGGTGGTGACAGTCTTGGTTGACGTTTTCGAATAAAATAAATAATAAATAATAAATAAATAAAATGTCGATAGGCATGCTGGAAGAAAAAGAGACCCCCACCTCCAAAACAACAAAAATAACAAAAGGAATACAGAAATAAATAAATGAAAAAAAAAAAAAAGAAGAAGATGAAATAAATAAAACATCAAGAATAAAAATTGTCGATAAGCATGCCGGGAGAAAAAAAAAGAGACTCCCTCCTACCAAGCAAACAATAACACACAAAATTAATGAATAAAAAAATAAATAAAACGAGGATAGATTAAAGAGTGTGTAAAGATTGATGGTAGGTTTTAATCTGAAAATTTCGGGTGAGGAACACAACTGGGGGACACGAACGAAAGAAGAAGATTAAAATAAATGGCCAGAGAGAAATGGTTAGATAATGACGGAGAGAGAAAGGAGAAAGGGTAGAATGGTGAATAATGAATGTAGCTGAATAGAAAGAGGACAGAGAGTAGGTTTTTTTTAAGACGAAAGAAGCAACAAAAATGAAAGGTTATTAAACGAATGAGAAAAAGTCGTTAAAAAATCGGCGAAGGAGGAAAAGGGGAGGAAGGTGGGAATAAGGAAGGAGGGGAAGGGGAAAGAATGAAAGGAGGAGGGGGAGGAAGGAGAGAAAGAAGGGGGGAAGTAGAAGAGAAATAAAGGAGGCAAAAGGGAAAGGAAAGAAGAAGAATTATTCGGCGAAAAAGGGGAAGGCGTTGGAAAGACAAGGGGGACGAATGGAAGGAAGGTAGGTAAGAAGGAAGGAAGGGAGGAAAGAAGGAAGGGTTAATAGGTAGAAGAGAAGTTAAAAAGAGAGGATACGAATGGAGGGTTTGGAGGAGAGGAAGAAAGATAGAAAAGAAGGAAGGAAGGAAGAAGAAAAAAGAGGAGAAGAGGAAGGTGTACCAAGGGGAAGAGGTCGTTGGAAAAGACGGATGGACAGATAGGAGGAAGGGGGAAGGAGGAAAGAAGGAAGGGAAAAAGAAAGGAGGAAGGAAGTATTATTAGGAAAAAGAGAAGTCGTTCTAAAGGCAAGAAAGGGCGAATGAAAGAAGGAAATGAGGAAGGAAAAGAAGAAAGAAGGATGGATAAAGGAAAATTGAACGAAAAACATAAAGAAGTACATAGAGGTAGGGGAGGAGGTAGGGAGGAAGGAAAAGGGGTCGATTGAAGAAAAGATTATTAAACGAATGAAAAAGTCGATTAAATCAAAAATAAAGAATAGAATGAAATAAAAGAAGGAAAGAAAGAATCTAATACGAACGAAAAAGTGGTTAAAACGAAAAGTAGAGAGACGAGGAATAACTGAGGAAAGATAGGAAGGAATGGAGGTAAAGAAGGAAGGGAAGAATATGAAAAGAACGAGAAATTTTAAATGCAAAAGGGAAGAAGAGAAAGAAAAAATGAAGGAATAAAAGAGGGAAGGAAAGGAGGAATACAGGAAGGAATATAGAACGAATGAGAATATGTCGTTGAAAACAAAAAGTAAAAGAGAAAATAGGAAGATAGAAGGGGAGGGGGAGAAAGAAATATTGAACAAAGTTAAAAAGTTGAAAAACGGAGAGGAAGGGAGAAGAAGATCCCTTAAAAAAAAAAGAGTTGAAAGGAATGAAACACAACCGAAAGAGGAAAAGTTGGTTAAAATAAATTGGAAAGAGAGAGAGGGAAAGAAGGAAGGAAGGAATCACTGGAGGAATATTAAACAAAAAAGACAAAAAGATGTTTAAATGAAAACAATACATAGGATGAAAGAGAACAGAACAGTAAATAAAAGATGGAAATTAAAAAAAAAAATACTGAAAGAAGGAGGAAGGAAGGAAGATAGGAAAGAAGTAATATTTCATGAATGATTGGGAAAAAAAAAGATTCAGAGATCCAGGGAAGAAGGAACCAAGAAGACGACTGGAGCGATGAAGGGAAGAAGAAAGAAAAGAATATTGAAAGAGATATGAAAAATCAAACGGGAAAGAAGAAGCAGTAAAGACAGAATGAATGAAAAAAAAAAGAGAATAAACGAAGAAATAGTGGGTGAAGTGGAAAAATGATGGCCAGAAGGAAAAATGAATTGAAGGAAGGAGGAAAAAGAAAGAGAGGAAGAATAAAGAAAGGAAAGAGGGGATCAAAGGAAGAAAGGAAGGAAGGAAGGACACAGAGAAGGGAGGGAGAAATATTAGAAGAAGAAAAGATGCTAAAAACAACAACAGAAAAAGAAATTCTTCATAAATTCAAAAATGAATTTATAAAAAGGCCTTCCCACGGGAGATAACTTCAAGTCTATTAAGGGTTAATTACAGTTCTTTATTAGAAAATGTGGGGAATGAACAAAAAAATTATCGTATATAATCAGTAAAGAGGTAAGTGGCTGCACAACGAGTTTAAAGGCTGCCAAAACAAGGCAACAAAAAGGCATTTATGAAACCAAGATCAGTGGTTTTGAAACTGGGGACCGCTGACTACTGGGGCAGTCAAATGAAGGCTGTGGGTCCACCTCAGTTTTCTCTCTTAATCTATTATCGTGAATCGTATGCCAGAGAAACACCATCATACATTGCATAACTACCAAAAACATAATTCTTGTACATATATACATATAACACCATCATACATTGCAAAACTATCAAAAGACATAATTCTTGTGCATATATATATATATATATATATATACATAATTCTTGTACACATTTATATATGTCCAAGAATTATGTTTTTTGATAGTTTTGCAATGTATGATGGTGTTATATATATATATATATATATATATATATATATATATATATATATATATATATATATATATATATATATATCAGAATCCAAACAAATGTAACCCGATTTGAATAAATATGATTTTTAGATTGTTTTTTTAAAACTATTGTTGTTCATTGATTACAGTCTTGACCCTAAATGGTCAAAAACAGTTATTTTATAAAAGGGGTCCTTGACTTTTCAAAGTTTCGAAACAACTGCCCAAAACGATTAGCGAAAAGGATTCACAATAGTGCAGCAAAAGGTGAGGTTAGAACTCTTAATTAGCAAGCTTTCAAATAATCGCTATCCATCCGTTCTGAATATCTGGAAAAAAATATTTGCTTGCCCTTGACGTAAATTGGTTACCAATCGAAGGGGACCTTACGGTGCATTCTTAGAATTACTGAATCGGAGTGAGCTTGTATACTGTATGGCCGTTGCATTCACGATGAACATTCTTCATGTCACGTGCTGTGATTTTTTATTCGGATGTGGGTTATGTGGGAATCATTCGGGTCCCCACACAGACCAGAATTGGATTCATCAGTTTACTACATCTGTTCCATAATAGCTGTTACACTTGCATATGCATTTGATGTATTAAATGTACCAACTATTGTGGGACAGAGAAAGTATCCATTATTCGTTAGAAACCATCAACCAATACTGTCACTAAAACCGTCAACGTAGGTTTTTTTCAGTTTTCAAGTTGGCTCTCTATGCATGTATGTATGTATCTAACGCACGGGTCGTACCAAAGGATCTAGAAGGCTGAAAATTTAAACATTTACCCCTTGTTACGTCTAGAAAATAACATTTCCCCTTGTTGTTTATTTTAGTGATCACTGCACAACGAAAGGCGAAAGAAGTGACTTATTCATTGATCTCCTTTCTTTCGATTTGTTTCCTCAGCCTGCGGCCAAAAGACGTTGGTCACGTTACGGTGTTTATTGAATGACTAACCAGACCTGTTATGGAATTGATACTACATAACCTACCAATAAAGATGCTTCACAGATTGCATAGATAGAGCCGAAATTTGGTACTTGGGACTTTTCTTTATACATTGAACTATAAAAAGTGACTTCACGTTGGTCCCGGCTCCGGTCATTCTTGTTTAGAAAACTGATCCGTCCATTTCAACTACAAAGAGTCTAAAACAATCTGAAACTCGCTCCAAGTACGCTATAGACTTTGAACGTATAGAGATGATTGAAAAATATTCCCTTAAAAATTCATCATGGGTGCTAGAAATTAGATTTGCACGAATCAGCTTTATCAGCCTCTTTGATATAAATTGAACTGTTAGTATATATATTTATAGTGTTTGTTCATTTAATGAATTTCGTAGTGATTAAAATCTGTTCGCTGGTGCAATGGTCACTGAGGCTCGACATTGCTAAGCGCAAGAGACCTAGGATCCGTTTGGTGGCCTCGAAAGATTACTCGGCCCAGTCTCGGGAGAGCAGTACGCCCTAGGGCAGCACCGTCCCATCGCATTAAGAGGGATGGGTCGGGCTTGCCCTGACACCTTTGCAACATTAGTCGTAGAGAGTGGAGCAATTTTTGAATAGCTCCCTCAAGTGAAATTCCACATTAAAAACGACCTTGTGTCACATCTTGCTCTCTAGGGGGTTGAGAGTGAATACGGATGTGAATAAAACCTAAGTTTCATCAAATATTATGTCCTGCCCATTGATCGCACTAGCTACGTTACTACCACAATGAGCTGCACCCGAAGTTGTGGGTGCCAAAATTCCCCTTTTTTCAGTGAGACTTCCATGCAGATGGACGGAAAGGAGCATGCGATGACATGTGTTGTAGGTCGACGGGGCGTGGCTGAAAACTTGAGCGACGGAGGAGTCATATAAAAAAGGGCCCCCTTTTGATGTTGATGATATAGTGGTGACAAGCCTAAGGAGAAAGTTCCCCAATCTTTCTCTGACAAGTGTTTGATGAAGATATGGATTCAATATGAACGATTCTTACATACATGGGGTCCACCATTTGGTCTTGTCGGTGGGTGGTGGCCACCGTGGCCCGCTTGAACGAAGAGAGAAATATGCAGCCTCAGCATTTGGGCAGGAAAAATGTGGGTCTTGAGAGAGTCAAATCGCTATTAAAATAAAGTGAACGAATGAAAATAAATCACAAAAAATGCTCATTCAAATTTACAAATGAAAATGTACATTATTTAATCATAACAAATTCAATTAAAATATGACTTATTTTAAAAAAAAAATAAACAAACCCAGAGGCTTTCTTCGTTCAGCTTTATCGAATAAGTATCTCGCTTTCAAAGCGAAACTAAACAAGGCTCGCCCACAAGGTCAATAATTGAACAACCGTGGCGTCAAAATTTGAAGTCAGGTGAAAAGGAATCCATCAAGGAATAAATATTGTCTGAATGAATTCTATGTATGAGTCTACAACAATCTAAAAGTACACTATTATAATTGGATTTATTGGGATAATTATTCGTAAAAAAAAAAACCTCAAAAAATGTATAGTTAATCGGAATCAGATTTTTGCAAATCAGTTGACTTTGTCTCTTTGGAATAAATTGAACTGTTACCATATAATGGAGTGTTCGGTCATTTTAATTAATCTCATTGTGAATAAGACCTGATTTTTAAAAAAATTATTGTGTATCGCTTACTGATGACGCAAGCAGCGTTACGACCGCAACAAGATAGATCCGCCTTCACAGTCAATAATTGAAGAACCGTAGCGTCAAAATTTGAAGTTCTGAAAAATCAAAAAAAAATAAAACAAAAAAAAAACGAACTTCGAAGAATGAATGAAGAATTATTGGGCCTTGTGATTACTGATGGTAGTTTAGCTCAATGGTTAGAGCGACGCTACTTTGAAGCGGCGACTTATCGGTCGGAAGTTCGACTCCTCTCTTTAATTATTCATTTTATTTATGCTGTCAGAGCCAAATGATACATTTTACCGTGTAATAACGAGAGATCATTTTAATTAGCGTTTTAAAGTTGTATAACACACACACGCACACACACACACACACACACACATATATATATATATATATATATATATATATATATATATGTGTGTGTGTGTGTCTGTCTGTCTGTGTGAGTGTATCAATAAGGGATGGATATATGATATATGTAAGATTCTTTCTTGCAG
Source organism: Thysanoteuthis rhombus (assembly GCA_963457665.1). Classification (NCBI taxonomy): domain Eukaryota; kingdom Metazoa; phylum Mollusca; class Cephalopoda; order Oegopsida; family Thysanoteuthidae; genus Thysanoteuthis; species Thysanoteuthis major. Next base: position 29,619,582 of record OY735240.1, on the reverse strand, counting down.
AAACCGAATTTTCTTTGATTGTTTATTCGATTTACATTGTCTAGGCTAAATGATACATTCACCGTGTAATAACGGGTGATCATTTCAAGTAGGGTTTCAAAGTAATATGATGCATTTATAAATATATATTTATATATCATTTGGGAATGGATATATGATCCGACAGAAAAATTATTTCCTGCAGCAGCACTATTTTCTTTGATTTTTATTCTATTTACGTTGTTTAGGTCAAATGATACATCCACCGTGTAAGAACGAGTGTTCACTTCCGACCATTTATAATTACATAAATATATATACATATATATATACATACATACATACATACATACATATATATGGTTGTGTCATCTACAGACTGCTGTTTCGATGTATTACATCTCTTTCTTCAGTGTGGCTATGGATTTTCCTTTATCCCATCCAGTAACACGAGGTAGGATTGAAACCTTCACTTCAGATCTGGAGGTCGATATCCTACCTCTGAGCTACGGAACTGGACGGTCAGTAAGGATGAATTTAATCGATATATTTATTTATGCATAAATTCCCTATCCACTAGAGTGTTCTATTCCAATGGAAGAGCATTGCATGAGCTTACAATGGATGAGTTACCTCACTTGAGGAGCGTTCAACCCTGAATAGAGGAGCATTAATTTATATATATATATATATATATATATATATATATATGTGTGTGTGTGTGTGTGTGTGTGTGTGTATGGCTGAGCTTTGCGTATGAGAATTAGAGTAGGGATTCATCATCATCATGGTCCCCATCATCCAGTCATCGGAAGTCCCTTGTAATACATAGGCCTTCCTGATAGCCCGCCATTCTCTTCGCTTTTAAGAATCTCGGTGCCAAAACATTCTGAATTCACTTCGATCAACACGCCATCTTACTTTCTGGCTGCTACAATTTCGTCCATGACAGGGTCCAATCAATCATGGTAAGCATTCATTTGAGACCCGCAAAAGAGGAGGGAATCAAGCGAAGAATCACTTTGGGATAGCAAGCCTTCGGCAGAGAAAGTTCAGCCTTCAAAAACCAGATGATCCCAATAATCCTAAAAAGAAGAGTATACAACCAATGCATCCTCCCGATAGTCACTTATGGAGCTGAGACATGGAGCCTAACCAAGAGACAGACCTGCAAACTGAGAAGTATGCAACGTGCACATAAGAATAATCATGCTCAACCTTACATAAAGAGATCAAAAGACAGCACAGTATATAAGGAAGAAAACAGGTGTCTGTGACATCATTGAAAATATTTAAAAAAAACTCAAAGGGCAATGGGCAGGCCATATTGCAAGAATGAAAGACAACTGATGGACATCATGCCTCTCAACATGGATCCCCAGTGATCACATGCGAAACTGAGGCTGGCAGAACACAAGATGGAGAGATGAACCGGACAGATTCAGGAAATGCTGGCTCTGCGATGCCCATGATAGAGAATTGTGGCGAATCCTGGGAAAGGTGTATGTCCAACGACAGACCTTAAAAGGATGATGATGATGATGATGATGATGATGATGATGGTGATTTTGTCGATCATGGTCTGAGTGTAGATAACTCATTGTGTGTGTGTGTGTGTGTGTGTGTATGCGTGTGCATGTGCGTGTGCGTGTATTTCTATGTATGTACGCTGTTTATTTACTCTCCCACCGGAGCAAAATGTGACCCAAGGTCGGGGCTTCACGTTGGAGAAAATAAGAGTGTATTTCTATGAGTGTATTTGGATACGTGCGTTCATGTGGGCTTAGGGGACACCCTTGGTCGTCCCTTGTCACGTGATTCTTCCGCCACATCCGGGTCTTCCTCCTTTGACAGCGACATGATTAGATCCTAGATCGGTTGGTTTCAGTAACATTCCTTTGCCGCGGATAAGATGCCTATTTCGACCAATTCTCTACCGGTCACTCCGTTAGTCCATTATTCCCCCCACCACAACCCCCCACGCAATTTCTTCTCCCCCTTCCCCAGTCATGTCCCCTTACAACTCAGTATGCTCCCCCCACACTTTTACCACTTACCCTCATCTAATTCGCTACCACCGCCATTACCGACACAATTCTTTACAAGAAGATGTTCTCCGATCGGCTGCCTCTTACCCGACTTTTATTTCCGTGCCCCAAGCTACCCACCCCCCAGGTCGTTGCACTCCCGTCAAGGCTTTCTCCAAACCGCCAGCGTCCCCAGCACCTAACCCAAACGCACAACCCTCATCTCTCTTCTGTCCGTCTCGATCACGTGATCATAGCCTGCATAATCACCACGACCACCAGCGCCACCATCACCGTTTCTTACAAGCACCGCCTCCGACGACAACAAATAGAAGAAAAAAAAATCGACCGCCATTATATCTACTCTAACCCCCACCTTCGCACGATAGTTATTTATCTCCCTCATCCTTGAACCAGCCAACTTTTTAACACAGTCACCGTCGACGCTCTCCTCTCTATGAAGCAAACACACCAGACCTGCCATCTCCCACAGTCTTCTCGTGGGTGACACAATTTTCACTTAGATCTCAATATCTCACGATTTTCACGCTGCGTTGAACGGTTTTGTCGCGAACTTCCAAGAGCAACCATTTCAAACAATTTCAACAACTTTTGGACTATCCTCATCTTGGTTGTTTTTCATACAAAGTTTCGGCCGTTGTACTCTACGGCCTTCATCAGGGGAGTGCCGTCTATATACCCCCGTCGGTTAAATAAAGGGTTCGGTTTGTTTCTTCCCCCACACCTAACAGATGATACCTGATGAAGGCCGTAGAATACAACGGCCGAAACGTTGTATGAAAAACAACCAAGATGAGGATAGTCCGAATAATAATAGAAATGATAATAATACCTCATCTCAAAAATTCAGGGAAACTTTTGGTCACATCTTTTGTGACCAGCTCATTTGATCAAACCATATTTACATTGACATTTCAACATGATCATCATCATCATGATCATGATCACCATGATCATCGTCATCATTATCATCATCTTCATCAGTCTTTCAATTCGCCACACTTCTCTATCATGGGCGTCGCGGAGCCAGTACTTTCTGAATTTTGTCTAGCTCGTCTCTCCATCCAATATTCCGTCTGCCTCGGTTCTGCATGTGATCTTGGGGGATCCATGTTGTGAGTCGCGATGTCTATCGTTTGTCTGCCATTTGTGCAACATGGCCAGCCCACTGCCATTTGAGATTTTTAATGGATTCTATGTCTTGTCTTTTTTTTCCGGATGTACTGTGCTGTCTTGTGGTCTCTCCATGTGAGGCTCAGCATAATTTTTTTCATGTGCACGTTGCATGGCTCTCAATTTGCGGATCTGTCTTTCGGTTAGGTCATTAGCATTTACACCACCTGTAATGTATCTGCCTGTTTCCTACATGTTGTTTAAACGTGTTCTATGTCTGGGGACTGAGCTGCAAGATTCCGAGTGTCTGAGATCCTGTGTCACAAATGGCAACCAGATGATGGACTTCTGAAAAAAGCCAAGAATGCAAGAGGCAACTATAACAATGTGCGTAAGAATTATCATTTGCCGTAAAGATTTGACATTTATGGAAGAATTAAATGATGTGTTTTACTCATTTCTACTTTTTCAGTACCGTCCAAAAATGTGGAGATTTTTGGTGAAATCTCCAGATTTATTGTATGAATATTAAGATTTTTGCACTTCGGAGGTTGGCAGGTCTGAACACACGTCCTCCTCTTATTACCATCTCCTTCTATCTCGCTTCGTTGCCTTCGCTTACTCAACATCGTCACCTCTTCCTTACACCATTCGTTTTTACTACAGGCTCACAATCTGGGAACCTCAAGGCTCTTGAAACCGAACATGTTTTCCATTGACGTTGTCTGCTCACTAAAGTCTTTGAATAATGGTAAAATGTTGAAGAGTAGCTGATTCCCCTCCAGGGTAACATTGAGAAACTGGCAATGAAGCTCTTATTGTTATTGATTTAAATATCGAAGCCATTCCCAAATCAGAAAAAAATCCAATTTCCGAAAAGTGTGTGCTTAGAATGTTTCAGTTATCTGTATTCATATTCCCTAAACTTACCTTTGTACGATACAATTGTTTGGCTACAACATGTCTGAATAAAAGCTATCAAGTAACTTTGGAGGTCAGCACCACCTATCCTATCGAATTTGACCTTTTCTGCCCTACCATTTGCGACGCCAAAATATTTTTGAACTTGAAAAATGTTTGACCAGAAATCGATTCAATTGGTTGGAAGTGACCTCTAGTGGCCTTTGATTACATTGAAAAATTAATGTTTGTTGGTTTAAATACGTTGTTCTCGACCAAGAGCAATCTAGGTAGCTCAGGGGGGGATGAGGTGATTAGTCGAGAATAAAAGGTGTGATGAATGTTTACGGTTTAACGATAATAGGGACGAGTCTCTCACTAAAAAAAATCCACAGATCGAACTAATAGCCAAAAAAATAAGAACAAAGATGGCGTTGATGAGCGTATCAGTTACGATAATAGAATCTTTGTATTTTTGTAATCGATTGGGATTTATATTTATGTGTTCCAAATTATCTTCGCTTGTCTTTTTGTGTGTAACAGATACACAACAGCAGTTGTATAATTGACAAAAAATAAACTAATTCTTATTATAGATCTGTCAGAAAATTAAATAATTGTTTGGAATTACGCAACTTGAATAGAAGGGAGAAACCAGTAATGTTATTGACAAAAGTGGGTACTGATTTTGAAAAGGTTGGGAACTACTGGTTTAGATAAATGCTTTTTTTTTCTTCTGAATTAGGCCAGAGGTCTATTGTTGTGAGACCTGTCTTCATTAAAATCTATAAACTCATCTCTCTCATGCAGCTCAAATTCTACACCGTCTTCGTAAAACCGTTTCACCTTCTCACTCATTCAATTATTTTATCTGCATTTACTCCGACAATCGATGCGAACGTTGCCAATATCGTCGACTTGCAATATTAGTCCATCTAACGGTGTTCACGGTTTTCAATGAATCTCTCGCTCGGACGAGATGGGAGGTTGGTAAGCGAGGTCAAGCCGGCTACATTTCGTCAATAATAATCACCAGTCGATCACGGAATCCGCCAATCCGTTTTGAAATAGAGAAGTGAACAAGCCCGGCACGTGGAGACCGCGTTCTCGGGTTTCGAACGATGCAAAAGAGGGAAAATTGTATTAGGAACCGTCTACCAAAACTGTCAATGTAGGTTTCTTCAGTTTTTAAGTCGGTCTGGATGTTGGACTAACTGGCTGACTATGTATCTATCACATCGGACCAATGAAGCTAGAAGGCTGAAATTTGAAACATTTACTCCTTATTAAGTCTAGAAATGTCCTTTCATTGGGGGTGGGGGGTGGAGATCCCCTATAAGTAGTTTTTTCAGCTTGGGTTCAAAATTGATTCCTTAGTTTATATCCGGTAGAACGCTTGTTTTTAATTGACCACTCGTTTTTATAATTTTTTAGTTGCTCACTCCCAACACGGCATGCTGCCAAAAGACGTTGATCAGGTCAAGGTTCCTATTGAGTGACTAACCAGACCTGTTATTGTAAGGCTTTGTTTCTGTCTTGGTGTGCAGCCTGGCACTCGATGTTTTTTTCTTTTCTCTCCTTCATTAAACTGGATGGAAGAAAAACGCCCCAAACTTGTAGACTCACTGGGTCACAAAATAAAACAAACTACTCAATCTAAGGAAACACGTTTTGTTGTTTTTATTTATTCATTAGAAACTGTTAACCATAACTGTCATTAAAACTGTTAACATAGTTTTATTTTTATTTTTTTAATCTGATCTGGTTGTCTATTTGGCGTGTTGGTTATGTATGTACAGTCTGGAGTTCAATTTATAATGTAAGTTTATTCTAAATTGATTCTTCATTTTTATTTGGTGGCATCTACACTTGTTTTTTGGAAATTCAGACATTTTGTGATCACTGCCCAATAAAACATGGAAGAAGTAACTCATTCATTGATTACCAATTTTTCCAATTTTTTTAATTGATCACCTCCAATACAGCATGCAGCCAAAAACGTTGGTAGCATGAAAGTTTCTATTGAGTAACTAACCAGACCTATCCGGAGTTGATCGTTCAGTAGGCTCCAAAGACTCGTTAAGACTCCAAGCAACTTTGTTGGGACGGATTTAAACTCATTGCTTAATCCCGACGTTTGACAGTTTCTCTTGAGTGAGTAACCAGACCTGTTTGCATAAATTATTCGGGTAACATCTGTGAACCTTTTTGTTATACTTTGCACTCTTACAGAGTAATTTAATAATTCTTGGCTTGGGTTTGCTTTGACGTAAACACCCAGTAGCCTTTGTCTCTTTGAAGGAACAAAGATCTCGGTTTGTTGCCTGGGATAATGAAGAATTGTTGGGAATTTTGAATTGAGAGGGATGGATAGAAACATCTTAAAAGTATTAAGGTTCTCGACAGAAAACAATCGAATAAGAGACGGTTGCTATTGATTGTTTATTCCGACAGTTAACCACGAGATAGACCGGTTTTGTCTATACTAAAAATACATAAAGAAATAACTAAGTTATCCAATTGAAAAAGAAGAGACAGTGATTACAACAACGACGACAGACACACATTGAGAATGCCAAAGAAACTACTTATGTATCGATAGAAATCATTCTCATATGGGGCAAGACAGTCCCCGATGGGGCAAAAGTTGAGGGGACTGATGGATTTTTAAAATAGCTAAAAGGGGGCAAAAGGAAGAAAAGTTGAGAGGCCCTGATCTACAGGAAGACCTTTCTTTGGAGAAAACGGAGACTAAGAATGTCTTTCTCAGTGAATCTCAACTCGAAATTCGGAAGTGATTGCCGTCAATTCTTCTTTTTCTGTTGGAACCAAACCAATTCTCCGTAATTCTCCGATTCCTTGCCGTCTTCCTTTTAGAGAAACAAGGGTGAGAGCGTTCAACTTTTGAAGTTTACGGCAAAACAAACTCGTAAATCCCAACAAAAGCAAGCTACTTCAGAAAGGTGTAAAAGAATTACTATCGTTCATAGAATTCAGCTGATTCATTTATAGTACATTAGATATTTTATCTATTATTTCAAAACATTATTTTCGGCCCGTCTGAAGTAATTTCCATCATTGTCTTCAGTCTTATTTGAAGCGACAGTTATAGTCGTTCTAGAAGCAACCAGGAGCGCATATCATTGTCACGGAAGTAATTGTGCATTGACCCGCCCCAAAATTTAATCAGTTATTCTAAAGCCTATTGTCCACCCTTCAACAAAATATAATCGAAATCTGTTGAGAACTTTTTGAGATAGGTTAACAAACATGACATTTTACCGATGTTATGTGACTTGGGCATATAACTACAACGTAAGGGAGATAATTCTGCTTAGAACTGCTCTAATATTTGATAAGCACCGTGGCCAATAGCCCCCCATTCGATAAATGTCATTAAAATTAATTGAGAAGTTTTGGAGATATTGTGTCATTAGCGTATGCATGAATGCAATTGAAAAAGAAAGAAGGAAGTTATATCTCAATCAAAAAAAGATTCCTGGATCCGCTTTAAAATTTCATCATCTCTTTCCTAACCTATTACCTACCTTTCAACACAATTTCAGTGCTTTCAGGAATACAGTGTGGATAGACGAACGGACAGACTACGTTGACAGTGGTAAATCAGAAAGAAATAAATAGTCAGTGGTCATAAATGGTAGTTCTAAAAAAACTATCACCACCTCATCCATTCATTTTTGCCACCCCAGGGTGTTATATTACACCCCAGGAGCACGTCTGCTCTGCTTCACATCATCTGATGCGTTCGGCAAAATCCAATAGCTCCTATTTATCCGAGCCCCCAGGATGTGATACAAGGTCTGTTTAATGCAAACGTGCAAGGCACGAACTTCCTCAAATTTCTTTAATCCTAGTAACTATTGTTGCGAGGAAATAAGCGCATTTGACGTGATCACAGGGCGAACCCTGGTCCCTCTGATCCAAACTACGAAGAGCAATGCCGAATCAATTGGCTTGACCTTAATCCTCCAAAAGGAACATTGCATTTCATTGTGTAATCACTTATCTTCTAAGTAAATCACATGATAAATAGTTTACAGGCAATTATTGTGCTTTAGGACGACCTACGCGTGCTTGCATAATGAAAAAAACAACAAAAAAACAACAAAAAACAAAAGTGATAATAATTGAAGCTATTTTTTCCGAAAATACAAATATTTTTTGTAATTCAACAATTTATTTCTCGATTTTACGAACATAAAACGAAAGATCTAATTTTCTTTAAAAAGAAAAATCTATTTTTGTGTGACAGTCTGTCTTCCCTTCCTCAGTTCAACTTTCATCCTCTTAGGGGTGATATTACTTCTATTGAGTTTGACGAGTTTACTGTATGCTTTACAGTGTTCCCAAAGCAGTCGATATCTCCCCTTAGGTCGGTGAGACATTCCAAAGACTTGGAAATTACAAGATGGTTAAGTTTTCGTGGTTGAAATAAAAAAAACAACAACAAAAAACTCTGTTGGAAACCGGCAACATTGTAAATATATTTTTTGATAGCATTTCGAAACATTCGTTCCTGTGATAAAATTATTTGTTTCCGATTCGAAGTTGATCGCGGTTAAAACGTCGGAAACAAAGATCAATAATCATTAAATGAAAAATAAAACGGAAAATATCGTCCAAAATGCAATATAATTTATTGGGAAATAAAACACTTATAAATATATATTTCGAGTGTATACATTAGTTATAAACACTGTATAGTCTGCTTTCTATCTTTCTTTCTTGGATTTTCAAGAAAGTATTCCTCTCTCTTTATCTGCTTGCTCTAAACTAAATATTCCACTTTCTTTATCCCCTTGATCCTTTCTTATGAATGCTAAGAACCGATTCAAATTTGGTCTGATTGCAAAACATTTAGGCATCTGTAGAACTGTTGACTTTCGTCGCAGTTAAGAATCGTGTAATTTTGGGATTAATACACGGCTTAAACATGAAAAAGGAACAAAAGTGTGAGCAGGCACTTGAATTTCTCGTGGCTCTCATACGATTGGCCAAAGGTCAAAGCGTATGAAACAACTCTGCCTCATTGAAGTATTCAAGATGATTAGCTAGAATTATAAGTTCCCAAGCTGTGGTTCAGCTTCCACAAATACTCGACTCTCAAGAGGCCAGGATATTGCCCCATAAACCCCTCAAGTCTTGGATGCTAGTGTCAATTGAGAAAGTAAAAGTAATCTTGAACGCCCCCTTCTTACAGATCTCTTTGATCAATTTTGTAGTGCAAGATGAATCGTTCAATTTGGGAGTGGTAGCACTTCAATAGGCTTTGTAAGTAAAATACTGTATTTGTTCAATTAATATATCTATATCTGTTTCTTGTATATATTAAAACTATCATTTTTATTCTTGTGTTGCATTTAACCATTTAATTCATATTTGATATAATTATTCATTAAATTCAAATTTCTGAAAACACACAAATATATCTGATATGCGTAATTAGTAAGTCAAAAATATAATTGAAACCGTCAACCAAAACTAACAACATAGGTTTCTTTAGTTTTTAAGCTGATCTGGTTGGCTGACTATGTATGTATGTATGCATCGCGTGTATATGCTGCACCAATGGAGCTAGAGGTATGAAAACTTAAACATCCTTATTATGTGTAAAAATGCCCTCTTTTACAAACCTCACTGAATACGTGTCCAGTGATGGAAGGGTTCAGTTTGTAATGCAGGTTTATGCTAAATTGGTCTCTTGGTTTGTGTCCAGCAGTATTCAATTTTTTTTTCTTTTTGAAAAATTTGGATTCTTCAGTGATCACTGCCCAAGCAAAAGGCAAGAGAAGTAACTCATTCATTGATCACCTTTTTTTCCAATTTTTTTAAATTCACCCAAAACACGACATGATGCCAAAAGACGTTGATCTAGTGACGGTTTCTATAGAATGACTAACCAGACCTTTCTATATTTTGTAGTTAGAATCGTTGTCGATTCGCTTCTGACATTCTTTGCTGGAAAAATTTTGGAGACTTCTGGCTCATACGATGATATTTAAAAAGAAATCTTATTACCATTTTTTTGGTTCCAGCTGACATTCATATGCTTTCCAAGTCTTTCTCGCGAGTATGTTTTTTCTTCATAAAAAACGATTTATTCCCGATTAACTTTCTCTTATCAAAGGTCATTTTTACTTCCATAACAATTGTTTTTTCCCTTATTTCACGATAGAGGACATGGAGAGATTTAATGCTAATCTCATGTGTATATCGTATTTCACCATCTATGAGCCGTATATTCTTCCAAACATTTTGTGCTTGAAAATCCAGGTGCGTATTATCTACAGAAACAATTATTATACACATTTGAATGCATAGTTGTATTCACTTAGGCTAAATTTATGTTCATACCCGAGTGTGTAGACCATGTACAACTTACAAATTTTGTACACATAACCCCCAACATATGCCAAGGTGTATAAAAAAGAAAATTCGCGTACTCGGAGTAGATTTTAGACAATAAAAAAAATTAAAAATCTATGAACAGGAAGTAGTAATCAATAAAGTAAGGGACAGGTTCTCAATTTTTATGAAACAGTAAACCCATTCCCCAACGATCAATATATCTTAAGCATAAGATGTCCCAGGACAAAAAGAGGGGGATCGGTTTCTATTGGTATTTAGTGACAAAATCCCCCACCCCATGATTAATATATCCATGTCTATTGCTTTGAATTATAAGTCTGTAGACCAGGTATACTTTTCATATTTGTTTACAAAACACCAAATCATGTCTGAATAAAATAGTCTGAAGAGAAAAAATATTTTTGCTTACTTGATATGACTCAACCGAACGTTCTCCAACCAAGTTTCATTCAGAACAAAAATACTCCTTTTAGACGAATGTTAAATGTACGTTAAAATTAAAACGATTGTGTCAAGCGATTTACTTAGAATTAATCTATAGCACCAACAATGAATCTTTAAGGATATACATACCAATATATATTTCAAGTTGGTCTGTCTGTCTTGCTATATATGTACTGCAAGAGTAAACCGAGCTATAAGGATTAAAATTTAAATATTTGCACCTTATTATGTCAGGTAAATTCCCCAGAAAATACTTTTTTGTAAGGCGGGGGGTCAAGTTGGTTTGTCCATCTGGCTATGTACGTACCATGCGTGCAAACCGAACCAATGGAGCTAGAGGGATTAAAATGTAAATATTTGCACCTCATTATGTCATCAGGGAGGTATATATTATTTATTTGGTAAATTCCCACGAAAATAAGCTTTTAGTAGGGGAGTTAATTTACAATGTACGTTTATGTCAAAGTGGTCCCTTTAGAATGTGTCCAAGCTGTTTTAATGATCACTCTTCAACAAATGGTGAGAGAAGTAACTTTTTTCATTAATCACCGGTTTTCCCAATTTTTCAGTTGATCATCCCCAACATGGCATTCTGCCAAAAGACGTTGGTCATGGTTTCTATTGAGTGAGGAACCAGACCTGTTGTTTTTATCCGTTGTTCTCGTATCATATCAATCGTGTGTAGGGGATCGTTATCTTTTGAAAATTACCCTTCAGTACCAAATTCCTATTTTTGGAACCAAATAGCTTTGTTTAGTACCAAATTTTCCCCAATTTTGATCTAAAAAAAAATACCAAATGGCAACCCTACCTGAATGCACAATTCTGAATTAGATTGCCGAAGGTTTTATTCTCAATCACAATCTTTCTCTGAATTAGCGCCTTACATGAGCCAGGGATCCGGTTATTTAATTGGTTCATGGGGCAGCGAACGTGTTTATTTGCTTGCAATGCATCTTGGGAAATTATTTTGGAAATTGCAATCGGAATGTCGAGCTGCGTGATGACTCTGGCGAAAACATGTGTTCAGGATTGCGTGAGTATTTTGCTCGGTGTGCGTGTATGTCGGTCTTCTGCATGCCTTGGTGGACAATGAATATTAGTCAGCCATACATAGTGGAAGAGAAAGTGAAAGTGAAAGTGAAAGTTGTAATGCACGGAGAGGAACATAAAATAAGGTGGAAATAATGACAAGAAGAAGAAGAAGAAGAAGAAGAAGAAGAAGAAGAAGAAGAAGAAGAAAAAGAAGAAGAAGAAGAAGAAGAAGAAGAAGAAGAAGAAGAAGAAGAAGAAGAAGAAGAAGAAAATACACTGATTTAGAAAATAGAAGAAAAATGGGAAGAGTGACAGAAGTCGAAGAAGAAATGGTTGCTGGAAGTAAAAGAAGAAGAACAAAATTACTAAGAAAATGAGATGGGGAAAAAGAAGGAGAAAAAGAAAAAATAATGACCATGAGTAGGAAAAATAGAAGTGCATCAAATTGTTCAAATAAAAAAGAAGAAGAAGAAGAAGAAGAAGAAGAAGAAGAAGAAGAAGAAGAAGAAGAGGCCAACTGAGAAGAAGAAAGTTCAGATTAATTGGTTG
>OY735240.1:29577124-29602124 GCA_963457665.1 Thysanoteuthis rhombus | reverse complement strand
GAATCATTTGATTTTAAAAAATTCTATTTACGCTGTCTAGGCCAAATGATACATTCTGCATGTAATGATGGAAGATCATTTTGAATAAGAGCTTAAGTATAATATGACGCAGTTTAAAATCATTGTGTCGGATCATATACATCCATTTCTTAAAAACATACGAATACATATATTTTTTTTTTCAATGCGTTGATTTGCCGAACCGACCCAACAAGGACCAAATATACATCGACCTCCCCAGACAGCCCATCAAACCTATAAATCATACAGTGGCACTTCTTTATTTTACCAATTAAAAAAAGATATCCTGGCTGTTCACTCATTGATATGCGACCTGGCCTGCAGAGACGAAAAGGTTGCCGATCTCTGGTTCATAAAATGCAATGTGTATCCATATAGTTCAGGCATGCAGAATAAGGTCCTCTTTGATTGGTTGCAAAATTACATCAAGACCGCGAAAGTAGTTCTCAAGGTATTCAATTTTGTTGTTTAGTTTCCAGACAGATTTAGTATAATCACGGTTCACATACGTAGTTAGTTGTCACAATATTATGGAAGAAGACGAAAAAAAAAGAAGCTAATTAAAAAGATAAATGAATAGATGAATGAATAAGTATTAAAACAACGCAGAAACTTTCTGAAAAGTCTTATATTTTCCTTCAGCTAAGTTCAATCGTGAAACGAATTTGAAAACATAAATATTCATTCTGAATAAAAAGAAACGAGATAAAATTCGAACGTTATAGTTCCAATAACGTGGTGCTCTTTTCAAAATGATCCTTTTCTTCATTTAAAAAGGAGAAGTATAACTTGGAAGTCACGCATTAATGTTACCAAGATCTCCGTCCAATTTCGCAAGGACACTTCATTAAAAATACAAGATTTGCAGCTTTGATTATGTCCTTCGGGTACGTGCCCTATAGAAAGTGGAAGGAGGCTTATACGCTCTAGCACACCACGAGAGTGAGTGCATGTTAAATTAAAAACCTCACGAACCAGATGGCTTGAATAGTACTTTTAGCGAACTGGTATTTACCATAAACTCTTTGGTAATTGTTTACCGAAGATCTAGATATACACCACATTTTCCGAAAATTTTCAGTTTTGTTTTACATTAAATATGTCATATTCAAAAAAATCAAAATAGTCCTGTTTTTGTAGTAGTAGTAGTAGTAGTAGTAATAATAATAATAATAATAATAATAATAATAATAATAATAATAATAATAATAATAATAATAAAAACTGGAAACAGCTCTGGAGAATGGAAACCACAAATTACACTGGTAATTTTACATCGAAACCGACCACCCCACCCAAGCGAGAAGACCAGACCTGGTAATTGTGGATGAGAAGAGGAGAACCTGCCAAATAATAGACGTGGCTGTACCTACAAACCATAGAGTAAATAGTAAAGAGGGTGAAAAGCTGGGAAAATATCAGGACCTTGCAAGAGAACTGAAGACGGTGTGAAACACGAAAGTCAGGGTCGTTCCAGAAATAGTAGGTGCACTCCGAACCGTACCAAAGACACTGAGGGTGAGATAAGAGGAACTAGGGATAAAAGGACGGATCGACACTGTGTAGACCACAGCACTGCTAGGAACTACATGAATACTGGGGAAAGTGCTTGAAATATGAGATCTACGACCTAACCTGTATAGTAGTAGCCTAACAGAGAGAAGGAAAAAAACCCTGCAACGCTGCTGTGATAGGTGAGGTAGAGATGAGAGGTGGGCTGAAGACCCGAGGAGACTTACTGTCACTCAGCCTTCATCGACAACCACCGGGAAACTGGCATGGAACTGTAAATCACGGCACTGAAGAGGAAGAATGTAGACCTGAGGAGACTTGCTGTCACTCAGTTTCCAGCTGTGACCACCGGACGACTAGTGGGAAAATGAATATTACTAAAGAATGTTGGCAAACTCAGCAATGAATGCTACCTGCCATCGTTATAAAACCCTGCGTTTCTTCGCACAGCTAACATCGTAAGGAAAGCTCTCTATTCGAAGTCGAAAAGACCCGATCGAGTATAATTAAGTCTCTCAAGTGTTTTTCACAGTACGAGCATATAATGATGCCCGAAGTTAAATGGCGACAGAAACTTCTGCGTGGACAATACGACCCTAAAAGCAAAGACGCTGATGTACACCAGATAAAAAAAAAATCACGTATCAGTGGCTCTAGGGTAGCGAATCGAAATCAGAAACAGAGGGATACATACTGGCCACTGAAGACCTACTCGAAACTCTCGAGCAAATATCTCAAAAAGCGATGCCAAACCAAAATGCCACATTTTTGTAAAAAAAAAAAAAATGAAAAAAATAGAACACTTCGTGTCTGGCTGCTCTTTTTTAACACCTTCAGAAAATAAGTCCAGACATGACACAGTTGATCAATATCTACGTTCGAATGTCTGCAAGCATCATTAGAATACTAATATAAAACTAGTATGAACACCAACCAGAGCTAGTAACTGGAGGACAGAACACCATGATAAAATGGGACTTGGCGATAAGTACTGACAGGACTATCGAAGCGAATAGGCCCAACGTAGTAGTCAAGGGTCATTAGCAAAGA
This sequence comes from Thysanoteuthis rhombus, assembly GCA_963457665.1. NCBI lineage: Eukaryota > Metazoa > Mollusca > Cephalopoda > Oegopsida > Thysanoteuthidae > Thysanoteuthis > Thysanoteuthis major. Next base: position 29,599,541 of record OY735240.1, on the reverse strand, counting down.
GTTTACCTGTTGATTGACATGAGTGTGCTTTCTGATAGGAATATAACAGTAAAGGAACTTGTGGAACTAGGTAGGTACAAGAACCTTGAAATTGGGATTCAGAAATGCGGCTCTTGGAATCACAAACTGCCCCCATTATTGTCGGAGTCCTCAGGATGATCAAGAAAAACATCTTGTCCAAATTCCTGGCGACTTTTCTCTCCGTGATATTTAGAAGATGGTGTTTACAGAAAACATCAAAGAACTTTGAGGGTTTCATTGTCCAACACGTCGAGGAATGCTATTCCCAAAGCTCAATGCAACGCCAATCTTCACTATCAAGGTTTGTAACAGTAGCTTACAATCTACGGTCCGAGAACCAGATCCCACCCTGCGAACAGGTTTTGACACGAGCAGATATTATGTTTACTTTTATGGTTTGAAGATTCTTGGTGTCTTTTTTTAAATAGATTCATAAGATGCCTTGATTGAAACTATTTGTAGCAACTGGTGTTCATAGCAAAGCATAAATGATTTTCTGGCATGTTTGATTCTTTGAATTGGAGTACTACATAACTAATTTTATTTAAATGGAAAATTCTCATAATTCAAGCGTTTTATGACATTTGTCCGGTTGCTCCCTCATTGATACGAAAGCTCGAAGGCTGCCGATCACCTGGAACATAAAATGCAATGTGTATCTAAATATTTGAATGGTTATATCCCGAGCAAAGAGACACTCGAGATACTAAGCATCACATACTCGTGAATCACGATGACAGAGAATTAGTTATAACGCAATCGTGGCTGTCGCTCGTGAAAAAGATGTCCAAAAATTACGTCACGAGGATGACAATAAATCCAGAACAAGAAATTAGTTTTTATTTTCTTTCTTTTCCCTCCGGTCACGAAAAGAATGACTAAACAATAGCGTCACGAGAATGACAAAACAATTCCTAACAAGAAATTTTGCAACGTTCCTAATTCAGTTTGAAAACAGTGTTGACCAGCAGGACCGAAATATCAGCAATAGAAAATTAGATAAAGTAATACCTTTGCCGGAAAGAAAAAACAAATATATACTTTTTTTATTACCGTGCCGCTAAGTATATCATCAAAACAGCCAAGAAGAAATTTATAACATTTCGTTCAGTTTGAAAAGGGCGCTGACTAACAATGTCTAAATATATCAAGTAAAAACCAATAGATAGTCCGTACAACGCAAAGAAAAAAATGTATATTCCATGCATGCCGTAATTTTTAACGGTACGGGTTAACTAGTGTAGAATGAATGACGTTACCCCAAGTTCCAGACGTGAAATTATTTCTGTTTTCCCTTCTTGCAATTAACACATATTTTCACAACAGATTAAGCAAGAGCGTCTACAGTTTCCACCAGTATATTACGAGCCGCTCAAGACTTGCCTGAAGCTATTTGGGAATTTATCATAAAGACAGACGGCTAGAACGAAAGGGCAGTTCGACGCCATGAGAACAAAATTACCCAGCTCAATATTAACGGCTTTGATTTCACGCTAATAACATAGCGTATAAACATTTTTAATTATGATGAAGTAATTTATTCCTACTTGTGATTTTTGATGCGTTGATCCGATAAGAATCAAATGTACCTCAACCTTACCAGAGAGCGCATTGCACATAAATATTGGGTAACTTCTCTTCTTTCTTTTTTTCATATCATTTTTTGTTCCAAGGTTATCAGTAATGATTTTCTAATTGGTTATGTTTAAAATGTTTTGAAAATGTCAATCTTTTCAGTCAAACTTTGCTTTTAGGACTCAGACAACGATTATTTGAGATATACTGATTTCCAATAAGACAATTTGCACATTTTTATTCACCGAAAGTCCGGTAAACATAATCCTAAAAAAAAGGGTATACAACCAATGCATCTTCCCAATAGTCAAGAAAGCTGAAACATGAATCTAACCAAAAGATAGACCCGCTGATTAAGAACCATGTAACGTGCACATGAAAAAAAATTGCTCAACTTCACACGGAGAGACCTCAAGATAGCACAATACATCCAGGTGAAGACAGGAGTCAGGGACATCATAGAATCCATTAAAAAACCCAAATGGCAATGGGCAGGCCATGTTGCAAAAATTACAGACAACCGATGGATATTATGACTGACGACATGGATCCCTAGAGATCACATGTGCGACCGAGGCCGGCATAGTGTTAGATGGAGAGATGAGCTAGACAAATTCAAAAAGTACTGGCTCCGCGATGTCCACGCTAGAAAAGTGTAGCGAATCCTGGTAGAGGTCTATGTCCAACGACGGACGTCAACACACTGATTGTGATGATGTGTAAATTGATACCATGGTCACAAAAACAAAGTCTGAATGGAAAAATAACCATTTTCAATACTTTTTACACGTAATCAATCGGAAAGAAAACACTCACACGGTTTGTCTCTGAACGCTCTTGGTTATATTTTGGGGTTAGTACCTTGAAAATTTACATGAGTACCCCCAATACGCACATCTTAAAACGCCTTCTTTGCTTTTTCTCAAAAGAAGATCTATATTTGGGGTCTCTGTTTATTTTTGGACCAACAGTGCTCGAATCTTATGCTGGTACTTTTAAAATAATTTTTAGATGAGAGATCTATTTCTTCAGGATAATTTTAGATAAAAGATCTATTTTTTAGATAAACTTTCGGATAATTAGTTGGGGTTCGCACACAGGCAACGATGAATCATTCATCTGAACTAGGGATATTATTACCGAGTAGTGAGTTCAAATTGCTTCCACAGACTTATGACCCTGTGTCAGTTTGAACTAAGCTTGTCCTGGGCTGTTATAAAGATGAGGCAACAAACCACTGAACTGCTCAGCAGCGACATTGTGACGAAAAGAAAAAATGGCGGAGCTTTTGAAGAGAAAAAAAAACAAAAAACATACAAGGACTCGTGATGGATGCGCATGCGCAAGAGAGTGAGTGTGTCACTATGGAAAGTCTGTACGTGTGTTCGCGCCAGGGCATGTATCATTTTCTAGAGCTCGCTTGTATCTTGTTTGAAAATGGCCCCAGTTCTGTCTCTACAGACAATATATTCCCTACAGGGCGTTCGCCTGGGCGAAGCGTATGGAGATCCTTGGATACCCAGTCGTCAGAATCTCTTTCAAGACCTTGCTACTGTAGTCCAGAAGAATGCATTACGTGATACGTGTGTCACCATCTTGGCAACACAAGCTGCCAGAAGAAATGATTGCAATTGAGAATTCGATTAAAAAGGGGCTCGGCTCTTTGGAATCTGAGTCGGTCCTCTCCCAAACTGGTTGCTTTCCCAGGCTAGAGACACCAATCTGTCCAAGTATTTTACCCGAAGATCGGAAAGAAAAGATGGATTAATGCCTTTCCCAAGGGTATTATGGCAAAGTGAACATTACACCTCCATCTCATTCATAACTTGTTTATGTTACCCGTGATATACCAGGCAGAATTTATTAAATAAATACGTATGTCAAAACTTTCGTCCTGTAGAATAAATCATCTACAAGGATTCCTCACCATCTTCATCAGCCTTTTAGCGTTCGTTATTGGACATAGACCTTCCCCAGGATTCGCCACACTTCTCTATGGGCGTCACAGAGCCAATACTTTGTGATTTTGTCCATTTAGTCACTCCATCGTACATTTTATCAGCCATATTTTCGCACTTGATCTTCGGGGATCCAGATTATGAGTTGTGATGTCCATCGGTTGTCTGCCATTCTTGAAACATGACCAGCCTATTGCCATTTGAGTTTTCTTATAGATTCTATGATGTCTCAGACTCCTCTTTTTTCTTTAGTATACTGTGCTGTTTTGTGATCTCTCCATGTGATATTTTCTCATATTCAAGTTGCATGGTTCTCAGTTTGAGGGTCACTCTCTTGGTTAGGTTCCAGAGAATTAAAAAAACAAAAACAAACTCCGATGATGTCATAAAAATCCCAAGAGCAAAATGATCGGATCAGAATTTCTCTTTTAAAAATTATCTTTTTTTTACCTGACCTCACATTGAATGTGAATCTATTCAAACTATCACAGAAGAGAGACGTAAGTAAAAGACCAATTACATTGTAGTAAGGGTAGGTGGAATGTTGACCCATTGTTGGACTAATGCCCTTGTTATTATTATTATCCACTGATTTAACCGTTACGTCATGTTTTAGAAGGGGGTTCAATTTGCAATAGAATTACAATTCAGAGCTGAACCCTGATTTTGAGTCCACTTGAAATCACACCATTCAAAGAATTCTAAGAAAAATCTGATGATGTCATAAATATTCAAAGAACAAAATGATCAGATCAGAATATTTCTCTTTGGAAAGTTTCAGTTTTTTTTTACCTAACCTCACATTGAATGTGAATCTATTCAAACTATCACAGAAGAGAGACGTAAGTAAAAGACCAATTACATTGTAGTAAGGGTTGGTGGAATGTTGACCCATTGTTGGACTAATGCCCTTGTTATTATTATCATCCACTGATTTAACCGTTACGTCAATTTTAAGAAGGGGGTTCAATTTACAATAGAGTTGCAATTCAGAACTGAACCCTGACTTTGAGCCCACTTGAAATTACACTATTCAAAGAATTAAAAAAACTCTGATGATGTCATGAAAATTCCAAGAACAAAATGATCTGATCAGAATTTCTTTCTTTTGAAAGTTAGCTTTTTTTTTACCTGACCTCACATTGGATGTGAATCTTCTTAGACAGTCACAGAAAAGTGAGGTAAGTAAAATACTTATTGCAATATAGTAAGGGTTGGTGGAATGTTGATGCATTGTTGGACTAATGCCCTTGTTATCATTATCATCCACTGATTTAACCGTTTCGTCAATTTTAAGAAGGGGGTTCAATTTACAATAGAGTTACAATGTGGAACTGAACCCTGACTTTGAGCCCACTTGAAATTACACCATTCAAAGAATTCTAAAAAAATCTAATGATAAAGATTCAAAGAACAAAATGATCTGATCAGAATTTTTTTTCCTTGGGAAAGTTATTATTATGTTTTTACCTGACCTCACATTGAATGTGAATCTTCTCAGACTGTCACAGAAGGATGATGTAAGTAAGAGACAGATTGCGTAGTGGTAATGGCTCGTGGAATGTAAATGTATGGTTGGAATAATGCCCTTGTTATTAGTATCCACTAATTCAACCGCCTCCCAGCTTAGCTTTGGTCATAGAGATTAGATCTTTGGTTAATCGAGAGAGCCACGATATTATTAATAACAAGATGATAGAAAAACCAATATTCTTCCTAATTTTGGACATCATCCCTTCAGGTCTTACTGGGACCCCACCCGCCCCCGTTAATTAATTTTTGAGAGTCAATCTCCACTCTTCCCTTCCTGATAATTGGTCCCTGAGGGGAGGGGAAACAACTACAGATTCGTCAAATTTTTCCTGTCAAAAGACAAGTATGATAAACGAGACAAGAAATAGAGTTCGTTTAAACTAATTGTGTTTATAAAGACAATTAGTTTAACCAAATTTGATTTCAGCCATCTTGAAATTTTGTACTGCCAAAAGACTTTCCCTTGTATTTTTTCTCCGAAAACAAAAGAATTTTCTTGTTCCTGTCAATACTGTACGTTTTCACTTCCCGTGTGCCTGGCCTATTCCTACTATAAATCTTTCGCTTTCACGACTTTGTTTTGTTCAGATCCTAACAAATTGGGACTGTGACATTAGTTTCCTACTGCAACACTTATTGCAACTCTCCTCGCTTATTCCAAAGCCGCTTATTGAATTGTGACAGATTATCCACCCCGCCGCTTATTAATCATCATGATCATCATCATGATCATCATCATGATCATCATCATGATCATGATCATCATCATTATTATTTCAACGTCCGTCGTTGGACATAGACCTTCCCCAGGATTCGCCGCAGTTCTCTATCATGGGCGTCGCGGAGCAGGACCATAAGCATCAAAGAGTAATAATAATGACAATGAGAAGAGATGAAGAAGCTATAAAAGGATGTCTAGATTAGGATGAGTGTTCACGGGGTAAGTTGGGGCAAACAGGACATTTACCTTTCCCGTGGCTTTTTCACCGAGGGCGAAGGGGTTCAAAGTTAGAACCTTATAGCCAATAAACGATTATGGTGCCGTACTATTGTTTTATGTAACCGGAACTTGTTATAAAAAGGAACTGATGTCACTAGGGGTCAGGTCACTTCAACATAGTGGTCAATCCTTAGGCGCACCATCTGACACCTGGGTTATGTTCTGAGTCACTGTTGCTTATACTAGAAATGGTGGGTGGAATGTCTATCATGTAACAGGGCTGCAACCAAGATATATTCTGAACGTACTCTTATGGCACCCCCTAGAAAATATGCTTTTGCGCCCGAATCGGAATACATGCCTTGTACCGCCATAGAAAAGTGGTAGCGGACCCCCGTGGACAGTTGCTCAATCAACTGAAATCTTGTGTACATAATTGCGTTGATATGAAAATATTTATTTTATCTCTGAGAGTCTCTATGACCATTTCATTGTGTACGTGTATGAGCTTGTAAAATCCACATTTCCCTTGGGGTAGCATTAATGCATAATTTTCAGTGCCTTTGGAATCAATTTTTCTTGGAAGTTATGTTTTCTGCTCCAGTGGCATGATTGCGCCCTTCTGGACTTGAACCCTGGACTTCATGACCCCTTCTCTATTAATTGATCCACTAAGCTATCCACCGCCTTCACTTCTGTCAACTTAGTTGTTATGGCGACGTTGGTCAAGCGTTGTTGGCGGTTACACACCTCAGGCAAATGCAACCAATCAAATTCATGGATCTGTGAAAGAGACTTCTTTCTTTCTTTCTCTCTTTTCTTTTTCTCTTTTCTTTCTTTCTTTTTCTCTTTTCTTTCTTTCTTTTCTCTCTTTTCATTTCTTTCTTTCTTCATCATTTCCATCTGTTTTCTTTCGTATCTCTCTTTGTTTTTCATTTCTTGCTTTTTTTCTTTTTTCATTTTTTTTTCTCTCATTTCTTTCTCTCCTTTCCTTTTATGTGTCCCTTTCTTTCTTCCTCTCTTTCTTTTCTTTCCTTCTTTTCCTTTTATTTGTTCCTTTCTTTCTTCCTCTCTTTCTTTAATTTCCTTATTTTCTCTTCATCCGTCCCTTTCTTTCTTTCTTTCTTTTTCACATTCTTTATTCTTCCTTTTCTCCTTTTTTCCTTCGTTTTCCTTTTTTCTTTTCTCCATTTCTTTCCTTCCCTTCTCTCTCCTAATCCTTTTTTTCCCTTTTTCATTTCTACCTCTCTTTCTTTTTTCTTTGTTTTTCTTTCTTTCTTCCTTCCTGTCTAACATATCTTTATTTCTTTCTTACTTTCTTTCTCTTAATTGAACATTCTGTATCCTTTTTTTTCTTTCATTCTCTCTTTCTTTTTTTCTTTCTCACCCTTTTCTTTCATTGCTCTTTCTTTAATTATCTTTCCTTTTTTCTTTCAATTCTATGTATCATCATGTATTTCGAAATTACTCACCATTTTCTCGATTTCTCAAAACTTTGACCGTTTTCTATATTAGAAATCACCAATATAAACTCTCAACATCAACATCATTGACATAAATTTCTCCAGTTTTCAAGTAGGTCTTGCTGGCTATCTGGCTTTATATATATATATATATATATATATATATATATATATATATATATATATATATATATATTGCGCACAGGCTGTCCCAATGGTGCTAGAGGGCTGAAAATTCTGACATTCACACCTCATCATGTCAAGAAAAAAGTTCTTTTCAAAATCTTTCAAAATAAGTTTTTAATTTGGATTCAATTAGCAACGTAAGTTTATGCTAGATTGCACTCTTAGTGTGTGCCCGACAACACTCACGCTTGTTTTTTGAAAAATCCAGACTTCCCTAGCGATCACTGTCCAACAAAAGGCGAGAGGAGAAACTTTGACAATGATAACCTCTTTTTCCCGACTTTTTGAATTGATCACCCCAATACAGCATGCTGACAAGAGACGTTGGCTGCGTGGCAATTTCTATTGAGTGACTGACCAGACGTGTTTTCAGGTTATCTATGAAATCTTTTGAAATCTTTGCCACAATGCAGGCATCATAGTTATATCCTGAGTATTACTCAATCTGACACAAGGCCATTGATGTTGAGCGTCAAGTGAAAATCACTAAGATGAGCAAATTTAAACAATTGTTATTTATTATGTCAAGAAAAAAGTATTTTTAGTGAGTGGTCAATTTGCGATGTAAGTTTATGATGAATTGATCCTTCAGTTTTGTGTCAGCAATGTTCATATTTTTTGTGATCTTTGATCAATGAAAGGCACGAGGAGAAACTTCTTTATTGATCACCCCTTTTCCTAATTTTTTAATTGATCACCCTCAACTCTGCGTCTTCCCAAGAGGCATTGGACATATGACGGTTACTATTGAATGACTAAGCAGACCTGTTGTTCTACTCTTTAAAGTTATTTTCTCTATTTTAATTAACCGTCTAAATTGAGTTAATTGAAACAGCCTTTAAATAAATTAATTAATTGAAGTTTATCTATCAATCTAATTCTGTTCATATCTACCAATCTATCTATCGAACCAAAAATAGCCTGGGGCAACCAGCTTTGTGAACTTAAAATTCCCTCTTTGCTCTTGTGTGTCTGTGAGTGTGTGTGTGTGTGTGTGTGTGTATGTGTGTGTGTGTGTGTGTGTGTGTGTGTGGCTGTGTCCAGACAGTACTGACCACATTTGTGCTTTTTGGAGGTCTCGACGATCATTTTGAGACAACAATGCCCAAAATTTGGTACTGGTATCTTATTTTTTTAAGATAAATTCGGATTAAAGATCTATTTTCTTACGATAATTTTAGATTAACGATCTATTTTCTAAAGATAATATCAGATAATCTTTCAGATAGTTGTGGTACAGGTGCCGGTGACTGTGATTCATTTATCAGTTGACCATAGGACGCAAACCCTTGATTTAAAGTGTGGGGTCGGCTCTGAACAAGACGTACTTCACCTTGAAACTTAACTGCCCGGACGGGAGGGTTATACTCTGCCGTTTATAGTCCTACTTCAGCGGAAAACTATGTTCGCAACCCTAATACATTCATTCATTTGTTCCTACGTATGTATGTATTAGTTATGCCGAATTAGTAAAATCGCCTAATTGGCGAAATTTACTTATTTTATGAAAATAAAAAGTTTGATTTTATTTTGATTACATGAACTTTTTGATCGTCAAAAATAATTGTTTCTTTTTAGGAGAAAAAAATTAAAACTATGTATTTATTTATTTATTATAAAACGAAGTTCGATTTCAAAATAATTGTCTTATATCGTTGTTTTTATTCCATGAACTTCTCATAAAAAAAACTACGTTTTTATTTATTCATTTGTAAAAATACTCAAAACTCTTCCAATTGGGCAATTTCGCCGATTTGCCGTAACATGTACATATGTGTGCAGTGTATACGTATGTGTGCATGTGTCTTCGTGTATATCCGTACATGTGCCTGTCTGTGTATGTACACGAGAGCAAATAGTGTAAAATATGTATACTGCTCGAGAAGTCATTTTTCAAACGGGATAAAACCTCGTTCGAATTTAGCAAAAAATTAAAATTTATTGGATTCCTTCAAAAATAAATAAAAAGAATTAGATTCATAGTGAGCCTTTGTCATTGCGAGTAATGAATAAATTCAAACTTTGTTACATCTGAATTGGTTTTTATACTGTTTAAAAAGTGAAACATTACTGTATATATATATATATATATATATATATATATATATATATATATATATATATATATATATATATATATATATATATATATATATATGTGTGTGTGTGTGTGTGTGTATGTATATATATATAAATGAATGAATAAATAAAAGAGGTTAAATATTTTATAGACAATGAAGAAAACACAGATTGTGTGAATATATGTATAGATTGCGTATATATATATATATATTTATGTATATGTGTGCGTGTGTGTATGTGATTGTTTGTGTTTGTATACATATGCACGTGTATATATATATATATATATATATATATATATATATATATATAAATGAATGAATGAATGAATAAATGAAAGAGGTTAGATATTTTATAGACAATGAAGAAAACAGATTGTGTGAATATATGTATAGATTGCGTATATATATATATGTATATGTGTGTGTGTGTGATTGTTTGTGTTTGTATACATATGCACGTATATATATATATATATATATAATTATTTTCTTTATATATATATAGATTTATACATAAACACACACGTATATAGACACACACACACACACACACACACACACATATATATATCAACTAATTTCATTCAATCATTTTTTCAAGTGAAACAGAAAGTACAATCTGTAATCAACCTTTGAAAAAGATCTTTTCTCACGTTATAACCAATTTACTGATGGCAGTGAGCATTTTTTAATCTAAGATCTACTTGATATGTTTATACATGTACACACAATTGTATATTTTACTTCTTTCCCACAAAATAGCTTCCGTCATACATGTAACTTGACATTTTATATGGGGTATAACTCGACAACTGACCATAGTGCGAAGTTGATATTCATCAAATATATTTACTAAGAATTGCAGTGTCCAGTTTGAATTTATTTGGATCAGCGGCTCTCGAGAAATGTAATAAAAATGAATAAAAAAATACAGATTACAGATCTTCCATCTAAAATTATTGATGAAATTAGACATAGAATATCTAAATTGGCAACACTGGAAAGAAGTAACTGAAATACTTCGAAGCCGTAGTTTTGTACGACGGACAGAAATTTATTGTACATGACTATTATGGCAGACTGTTTCACACATGAAGTTCGACCGTTTCCAAATATGCACCCTCGGAACGGGCATTGCCCTCGTTGGGAGTGACAAAGGTTTTGACGTGGGTACAGAAAATGTGTGAGAATTGCTTAATTAGCATCTAGCACAGTGTTTCTCAACCTTTTTACGCCCGGTGCCCTCATATGACATCTAGCTACATGACCACGCCCCCTGTACTTTGAATACGAGGAGTAACCAACACAGATTTTTAGAGACACATGGTAGCTTTTCATTATAAAGAATATCAACATTTACTTCAAAGGTTTTATTGATAAAAATGTTAAAGTGAGGATATCAATGAATCTCTAAGTAGATTCGACTGAACGACGGCCATTTGTAAATCACATGTTCAAGGAATCTCCACAACGTCCCCTTTAGGAGATCAAACGTCTCATTAAGGTCCTTAGTCACCTCAACATCCCCTTGAAACAAACTAACGTCCCCAAAGCCACAAGCGCCTACGTTGAGAACTGCTGATCTAGAAGAATTAAGCAAAAATGATCCTTTTCAACTCAATAAGCAACATGCACGTTTGAAGGGTATGAAAATAGAGAGGATGAAAATACAGCTTAAGAAATCATTGTAAAATACAGGGTGGTGCAATAGCCACAAAGGGTTTGAAACAATCATAACCTTTTCTTTTTTGATATATTTTTATTTCACCTCTCCTTTGGTAAATGAAGGAAACTTTCGGAATTACCCATGAAAAAGAACACAACAGCGCAGCAAATTAGAATAATAAAATAATTTTAATTAATATCTTCAGCGTTATCCCAAGAAGCAAATCTCGTTACTTGTTACGCGTGGATATCGTCATCTGAGTTCATGATTTGTCATTTGTTCGCACATTTTCGAGAACTGGGATCCGTTTGTAATCATCCAATAACAGGGAGACCACGTTCAGCCCAGAATGCCGAAAATCGTATTCAGCGGAGCAGATAACCTTTGGAGTGTTATGCAGAAAGTTGTCGAAAAACCAACAATTTATGAAGTTGAAAATGGTGGTCATTTAAAGGAGAACATATTCTGTACACAGGTTAATCAAATTGGCCTTGTCTGTATACTTAATTTAACGAAAATTAATTAAAAAAATCGTTGGAACTAAAAAGAGATAAATGTTTCGAACCCCTTTGTACTTCAAGAAGAATTTAAACTTGTTGAAGCTGCCAAGGATTTTTATTTAGATGTCGATTTTAACAAGGCAAAAAGCAGCAAAATTCAAAGGATTTTTTTGCTATAAGAAGTTATTAAAATCAAAATCAAAAACTGTGTGATCCAACTTGGACAAATATTTTTCTGAGAAATAGATTGGTTATGATGTAATTATGAGATAAACGAAAAATCTTAAAATCTTAAACAACCATGGCAATCAAAGATAGCAATGGATTCAATCCTCTTTTTAATTAATTGATTCATCTATTTAATTTCTTTATATATGTACGCATGTTTGTCGGTTTGATATGTGTTTGTTTGTTTGTGTCAGTTTGTTTGGTTGCTTCTTTGTTTGTTCCGGCGCTCCTGGCCATAGTGTTTTGCCGGCAGACCTGAAAATTGGCTCCAGTGATCCCTTCGATTCTTTCTAAAAAATTTTCATTTTTTTTTTTTTTTTTTTAAAGAAAAGGAAACTTTTTTTACACCTTTTGGGAGCCTTATTCTGACGGCTTTATCAATAATATCTAAATTCCCCAAAGCTAGATGTTTTCCACTGGAAAGCTCCTGTGATGTCATGATTGAAATTTATTCTGACCGTATTTATTCTTCGATGGAATTTATTTTTAAACAACTTCAAATTTTGACGATACAGTTGTTCAATTATTGACTGTGATGTTGGTAATAATAATTTAAAATAATTTCTATTAATTTTATCTGTTTGGGCATTATAAGCAACTGAAAGTTATTTTACAAACTCATTTTTGACCGAAGAGGAATAATAATAATAATAATAATAATAATAATAATAATAATAATAATAATAATAATAATAGTGATGATGATAATAATAATAATAATAATAATAATAATAATAATAATAATAATAAGAAGAAGAAGAAGAAGAAGAAGAAGAAGAAGAAGAAGGTGGAATTTCGGAAAACAGAAAAAGACAAACATTTTGACGGGAAAGAATGCGAAGTAAATTTCTTTTTCTTTTTGAAAAAAGAAAGAAGACCATTTTTGAAGAAGGGGAAGAAGCATTTTGAAAAGGAAGAAGAAGGAATATTTTTGAAGAATAGGAAAACAAAACATTTCGAAGAAGAAGAAGAAGAAGAAGAAGAAGAAGAAGAAGAAGAAGAAGAAGAAGAAGAAGAAGAAGAAGAAGAAGAATTTTTTGAAAAACAGGAAGAAAGAAGCAAAATTTCTGAAGAGGAAGAAGAAGGAAACATTTTTGGGAAGAAGAAGAAGGAAGATTTCTTGAGAAGGGGAAGGAGGAAACATTTTGAAGAAGAAGAAGAAGAAGAAGAAGAAGAAGAAGAAGAAGAAGAAGAAGAAGAAGAAGATGGGAGATTTCTACCGAATCATAATAAGGAAACATTCTGAAGAAGAAAAAAAGAAAAAAAAAAAAAAAAGGTAGTAGGAGAATATATTTTGTAGTGGGGGGGGTGAGGGGTGGATGCAGCGACATCTTAGTGGGTATGTGTGGGTAGTTGAGGCGTCTTGCGGCCTGGACTGCGATGCCGGGATGTCGTTACTTTTGCCTCGACGCTAAAAGCAGGTCGGATTATCGAATTGTACGAACCAAGATTGGTTAACTGATGTTTCCACAACTCCTTAGTGAACGTCCGAATGGCGCCCTCGAAATGGTCGCCATTTTGTTGTCGGGAAGTGGTTGGAAAGAGAAAGGAAGGAAGTTGTGATGGCGATGGGATGAAGGTAGATGCGATTTGGAGAGATCCAGGGGATAAAAAGAAGGAGGGGGAAAAAAGGCACTGAAGACTGCAAACTATGTTAGAGAATTAGGGAAAGTCATGGCGGGCGAATAAATAAGATTATTTGATGGATGGTGCGATGGGCTGATAGAGAGATAGAGATAGATATGAATACAGATAGATAGATAGATAGATAGATAGATAAATAGATAGATATAAATACAGACAGACAGATAGACAGATATATATATATATATATATATATATATATATATATATATATATATATATATATATATAGATAGATAGATAGATAGATAGATAGATAGATAGATATGAATAAGGATAGATGGATAGATTGATAGATAGATAGATAGATATGAATAAGGATAGATGGATAGATTGATAGATAGATAGATATGAATACAGATAAAGAGATATAAACAAATTTGCATAGATAGATAGATATGAATACAGATAAATTGATAGATACATGTGAACAAACTTGCATGGATAGATAGTTAGGAAGATATGAATACAGACAGATAGATAGATAGATAAATAGTTAGATAGATATGAACAGAGTGATGGATAGATTGACAGATTAATAGACAAAAACTGATAAATAAATGTGAACAGCGTGATAGATAATGAATAGATGTAAATAGATAAATAGATAGATTGATAAAAACTGTGATAGATAAATAAGAACAGTGTAATAGGTAGATAGATAATGAACGGACGTAGATAGATAGATAAATAGATTGATATAGATAGATAGATAGATAGATAGATAGATAGATAGATAGATAGATTGATAAGAACAGTGATAAATAGATTTATTGATAGATAGATAGATCGGTAGATATGAAAACAGATAGATAAATAGATAGAAAGGAATAGGAATAAATGAATCGATCAATCGATATAATGACTGTTAGAGATAGCAAAGCGATGGTTATATATATATATATATATATATATATATATATATATATATATATATATATATATATATAAATTGACTGACATGAACAGATAGATAGCTACAGATATATGAACAGAGATATGAATAGACTGAGACAGATAGACACAAGCGAAGATAGATGAATAGATAGATACAAAGGTAAATAGATAGATATGAAAAGAGTCAGAGGGAGAACGAGAGAGATGAACAGAGATTTATTGATAGATGTGAATAGAGATATGTAGATATGAACATAGATAGACATGAACATGGAGAGATATGAACAGAGATTGATAGATAGATAGATATGACTACACTGTCACAGATTGATATATATATATATATATATATATATATATATATATAAATATATAAAGAGAGAGAGAGAGAGAGAGAGAGAGAGAGAGAAAGAGATAGATATGGACATAGAAAGTTGTGTTGACAGAATTATAGGTATAATGATATGAACATTGATTTGAATATATATTGAAAGAGAGATCGACGAATAGACAGACAGACAGACAGACAGACTGGAAATATATATATATATATATATATATATATATATATATATATATATATATAAACGTGATAAGTAGATATATAGCAATGGATGTGCTGAAACAGAAAATACATATGAACAGACTGAGATTGACAGATAGATATAAACAATAATAGATATGAACAGAGATAAATAGATAGATTCTGATTATATGGATAGCTACATCTGGAAGCACTGTTAGATATAACCGTACTCAGATATATTAAAAGATAGATATAAATAGTCTGAGGAATATATGATTTAAAGTTGATATTGGTCATAAATTTCCATGTGTTTGTAAGACTCCCTCTTGTTCGTCTCTCTATAAGAGGCCCTGTCTATCCATTTGTAGGTCAGTTCCTACATTGTTTCTCAGCTGTTTTAAGTCAGATTTACTTGAACGTTGGTAAAAAGGCTTGATGAAATGCTTCTTACCTAGAAAAAATCTTCCAATGCAGGTCACATGATCCGGCAAAAACGGCGTTTAAGCTTTGTTTTTGAATTCGACTAATATTGATTTTCTCAGCTGTTTCAGGTCAGATTAACTTGGAACTTAGAAGAAACGTTTCCCCTCGATAAGATGGTTTTTAATTATGAAGATCTTCCTCCATGGGTCACGTCATCTGGCGGTGATGACGTTCTAAGGTAAGGTTTCAAAATCGATTTTTCTTGGCTGTTTTGAGTAATATCTACTTGAAACTTCATGGAAAGATGTTTCTTGATAAGTTGCTTCTTACCTCGAACTATCTCCTACTTAGGGTCACGTGATCTGGCAATGATGGCGCTTAAACCATATAACGGATGCCTCATTAATATTTTCGGTTCTTGTTATTATAAAATCTTGTAGTTACATTCAATAACACTATGTGACTCTATTTTTGTTCCTGGGTAGTGAGTGTTATTTTTTTCTATTATTTATGTGTAAAAACTATCGGAAATGGATATAATTCTCTTGAAACTCTACCGGGGCCAAACAACTCATGGAAAGATAATTATCACTTCTTTCTATGTAACCAAAGAAGGCTGTAGAAAGGATCAACCAAAATGCAGTCGTAACAACCAAAGTAACGTAAAAAAATTAAACCAGTAATTGTCATGTAAAGCATTTCGAGAGTTTGCTTCACGCCACTGTTTTGCATGTACGAAAAAAAGGTGAAAAGTGAAAATAGCTTTTAGCGTTTGTTTTCGAGCCAACAGTTAAAACACTCATCTTCTCTCTCTCTCTCTCTCTCTCTCTCTCTCTCTCTCTCTCTCTCTCATACACCTGAGTCTCCTGCACCTCCCACCACCCCGACAAATCAGCCCAACATACCATCAGATGGATTCTTTAGTCTGGTAACGCTGAAAATTTTTCCCATATAAAAATAATGGTAAGAGCTTCTTTGCTCTAAAGCATATTGGCTGACGACATGTTTAATGTATGTAGTTCGGAGAAGAACAAGGAATCAGTCTAAATCGAAGGTAAAGATGGAAGATTTTGATGATTAGGGTTAACTTCACAAAGAAAGCCTTCCTCGGAACATGGTAACAATTCTGTTTACTATAATATATATGTGAAATATATACGAGTCGTATACATTATTCCGAAAAATCTTTATTCCGACAGTGCTCAATACTTACACAAGAGACACTCTATCGATTGAATACATACATTTTATCTATCTATATATATTTGTGTATATGATTTATCCATACGTAAGTAAACCTGTAATTTTTGACGAGTACTCTGCTAGTACAATAAATAATCAAAACGCCAGATAGAGACCAAAAAAAGGGTGAATGAAAAAGAGAAGACTTAAAATACCAGTGGGTCTGGTGAGTCACTCAAAAGAAACTGTCGTGTGACCAACGTCTTAGGGGTGATCAATGGATAAGTTACTTCTCTTACCTATTGTTGGATGACCAAAAAGTTCAAATTTCAACAAAAGAAGCATTTACAAACAAGAGACTGATTTAGCACACACTTACATTGCAAATTGAACCTCCACGAAGAACTTACATCAGGGAGGGAAACACTAAAAAAAATATATAATGAGGTTCAAATTTTCAGCTCACTACTTCTACTATTGCAACCTTTGTGCGTGTTACACACATGAATATATAACAAACTTTTTTCTGGACATAGCAAGGCGTAAATCATTTATTTTTCAACCCTCTAGCTCCATTGGCGCGGCCTGTCCCTAGGATACATACATACATAGCCAGCCAGCCAGCAGGCCAGCCAGCAGGCCATCAGGCCAGCAAGCCAGCAGGCCAGCCAGCCAGCAGGCCAGCCAGCCAGACCAACTTGAAAACTGAAGAAATCTATGTTGATAGTATTGGTGATAGTTTTGGTCGACGGTCTAATGAATATTTGTATAATTTGTTCATACATATATGAACCTAACATTTTTGACGGGTACTACACTAGTACAATAATTGATCACAACGTTAGAAAGACAGAAAAGAGAAGTGTACGAAAGGGAGATAACTGATGATACCAAAAAAATAGTGAGAACCCTTGCGCTGGCTACTACATCAGTTTGTCCCAGACTCGGAGTTCTATGAGGTTTTTGTGACATCTGAAATAAACTTAAAGGCGACAAGCACCCGAAGTGGCTTCACTCACCCAACAATACTAATAGAAGTAACTACCAGGAAAATAGATAGTTGAAATAGAGAGAGAGAGAGATATATAGAGATAGAGTGAATAACACTGAAAACAACATTAAAAAAAAAGACAGGTCTAGTTAATAACCTAATAAAAAACCGTCATACGACCAATATCTTTTGGCAGCATACTGTGTTGAGGGGTGATCAATTAAAAACTGAAGAAAGGTGGGATCAATGAATAAGTTACTTTTCTGGCCTTTTGTTCGGGTGTGATCATTAACAAAATTCTAATTTTGAATAAAACACGAGTGAAAACTGCAGGATACAGAAAGGACCATTTTAGTACAAATTTACATTGTAAATTGAATTCCTAAATTAAAATCCTACTGTAGGATTAAAAAAAAGAGTAAGATCCTAAATTTCCAACCGTCTAGCTCCAGAGGTGCGTCCTGTCCGCATGATATTCATGCACATAATACCCTGTCAGCCAGACCAACTTAAAAACGGATGAAACTTATGTTGACCGGTTTGACAGTTTTGGTTGAGGGTTTCTAATAAATGAAAAAAGACGGATAAATGAAGAGGGAGACAGAATAAATCATACCAAAATAGTATAAAGGAAAAAAGAGGTTGCGTTGGCCTAAGGGGAGATAACCGAAACAAATACAGGACGATGAAAGTAAACAGGAAATGTTGAGTGAAAATAAAAAGACGTCAAGAGACAGAAAAAAATCATTAATGGCCTCCGTTCTGTCTCTACAGACAATGATAACGTGCCCTCTTGGGCACATCCCTGGGCGAAGCGTACGGAGATCTTGGAATTCCCAGTTGCAAGAATCCCCCTCTCAGGTTCGTTGATTTAGTCCACAGAAAAGCTGAGAGCGATGTGTCTAGCTTTCAGCTTGGCTGGATGTCAAATTAGGTGCTAAATCGCCTAAAGGGAGTTCAACTCGCTGGTTTTGATTCACAATTAGCCTTCTCCTAGACTGGTTGCCTTCCCAAGGGTAAAGCGCCCAACCTGTCCTGCTATTTTATCCATATATGGGGTTGGGGAAAGTGGATTCGTGTCTCTCATAGTGTATATAAACAGCCCTGACCTGAGTTTGAACTTAAGTTCGCCGATTCCATTGTCCAAGTCGTTTTTGACTACGTACATCCCAAAAGAGACGACGATAGATAAAATAAATCTTATTCACCAAAATAAAATTAGAAAAGAAAAAAACTGTGTTGAAGTAAATAGAAGGGAGACAACTAAGTATACTAAATGGAAAAAAAATATTGGGCAAATACAATAAACTAGCGGGGAATCCCGGCGTCGCCCGGTGAAAAATAACTGCACATTTTGCATTACAGAAATAGACCGTGTTCTTCATTATATGTACGGGTGTGTAAGATAAATTCTCAAAGAAAATTTTCTAAAAAGTTGATATTTTCGTTATTTTTAGGACTATAATATTCTGTTTTATTTTTTTTTTTCAAGCTTGACAGTCTGCATAATGATTCATTGAGTGTTGAAGCTTCAAAATACTGAAAACTGAGAATTGTTGCTGTAAAAATAACGAAAATATCAACTTTCAAAAAAATGGTTCGTTGGGCACTTATCATGTACAGCCATTTACGAGTCTTCTGATAATACACAACTTAGGGAGCAAAGGTGGCGTTAACCAAAAAATCGTTTGTGCAATCGAATCTTGGCAAGGGTGACGCATACCCACAGTCATGTTTGTGCACACTCCCGGGCAGATCCATGCAGGCCCACACACACTCTCTGGTCGGTCAACGTAGTCCTTGCAGGATTTTGTGTGGCTGTTATTGAAATGTTTTAAACCAGAAGTTTGGGCTTAAGATTCAGATAATCTTAAATTTATAAAAAATAAAAAAATTCGATAAACCCTACGCGATATTTGGCAATCCATTGTTTCGTGGAGGCAAAAGATTTCAACCATCGTTGAAATCGACTACGGATGCACAAAAAGACAAAAAACATACTTTCAACTGGAACCGTACAAGTGACTCTGGAAGTAACTGAAAGGAACTAATGGAAGTAATCGAATACTTCAAAGGTGTACTTCGGTTGAATAGACGGAAAGTCTTGTTTAGCGTTTAAATCACAATGTAAATACAAGCCCCTTTAGAGTTTGGAAAAATAATTTTTCTGAAAACTGATAAATTGCTTCTATTTAGTTCATGTGTGCACACAAACGTACAGACATTCAAATTCATATATATATATATATATATATATATATATATATATATATATATATATATATATATATACATATATATAATAATATATATAAAAGACGAGTTGATATTGAAGCGGAATCAGACAAAATAAATCATACATAAAAGAAGAAAAAATGGAGAATGAAAGACGAGAAAAGTGTTCGCAGTAAAAAAAAGGGAGGTAACTAAATGTATCCTGATTCGTCTTTCATTTGATGAAGCTTTATCAACCAATATTTATTTTTGAGTAATATTTTATCTCAATTTGAATTTTTCAGACCGACAGTCTAAGCCAGTAATGGCGAACTTTTTTTTCTTTTTTAGTCTGGTGTGTCACAACATTGGTCTTGGTATGGGAAAAGAAATCATAAGAATTTTTTTTAGATGTGTCCTTACATCTCTATCAAACGCTTTTCGATCGGTCGGTACCATTTATGTAAACAACAGAAAGAGGAAGGATGAGAATGTGTGACGTCATTGAAATAACATCTATTCTGATCAATAGATGATGTATCAAGCGTTTTTTACGGTGTTTTCTGGTATAGTTTGTTATCAATAGCTAAAACTATCTTAAAATGGCTAAAATCAACAGAACCTTTTGATTGCTAGCTAACTTTATTTGTATAAACACTTTATATACTAAAGCCCACTTATAAAAAAAAAAAACAAAAAAATGAACACAAGTAATTAATAAATATTGTACACTTACTTTAATTCAAACTTACCAATCGTTTTTTAATGAATAGATTTTTGGGTGAACTGACCCCATTTCCCGCTACTACTACAACAACTTATAAAGGTACAACTGCTTCGTTTAGAAGCCCTTTGAAATCGGAAATCACAGTTATGGACATAAGGATGGTGGACGCATCGTTGGACTCATGGTTCTTGTTTTTATATGAAATTAATATCTTAATTTACTTAGTAATAGTATAATTGATATCTTCAGTAAAATAAGAAATATTTCAATTTAATTCATACTAACGAGATATCTTTTTGAAAATTTGAATGAATAAAGACTTTTTGTAATTTATCTCCTACCCAGAAACCGAAGTTGTGACTTTCCTTACTATTTTGTTTTTTTGTTTTTTTTTCAATCAAGGTAACACTGCAACGTGTCTTTGGTTCCGTGACTTTTCTTCCAGTGACTTTCATTTCGGAACTCACCGACCCAGCCCAGAAAGCTGTACTATTCTGAAACGTTTCTTATTCAATGATACATTTACTGAAAGAAGGAGAGAAAGTAATAATGAAGAGAAAGAAAGAAAGAAAGAAAGAAAGAAGGAATGAATGAAAAGGAAGAAAGAATTAAGGAAGGAAAACAGATAAAATATGGAAAGAAGAAAAGACAAAACGGGACGAAGAGAAAAGAAAAACGAATCTAGTCAGGAAACTAACAAACGAAGAAAGGATTGAATGAATAAAGAAAAGAAAAAAAAAAAGAAACAAAAGAAGAAAAAAGAAATGAAGGAAAGAATTATGGAAGAAAGGAGGGAAGGAAGAAATAAATGATATTGGAACGACTGAATGAAGGAAGAATGAGTGAAAGACAGGTTCAAAGAAAGAAAGAAAAATAAGAAAGGAATTAATCTATGAAGGAAGGAAAGGGGGACAGAACGTACGAAGAGAGAGAGAGGGGGAGGACAAATACAAGAAAAGTGAAACAAAAGAAGAAAAAAGAGAGGAAAAAGAAGAAAAAGTGAAGAAAAAGAAGTGGAAAAAAGAAAAAAGTGAAGAAAAAGAAGAGAAAAGTGAAGGAAAAAAAGAAAAAGAGATTAAGATAGAGAGAAAGAAACGTAAGAACGAAGAGAGAATGAAAAAGTAATCTTAAATGAATGAACCAGAAGAAGGAGTTTAGACAAGACTTAACCTCTCCCGAATGAGGGTAGTTTTCCCTATTCTTGTTCATTTTCTATATATCAGAGAGAGAACAAAATTCAAGTCTCGTTTAAACTCTCTCTTTCTTTCTTTCTTTCTAGTTTAATTTTGTAGAAACACTCAACGAAAACTGTCAACATACGTTTCTTCAGTTTTCAAGTTGATCTGTCTGGGTGACCGAATGTATGTGAATATTTTTGTGATGTACCAAACGGAGAGATCGCACCAATGGAAGGTTGAATATTCCAACATTTATTCCTCGTAATGTGTAAAAAAATAAAAAAAAAAACCCCAAAAAACGAGTTTTACCTCACCCGTATTTAAGTCATAAAGAGGGGGTTCGATTTGTAACGTGAGTTTTTCCTTGATTGATCCCTCAATTTGTGTCCACTTGTTTTTTTCCCCCCAAAATTAAGACTTTTTTTTAGTGATGGAGGGCGAGAAAAATAATTTATTAATTGTCACCCCCTTTTCCAATCAC
>OY735240.1:29547124-29572124 GCA_963457665.1 Thysanoteuthis rhombus | reverse complement strand
TTGGTATTTTCTTTTGAAAACTTTGATAACATTTCCAAAGCCGTTTGTTTATCACCGAAATAAACGACAAATGGTTTACAAAAGAAACACATTGGCAAAGATGTAAAACCGCTTTTCCAAAGTTTTAACTTAGGGAAATTATTCCAGCGCTCTGTGGTCCGGCAACACCCTTGGGCCGGCATGTTTTGAATCTGCTTATACTAACCAATTCCAAAGAACTAGTGGACTACTTCCGGGGATATATCAACCCATGGTTTCGAACTGGGGTCTGTCAGATAATGGTTAAGGGTCTGTAGGATCACACAATAAACCCCTTCTCAAAAAACGTAATACTTATACAGAAACATGTACCATATGTTAGGATTCAAATAAATGTATTCCATTCAAGGTACACATCAATTTTTTTAAAGGCCAGAAGTCGCTGATCATTTTAGTTCACGGTTTATTAATTGGAAACTAAATGCTTAAAATAGAAGTCCGGCAGAATATTTCCATTTTAAAAGGGGTCCTCGAGTTTTCAAAGTTCTAGAATCACTGCGTTAACCCTTTCAGCATTTCTCCATTGTAATAACAGAATTAGAGTTGGGAGTATTCCCTGGGGCCCCCGGCGTGATAGAGGTGATATTTTTTGGTGTAAATCGTCCATACCAGCAGTCTTCATTTTTTTTTTCGCAATATGAACCCCAATTTTTTTTCAACCTTCTCAAGAATAACCTATTAAAGTGCTCGATCCCTGGATGGAGACATCTCAGTAGATGTCTAAAAGAGATCTAGTACATACATATCTCAGCAGTTATAGAACAGGCATTAAGCATCTCAACATGTTATTCTTGAAAGTGTTGAAGATCTGACTGATGATAGTCGTTCTCTCATCGTATATAAGTAATTGAAACTTTGTCCAACCCATCCCAGAACACAAAGCCGAACAACCAGAGAGAAAAGTTAAAAGCTCAAAATTACCGTACATAGTGGTATATAACAGTGTTCTCCAATCTTTTTTCACGATACAAACACGAAATATTACCAAGAGACCAAGAAACTTAAGAAAGACTTGAAAACCTTAAACTTAATAGAAGATAAATATATACATACGTATCTATTTATTTTCCTTTATTAGACCAATTATA
The DNA here is from genome assembly GCA_963457665.1 of Thysanoteuthis rhombus. NCBI lineage: Eukaryota > Metazoa > Mollusca > Cephalopoda > Oegopsida > Thysanoteuthidae > Thysanoteuthis > Thysanoteuthis major. The sequence continues at coordinate 29,570,997 of OY735240.1, read as the reverse complement.
CTATTTTTATATAATTACAGGTTCAGGTAGGATCCTTGAGAAACTCATTAAGAATTCAATCTGATATAAAATAAATATCAAGAGTTTGGAAATTTCTGATATTTTGAGAATTTGCCAAAATCGAAATGTTTTCTGGAACCTGATATTAGCAATTTTGGTCAACTTCTCGAACCCTGCCAGAACTCTTTTTTTCCCGACCCAGAAAAAAAAAGAAAACTTTTACAAACTCCTTGGATTCGTACGAACCCATGTTGGTAACCTCTGGTGTATGCTATGTTGAGCTTGTGCTGATGGTAAAAACTAAGGGAAGAAGGAGAGGTTGGAATAGGCTTAAGGTTTCTTCTGAAAAAGCAACGTGAAGGAGAGAAAAAAATGGTTGGTCGCGTTTAGGAGTGCCTTAAAGAAATGGTAAAAGATTTTAATTTTAATTTGCAACGCATGTTAGCTTGGAATTTCAAAAGTTTTTTTTTTCTGTTTTTCTTTTTCTTTATGAATCTTCGCTAACAATTCTCAAGCCGTTTGTTTATAGCCGAAATAAGCAACAAAGGTTTTACAAAAAACAAAAACACATTGACAAAGATGTGAAATCAATTTTCAAAGTTTTAACTCAAATATTATTATTCTGTGGTAATGTTGCAACACCCATGGCCTGACACTAGTTCTACCTATACTCGTTTATTCTAAGGATCTAATTCTTGTGAATTAGTTCTTTAGGGGTGGCAGGGGCCCTTTAACCTACATGTGGCCCATAGCAAGGTTCTTTGGGGACCTGCAGCCAATCGAAACATTTATCTAAAATATTTTTCCTTCAGAAGGTTTAATACATTTTTTATGGAAAATTACCATCAATTTGACTCCACGAATCAAAAATATAATTATTGTAATTCAAATGTTTGTGTGAAATAGAAATTACGCACACTTTCTGTAATACGATCGACATTTTTGAAGGGGATGCGTTGACCTACTAAACATGAAAAAGGTCCTACGTGGCCCACCAGGTCTAAGAGGTTATCCATGCCTGCTTTAACCCATGTCGCACCTCCTTAATACACCGTGAGAAGTAGGGTCCAGAGTATTCGTCCGTGGCGTGGCAAAAGTGATGCTCTTTGGTGTAAATCGTCTATATGCTACGTTAAAGCCTATGTACGAGGAGACGACGGAAGGGTTGGGATAGGCTTGAGGTTTCTTCAAAAAATGTCATGTCTAGAGAGAAGAAGAGGCTGGTAGCGTTCGCAGTCCCTCAAAAAAAAAAAAAATGGAAATTTCTTGAGTGCCTTGTTTATCGTCGAAATAAACGACAAATGGTTTTCGAAATAAACACATTGGCAAAAAGGCCCCGAGAAACTGCCTTCTAAAACCTTCAACTCGAAAAATGATTTGTACGTCTATTTCCTGCAATATGTAATCCGGATATTTCCTTTTTCCGGCAAATTTTGAAACTGCCTATGCTGAACGATAAACGGCACGGATAATAGGATCGGTGAGCCGATTTCAAATTCCCACTGAGACAGTTTGCATTAACTTAGCACCATTACCCTTGGGAAAGGCATATATCCATCTCTTCCTCCCTATCAACATACCATGAGCCAGACTGGAAGATTAAGGCCCATCATCCAAAACTTACCTGAGGAAGAACTATGGACCTTGAAACGTTGATAAAAATCAAATGCTCCGTTGCCCGGTAGTTTTGGAATCAGTCAAGAATTGCTGTGTCTAATTCCAGGAGATCTTTTCCCCAAGCAGCATCTCCCCATTGTACTAAGAGTGGTACGGTCAGGACTTTTCCCTGGGGCCTACAGCGTGCCAGAAGGCAAGACCAAAGAAACTAGACAATTTTTTGTCAACTTCTCTATGTACGCATCAGGTTCCTGCAATAAACAAATCATGAAGGTCCCCGGCAAAAAACAAAAAAAAAACAAAAAAAACAAAACAAAAACGGTTGAGAGAGAGACAGAGAGAGGGGGGACGAAAGAGAGTGGGTGGCAATAAGTTGTATATCTCCTGCTATACAAAACTAAACTTAGTAAATGTCTACACATTTTTTTTATGAAGAGCCCGAACAGGTAGATAAGTTCATGCCTTGACAAGAAAAGTAAAATAAAAAGTTGAAGCCAAACGCGTCAAGAGAACACTTTAATCTATCATGATTGAAATAGTTTACCCATTCATTGTATTGTACTTAAAACACATAAAAACAAATTATGATACTCAGTGTTTTTTTGTTTGCGTTCTATACTTCCAGAACATTAGACTAATCCCAAGATAAAATCAAGTAAAGATACAATTTATCAAATTCAACGAAACATAATATTCACACACATGGGTCAGAGGTATCATGAACACCACAAGAAAACACAAATTGCAATGGGCTGGTCATGTTGCAAGAAAGTAAGACGATCTCCGGACGTCACGACTCACAACGTTGATCCCAAAGGATTATATACTAGATTTGCGGAATGGTAGCAAAGAAAAATAAGATGGCTTACCAGACGACACGTATTCAGAAAGTAGTGACTCCGTAGAGCCCACGATAAAGATTTATAATGGACCTTGGAGGGGGTTTATATCCAAATACCGACGTCAAAAGATAGCTGCTTTACTGATGATCCTCATCTAAATTCTATTTCTGCTAAGTTATGTCACTAGACGTCGCTGATGATAAAGATACATTACTAATCATTATATGCATGGATTAATAATTATAATTAATTATATATACATGGAATCATATGCCTGTTTTTGTATACTATCATGTATATATGTATTTTATTTGATGGTTAATTAGAGAATTGAATTTTAATGATTAATGATGAAACCTAATGATTATAGCGGAAATATTTAGAAAAAAAGTGATTTGCATAGCACATCAGTATTGATTCCTTCTCAGTGAATAAAACAATCTTCATTTAATTTAGGGGAGTAAACTCCTTACTGTTCGTCGGTTATGTCACGTTAAACCAGACTGATATTTGAAATTAACATTTTCGTACCAAGATTTGAAATCATGACCAACTGATTACCAACTGAGTCAAACTTACTAGACACGTATATCTACATATTCATTTATCAAATATAAAAATACAAAAGTTGCTATGATCATCTTCAGTTGCAGTAGAAATGGGTGTGGAGTTTGCCCCTAAACCAGCGAGGCTTCAAACATTTCATATCAATAAATAAACCTGATTGTAGTATACGTTATACCGCAGTAAATGGGCTGATTATTCTCAGAATCCAATTGGAACAACAGACGCCCAGTTGCTGACGAATGCAAGAGGTCCGAACTGTTTACATTCACCGGGTACATGTCCTGGAAAACATTATTTCTTAGATATCTACATCTCTATTCACAGTGTTAAATATTGAACACCCCGATTAAACATCTTCAACAAGAAAATATTTTTTCATTTGTTTTCTCTTTGTTACATATTTAGAAAATGTATGTATTATGTGTGTGTGTGTGTGTGTTATTAAGGAATGGACACATGATCCAAAAGAATGATTGTGAATTGTGTTATATCATATTGAAACTCTTATTTAAAATGATCTACCGTTATTACACTGTGAATATATCATTTAGCCGAGTCAGCGTACATAGAATAGACAATTGATGGGGGATCATTCGTAATAAGAGTTTCAATATAATATAATATAAGGTAATTTTTAATGATGCATGCGGATATATATATATATATATATATATATATATATATATATATATGTGTGTGTGTGTGTGTGTGTGTGTGTGGTACAAATCAGGCTAGCAGTATAACATAATATAATAATATATCAGTAGAGGCACGAAGAGGGCAGAGCCATGAGCTAGTCTATGTAGCGAATCCACATTCTATCTATCTATCTATCTATCTATCCCAGTCTCTTCATATCTATCTATCTATCTATCTATCTATAGATATGTATGCATGTATATATATGTGTGTGTGTGTATGTGTGTATTAATAACATAATTGTTGCGTTGAAAGAAACAAATAGAACAGATATAACCCGTGAATAAGCATAATAATTTGGAGCTGAAACAGTTATTTGGGCATTTGCATTAACGATGGTTGTTTAGCTCAATGGTGAGAGTTACGCTACGTTAAAGTGGCTGCCCTATCGGTCGCAGGTTCGATTCCTGCAGCAGCTCTTTGTTCATCCTATTCACGCTGTCAAGGACAAATGATTTATCTATCGCGTAATAACGGGAGATCATTTTGAATAAGAGTTTCAATATAACGGAACGCAATTTATGGTCACACACACACACACATATATATATATATATATATATATGTATATATATATATATATATATGTATATATATATATATATATGTATATATATATATATATATATATATTTAGTCTGCATATAATACCATTAATTATGATTATTCATACAGTATATAATTATACATACGTAATCAATTAGGTTTACACATATGTAACTGATTTTATACACAAATTGGCATATAATTGTATACATATATAAATAATTAAAATTTGTTAATTCAAATTATGATAAATTGAGGATTTATTTATGAGTATCAATAGATAGTCAATTTATATCCCACAGAATGTGATAATTATTTCAATAGGAACTTTGTTTTACTCACTAGCAAATTGAGCAGCCCCAAATTGAGTAAATAATGTTATGAGCGTCGTGCAAGGATCAATCCACCTGGAAGCTGCCTCTATGTGGCCTGCTCTCATCAATATCTTCATAATTATATCACACATATATATATATATATATGTATATATATATATATATATATATATATATATATATATATATACACATATATGTGTGTGTGTGCGTGCGCGCACGTGTGTGTATAAATGGGGTTGTTATACATGATGATATATTTTTTACAACACAGAACAATGCTAAAATTAAGAGATTCACTTTAGTCGTATTTTTGCCGATTCAATGTAAATAGGTATATAATTCATTATTATTGAATGTTTTCATAATTATATCACACACTCACACACATATATATATGCATATATATATATATATATATATATGCATATATATATATGTATATATATATATGTATACATATGTATATATATATATATATGTATATATATATTTATATATATGTGTGTGTGTATGAGTGTATAATAGGTTATTATACATGATAAGATGTATTTTTATATCATGGGGAATAATGCAAAAAATGAGAGATTTACTATTATGGTTGTATTTTTGCAGACTCAATGTAAATGGGTATATAATTTATTATTACTGAATGTTTTCATAATTATATCACACAAATATATATATATATATATGTGTGTGTGTGTGTATATAAACTAGGTTATTATACATAAGATGTATTTTTATTTCATAGAGAATAATGCTAAAATTAAGAGATTTACTTTCGGTGTATTTTCGCAGATTCAGTGTAAATAGGTATATAATTCACTATTATTGAATGTTTTAGAGCCCCTACTTGCAATGTCGTCGATCCAAGAAGTCAAACTAATTCTCAAGTAATATTTCAGATTAAGACATAACACTGCTCAAGCTACTGATAACCATTTGTAATGGACACTCCAACAGTGCGAACTGTTCAGCTTTGGTTCAATATGTTTAGGTGTGGAAATAAAGATACCGATATCAAACCCAAAGGGGGACCAAACCTTATTGAGAATTGTTGACAGCGATGGCCAATGATATCCAAACAACGGCTCGATCATTTTTTGGGGATTTTACGATTCCAACTGCGACCAAACCACGCCATCTCAAGGCAAGGTTATGGTTGCTCAGATTCTAATGAGTCTAACACTGATCCCGGTCCTGCTTTGCATTTAGTAAGTCGGAAGGGTCACATCTTCTATTTGAGCCTAGTTGGTCGATGTATGTTTTAGGTCAGCAACCATCATTTCTGTGTCCGGAGAATTATTGTATTGATAAGCTCCTGTTTTGCGCTCAGGTGGTTGCCACCAATTAGAGAGGTTAAAAATCGGTCCCACATGAAGTGAATGAAATACTCCATGAGAGTTCCAGATCCCAGGCCTCTCAGGAGAATGTGCCTAAACTTGGGATATTTCCATGCTTTCAATGAATCATTACAGAAATCTCACCATCACAGACAATTATTGAACAACCGTAGTATAAACATTTGAAGTCTAGTAAAGAGATTCCATCGAACTATAAATATAGTCAGAATAAATGTTTATGACATCATAAGCGTTTTCAACTGGCAAACATCTAAAATAGAGTAAAACATATCTACAAATATTTATATTCTGGAGAATGCAGATGTTATCAATTAACAAGTCAGAATAAACCTCACAGAAGATTTTTTAAAGAAGTTATAGGTAAAATCATTTTAGAATGGTTGGGAACATTAATGAGGGAATGGACAGAAAGCAGACTGGTCAGATCAGCCATTTTCCGATTAGACCTGGCCGTTTTTTTCCAACTACTTTGTAGTAACGTCAATGAGAGAGTGGGCAAAAAGAAAGGTGTTGCTGACAGTCATGGATCAAAACAATAATGATGGAGTGGGGGAAAACAAACTGAATAGAGTAGCCATTTTTTGACTTGATCCAGTTGTTTTTCTCCCGATTTTATCCAATAAAAATTTTCGGAAGCCGATAATATCTGATTGTATTAAAAACAGTAATTTGTTCTGGATTCTTTGTATATAACTTTTTCCTTCGATAAGTTAGCTAGGAAAATTCAGCTGGTTTCAGTCATTTTTAAAGACAGTTTCACTCTTAAAAACAAACAATATCTGGCTACTCTGGTTGGGATAGGAAGGAAATCTCTGCATTATTTGTCAATCTTTGATTACGATACAGTTGGGTATTAGATTACCCCCCAAACGTTTGATACTTAAATTGCGGATTTCTCATGCCTTTACTGCTGCACACTGACCGCAAAGATTTATATAAAAGTACTAACAGAATATCCAAGCGTTGATAAGGGAAAACAAATCTCAAACATGACTACATTAGCAAAGAAATAAATCTTAGCTGTGTGTGGGAATATGTGTTGGTCGGCGCAGAGTGTACGAGAAGTTAGTTGATCCCCGAGTAACGCAGAGAATCACAGCAAGTACCCTGGTCAGCCACACTGTCAAAAAACTACTGCAATGGAACGACAGGCTCTTGAGCTAGCTCGGGCATCTGCTATGAGAAAGAAACCCAGCGGCCTTGCTCCTAATTGTGTTATCTCGGTAGACTATAACAAGCAAACCCCCAGTTTAAAGGGTTGGGGTGGCTTTGGGTACGTCGTTCTTTGCCTTAAAACTAAAGACCGGGGAGCTATTCCTCGTACAGGCCCCACCAATGAAGGTCCTATAGTTATGGAAAACACCCAGAAAGTCTTCGTTTGCGAAATCAAACCATTGATTTAAAAAAAAAAAATTTTCAAAACCAAACAGGGTTGTCAAAAGGGTAAAAATAGTTCAGTTCCCTTTGCCTTGTCTACGAGCACACTGCAGGCACACTGCAGGGAATAGCTCCGACCCTACTTGTTTATGAGTTATAAATCAATAAGCATTATTTTCTTGACTATGCTAGAATCATTACAAGTGCATTGTGTAGTACAGGCCTATCCCGTTATAAAACGGTTCGTTATAGCATGGTTTGAATTATAACATGGATGGATGGTGGACCCAAATATATTAACCCAGCTCTCAAACAGCTACATACAGCTCCCAAATGGCTAGATCTAGCCGTTTATATTTGGATTCGTTGAGTGTAATATTTTTCCAAAAGCGTTATCATGCCTTGCCATTTCCAGAGGTCTTTGACAATTCTAAAATTATTTCAACTACAGTGTATTTGACTTTCATATGCACGTTGCATGGTTCTCAATATGCAGATCTGTCTCTTGGTTAGGCTCCATGTTTCAGTTCCATAGGTGACAATTGGGAGGATGCATTGGTTATACACCCTTCTTTTCAGGATTAATGGGATCTTCTTATTTTTGAAGGTTGAGCTTGCTCTGCAAAAAGTTTGCCATCCTAGTGTGATTCTTTGCTTGATTTCTTCTTCTTTTGAGGGTCTCATGAAGATTCGTTGTCCTAGGTAGATGTAGTGATCGACTTTCTCCAGTTCTGTGTCTTCGATTCTGATCTCGGTGTTTTTATCTTCAATGTGGTTGTTGCACAGGATCTTCGTCTTCCTGAAGTTCATGTGTAGGCCAACTTTCTTGCTCTCTTCATTTAGTCCATCTATACATGGAGAGACCACAAGACAGCACAGTACATCTGGGAAAAGAGAAGAGTCAGGAACATCATAGAATCCGTTAAAAATCTCAAATGACAGTGGGCTGGCTACATTGCAATAATGGCGGACAACCGATGGACATCACGACTCACGACATGGATCCCCCGAGATCACATGCGCAGCTGAGACCGGCAGAATATTAGATGGAGAGACGACTAAGACAAATTAAGGAAGTACTGGCTCCGTGTCCTTCAGAAGTGTGGCGAGTCCTGGTGAAGGTCTATATCCAACGACGGACGTTGAAAGACTGATGATGATGATTTGACTTGGTCATTAGAGTGTTGACATGACGTGGTGAGAGGCGGAAAACGTGAATTCTTAATCAATAAACAGTATGAATCTAAACATTTTTTCTCTTGAGCGGGAACGAGAAAAGTTATATATAAAATTATCAAAATGTTCCATGTCCATCGTATTTAACCTCACATGTATAAATGAAGGATTGCTGCCTATATATACATATATGTATACCCAGGGGTATTTTATTTCCCAACCGTCTTGATTTAATCTCCTACACATCAAAAGTACCGACACTCTTCCAACAGTGACATAACTTCAGAAAAGAATGTTTCTCTGTCATCGGAATTCCTTGTTTGATGAATTGCTCAACTTTACACATTCACATAAAATACAACTTGATTCCTTTTCTCTCTTTCTTTTGCTTTTAGGTGTTTCTCAAATGATTCCGGCCTCCGAAACCAGAACGAACCATAAAATAAAAGAAAAAAAAAGGAAAACGGAGCATATTTTTGAGACAATTACAGTTCAAGGTTCGCCTACAATTTCTGTTCCAGGCGACTGAAATGAAGAGCTCAAGACTGCAACCTTTTGAAGTCCGTATCGGGAGCAAGGCGAGGAATTATGTCGGAAGGGATTTTACCAGTTACGAGACGACATTCCGTAAATTTTGAAGAGGGCTAGGAACGCGGTTATTAGCTTGGTTGCAAAGCCTTTAAATTGCTCGACTTCGGCAACATATGCGTATATTCTTAGTGTGTGTGTGTGTGCGTGCGTGCATGTGTATGTTTGTTTTTGTAAAAAAAATACAGAAAAAAACAATAAAAAACGAAAAGAACAAACAAATAAGAATGTACATAAACTGAGAATAAAACAAACAAACAAACAAACAAACTAACGAATAATTAAATAAATATCCTCAAACCAACCTTGGCATATTACAAAAACCATAATATAATTCTAACATCTGATGACTTGACAGAGTGCCAATAGCATAGAAAGATTCTGGCCCAAGTTGTGACACATAAAATGAAATTATATATATATATATATATATATATATATATATATATATATATATATATATATATATTGAAGTAGCTGCCCTATCGGTCGCAGGTTCGATTCGTGCAGCAGTTCTATTTTCTCTGATTTTATATTTTATTCACTTCGTCGAGGCCAAATGATACATTCACCGTATAATAGCGGAAGATTTGATGTACTGAATTCAATGAAATCATTTGTTTTCCCGTATTTAAGGTATCTGTTGCAAAAGCACAGCATGGCTGGAACAGGATTTTTAAAGTCATGTGTGCATTTTGAGTTTTTGCTCGATTCTAATATAATCTAATGTACTGAATTCAATATGATACAACGCAATTCATAGTCATACTGGCGGATCATATACATCCATTTCTTAATATCATAATTGTCGTGTTGAAAGAAACAAATAGAGCAGATATAGACCGTGAATAAACAAGAATGAGAATTTGGAGTTGAAACAGTTATTTTGACCTTTGCAATACCGGTGACTGATTAGCTCAATGGTAAGAGCAACGCTACGTTAAAGCAGCTACTCTATCAATCGCAGGTTCAATTCCTACAGTAACCCCATTTTCCTTAATTGTGTATTCTATTTCCTATGATAGGGGAGATCATTCCAGTATAACATAACGCAAGCATATATATACATATAGTTATAATTGTTCTGAGGGTTGAGTTGTTTAATGAATATCGGGGATAAAGCATATGTAAATATGTGTATATAGAAAATTCAGTGCTTTGTGGTGAGTTTCATGCCGGGGGATCCAATCGTCAGGCGATTTGTTGATTGCACCCACCGCCATGAAACTCGGAGAGGGGTGATAGAAATCTCATGATATAAACCAAAGTAGGGATATTTTACCAATCAAATATCTTTATTTACATGCTGAATGTATCAGGTCATTATTTTATTTACAATTGGTATTTTTCCAACATTCTCTATCGCTGTTGTATTCGTGGGCCCTTTTCGATGGCTTCAGCTCTACGCGATGGTATAGTTAGCGTATAGGCAAACCTGGCCCTGTCTGAAGAAGGCCGGAGAGTAAAGCTACTGAAATGTTTTGATGAAGACATCAAAAAGATAGAGACCTGAATCAGACCATTAATTGTATCGTAGCTAAATACTACGTTTAAGAAATTCGGCAAGGAGAGAGAGAGAGAGAGAGAGAGAGAGAGAGAGAGAGAGAGAGGGAGAGAGAGAGAGAGTGAGTTTGATTTTAAATAGCTCGAATGAATTTCCGCTTATCGGCAACGGGTTACTAGAATCGAACCCTGTGGTTTGTGGTATCAATGCTAATTCCGTTATCACTAATCTGTCTCTCTATCCCTTCCCCTCTCTATCCCTCCCCTTCTCTCCCCCCTCTCTTTCCCTCCCACCCTCTCTCATCTTGTTTTTCTTTCTGTCTGCCCGTCTCTTTTTGCTTCTTTCTGTCTGTCTATCTATTTCTCTCTCTTTTCCTTCTTTTCATCCCTTCCTTTCTGTCTTTCTGTCCGTCCGTCCGTCATTTGCCCCCTCCCCCGTCTACGTCTTCTCTACGTACCTGCCTCTCTCTCTCTCTCTCTCTCTCTCTCTCTCTCTCTCTCTCTCTCTCTCTCTCTCTCTCTCTCTCTCTCTCTTTTCGATTCCGCGACAAAACCTGTTTGTATTACTGTCGTCTTGTTTACGACGCATTTAAGCAGATTTGAAGGCTTGAAGATTTAATCCCATTTCCCGGTAGATATCAAAAAGAAATCCTTCCTATCTCCCTTTATCCATCCATCTTTCACACACGCTCTCCCAGTCCTTTCATTTCTACTTTCTGGTGACCTAATCTTCCATTCTTTCTTTATACTCTCCTGGTTGCCGTATTTATCAGATCTTGTTTGTTGAGAGAAAGCCCGACTTCCGAAAGCGTTCGTCTATATCGCTTCTTGAATCATTCACCAGAATGACGTTATCACAAGCCGGAGCCGGGCTTATTAGGCAGAAAAAGAAAAAAAAATCAGGGAAGGAAGCGAGTTGTAGGTTGTAGACCATAGTAAAGAGAAAGTGAAGACAGGTCTGGTTAATCGCTCAGTAAAAACCGTTCGATGACCAACCCTTTTTTTTTGACTGCATGCCGTCTCAGGGGTGATCAATAAAATTTGAAACATTGTGATCAGTGCATAAATGGCTTCTCTCAACTTTTGTTGGAAGGTGATAAAAAAAAACAAAAAGACAAAAAGCAAAACAATTCAAACAAAACACGTGTGGATGGGCCAGTCACAAACCAATTTAGCATGAACTTACTTTGACCATCCCCCATTCACAGCTAAAACCTATTTAGGATAGGAATTTTCAAAAACACAAAACATTTTTTTCGAGACATAATAATGAATTGCTTGAATCTTCAGCCATCTAGCTCCATTAGTGAAGCCTGTCCACACTAAGCATACTCAGCCAACCAAGGGGAAATAATTGATGAAAGAAAGAAATAGAGGAAAAAAAGAAAAGAAGAAAGAAACAAAGAAAGAAAGACAAAAGGGAATAATTAATGGAAGAAAGAAGGAAACATAGTAGGAGAGGAAGAAGAAAAGAAAGGAAGAGGAAAATAATAGATGTAAGAAAGAAAGAAAGGATGAAAGAAAGAAACAAAGAAACAAAGAAAGAAACAAACAAAGAAAGAAACAAAGGAAGGAAGGAAGAGGGGAAGAAGGAAAAGGTATCCAAAACATGAGAGGGGGGAAGAAAAACAAGAACCATAAGTTCAGTGATGCGTCCACCATCTGTCGCAGTAGTAGCAAGAAAGGGGAGAAAGAGGGCGGAGGAAGAAGAGCAAGAGGTTTTTCTTTAGATGATAAGATTCTTACATTTGTGACATAATACTAAACGGAAATATTCAGCAAAGATTTTTTGCAATAAAAATACTAAATGATCATTTTTGGCGCCTCTAAGCCATTTGAGGCTTTTTTTTTTATACAGAAATGCAGAATCCGGACATTTGATTATGGCATCATCAACAGCTGGTAAAAAATTGATCCGATTGATTGTTCTTTTGATGACATCACAAATTTAAACGATATCACCCTTTTCAATGACATCGCACCTCTTCCTTCCTGTCCCCGTAGTTTAATATAATTGGAACCGACCGACAGATCGACTGAAAGCGTCTGATGGAGATGTATGGACAAAGGAGGGAGTGGAAGAGAAGACAGAAGTTCTTTTCTTTCCACACTATATCTCTAAAAGTTCTCAATGAATTCCAATAGACATTTCGTGGATATACGGACCATAGATTATGAAAGAACTGATTAAACTTTGAACGAGATGAACGATTACCTCCCCAACACTGTAGCTATCTGTCCACACAACAATCTTTCCAAAATTGCTCAGTTTGTACACGCTATATCTCTAGAGGTTCTCCACAAATTTCAATGAAAATTTGTTGAAAGATAGACGATAAGCTACAAAATAAATCCATTTTTGAGCGGATCCATATGTATTCATCTTCTTACGTCGTAGCAAACTGTCAGTTCAACACAATAGCTCAAAAAGTTCCCTGTCTATCCACACGATATTTCAAAGGTTCTCAATGAATTACGATGAAATTTTGTGGATTACTGGAGCATATGCTACGAAAGAGGTAATTAATTTTTTGAGCGAATACATCTCTTCTCCTATGTCATAGCTATCAGTCTATACGGGTGTTTCATTTCAAAAAAAGGTTTTTATGACATTTGATAGTAAATAGCTCGAAATGACTTGATATGAGGCGTATGGTTCTTTCTAAGCATTACTCAGCATAGAATTTCCTTTCGAACGACGTAGGACATGCCCATATTTGATAGAAATTCTTTTTTCTGATTTCGACATCCCAGCGAAAATCCGTTATTATGAAAAATGGCGACAACTTCTTTTTGGAACTAATTTGGAATGTCTACCCAAGTTATTCTTACTCACTAAAGGCCCTCCAGCATGTCCAATTGGTTTCATTAGTCAGTTAAAAAATTCCCACTGGGCTCTATTACAACGCCAGGATTAATACGAAATAAATAAATGATGAGGTTTGATAATGGTTATCTGATAAAAATGAGATTTACGATAATCAAAAAACAAACGAAGCGGGTATTTATTGTGGAAAAACAAACAAGCATTGTATCATGTTTTGCATGTGTGGAGCGATTAGGTTGGCACAATCTGCTGTGTCTGTAGATGAACGCCTTTCCTTATTTATTGTATAAAATCCAAGGAACACACGTGCAACGGGCTACGGAAAGATTAAAAGACAAACAGCCGGGAGGAAATAAAAGATTGTATTACTTCACGCATACAATCAAGTTCTTTTATTTTCCTTATCTTTCCACGAGGTTTTTTCTTTTTTTGCTTTCTTTCCTTTCTCTCTCTCTTTGATCGTTTTCTTCTTTCTTTCTTTGTAAGTATGCCAATATCTAAGTCAATTTTCTTTCTTTTCTTTCCTCTATGCATTTACGAGTTTCTTTCAATCCATTTCTTCCTTCCTTTCTTTCTTTATCTCTTTTTCTTTCATTCTTCATTTCTAAGAATGCATATATCTATACCAATCCTTTTTTCTTTTCATTCTCTCTCTCTCTATTTCTCTCTGAATATGCCAATATCTATCTAAATCATTAATTTTCTTTCCTTCTTTTCTCTATGCATCCTTTCTTTCATGTATTCACTTTTCTATTTATCCTTCAATGGACGTACATATTTTTGTTTTCATTCTTATCTTTTATTCCTACGTCTATTTTGCTTTCTTTTTTTAAATCTTTCTTTCTTTCTTCTTCTTTCATCTCTTTCTTCTTTCCTTTCTTACTTCTTTCCTTCTCTGTTTTATTCATTCATTTTTTTTGTCTTCTATCTATGCTTTTTTTCTTTTTCAGTTTTTCTCATTCATTTTTTCAGCCTTTTTTTAAACTTATTCTTTCCCTTCTTTTGTTCCTTCTTCTATTCTCTTTTTCTCCCTTTCTCTTTTTTCTTTTTTCTTTTTTCTCTTCTTCTTCGTTGTTGTTGTTCTTTTTCTTCTTCTTCGTTCATTTCATTCTTACTTTCTTCTCGTTTCTGTCTCCCTTTCTTCTTTGTTTATTCATTCAAGTTTTGTCTTCTGTCTATGCTCACTTACTTTCTTTCTTCAGCTTTTCTCTTTCATTTTTTCTGCACTTTCTTTTACTTATTCTTTTCCTCCTTTCGTTCTTTCTTCTACTTTTTCATTTCTCTTCTCTTTCTCCTTCTCCTCCTTCTTTTTCAATTATCTACTTCCTTTGTTGTTGTTGCTGCTCTTTTTCATCTTCTTCTTCATTCCTCTACTTCCTTGTTGTTGCTGTTGCTCTTCTTCTTCTTCTTCTTCTTCTTCTTCTTCTTCTTCTTCTTCTTCTTCTTCTTCTTCTTCCGCCTTTTCAATCTCGGCCAAAGGGATCCTTGAATGGATTCATTTTGCAAAGCAATTATTTGCCAACTTCTGCCGGTGAGTGCGATTGAGCGAGGGTTACTTGCCTTCCATTCGACCGGCCACTTCCCCGACCCTCGTCAGGCCACGAGATAAAAGATGAAATCGAGGGTAACGTTGCTGATAGACAAAATCACCATTTACACCGTCGTAACTCCATTCACTCCTTAATGTCTGCGTACACCTGCTTTCCCGCCCTATTTCCAATGGACTTAACAGAGAAGGAAGCAAATAGTTGGAATTAAAGTCTCACCTCTAACAACAATACCACTAACAGGTCTGGTTAGTCCCTCAAAAGAAAGCGTCACGTGACCAACATTTTCTTGCATCAACCTTTTTGGGGGGTGATTAATTAAAATAAAATGGAGAAAAGTGATCAATGAATAAGTTACTGTGCGGTGATCACCATCCAAACCCAAATTTTCTATTAAATGCTACCAGACACAAACTAATGGGCTAGTTTAGCATAAACTTACATCGTTAAATAACACCAGCACCACAACCATCAATACCATCAATGCAATCACTATCTCAGAGGCAGCTCACATTACACGATTACGAAGTTTGTTCAGGAACTATCTAATGGCCTAGATAACTTGGCAATTAATTAAAGGGGACATTACTGCATATGTGTAGACAAGAACTCTCCCGTTGGATGACTCAATCAGCAGTAGAACGCAATTGAGTATGCCTTCGGACAGTTCATGAAGAAACTGTGTTGAAATATTTTCTAAGCTTAACTTTGTGTGACACAGTATATATGAGGTCTGTCAAGACATTTCGATTTCTAAGAAAAAATCACGAGAACCGTTGTGACGACCTAGATGTAACTTGACAACCAATCAGAGAGGACCTCAGTGCGTATGCGCAAAGAGACTCTCCCGTGAAGTCACTCAGTCGGTGTTGGCACGCCATTGGGTGAGCTTGTGCTTTATATGACCATCGTATTTGCCATGACCAAGCGATTAATTCTTCACGTCTTGCGCAGAGTTTTCTCTGGTAAAACATCTCATCTCCCAGGTCTCTCAATTCTTACAGTCTAGATCATGGCAATCTTTGACTCTCCCCAAAAAGATTTCAGATCGTGGACAAAATTAAATAGAACCTGACAAAGCAACTGATGGCGATCCCATTCCCTTATTTTCCGAGTGGGAGTGACACTGGGGTAAGTGAGGTCTCAAAGAGAATATTCTGTAGAGGTCTGATGCGTCATTGCCCTAGTTGGGCTATATTTCGTTAATCTTAAATGGCTGGATACTTTTCGGATATTTCGTATTTAGATGATTCTATTTACTAAGTTTGGTTTAGTTTTAGCTCAAGGTCAAGGTCACAAGTATTTGGCACCCAATGAGGAATGACTTCAAATTCCTGGCTTTTGCCTAGGCTCGTGTTCAATCGTTAGTGACGATCCACAAGATTAGTTTGTTAACCATTACACCACATCAAGGCACCTAATCATGTGCAAGGAGAAATGGGCGTCTATTGACATTTTGGGGGAGGGGTACATATACTCGAAATATATCTTAGCGACAACCAAGTTACTATCGAAGAATAATTCAGTCTTTTCATAAAGGTACATAAAACAATTATACTGCACCATTATCCTTTATTGACTATAAGATTCCAACTTTCAAATTCCTTTATCCCCGGTGATGAGGGGTGATTAAAGCAGGAGGTGGAGCAAATTCTTTGTTCTCCTTTCCCTGGCATACGCCCCCGGGTACGTAATGAAGACAGTACTTACTACCCGGTAGTAACGATCCGCTAGACCGACTTTCTAATCATTAAACTACAGCGAGGTGCTTAATAAAGTCCACGACGATGTGAGATCGAGCAACGGTTACTGTCATAGAAAACGGATTCGGCACGCTGAGTTCGAATTCCAGCTTCTATTCTCTTCGCATTAATATCCCATGGAATTTCATGAATCTACTTCATCCTATGCTATGTCCCATCGCCAGATATCCTGACAAAAATGTCTCTTTGCTGACATGCCACGATGGTTGATGGGGAATACTGTGATTGAGCGATTCACTCTTCCGCAATTAGGCCATTACCCGAGCCCAGATACAAGCCTGGCTCTTGAATGCTGATTTCCTAGGCAGGGGGATACCCTATTAGAAAATTGGCTTCACAAAAATATATGCAATTATTTTTGTTTGTTTCAGCATGATCCATTTTCTTTACGCTGTTTTATTCTCTTTACATCTTCTTGGCCACATATATTCACCGTTTGATAACGGGAGATCATTTCAAAGAGAGTTTCAAAAATAATACGACGCAATTTTCTATCGGATTATATACCGATTTCTAATACATAGTGACATTATGAATAGGGACCCCTTTTAAAACGTTTAAAATGCCTTTAATTTAGGAAAAGGTTACCTTTGCTTCCACGCCTTTCAAAGAATATGAAATAAGAATATATGTATATGGAGGTAAAGTAGTTTCCACTTTGGCATTGAAGTTAACCTGTAAATAGAATTTTCTTCTAAAATCTGTCAAAAATAATGTTCTCAAAACTTTTTGTTTTAAAACTCCCTCGGATCCACTGAGCGGGTATGACGTATTTAGTTGGACTGCATCCATGTTTAGGTACGTTTTATAGCGTGACAGATAAATATTTTTATCGAAGATACTCCATTTTGTCCCCCCACCAGCTGGAAATGTATGCTTTGTCCCTCGCACCTGGAATATATGCCCGTTCTCTGGAGAGGTGGCTATTATTGGTTATATATGCTTATACAGCAAATTCCTTATAAGGTCCTCTTTTGCCAGCAGTTTTCATAATAGCCCGTAGGCCGATGATCTGCTACCGAAGAGAACACAAGTAAAAGTGATGACACTGGAAAGCAACGCCCCCGTATCAAGAGACCGTTTTCCTTTTCAACGCAATCCACTCAAGAAATTAACCAATGATATTTGCTCCATTAAACACGATGCTCACCATCCAAGCACTACGACCACTAGCTTTATAAGAGGCGAAAACTAGCATTCCACTATATGCAATACAGTCGGACAACGGGCAATCCCATCGCGACACCCCTCATCAAAGTAACTAGTCCCGGTCATTTTTTTAATATTTTTCAATTATTGTCGTGAAGAGGGAGAGAGAGGAAGGTTTGTAAACGCACGTTGCTTCCTGATGAAGAGCCACTGGTGTACGCTGAAACGTCTGAAGTGGTGTCGATCGAACACTTACGGGTCGGTTGCAGCAGATACGAGACAAAATGGCGTCGAAGACGAAAGCCTCGTTCTGACAGAGAAATGAACGGTTCAATTTAATTACGCGTCGCTCCATTTGTTCTAATAACTTTGCTAATCAACATAAAGTATTGCAACGAGATCAAAGCGAGATTCAGAGACAAGTTACTTCCATTAGCCTCTCTGATGGTGTCAATGTCGGCTATCGTTTGGGGGGGGATGCTGCTGCTACTGCTGCTGCTGCTGCTGCTACGATCGTCTCTTTAAAATCTTCTGTGAACATTCTTTGTTGTTCGTTTTATTCATTCCTGAATTTTTGTCTTTCATTCATATTTTCTTTCTTTGTTTTTTCTTCTTTCTTTCTTTGTTTTTTTTCTATTTTCCTTTTTTATTCTTTCTGCCTTTTTTCGTCCTTACTTTCGTTCTTCCAACCTTTTTCCTTTCCTTTTTCACTCTTTCCTTCTTTTTCTCTTTTTCTTTTCTCCGTTTTTTCTTCCCTTCTTCTTTCTCTTCTTTCTTTCTTTCTTTCCGCCTTTTTTCCTTTTTGCTTTTTAAAAATTTATTCTTTTTTTCTTCCTTTCTTGTTCTTTATTTCTTCTTTTCCCTTCTCTCTTCCTGATTGTTTCCTTTCTTTCTCTCATTCTCTTTTCTTTCTTTTGTCGTTACTTCTTTCTTCCTTCGTTTTTCCTCCTTTTTTTCTCTCTTTCTTTTAGTCTTTTTTCCTTATTTTGTTCTTTCTTTCGTTCTTTCTATTTCCTCTTTCTCTCTCTCTTTCTTTCTTAATATTTGTTCTTTCTTCCTTTTTTTCTCCATCTTAGTTTCGTTCTTTCTTTCCACAATAGATTCTCAATTAAAAATCAACCAAAACTGTTGACATAGGTTTCTTCAGTTTCCAAGTGGGTCTGTATTGCACGTACATGACGGATTAACGATACTAGAGAGCAAAAAATGTAACTATTCACACCTATTTATTTCTAGAAGAACATTATTCTCTTGTTTTTTTTAACCCCATATCTTCATTTTGGGGGGGGGGTCAATTTCGTATCTAACTTTATGCTAAATCGGTCGTTCAGTTTGTGCCTGGCAGCATTCCCACCTGTTTTTCGAAAATTCAGTCTTTTTTTTTTTAATGATCACTGTCAATTATTTTTTAGATCACTGGCTAGCAGAGTAACTAATTGATCCACCTAGGACAACGAAACTCCTGGAGGAGGAAATCAAGCGACGAATCACAGTTTCGCATATGATCTCTGGGGATCAACACCACGAGCTGTGATGTCCAGCAGTCGTCTGACAATCTGGTAATATGACCATCCCATTGCTATTCGAGTTTTCTAATGGATTCTATGATATATCTGACTGTCTTTTCTTTGATATACTGTGCTGTCTTGTGGTCCCTCCATAAAACGCCAGACATGATCATCTCCTGTGCACGTTGCATTGTTCTCAGTTTAAGAGCCAGTCTTTTGTTAGCTTCCATGTTTCAACACCATAGGTGACTATCGGGCAAATGCGTTGGTTTTCGACTTTTCTCTTCAGGACAAATGAGATTTTTAAAAGGATTTTCAGCTCTCTTTATTATAAATTATATACTATTAGTCCTTCAGCTCGCTACTTCTAGCCATTCAGATCTGGAAGACCATGCTCTTGACAAACAGAAACTATCGCGTACCTATGCCAAAGCCATCGTAAAAAGTAGTTACGATATAGGGGAGGTAATAGAAAAGGATTCCTAGATACGCCCCCAAAACTTAACCGATTCTTTCTTGCTCCTGGATTTACCCCCCCCCCCCCCCCGAAAATTTCATTGAATTTCATTGATAACTTTTAGAGACAGTGTGGATATATATCTACAATGCTGGGAAGTAACCATGAAAGATCCTTGGATCTGGCTCCAAACTGAATTATATCTGCCCAACCTTACAATAAATGTCATTAAAATTCATTTCAAACTTTCGGAGATATTGTGTGTACAGACAGACAGATACATACAAGTGAATACATATACCTCTTTAGACTTCGTTGGCAGAGATTAGTTATCTAGTAAGAGTTCTTACGCTGGCTACAGCTTCAACGAGCTTAAGACATCGCAAGTTTCTCTGCTTCGGCATTAGTGCGATAGGTGACAAATACTTAGAGGCGACAAGAACCCGAAGGTGCGCCTCTCACTTCACCCGTTATTTTATCCATAGTCAGGAGAGTTTGTTCATTTGCATGCACACGACTACAAATGTGACACGAAGTCAGATTAAGGTGGGGTTCCACACGTTCGAAATCGTGCAGGGACAGGGTACAATGGAACCGATTCTTTGCACATGATTTTGCAAGGACGTCAGGACAAGCAGGACGATGTATACATGAATCCTGTAGTGTAAGAGTCCTTAAGTCTCGATGCGTAATTTCGCAAAGTGATTAGGGCAGGCTTAACTTAGTTCACAGGACGTATCCTGTTGATGCTATCAGATCATGCTGGTCAGTGGTTCCAGGATGGGGGACACATCCTTTTTGTGCAACGGGACCAATCCCAGGCCCCTAATGCTTAGCAATGCCGAGCCTCAGCGACCCTTCATGGGCAACATTGCACCTGGGCTGATCAACTTCTCAGCCTAAAAGCCGACAAAACACAGATCGACTTTTCCGCACAGAAGTGTCAAAGAACAGATACTACATTTTGATCTTAGCCAAGAGGCCAATGGGGGAGAAAAGAGATTGATTAATGCATTTTGCAATTAGTATTAGTGCAGAGTTAGCACTGTATCAGCCAGAACTTGAACTTGTCACGCCAAATACATTCTCCGTACCTTTAATATGCTCGGATATAACGCAGGGGATATTGTGTGGACATGTAACCACGATGCAAGGAAGGTAACAGAAAAAATCAATGCATCTGCCCACGAATCACTTCTTCTGTAACACATCCTACCACAAAATATCTCCCGATACATCAAGAACTCTAAAAACTCAGAAAAAATGCCTGACTGCTACAGGGTCAAACTCAATTCCTCCTTCTTACTGAATATAATGATTACTGCGACTTTTGTATTTTAGGGGAGACCGCAGCTAGTTCGGTGTAGGGTAGATTAAATCACTTGCTTCAACTTGGTGTTGTCACTGGTAGCCTCGTTTTGAGCAGAAGAATTTCGACCTTTTTGTAACTAAATTTGAGTCATATGTGTTGTAAACATGGAAGGTTTTGCATAAAAAAACACTTGTTTCTCAATGCAATCCTAAGAAGAAGAGTATACAACCA
Source organism: Thysanoteuthis rhombus (assembly GCA_963457665.1). Classification (NCBI taxonomy): domain Eukaryota; kingdom Metazoa; phylum Mollusca; class Cephalopoda; order Oegopsida; family Thysanoteuthidae; genus Thysanoteuthis; species Thysanoteuthis major. Next base: position 29,549,586 of record OY735240.1, on the reverse strand, counting down.
ATGCATTCTCCCGATAGTCACTTATGGAGCTGAAACATGGAGACAGACCTACAAACTGAGAAGTATGCAACGTGTGCATGAGAGAATCATGCTCAACCTTACATGGAGAGATCACAAGACAGCACAGTATATAAGGAAGAAAATGGATGTCTGTGACATCATCGAAACTACTAAAAAACTCAAATGGCAATGGGTAGGCCATGTTGCAAGAATGAAAGACAACCGATGGACATCACGTCTCACAACATCGATCTCCAGACATCACGTTAGAAACTGAGGCCGACAGAACACTAGATGGAGAGATGAACTGGACAGACTCGGGAAATACTGTCTCCACGACGCCCATGATAGAGAATTGTGGCGAATCCTGGGGAAGGTCTATGTCCAACGACGGACGTTAAAAAAAAAACAAAAACTGATGATGATGATGTTTCTCAATGCACTGGGGCATGCGTATTGGTCCCGTCTCAAATGGTTATGTAATTGCTAAGTAATATGCCATCAAATCTCACTTTATGGCCGGCAGTTGACACTAGGGCAAGGGAACCCAATTTGACGCTCCGCTGATCGCTACAACAGACATGCTTGGTGAAACAGTAGACTCCATTTTCTATCCAGCTTTCCCTTTGACATATCACACCGATCTTTTCTTCTCTTTTCCCCGTTCGTACTGTGTTTATTTTCACACGCGGACTTATTTCTCTACGCAAGCGTAGAGCTCGGTGCAAGGCGTACTGATTCGCGCATGCGTGATGGAGAAGACGTACACGCTTACTGACGATACCTTCTATTTCATCTTCATTCGACTTTCTATTTCTCTCGGATGATGAACTCAACCGACCATTATCCAATTAAGTCGTGAGGAATAAATCGAATAATGATTAAAAAAAGAAAAGAAAAAAAGAATTTACCACAATAATTAATAACATGTTTTTTATTATTTATTCTTAGTATCAGATGAAGTATCGTAACTAATTATTAATTAGTTTTTACTACTTTTTACTTTTTATATTAGTTGCTTTTTTATCACAACTTTGACTCGGGCCGTCATTCTACGGACGCGTGTAAATAATAGGGTTTTATTCTCATCAGAAGCCATTTTCAGTCGCGGTGTTTACACTTTGCCATAGAATGATAGTCCAAGTAAAAGTTAATAGAAAAAAATAAAAATCATAATGAGTGTAAAAAGTAGTGAAAATTGATAAAACAACATAGGTCTCTTCAGTTTTTAAGAGGGTCCAGCTCGTTAGCTACGTATGTATGTATATATCTATGTAGGTATGTATGCATCTAGCGTACACACTCATTAGTTGTCTACAGTCCAAAGCTTGAACTTGGTTTACAGTTTCGGAGCCTCTTCTGTTAAACATTCTTTGAATAATACGTAGTATCTTAATCTTTGTTATTTTGATCGCTACGTTTCAGCCAATATTTTCGCTGCACTTATTGTTTTCCCGTGAATTATCCTGACGAGTTTCCTCACCTTTCTTGTTTCGATCACTTAATTTCAGTCGATTCACTTTCTCACTCCTTTTTGCTCTTGTCTGATGTTCTGAGATTAAACATTCTCATTATTTCGTACATGGTTTAGACTGGAATCTTCCAGTTATTTTGATTAGTAAACCTTATCCGGTCTCTCTCCGAAGTTCTGAGAGATTATTGTCTTAGTTACACGAATCATTCGGACTTGAATCCTCATCTTCGTGATAACTACGTTTAGGAAGATGCCTTTTCTGCTGTCCCTGTTGTTGTCAACTGTTTAAAGATGAAGCACTCTCATTATTCCGGGTCTTCGTTGTTTTCATTATTACATTACAGCTGATGCATTCTCCGGCCTTCCTAGCATTATCAGAGGCTTCGAAAAGAAGTTTTGTCAATCCAGGTATCAATAAGAATAGTACTATATACCGTTAACCAAAACTGCCAACATCAAGATAGGTTCCCTCAGTTTTCAAGTGGGTCTGGCTGGCAGGCTATGGGTGAATGTGTCACGTGTACAGGCCGCACAAATCGAGTTAGAGGGCTGAAAATTTAAGCATTTATTACTTACGTCTAAAAAAAAAACAATTTTCACTCCTCATAGGTTTTTAGAGGGGAATACAATTTACAATGTAAGTTTATGCTAAATCCCTCCCTTAGTTTGTGCCCGAACAGTTTTTTGAAGTGTCGGACTTCGTTGTATTGATCAACCCAGAACAAAAGTCGAGAGAAGTAACTTATTGAATAATCAACTCTATTTTCAAATTTTCATTGATCACCCTCAACAAGGCAAACTACCAAAAGACATTGGTCACGGGATGGCTTCAATTAAATGACCAACCAGACTTATACACTTGAAAACTGAATAAAACCCATTCAACTGATACCATTCCACTGACTGAAATCAATTAGTTTAATGTGATAAATACAAATTAAGATTTTGTACCTATGATCTGGCATGACATTTTGATAGCAGTTCGATT
>OY735240.1:29534624-29542124 GCA_963457665.1 Thysanoteuthis rhombus | reverse complement strand
TGGAAATATCTGAATTCTCCTGAAATGATTTTTTTTTAGAAACGACTGAACTTGTTTCAGTGCGAGAATCCTTTCTTTCAAATGGTGAGTAGGTTATGTTTTTTTTTTTACTCATCAGCGAAATTGTTACCTTCAAGTCTAATAGCCTAATCTTACAGACAGAAAAACGTATAAATCACACCATTGATTATATAAGTGAAGAAAACTCAACGTCAAACTTTTCTACGGATAATGCTTCTGAGAACCGGTTGATGTACGTGCAAGTGCGTGAACAGGCACTCTCTCGGGGGGTTATTCAGTTAGCAGTGAGACGCTGTTGAGTGAGTTTGTGTACTGTGTGACTGTCTCATTCACAATCACCGAACGATTCATTGTTAGCTTATTGAGCCTTTACTTCGAGGGGAAGCAGAACACTGCATTTACCAAGGTTTATCAGCAATCCCACTCTTTGCAACTTTTGGCTCTTTTCAAACGAGATTTTAGAGCGTGGACGAGATTAAGGAAACAGTTGATGGCGACTCCGACATGGGACTTTGCAGACCGTTTTGGAAAGATGAGGGACACTGTGATAAATATAAAATACGAAATGTTTCAAATGGTTTTAATTCGCCACTAGCCTAGTTGGGCTACTTTTTCGTTATCAAATGACTAGGTATCTTCTGGACATGCCTCGCGTGTCCAAGTTGAATTTATGGATCATGTGTAAGTATCTCAGATATATCAGCGAAAAAACGATGATCCACATTCCCTACTCTCGTTTGCTTGCTTAACCGTGTTTCCCTCATTAACACAGTCCCCCGCCTTTAAAAAAAAATGGAACTAAAAAAACAAAAAACAAACAAACCCTATCTCAGATGTCTCCTGTCCCCAGCAAGATTTCTCGGTTTCAAACGATCACAGGGCGAGATAAAACATCTGCAACAGAAAACGTCATTGTGAGACTAAACGATATTTCAACAGCTCGACGAATCAAACGAGCGCTTTATTTACGCATTTACTCTTGTCTCTAATCAGTAAATTATTATTTTATTTCATTTTAAATCATGGAGCAAGCTTAGCGTTCCGAGATTCACCAGTCGTAACACTTCCCAGAGCTGATTAGACGAGGCAAAAGAAAATGGAAAAGAAAGCAGACGACAAGAAAAAAAAAATGGTGGTAATATGATCTCCTTTGTGTCAATCATCGGGCCCGTACAAAGCTGGCGATATAGTCAGATATAAAAGGTAGGCCCCATTTTAAATTGCTCACTAAGTATTTTTGTAATCAATATTAAACGCATATGATTTATGTATGGGTATACGCATGTAGTGTTAATGGTACACATACAAGTAACATAATAAAATGAAAGAACTAGAACGATTTATAGAGAAAGCTTATGGTAAGACTTTTTGTTTGAAATGTATAAAAGACAACAGAGAGCAGTGCTATAATCATCATCAGTCTTTTAACGTCAGTCGTTGGACATAAACCTCCCCAAGGATCTACCACATTTCTCTATCATGGGCGTCGCGGAGCCAGTATTTTCTGAATTTGTTTACTTCATCTCTCCATCTTGTATTTTGTCGGCCTCAGTTTCGCATGTGGACTCTGGGGATCCATGTCGTGCGTTGTGATGTCCATCGGTTGTCTTTCATTCTTGCAACATGACCTGGCCATTGCTATTTGAGTTTTTTTCTTTCTAACAGATGTGCTATAATAAGGAGCTTTAAATACAATAGTGCATTAATGTTTATTCTGTAGTTTATTGTCAAACTCTCGTTGATTTGGCTTTATTTTCATCGCCGAACAGCAATGACCGGTTCAGACTTCCAGTTAAGACTAAAAAGTGGAAAGTTTGAAATGCTGAGTAGAGAGAGAAAGGGAAAGAGAGACAGTGATGCTATTCCTACGTCATCGATCAATGAATGGGAGAAAGTAAGAAAGAAACGGTAAACGAAAGAAACAAATCGAGAAGAGAGAAAGAGGCAGAGAAAAAGAGAGAGAAAATCAAAGAAAATAAAGAGAGGGGGTGGAAAGCTATAGACACTAGAGTGAATTATCTGGTTTCGTTAAACATATTCCTTTAATTATGATTTATAACTTTTTTTTCTTTTTTTATCTTTACAATAATTTTTTCTTTCATCTCCACTCTTTTCGGCCCTAATCCTCCATTGTAGAAACTTGAAATTTTGCACATAAGCTCCCCTCAATGAGTAGGAAAAGCATTTTTCAAAAAGTGGCTGAAATAGTTGCGTTTTGAGTGGAGTTTGATCCTGAAGCAGTCAGGCTTGACTGCATTAATCTTCTCTGAATCTTCTTTGAAATATTCATATATTGTGCTAAATAGTTAACTTTCTTTTTCTCTCTTTATTTCTCTCATTCTCTCTCTTTCTCTTTCACTGACTGTTTCTTCCTCTCAGTCTCTCTCTGTCTCTCTGTCTCTCTCTCTCTCTCTCTCTATCTCAATCTCTTTCTTTCGTTCGTAATTCTTTACTAAAAGCTCCCCTGTCGCCATTACCACTGGGAGTAGGCCCCCTTCTTTTGAAATATTCATATATTGTGCTAAAGAGTTTATTTTCTTTTTCTCTCTTTATTTCTTTCATTCCCTCTCTCTTTTTCTCTGTCTCTTTCTCCCCCATCTCTCTTTCTTTCTCTATTTCTTTTTTCCATTCCCTATTCCTTACAAAAGGGTCCCCTGTCGCCATTACCAATGGGAGTGTACCCCCTCAAGATTGTAGGCCTTTACTCACTTCCCCTATCTCATGTCAGTTCTGGCATATTCAGGACTTATCGGTTTTAGCAGTCCCCAAAGCTGATCAGAAGAAACGAAGAAAAATGGTTGATAGCAGACGACTCAACATAAAAAGGCGGGAAAATGATCTTGTTCGCGTCAGGATTCAGCCGCAGATATTGTACCAATACACTCGAATAGGAGGGACAACATCAAACAGCAGGGATAATAATGAAAACTATTTTAAAACATAATAATGTATGATCCTGAATTACGTTATATTGTATAGAAATTTATTTGAAATGATCTCCCGTCATCACACTGTTGATGCATAACTCGCCCGAAACATCATATATATGATGAACAATTGAAGAAAATGGGGCTGCTACAGGAAACAAACCTGCAACCGATATGGTAGCCGCTTCAACGTAGTGATGCTCTTACGATTGATACATCCATTTCTTTATACATAACTGTCGCGTTGTAAACAAACAAACAAACAGAGAATAAACAAGATGAGAATTTGGTGTGAGAGCAGTTATTTGAGACTTTGCATTACCGGCAGCTGCTTAGCTCAATGGTAAGAGCATCGCAACGTCGAGGCAGCAACCCAATTGGTCGATTTGATTCCTGTAGCAGCCCCATTTTATTTAGTTGTTTATTCTACTTACGTCGTCTAGGTCAAGTGATACATTCACCGTGTAATAACGGGAGATCATTTCGAAAAAGACTTTTGATATAGCATAACACAATTTACAATCATTCTGTTGGATCATATATATATCTTCCTTAATATGTAATAATGTATCAGTTATCAAAGACTATTGAAACTGCTAAAAGCGAGAGGAAATCTATCTTCCATTAAAGCCAAGTATCCTGAAATTTAACTTAGAAATATCCAAATAATAAGATTGGAGCTCAAGTTGGTTCCAGTTATCAGCATATGTCGATATACATATTATTTGTATTGATGCTTTAAGAATCTTTTATCAAATATAAATATTTTGTGCTGAAGTGTTCCCTCCTTGACTCTCTTTACGATATCAATATTTTTGTTTTTACTCAAGTGTCTCTTCTTGACTTCTACCAGTGTGAGTAGACCCCTGAATGAAGTAGGCCCATGCCAACTACCCCCCATCTCTGTTCTGGTCTATTCAGGACACATCAGTTGTAACGCTTCCAAGCTCTGATTAGACGAAGCGAAGAAAGAAGAAAAATGGTTGAAAGCATACGACAAAAAGGCGGGAATATGATCTCTTTCGTGTCAGTCATCAGTCGAAGATATTGTATCAGGCCTGTCTTGGTTTGTCAAGCGGTTACCAGAGACATTTTGGTGATAGTAAAATAACCTGTTGATAGAGACACTTCCCTGCTGGGCGGGAGATATATACTGCTGATCTCTGTCGATGACGATATGAATTACTTTAGTTTCGGTGGAAACCCGATCATTCTTACCCCGCTCACTGGATGGAGTCCCTACGATCCGACATTCTGAATATATTCGGTGCATTTCGCCTGTTTTTTTTCTTCTTTGATTGTGTGGGAAAAGAAGATACTAGGGAAAAATTTGATCGGGAAGAGAGGGTGATCTCGTTGACGCACTATTTTGCACCGTGTAAGAGTGAAAAAAAAAAAATATAAGGAAAAACAGAAAAATCGCGCCCTTTTTCATCATCATCATCATCATCATCATCATCATCATCATCAATCTTTTAACGTCCGTCGTTGGACATAGACTTTCCCCCAGGATTCGCCACAATTCTTTAGCATGGGCATCGCGATACGTATTTGCAAATGTAACACTACTATACGTACACTCTTCTCTGGCCTGAAGAGGCGTGACATATATATATATATATATATATATATATATATATATATATATATATATATAGAGAGAGAGAGAGAGAGAGAGAGAGAGATAGATTGATAGATAAATAGATAGATAGATAGATAGACACATAGTACATGTGGTACAGATCAGGGTAGCAGTATAACATAATATAATGATAATATAAGGCCACTTCTGATATGTAATGGATTTATTTCATAGAGTGCTCGATACATAGAACTTTTTAATATTGAAGTTAAGTTGTTTTAGAGTAGAGTTGGAAATAAATAGTAGAATGTGGATTCGCTATACAAGCTAGCTCATGTTTCTGCCCCTGCCGGTTGATGAGGCCCGGAGAGGACAGGAACATGAGCTCGCGTAGCGAATTCACATTCTACTATATATATATATATATATATATGTGTGTGTGTGTGTGTGTGTGTGTGTGTGTGAGAGAGAGAGAGAGAGAGAGAGAGAGAGAGTGTATGTGTGTGTGTCTGTAGAATGAGTAGTTATACATTTGCCATACAGTCGGACGATTGAACTAGCATGAAACTCTTTTAAAGTCACTGCGATGTACTGAATTCTCTATGTACTCCTATTTATACATGCTCTATCCCTGAAATCGAACAGTCTACACTCTAAGATAACTCAACTATCCAAAATTAATAACAATATATATGTATATATATATATATATATATATATATAGTGTCATGCACAAACAGCTGCTCCGTTGCATTACAACTCTTCACTGTGGCAATAGACTATCCATTATACCATCCAGTACCACGAGGTAGGATCGAAACCTTAGCTTTAGACCCAGTGGCTGGTATCCCCTCTTCTGCTCCACGGAACTGGACGGTCGGTAAAGCTGAATTTAAGCAATGAATTTATTCATGTATATATTTCCCATCCACCAGAGTGCTCAATTCCATGTTGGAAGAGCATTGCATGAGCTTATATATATATATATATATATATATATATATATATATATATATATATATGCATACAAGCTATTCATATAATCTGTGCTACCGGGGGTAGGATTTTTTTGGTAAAAACATCAAAACCATCATTCATTTTAATGATTACATATACGAAGTGTGAGCCAAGTGTTTGATAGTATAAAAAATGATCTTAAGACGTAGTTTCCGCCGTTCCCTCGAAATAAGACACATATATAGCGATGACAAAATGTCATCACCATCATCATCATCCTTTTAATGTCTGTCGTTGGACATAGACTTTATCTAAGATTCGCCAGAGCTCTCAATCGTGGGCGTCGTGAAGCCAATCTCCTCTGAACTTGTCTAAATCCTCACGTCATCTTATTTTTGGTCGGACACAATTTTGCATATGATCTCTTGGGATCCACATTGTGAGTTGCGATGCCCAGATGTTGTCTTACATTCTTGGAACATGACTTTTTGAGTTCGTTTTTTTTTTTCATTTCTATATCTCTGACCTCTGGTCTTCTTCAACTGCTTATAAACGGTGAACGTCAAACGTTCGAATTACATTTGAATTTCTGCTCAAATTGCCCGAGCTTTTACATGGTACCTCGAATGACAATATAGAAAATCCTGGCGTTATAGTTGGAATTGATCAATGACACTTTGCAACTTTAAAAAAAAATTCGTAGGTAAGTCTTTTTTTCTGATTGATTGACTATCGAGAGGATTCATATACAATCAATGCATTCTCATGATAGTCACTTATGGAGCTGAAACATGGAACCTAACTAAGATACAGACCAACAAACGGAGAATCATGCTTAACCTCACATAAAGAGATCACAAGACAGCACAGTATATCAGGAAGAAAACGGGAGTCCGAGACATCATAGAACCTATTAGAAAACTTGAATGGCAATGGGCAGACTATGTTACGAGAATGAAAGACAACCGTTGGACATCACGTCTCACAACATAGATCCTCAGAGATCGCATGCGAGACTGAGGCCGACGAAATACAAGATGGAGAGATAGACAAACTCTGAAAATACTGGCTCTGCGACGCCCATGATAGAGAAATGTGGTGGATCCTGGGGAAGGTCTATGTCCAACGACGAACATTGAAAGACTGATAATGATGATGATGAAAATAAGTATGATAAATATAAATCATTACCTTTAATTTTTGCTTTTACGACCAAGACAGTGATAATTTGAAAAATCTACTTATTCCAAATTCGACAACCGGCAGATTTACTTCTTTCCAATCACATTATGTAAGAAAAACGATTCCGTGTGAATATCACAATCCAGGACACAAAGGCAAAGTTTGAGGGGGATAATAGCCATTTTGAAATGCTTTTTTTACACAGAGCAATCAGAAAACGACCCCCACTACACAGAAATACGAATCGCATTGTGCAGTTTTATCGAAGTCGTTTTTTAATGTCAATTGCATTTGAGCCCGGTATTTGAAGGCAGAGTTTCAGTTTTTTTTTTATCGCTGTGTACTGACGTTATTACTACCCCACCAGTTTTGTTTAGCTTTGGTTATTATCAGCACGAAACCTTGTGATAATAGCAGCAGGGATGAGATTACTAGTCAGAATAACATGGAATAATGACAATGACACATCCCATATTTTCAGACACAACCCGGAAGGCCGAAGAATCCCTAGGCCGGAACGTAATGATAGAAATGTGGTGTAGATGTTTGTTGTTACAGTTTGCGATAGGGATGATAATGCTGGTCAGGATAACTCTTGAAATAATGACAATGATTTTTCTCTGAATTTTCTGACTACAAGGAAGGCCGGAGAACACATCGGTCAAAATGTAATGATAAAAACCTCAGGCATGAGAATATTAGTCTAAGCAAACCGGGCAGGGTCAAATTCCTACTTCGACTGAAGACGATCACTGTAACTTTTGAATTGAATGAAAAAAAATTCATAGGTATATCAAATTTGTCTGTTTGGCTCAGTTGCTCAGAGAGCCA
>OY735240.1:29514624-29527124 GCA_963457665.1 Thysanoteuthis rhombus | reverse complement strand
ATTTTCAATGTATCACCCTTGGATGCCATTTTAAAAACCTTTTTCAAATCAGTGATAGATACGATTTCGAGGGCCTAATTAGTTGAATTTTTTTGCCTTACATTGTTTGCTATTAGAATTATACAGGAAAGTCATCGAAAAGTTCAAGATGACCGCAATGGCTTGTACAAAAATTATAATTGCAATGAAGTTGCGTAGACGAGTGATCTCGGAGTCAAATCATACATTTTTTATGATGTGGAATTTGGGATTTAAGAATTGCCCAGAAGCTACCTCCTATTACATAATTTAACTCTCAAAATAAGTGATAACAAAAACTGCCTAAAGTTAGGGTCTGTTACCAGATTTTTCTTCTGCACTCTCCTTTACAGTAACAGAGGTATGTGCAGTCTAAGACATCTTTTAACACTTGTGCATAAATAGCTAAATTTTCTTGAAACACCTTAAAATATAAATGTACGAAATTATATGCTTTTCTAACAAAATCCACGATTATTTAGCTTGATAGCCCCATTAAGGTATCCTCGAAACCATAAACAAAGTTACACGACAATGAAGAGGTAATGTATCAGACAACCACTGGTCATTACGAACTCGCAACGTGTGCTATTTATTTACTCTCCCACCAGAGCAAAATACGACACAAGGACAGGGCTTTACGCGGGGGAAATTGGAGACACCCTTGAAAAAGAGCTCCAGCCGACGCAGCTTTGGTTGCTTAGCAACTGTGGTTACTAAAACAAATGCTGTCACAAAAGCGTCAGGACAAGCCCAATCTGTCCCTTTAAGTGCAGTGGGACAGTACTGCCCTGGGGCAACGGATCCCCTGCAGCTGAGCTGAGTGATGGTGGGGGAGCCCAAGAACGAATCCAAAGGCTCCCAATGCACGTAGCAGTGCGCAGCCTCAGTATAACGTTATTGGCTGACGCATTGCACCGGTGTACTCGGTCTTTGACACTCACCACAGCACAATCTCCGGCCCATTTGGCAGGCAAGAGTCAGTACCGGCGCCTCGGGCTCTGCCGTGGAATAGATACTACACTTTGATCCATACCGAAAAGGCTAGAAAAAACGGGGGCGTGTATCCATGCAACGTGTATCCATCGGGATCATCAGCGAAATTGTGAGTGGAAAAAATGAGATGACGTGATGATTAGGATAATAATGTTTTGATACTATGAAGCCCAGGAACGGGGGAAAAAACCCAAACACACCGGCAGACCACGGGGGCGATTATATAAAAAAAGGGATAATAAAGGCTGATAGTTTCCTTGCTTGTGCAGTCAATCAACTGTAATACAGCCATAGGAAAAACTCTGATTCTACGAAACGGGTTTCACAAGAACTTATGGAAACGGAAATTGGTCAGTGTTTAAACATTTGTCTTCCTCTTCTAATTTAACATAGAAAAAACATTACGTTAGCGATAAAAATGGTTTTAGAATGAGAATCCAAATAAGTCAATAATTGAACAACCGTACCGTCAAAAACAGGGGCAAGAAATTCAATCGAAGAATAAATAAGATCAGAATGAATTCTAGTTATAACTTCACTGGCGTTATCCATAGGAAAATATCTAAAATAGTGTAAAAAAAACCCATCTAGAAACATGTGGATTCTGGAGGAATTAGATGATATTGAAAACCCGTCAAAATAAGACCCCAAAAGGTAAAAAAATGCTTTTTTCCCCCAAGAATTAGGAAAAACATGTTTAGAAGGGGTTTAGTGGAGTACTGATGCCAATTTTCTAGTCTGTAGATAAACAGTATGGCCAGGAGTGCTATAATACACAAACACACACACATATAAAGAGGAATAGAACCCTTCACCATATTTGGTGGCTAGTGTTGTTCAAACCGTGTTTAGTTTCAGGATAGCCTTCAACCTAAATAAGGTATAATGCAGAACTTCTTCTTTACTACGTTTCATGGGATCCATGGTAGATTACATAGTGAAGGATCTGTTACTTCATAGGGCCACAGTGAGGAATTGGCTCGTTTGTATGACACGTTGAAATAAAAAAAGAACCTTTTGGGGGGATAAGAAAGACGATCGGTGATTTAGCGCTATTCATTACTCATTGCTACGTATTCACATTTCTCTTGGGAACAACATTTTTATCGTTCCAAATGTTTGTCTGGTGATATCTTTCTAACTATCTTTCCGCCCATTTCAGACTGCTCTTAATTCTCCCGAGATGCGCAGTGGCGTGAAGGTTATCAGCACCGGATATGGATTCTTCAAACCCTGTTCGAATTCCGACTCAGGAGGCTTGTTCTCAGTTGCCATTAATTCCTCTGGGTATCTCACAAATTGAACAACAGTAGCCATCAAAGATGGCGAAGGGTTCTTACCTTTTTTTATGTGTACACGAGTTTGAAAGTTGGTGTGTTCCTACGATCCTGGACATACCGTTTTGTCTACAGACATGAAAATTAGCATCAATACTTGGCCGGACCCCTTCTAAAGATTTTTTCTTTTGAAAAAAAAAAAAAAGAAAAAAAGAAGAAAAAGTTCTTCGGTCTTTTAGAGGGCTCATTTTGACAGGTTTATTAATGACTTCTGGCTTCGAGAGAATCTAGATGTTCCAAGATGCTTTTTACTCCAATTTAGATATTTTCCTGTCGAAAACGTCAGTGATGTCATAACTAAAATTTAATCTGACCATATTTATTCTTCAATGGATTTTTTACATGACTTCAGATTTTAACGCTACGGTTATTCAGTTATTGACTGTTTCGGCGAATCTCTTTTTCCTCTGGCCTGTCGCATGTACGACACAAAGTCAGGTTTTAAAAAGGGAATTGTTGTGAGGCTAAATTCAAAGATTGGGAAGTCGGTAAGTATTTTGCTGCAGAGGTCAGAGTGTACTTTTGAACTGACCTCGTTCATGAAATACGGAAGTACAGCGTGGGAAACGGACCCCCAAACCAGGCCTCGATGACCGGAAAGCAGGATGGCTGTGTGAACTCCAACGATACTTCTATGATTTCCCTAGCATTGTACCAAAGTTTGCACTGTGAACTTTTGAATGAACTTCTGATTTTACTCTTGTCTGCGTGTACATTTATGTACTCGCCTGCCTTCATGGGTACACGCATGAGTTCAATGATTGTAAGCGCATGAAAAATGAATGAATATCTGGGTAGCGCATAAGGAAAGTCGGGTGTGAGGGTACATGAACTTCTGCTTAAGCAGCAACTGTGGGGGACGGGTGGGCGGAAAAAAGGTATAGAGGGGCCATTCGACTTTTTATTCCTATATCTTTTCATTTCGATGTGGGAAAGGCCTTAGCGAACCCCAGGGCCCATCCCAGCGAGTACGACCTAATCAAAAAGTCATTAACCAGAATCTCAACAAGAAAACAAAAAAAGAAAGAAAAGAAAAGAAAAAGGCAACTAGGACGTCAACGCCTTACCCCTCCAGACCCCCCAAGAAAAAAATACAAGTCCTGTCGTTCGAGTGTAATGCAAAAATAAATCCCTTTCAGATTGTTATTCAGACGTCCACCCTACCTCTACATTACGCAGCACCCCTCCCTCCCCTTTCTTTTTAACGGTTATTTAACCCTCTTAGCGTTCAAACTTTCTCAAAAGATATTAACGTAGCTTAGTCTGACAAAAGGCCAATGAGAATAGAGCTAAGTATTCAGGCGAAAAGTTCCCCAAAACCAACTGACCTTCGGTTAGAGTGGCCAGACATCGTGCATTTTGTTTTTCGATGTAATCATCATCAAGGGAAAAATGCAAAGGATTCCTTCAGTAAAATTTTTTAGATGAACTTGACTAGTTTTTAATCTTTTCATTTCCACACTGTCAATTATAATTATTACACCATCGGATTATTTACATCACACAGTAGACATTCTTTGGTTTATATCAAAATATACTCGCTGTGTTTCGTAGTCCGACAAGTCCAAGTTCAACATTATTTTGGAAGCTGTTTTGAAGCAGTCTTTGAGATAACTTTCCATCTTTTGTACCAAACGCCTAGTAACCATCCTTAGCTGGTCACAATCCTATATATTCTGAATGGTACCAGTCTCACGATTCTTGGCAATAATTCTATAGACATTGCTATCGTTTAAAGTAAGCGCAAGAACGATGTCCGAAAACGATTTATCAGATTCAGCCATGTTGGAAATCTTCCACTTCGTTGTTGTGGACAGTCTTCCAAATTGAGCATTTTCACCAAGACCTATGAAATATAACACATAACACGTCTGGTTAGTCACTCAATAGAAAACAGTCACGTAACCAACGTCTTTTGGCAGCTGGGTGTGTTGGGGGTGATCAATTAAAAATTTGAAAAAAATGAGTGATCAGTGTGTTAGTTACTTCTGTCGCTTTTTGCTGGATCACTAAGAAAGTGTAAATTTAAAAAAAAAAACTAGAGACCAATTTAGCATAAATTTACATCGCAGAATGAATCTCCACTACAAATCTGTTTAGGGAATGATTTTCAAGAACAAAGTATACGTTTCTTTTAAGCATTGCAAGGGATAAACACTTTGATCTTCAGTTTTAGTTTCATTGAAGCGATGTAATACAAACATCCATACATAACCAGCCAGTCAGAAAGCTGGACCAACTTGAAAACTGAAGAAACATGTGTTTACATATTTGATGACAGTATTGGTTGACAGTTTCTAATAATATCGGTGACACCAGGCAACGTGTGGTTTGCACACTTGTTGCATTTTGTAGGCTTAGAAAAATGAGAGCACGTTTCGCTTGAACCCAGGTCGTCTAAACTCAGAAAGTCTAAACCTGCATACCGAAGACCAATTTGTCTTATTTATCATAAGTAAAAAATCTGAATATCTCAAAGATTTTGTTTAAGAATATTGGAAATTATAAGATTAATTAAATAAAAAATATTTTTAAAAAATACCCAGGGATATTAGAAAAAAAAAAAAAAAAAAAAAACTCCCTCTGATATGTTTATATCGTTAATACATTGTTATTAAACATTATGACATAAGATTTTTCCTGCAAGTAATTATGGAAAATAAACGCCATTTTCATGTTTATAAATGGACTACTTTTCACGCTGTTAATTTTCGGAAAATTATTCGATTCTGTTGATTTTCCCAGAGAAAAGTTATGTAATATTTTTCCTCGAATCATTCTTCTCAATAATAACGCAAAGATTTTGACGATAAAATAGTCTTTTATACAACGTTGAAACTTTTTTTTTAATCTTTGGTGTCCAGTTCTCGATGATACCTTTTGGCCATATCTATCAATGAAGCAATCAAAATGTCAATTCCTTTATTCTTTCAAACTTGGTAACGTCAACTCAATAACCAAATTATTAATAAATAATCTATCAGATTAGATAGGGGTCAGCAAAGCTTTCTGGGGGCATGTCGGATCAAAAATGTTTTCATGGGGTCCATGACAGAATCTCCACTGGACAAAATCCTTGGTAGGAGTTGGCATTGAACAGCAATCGACTGTTGACAACAAAACAATAAATTATTTTAAAAAATTCCTGAATCTAATAATTCTGTGAATTTCATTGTAATAGTCTTTGTGTTGTTAATAAGAACAAAGATTGTAGAAATTTTTCTATCAAAAATTATTTTCTAAACAATATAAACTCTGAGGTAAGTATGAATGAAAAGTCGTGTTAATACCTTTTAAAAAGCGATGTAAAACGTTCAAATTCGAAATATTCTTTTTATGTTAAGAAAAGATTTATATTGAAAGCGAACAAAAATATTTGAAACACAAGCCGGTAATAATAATGATAATTATACCTTTTGTCTTTCAAAAAATGATAATTTTTGTGCGGTGGGGATTTTGTCCAGTTGTCTTTTTGTCTGTATCACGTTTTGATGTCTCGCAGATGAAAGCAAATAAATAAACTGAACATTGATCAAACAAGGTTATCGAAATTGCTTGTAAAAATGAAGATTTCAATCTCTTTTATAAAAGGAGTATATACTTACGTAAATGTGTTTCACACCAACATTAAGTTCCATACAATATCAATCAATGAGAACTGTGCAATCCTTTCGGAGCAGAAGGAAATTGTCAAATTTTGCTTAAAATCTTTGTTACCTGTAATGTTTTTAATAAAACGTAAAATGTTCAATAAAGTCGGCGGTCCGGGTGTAATGAAGCCATAGGACAGATTTGGCCCGCAGGCCATAGTTTGCCGACCCCTTTCTTAGAACAAAGAGCGTATTTTCCGAGTCTGAACACCTCTTTTGGCCACGACTGTATACATGGTTTTCAAATGAAAATTTTCACTTTACACCCAAGTAAACGTCATGAAGTAAAATATATACCAGACATCACATCATCTTGTTATCAAGCAGATGATTTAAGTTATATGTGTATGAAGAATCTGATTTTAGAATTGAAATTTGGAATATAAACAAATACGACTTTTTGTCCAGACCGATTACTCTCTGGCAGTGAGTAAATAGCATTGATAGGGAAACGAAGCTGACGAGACTTCGAATGGACACAGAAGTCTGATTGATATCCTCAAATCTATCATTGGTTCTGATGGTTTCAATGTTTATTTACATTGTAACGTGTACAGTATTTAATAGATATTTCCATTTCAATTTTTTTTCTTTACATGGAGTATAATGAATCACTACAGTAAATACCTTATATTCTAACGGGCGGAAAATCCTGTTGAAAAGAAACAGAAAGATAGATGGAAATCAGATAGCGTTTGATTGAACCACGGTAGCCACCAAAGATGGCAGAGGATTCTACCCTTTTTAAATTTTTTATTTATTTATTTGTGTGTGTGTGTATGTGTGTGTGTGTTTGTGTGTGTGTGTGCGTTTGTTTTTGTCTGCTTGTTTGGTTTTGTGTTCCAGCGCTCCTGGCCGTACCGTTTAGTCTACCGATTTGAAAACCGACGTCGGCACCCTACTAGAACCCTTTTAAAAATGTTTTCCCTTATTTTGGGGGACAAAAGCTTTTTTCGACATTTCACAAGCCTTATTTTGAAGTTTTTTTTTATAACATTTGTTTTTTGTTCGTTTGTTTTTTTACTTTATTTTAGATATTTTCCCGTGGAAAACGCCAGTGATGTCATAAATTAAATTCATTCTGACCATATTTATCCTTCGATGGGATTTCTTTCATTTGACTTCAAATTTTGACACAATGGTTGTTCAATTACTGACGGCATTGGCGAATTTAACTTATATAAATTGAACTTATATATATTAAATTTATATAATACCAATCTTTACATTGTTAGAAAAAAAGGGCAATGTTGAAAAAGGATGCAGTTTATGTAGAAAGAGGGTGTTCAGCTAAAATAAAAATGGGGTTTGGCTAATATAAAGAAAAGTGGTTGATTTTTAAAACGAGAGGTCTTTGGGGGCAGAGTTGAAGGTGTTAATGAGAAAAAGAAGTAAGGCTAATCTCCAAAAAGAGGGGGCTAATATTTTTTTTTAAAGTGGAAAGTTTAAAAGAAGAGGTTTAAAATGAGGGCATATTTTCAAGGTATTTCAGTCCCTAAAAAAGGAAAAAGAATTTTCCCAACGATTAACTACTTAAAAGAGAAAAATATAAGTTCCCCTTCGATTCAGATACCTAAAAGTGAAAAAAAAAATTTTCTCCTCGATTTTGCACCCATAAGTAAAAAAAAAATCTCTTGGATTACCACCCCTGGACGTGAAAAAAAATTCCTTGGGTTTTGATCCTAAAAGTGAAAAATAACTCTCGATTTTGACACTTTGAAAAATTGAATTTCAATTAGATTTTGCCCCTTGCCCCTCAAATTTTTAAAGTTATATTCACTTTGATTTTGACTCCTGAAAATGAAAAGGCAGCTCCCCCCCCCCTCAATTCTGACTTCTAAAGGTTAAGAAAACCCTCCTTCGATTTTACTCACGGTAGCGAAAATAATACCCCATATTTTAACAGCTGAAAGTGAAAAATGAGAGTTCGTTATCGATTCCGACCCCTAAAAGTGAGAAATAAAAGTTCCCTCCATGTAATCTACATAATCTCCGATCCCCAAATTTTGTGTTTTCGAAAAAATGTACCTTTATAATTCTACATCAAAACACACCACAATCAAAACAGCACTATTCAAGCTATTCATGTGCAATCATCGCAATATGAAGTGTGTTAAAAAAAAAAATTTCTCAACTAAAGAACACAGGCTATATCATATTTTGCTTTTGAGAATTGAACTGGGGAAAAAAAGAATTAAAAAATGTTCTTTTTTTACGTCATCAACAAGAAAGAGATAATGTTTGAAGTGATGACATCCGTCCCTGAATTGAACACCATTAATAACCTTCCGGGAGTGGAGGGAGTAATCAGGAAGTAATTTGTTAAAAACATTTCCCGGGGATCAAATCCCCAAACCACCAAAAATTTCATGAGTCTATGTCGAGTAGTTTTGGCGGGAGGCACGTATATATATATATCCAGACAGAGAAGACGTCCTCCTCGCGAATCATGATAAAATTATCACTCTTTTAAAAATTCACTACCACCATATATATATTGGTGTGTATCATACATCAAAACCACACACACACACACACTATATATATATATATATATATATATATATGTATATATATATATATATATATATATATATGTATATATATATATAAATATAAATATATATATATATATATATATATATATATATATATATATATATATTAAAGAAATTTTCACTATTTTCTAACGTGTCACTTCAGTTACTTATTTCCAAATATCTGTTGATGTAATTAATCTGATATGCTTCATTTAAGAAAAAATATTACTCATACTTTTTTATTTTGGTACTATGTCTAAATCATTTTTCGTTGGGATCATCAGTTATTAACCATGTAACCATTTCGGGGATTTCAAAACAAAGCGGTTTTATTAACATGGCACTACGGCAGTGGTGATCAAACACCCCCCCTTTCAGATTTGATAGCTTATGTCATACACGTAGTTTGTTATTTTATACAGGGTATCATCATAATACGTTGTATATGAATGTTATTTTATACTGCACATCATTCAATATATGTATCATACTTATATACGCACACATACATAAATAGACATATATATTACTGCTTTCTCTCTCACATTCCTTAACACAGATATATATGTGTGTGTGTGTATATATATAAATATGTGTGTGTGTATATGTATATATATGTGTGTGTTTGTTTGTATATATATATACATACATAAATACATGTATATATAAATATATATATATATACATTCATATTTATATATATAAATGTATATATATATATATATACACACACACACACACAGAGACACACACACACACACACACACACACATATACATATATATATATATATATATATATATATATATATATATATATATATACTGATACAGGATACTGGTACTGGCTTATCTTATTCAGCCAATCAGTCAAGTTTGGAGAAATTCTGAACCGGAAACATTAAAAAAATAAATAAATAAAAGCACCCAATCATATTCATTCCCCAACCTTTTTTTTTCTTTCCTAGAAGACTAAGCTCTCTTTCTTTTGCAACGGCCCCTTCCTGGAGTTCATGTCAGCACATCTTGATTTTCTCAAGTTCCCTTAAAAAAAGATAGCAGCTTCGCGTAAGGCACCCATCTGACCCCCATCAGCTGCTAAGAGGAAAGTGATGAATTTATCTTGTCAAAATTTCAAGTTCCCCTGTTTTTGTTTCTTTCGGTCTGTGATCAGTGCACTTTATGATTTTGTATCATTTAAAAGAGGAAAAAAATAGCGGTAAAGCTGTTCGCGCCATTATCATCGGGTCGAATGTCTCGTCTGCTTCTTACATTTCATTGTAACGTTTAACACAACGCAGATTTTTCTGTCGTTTGCGATAATCCAATTATACATACATATATTTATATGCATACATATTTATACATACATATAGATATAGAAATATATATAATTGTATGGATACAAATTTATACACATACGTCTATATATATATATATATATATATATATATATATATATATATATATATATATATATATATATATATAGATAGATAGATAGATAGATAGATAGATAGATAGACAGACAGATATCTATAAGCAATTATATTCGTAATATGTAATCGCCAATATGCAATTATAAGAGATAAACGGAAATATGTTCAAAAATTTGTAAAAATGCAAATTCAAAAACGTCCACAGATTTTTTAAATATGAATTTTTATAAATTTTAAAAACATATTTTCGTTTCATATCATTTTATTTAATCCAATTTCATTGTTTCTTTCTGTCTGACACTCTCTTTCTCTGTCTGTACCTACCTGTCTGTCTATCTATCCGTCTGCCTGTCTCTTTCTCTCCCATATATATATATATATATATATGTATAGCATCTACCAACTACGGAATGTTCACGCACTGCGGTCTAACCACATTTTATATATACTGTCAGAGCATTCCTGTAAAAGGACGTCCCCCCTGCAGCTAGCTCGGGCATCTACCAGGGGGACACTCCAGTCACAGCTTCGACCAAGGGGCCCAGTTCACTTTTTCGCCACCTTGGTGGACCATAAGATTCAAAGAGTGGAGTCGGCCCTGGGCAAATCGCTCTTCATTCATATATACATATATATATATATATATATATATATATATATATATATATATATATATATATATATATATATATATATATATACATATATATATATATACATATATATATATATATATATATATATATATATATATATATATATATATACGTAAGCACACACACACACACACACACACACACATATATATATATATATAAATATATATATATATATATATATGTATATATATATATATATATATATATATATATATATATATATATGTATATATATATACATATGTGTGTTTGTGTGTGTGTGTGTGTGTGTGTGTATGTGTGTATGGACACTCAAAAAGTGTAAAAAATTTTCCAGCTATCTTCAACATCAAATTTAATTTCAACCGACAAATATTACATTTCTTGCACATGTATTAGTGAGTTGACAATACAGAAATAAGATATTTTTTTGGATATTTGAGTCCCACTAAGAAAGGAAAGTCAATATAAGAAAAAATACCCCTCCCCCAGTCTCTCTTTGTCATTTTCTCTTTCTCTGTCTTCTCGCTTCCCCTCCCTTTCTTCACACTGTGTCTTTCTCTCTTTATCCAACCCCTCTCTCCTCTCTTCTTTCTCTCCCTCTCTGCACGCACTCGCTATCTCTTTCTCTTTCTCTGTCTCTTTCGTTCTCTTGAAACGTGCGTACCTACGACTCAATTTCTAACAACGACAGCGTCGTGTAATTGTGGCTCTTTTTTACAACTAAGAAAGCTAATATTCAAGGAGATTTTTTCGGACGATTAAGCTTCTTCTTGGCATTTTCTGTAGGTTCGATGTGACGTCCGCTATCCAACGGGGGTAAAGTGTGGAAATCCTGCTCTAACGAGGAAGGGAAAAGAAAACACGCATATCACGTGTTAGAAAGCGTTGCTACAATTGGAGAGGGAAAAAAAATTCTGTTCACCAACATCACATTCGGGTGGCATACTTAAAGAAGGTAGTAGAATGGAACAGCCGAAACGTAGTGTTCACAACACAACCAGTCAGAAGTTCAATTGTCTTCGAGTATTAATGACCCTTCCCAAAACTACAGTCTGTACATTCATATATACATAGCCAGACAGCAAACCAACTTTGTTGACAGTTTTGGTTGACTGTTTCGAAAACAAAGGAATTTGTGTTTAAATTCAGTCCAAGTCTGGAGTTGACTACTTTCCCACCGTAACAAGAACAAGAACAGTCTTCGGGAAATTTAAGGGAGTAGAGGAATATATTCTAGTTTGTGCTGGATATTTGAAATGAATAGAATCGTTCTTTCTCGCTTAGAAACTGTCAACGAAAACTATCACAAAAACTGACAGCATAGGTTTCTTCAGTTTTCAAGTTGCTCTGTCTGTTTAGCCGGTTACGTATGTATTCATCATGCGCACAGGTCGTTCCAATGAAGCTATAAGACTTTTGAAAAAATTATTGCCAAGAATTTTTTTTTTCTTTTTTTAAAACCTTGCACCCAATAGGTTTTTTCATGGCGGTTCATTTTGCAACGTGAGAATTGGCTAAATTGATCCCTTTTTTTGTGTCCGGTTGCATTCATGCTTGTTTATTTTTTTTGTTTTTTGTTTTTTTTTCTTATTCTGTACTTTTTTCAGAGGTCACCAACTTACAAAAGAAAAGAGGGATAAATTATTCACTGATCGTACCTTTTTCCGATTTCCAATTTTTTATTTGATCACCCCAACACAGCATTGTGCCAAAAACATATGTCACGTAAAGGTTTCTATTGAGTGACTAACCAGACCTGTTTGCTGACAACCCTGTGATGCCACATGAAGCAGAAGATTCAATTCCCGTACCGTTCTTTGGGAGGGGCTGAGTGGCGTAGTGGTTACTGGGCCAGAGAAGGGGATGAGCTGATTGAGTGT
>OY735240.1:29499624-29509624 GCA_963457665.1 Thysanoteuthis rhombus | reverse complement strand
TCAGTTGCACCCTTGTTGTATGACACAGGCAGCAATGATCCTATACCAATTTTTTAAATGATATGTAGCGATTTTGGGGTTGGGGTGCAATCCCGATGTCAAAATCAATTGCCTTGTAGGGCTAAAGGACTCAAACTGTCCAGTCATTTCTTCCTAGCTGAGAGGAAATATGGATTCATACCTTTCCCAAGTGTATCAGTATGAACGCAAACCGTTGAAGCCAGAGTTTAAATAATGAAAAAAAAAACGGATAGAATAACAGGTCTAGTTAGTCAATGAATAGAAACCGCCATGAGGCAAAGTTTATTGGTAGTATGTCCGGTTGGAGGTGATCAATTACAAAATTGGAGGAAAGGGATGATCAATCAATAAGTTTCATCTCTCACATTTTTGGGGGCAGTAGTCATCAAAAAAGTCCAAATTTTCAAAAAGCAAGCGTGAATGGTACCGGACACAAACTAAGGGATCAATTTAACAAAGACATACATTGGAAGTTGAACCTTGCGCTAAAACCCCATTTATTATGTATTTTCAAAAAACAAAAAAACAACATTTTTCCCGGACATAACGAGGAGTGAATAAATAAATTTTCAGCCCTCTAGCTCCGTTCCTGTGGCCTATGCTCATGGTACAAACATAGCCAGCCAGCCAGCCAGCCAGCCTTATCAACTAATAGTCCGAAATATAAAAATCTTTTTGCTGGGTGAAATGGTGTAAAGCGAAAAAACAATCACCATTAATTCATAATAGAAAATTTGTGAGTTCCCTGACCCAGAACATTGTGACGGTGATAATGTGTTAAGCACAGTAGTCGGAGTTAGAAGCATTGAAAAGTTCAGGAAACCAAAGAAGAGGTTGTGAGCTGCCTCAATAACAGCTCGCTCCAATTTTTCACTTTTCGCCTTTTTTTCGTAAAAGCGAAAAAGTGACGTATACCAAACACTCGAAATAGGGAGAATAACTAATGCATTGAAAGATCAAAAGTGGACGAGAAGAGAAATAGAAGCTAACCTGAAAAAAAGGAGAAAAATCTATTAAGGAAAAAAAAAGGACCTGGAGAATGCTGTGTATATAGAATTCTGAACGTTCGTACTACAATAGGTTTTAATTTGGCGACAGCGTTCTGGACTGTTGTAAGATTTTTGCACAGCGACCGTCAGTCGATCTTTCTGTCACAAAAAGGGTTTTGTTGTTATGTCACGACTCTCTTTTCCAATGCCTTCTGCAGGTGTTCAGACGGACATGCGTAGAAAAAAAAAAAAAATGGCAGTCGACAATATCCGGTCTCGTTTTTGTCTCATGGCGTACACCGGACGATTACGACAACAATATCGTTCTGAATTATTGAGCTTTTTTTTTTTTTACTTCTTTTTTTATTTTAAAGATTTTGTGAGAAGAGAAAAAAATTGTTTCTTTCGGAGAAAAAAAGTTAAGCAAGAAAGGAAGAACGAATGAATGTAAAGAAGTTCCAAAAATCTCTTTCTATGTATATATTGTTCATAATGTACTTTTCAATTCGTAAGAATGTAAGAAGAATGAAATAGAAAACAGATTTTTCCGTTGTTGGTGATATTTAATCACAGGGCACAATATTTATCAAAATAAATAGAATTATCAATATGAATATAAATATATATAAATTTATTAATGTGTTATATTATTTCAAACTCTATTTGAAATAACGCTCCATTGTCATATGGGGAACTAGCCACTCAGCCTAGATAGCGTAGAAGGAAATAAACAGTTAAAGAAAAAGGGAGCTACTGCAGGAATCGAACCTGCAACCGATACGTAGTTGCTTTAACATAACATTGCTCTTACACTTGAGCTGTTTAAGCTCTTCGGGAAGGCAAATGCCCAAATAATGTGGGTTCCTCCAACAATGTACAATTGAATGATCCGACTATTCGGAAAAACTAATTATTTTCATAGAATTCCAAATATATCAATACATTTTTCTCTGAAAAAGATGGCTACCCCCCGTCGAAATGCATCGAAATACGTGCATGGAATGATCTTCATCTACATATATATATAATCCTTACTCCATTATATATATATATATATATATATATATATAATGCTTACTCTGTTATATATGTATATGATGATTCAACGAAATTGGCGATGATGCTTGACCAAAATTGGCTGACATACTATATACTACGGAAGGATATCAAATATAATTTGTGGGGGGCCTATTTGTGCGAAGGTGCCCACCCGCCTTTGGTATCGTTGCTATCTGTTCCCCAAAATACATAACTCAGAAACGATTCGGTCGATCTGGACCAGGATTTGCAAAAATACTAAATATCACGCACAGATCTCAATATATATATATATATATATATATATATATATATATATATATATATATATATTGGGTTGATCCGAGCACATCAATCGATCAAATTTTAAATTCTATTTCCCGTTTTTTTCTCAGTGTGTATATATATATATATATATATATATATATATATATATATATATATATATATATATACATACATATATATATATATAATGCAAAATAGGAATACGATGTAATATGATATAATGTAGTGCAATATCCGATGTGTGATTGGTTTATTCCATAACGTGCTCAATACATTAAACATTAAACACTAAATCGATTTATAGTAGAGCTTAAGATATATATATATATACATCTATATATATATATATATGTGTGTGTGTGTGTGTGTGTGTGTGTGTGTAATATGAAGTGGATTCGTTACACGAACAAGTTTATTTGTAGCGAATCCACGTCCTAATATATACTTCCAGCACTACTCTAAAACAACTCGACTTTCGAAGTATAAAGTTGAATGTATCGAGCACTCTATGAAATAAATCCATCACATATCACACACTGCTTTATATTATGCTATTCTGCTAACCTGATCTGTACCATATATATATATATATATATACAAACCAGGAAAATGAGCGATTAGAATATGAGGTCAGATAAAAACAAAATTCCATAAGATGTGGTCTATTTTTTGATGTTTGAAATGAACGCAAAATAAACCTTCAATGATATACTTTTAGATTATGAGACCTGTTGAAAAGTTATTTATACTGTTACCAACTGCTAAAAGTTTTGTCGTGTTTCGATCTAACCAAAGACGTTTTTTTTTTGTCCCACTTCGCCTTTCAAAGAATGGAATTGAGTCTGAAGAAATTTTGTCTACACCCGATATTTGCTTATGAGTAGCGTATTCTTATTTTTTTGTTTGTTTGTATATTCTGAGAATAACATTGTCCTTCCAGCCTGTTCTGAACAATTGAAAAGTAGGAGATTAATTCTTTTTAAACTCAAAAGCAGAAGATTAAACAAACTTGGCTGCAATAGGGTCAGACTCTCTTGCTCCGTCAAGATCTAAAGGTGAAAAAAACAAAAGAATTCTTTTTTCCCTAGAATATCATTCAAAAACTACGTGTCTCATTTCAACTCGTTTATTAGTACTTCCTGCAATTGGGATTTGCTAACTTCAGCAGAACAAGTTGACCTGAGAATGAACGAGAGGTAGTGGGAGAGCTTTGAGGATAAGGAATAGATGGAAAAAGAATGAAACAGAGAGATAGAGGGGGAATGAAAGAGAGAGAGAGAGAGAGGGGGGAGAAGGATTGAAAGAGCGGTAGAGAGAAGGTGTAGGAGGTAGTATAGAGAAAGAATGGAAAAGAGAAAGTAGAGGAGAAAGCACAGATAGAGAAAAACTGAAAGAGAGAGGGAGAGAGAGAGAGAGAGAGAGAGAGAGTGATAAGGGAGGTACCGATACAGAAAGGACGGTAAAAGACGAGCACAAGCTTGGCTACACTAGGGTCAAATTCCCTTGTTCCATGAGAAGGTTAACAAAGCATTTCTTTTCTCCTTACAATATTATTCCAAAACTACGTATCCCAATTCAACTTATTAATTTGCAGTTCCTGTTATAGAACTAGCCGACCTGAATTTACAGAGTGAATTCGTCATTGGTTTTTGCGTACGCAACTCTTATTCATGTCGTCATGACGTCACTGGTTTTTGGTGAGGTCATCGTCACTCTTATGACAAACAGATGTCAAAACTCAATCGAGAGAGTTTGTCAATAGCTGTAAAAACCATTGGAAAGGCGCCTGAACAGTGCTGAACAAGGAAACTGCGGTTCATTGGATACTCAGTTGAAAGTAGGGTTGCCACATAGTAGGAGACAAAAACTGGCGAAAAATCTCGTCAAAAATGGCCATAAGTGTAATATTGTTTATAAATGCAATTATCTTATTTTTGGATTCTTTAAAAAATGCTATTAGATTAAGTAATGTAAGTTATCATTATTAATTCAATTTATAATCAGTACAACTGTTTCTCTTCATCTTATTTTTTCAGTTCCTTTCTTATCGTAACTTTACGGTGACACACGGGGAATTGAATTTGTAATCATAAGAAAACAACTGAAAACGCAAAAAGGGAATGAATAATCATATAATAGCATTAATAATAATGATTGTTTAAAACTTTGCTACTCTACAGCACACGCCATAAATAAGATTTCATTAAAAATATTACTGCAACAAGGTCAAGGTGTTTAAAGGCTGCTAACAAGGGTGCCCTCATTTACCTACAATTTACAAAATACCTGGAGAAAAATATCTAAATAAAGTGGCACCTTATCAATTTGACAAAAAAAAAAAAAGAAACGACTAAATTATAAATTTTTCATATATTTTTCAATTTCTGATGATGTATTTTGCAATCAATTTCATCGTCGGATAGGATTTAAATGATTTTTTAAAAAAATATATGAAATCCAAGTGGAACGTAAATGACCAGGATGCAAAAATACTTTATGCAAATGTCCAGCTACGCAAAGGACTGGTACGCAATTGACTGGTACGTAGTTGTTGAGGGCGTGAATATTCTTGTAACGTGTATTTAGAACTAATGGAAGACAAAAGTATCGGATGGATTGAAGTCCAGTGAATTGGACAATGATATAGAAGTCCAACACCTAGTTTCCACCGTCTTTTTCGAAATGGTCATTTGTCTTAAGTTTATACGCTAGTTTAAAAGGTGTACTGCTCATAAAGAGGAGCGAGAAAAGTCCGTACTCTGTTTGGTTCGTAATCGATGTTAAAATTCAACGAACTTTTAGGATAGTACCTGTTCTATGTGTATGTGTATGTGTGTGTGTATATGTGTGTTTCTCTATATTTGTATATATGTGTATGCAATTATATGAATGTGTATGACTGTGAGTCTATCTGTGTGACACACAAACATTAAGATATATATATATATATATATATATATATATACACACGTGTGTGTGTGTGTGTGTATGTGTGTGTGTGTATATATATCCGTATGTGTGTAAAGTGTACCGGCGTCAGAAAGTATAAGGCTCGGACACTGAATACTTTAAGTGCTGCCTCGCCGGCAAGGCCCCTTATCTTGAATGCCTTCTTCACTTTCTTTCACCCGGGCCCCGACCCGTCGACACCCTATTTTACTCATAAAGGAGCCACGTCAACTTAATTTACCGTTCACAGCTTTTTAAGACCGACGCTTTATGGCCGGCGGCAAAGGCCTGCAGTTTTCTGCTTAAAAATAGAACCTGGGGAAAATGTATGTCATAATAAGTATACCTGCAACATTGAGCGGGTGGGGTTGGGAAACAAACGGGTGTGCAATTGTTGTCAGGTTCACCTTCGACTGGTTGTTGAATATTGGTTATCTGGTAGGTGAAATGAAAACGAAGAAAATATTAGAAAGAGCGCTGAGAGCGCAAACCTCAGCCGGTGGAATCGTCACACACACGCACACACACACACACACACAAAAAAAACGAATGAAAATCAGTTCATAAATAGTTATGATGCAGAGGAAATAACTGTTACTTCATAAATAGTTATGATGTAGCGGAGATAACGGTTAAAAATCTCCTGGATCCGCCCCCAAATTCAATCACTTTTTTTTCAGTCCATGGCCCAACCCTCACAAAATGTCGTTGAGATTTTTTTTAACTATTAGAGATATCTGACAATAAATATGAGTGTATACGTGATTGCATGGGAAAAAGAATGAAGAAATAACTTCCACCCCCCCCAATCCTGGATCCACCCCCAAATTTATCCAATTATCCTCCAAGCTTCCAGAAAATCTCATTGAAGTTCATTCAGAGCTTTAATGGATATAGCGTGGACCTATAACTACAATTCAAAGGAGGTGACTGTAAATATGTCTTGAGTTAGTCCTGAAATTCGAGCACTTCTTCTGCATTCTATTGCCCGCGCTTCAACGAAATGTCATTGGAATTCATCGAGAATTCTTTGAGATATTGTTTGGACGAAAAGACAGAAAGATACGGGACGGTAAACGTAACAAGAACCATCATTTCAACGATGCGTCCACCATCGTTTGAGTCAATTGATTCTAGTAAAATATTTGTAAGATATTGTGATATGGAAATATTCTGCAAGTATCGTATCAATAAAAGTCGTGAATGGCAAATTTGGGCGTCTTTTTGGCCATTCTTGGCCATTTTGGGTCTTTTGTTTTTAATCTAAAAGTGTGGAACGTGTATATTCTATTATGACAACATAGCATTTGTTAAAAAGAAATGATCGGAATAGATGTTATTCCAAAGACTTCACACGTTTTAATGATATCGAACCCCTCTATTCCTTCCTCTTTCTGTTGTTTAACGTAATTGGGACCGAATAACCGACTGAAAACTGTCTTACAGAGATGTGTGGACACTTCAAAGAATAAGCAGTGTTTCCGTTTGTGTGCGCTTTGATAATGAGTACAAGATCAAATTCTGTTCACCATTTTTTGCTTAGTAATTTCTATCAAGTGAATTCATCCGTACAAATTGCAGTCTCACGTTTCGAGATGAACAAATATATCCCACTACTATTCGTAAGTTTGCTTTACACCTCTTCGCTTTTACAAAATTTCTACCAAATTTCCCTATGCATTCGAAATTCATTGTATGTTTGCAGATTCTTTTAACTTTCTTATTCTCCAGCGCTCTTCCGGTGGGTAATCAGTGTAGAAAAAGATGACGCTTTTTTTCTCCCAAATATCGAAGAAAAATGATAGCTTTAAAATGGCGGCTTCGAATATCATGAATGACCGGAAATGCGACATCTATTAAGAAATAAACGAAACCGGGGTAATGTTGCTACTACTAACAAAACTAGTGTACGTAAATTCAATAACAAATATGGCCCATCAGGAAATGTTAGAGTAGATTTAAGGATAAGATTTGATCTTCTGCCAGCCTTGAAGTTCTTGTCGTCAAGCGGTAGAGCAGCTGTCACAGATAACCCAGCTTCCCGTGGCAAAACGTTCATGAGTTCAAGTCTCATCGGTAGCATTCCTTTTATCTATTCGAAAGTGCACCGTTTACTCACTACCCTAGACAGATAGCCTGAGTAATTGTATATAAAAAGCGAATTAAATTAAAATGAAAAGAAATGCTCGTCAAGAATAAATAATGGTTGACAATCCTCCATCTAAAAATTAAAAAAAATGATAGTACCACAACTAATACAACTAGTGTACGTAATAACAATATCAAATATGGTGTTGAGCGATCGGAAAATTCAAAGGTGGATTTTAGGGTTAGATCTGATCTTCTGTCAGCCATAAAGTTCTTGTAGCTGAAGCGACACAGCGGTTTACATAGGTAATCAGATCTGCCACAGCAGAAGGAGATGAGTTCGAGTCTAACCGATGGCTTTTCCTTCATTCCAGATCGGTGTTGTTTACTCGCTACCGTAGACTGACAATCTGTATGGCAGTGATGTAAAACAATTAAAAATTAAAATGGAGGGAAATGCAACTCAAAAATAATAATGGTTGACGAAAGGGCCAGTTTTAAGTCAGTTGGACCGATTGCTCCCAACTGAGCCCTACGCTTAAGGCGCCCTGCGCTTCACAGGCCCTGCCCTAGGAAGTTTTGTTAAATACACACAAAGTGGAAACATAGAACTAACACAACATTGTAAGGTTCATAGAGAACAACAATAATTTCAAGTTTCCTCTGAAAACTTTCCCTCAGAGTTATCACCAATCGAATCACCAAAACTCTGGACAAAAACCAGCCACGGGAACAAACTGGCTTTAGAAGCAGCTACTCGACCATGGACCATCTCCATTCGATAAATAAACAAAAAGAATAAGCTGCAGAATATAGAACGTCACTACATATAGCATTTGTAGATTTTAAGAAGACTTTCAACTCGCGATATCATTGATGCTATCACCCTACAAGGTGTAAACCCCGTATTTGTCAGAGTATTGCAACACAATACAACATCACAACTCCTAAATCAGGCTTCATAAAGATTCGGAATCCTTTCATAAGACAAACTTTATAGCCTGCCTCGACATGATCTTCAGAAACCTATACAGAAAAAACAAAAGAATCATTTTAAACGGCGAATACTCAAGTAACAGCAGATTTGCAGACGACCTTTTAGCAGAGAACCTCAACGACCTCTGACTACTGCTAAATGAACTGAAATAAGAAGCAAAAAGTTGACCTTCACATGAACTTCAGCAAGACAGAGATCATGTATAACAATTATATTGAAAATAAACGTACGACGATCAAAATCGAAAACGCCAATTGGACAAAGTAGACCACTGCATCTCCCAAGGACAACAAGTCTCCGTCAAATTCCCAGAAGAAGAAATCGCTCGAGGGTGACAAGCCTTTGGTAGAGCAAACTCAACCTTCAAGAACAATAAAATCTCATTAGTCCTTAAATGAAGAGTTTACAGCCAATGCACCCTACAAACAATGTCACCTACAGAGCTGAAACCAACCAAAAAACTGGCCTGCAAACTGAGAACCATGACGTACACATGAAGGAATCGTTATTTCTATTAATATTCGGACCATCCTCATCTTAGTTGTTTTTCATACAACGTTTCGGCCGTTGCACTCGACGGCCTTCATCAAGTATCATCTAGTAGGTGTGGGGAAGTAACGAACCGAACCCTTTATTTATCCGACGGGGGTATATTGACTGCACTCTTAGCATTGGTAGTATTATTATTGTCTCACACTAGGATTGAACCTAGAACCATCAGATTACTTTGTCTGATGCTGTAGCCACTACGCTATGTGTCTATGGATGAGGATGGTCTGAATATTAATAGAAATAATAATAATACCTCATCTCAAAAATTCAGAGATATATCAACTGAAGGAATCATGTTCAACATTATAAGGAGAGACTACAAGACTCAGTATATAATGGGAAAACAAAACAAAAGTTAAATGGCAATGGGCTGGCCATGTTGCAAGAATAGCAGACAACCGACGGACATCACAGCTCACAAGATGGATCCTCAGATATCAAATGTGAGACTAAGGCCGATAGAATAAGAGATGATAAGACAAACTGGACAGGCTCAGGAAATATTGGCTCTGCGACGCCCACAATATAGAAGAGTAGCAAATCCTGGAGAAGATCTATGTCCACCGGTGGACGATAAAAGACTGATGATGGTGATACTGTTTACATTTTGAAATTTATGATTCAAATCTTGAATTAAATAATATACCAATCAATTATAGATCAGCGTAAAGAATTGTTCTGAAATTTTCAGTGCATTATTCTGATTGCCTTAGCTTCGACTATAGAGATACAAAGTCTAAAAAAAACTTTTTTTATGAACCTGTACCTCGCATAAATGAATCATCGTAACCCATGCGTGTATCAGAACTAATAGAAAAATTGGAAAAATATCTAAAATCATCTGCAAAAATAGATCTTCCATAAAAAAATTTCTCATAAATATCAGCACAAGATTTGGGCAAAAATAATCAAAAAAAAAAAAGATCCCCTTTAGATATTACCTAGTGGTATCCTCATGCTAATGTTTAAGGTTGTAGCCCCCAAAATGTGATCAGGGGCGCCCAATGATACAAGAACCGACTCGTAGACACTCAGACGAAAAAAGAATCTGTGATCTCGGTTGGTTGGTCGATCGGGT
>OY735240.1:29489624-29497124 GCA_963457665.1 Thysanoteuthis rhombus | reverse complement strand
ATTGTCTACTTACGACAATGGCGCCCTAGTCCTTTGAAAGTACTTCCCTTGGAACCTCACACTTCTATCGCAGCGTGATAATTTCGTAAGAGCGAAAAAGTAGCAAAAAAGTAGCAAAAAAGTAGCAAAAAAGTTCCAACTTCTGAAGAGTGGGATATACCTGTACATATATCTACGTAAAATTTACAGTTTTTTTTCCTCTTTCGATTGGTTTCTTTTTGTGATATTACAAGTGTCTAATAAAAGTGACTGTAAGAGAATACAACCACTTATTGAAAGAAAAAAAAACTAACGAAGAAGCAAAACACAATGATGAATGTGTGTAGTTAGTCAGCCGATAGAAACCGTCCCTTGTCTAACGTCATTTGCCAGCATGCCGTGTTGGGGCTGATCAATTGGAAAATTTGAAAAAAAGGATCATGAATGAATAAGTCACACTCTTTTTGTTGAGCTGTAATCGCTAAAAAAATCTAAATAAAAAAAGATAAAAATACTAAAGCAAAAAAAAAAAAAAGTGCGTGAATTCTACCGGACACAAACTGAAGGACTAATTTACCATAAACTTACATTGAAAATTGAAAACGCTGCTGTGTGTGTGTGTGTGGGGGGGGGATTTTCGTAAAATAAATTAAAAACTTTTCTTCTGTACAAAAGGAGTAAATGTTTGAATTCTCAACCCTCTATACGTTTCTTCAATGGTAATCATACGCGTAATACATGCATGCATAACCAGCCAACTTCAAAACTGGAAGAAACCTATGTTGACAAATTTGGTGACAGTTTTGGTTGACAGTTTTCAATGCAAGGTTAGTTGGAAGGAAAGATAAGAAGTAAATATCTGTGGGAAAAGTGTCAGCGATACAAGGTCTACCCAGAAGTGTACCAGCCATTTTTGATGTTGCCCGGCCGTGATGTGGTTTTAGCAAAAGAATCGAGCGGACCTTACTGAGCTTGCATGATGGGAACTCTTTTGTTGTATTACTTGATCGACAGTGAAAATATCATTGATTAAGCTTGCGCACCGTGTAACCGTCACTTTCCCAATGCCCGAGCAGAGCAATTTTTTTTCCAGAACGACGATCTCACTGACTCACTGTTAGGCTCTCTGCAAATCCAGATTGTCCCGAAGCAATTTTAGACCGTGGACAAGAATTGGGAGAACGTGACGAGGCCATTGATGGTGATCCCGGAAGAGGATTTTGCAGACTGTTTTCAATAGTAGATCGACGCTGGGATGAGTTTGAGGGGTCAAAAGGAGTGTAATTTGAAGAGGACTAAGTCACCATTGCCCTAGAGGGGATATTTCGCTAATATTGAATAGATGGATACTTTCCAGACAGCCTTCACTTCATATCTCTATATATGTATATAAATAGACAGATAGACAGACACACACATACACATACACACACGCACATATATATATATATATATATACACATATATATATATATATAATATCTATCTATCTATCTATCTATCTCTCTCTATATATATATATCATGCATAGTTTTTCTCACTTTGTAACAAATAAACAGAAAGCAAATGAAAGTGGATTTTATCTATTGTAGATCTTCAATCACAGTGCTCAATATTAAATACAGTGAATAAAGCCATTAATATATAAAAAAAATTACATTTACGAGGATATGTACCCGGTGAATGTAAATATTTCGTGCCTTTCGCTGTCGTCAGCAACCCAGTTGCTAATGAGTGCGAGAGACACGAAATGTTTACATCTACCGGGTATATGTACTTATATATATATATATATATATATATATATATATATATATATATGTGTGTATGTGTGTGTGTGTGTGTGTGTGTGTGTGTGTATGCGTGTGATGGTTTTAATTTCATCTTCAGTTTTTGTAATTGGCTTTTTTCCTGAGTAGTAATAATACAAGTGTTTGATAGAAGTGCCACTTATCAGAAACAATGAATAAAACAGGCCAGGATAGTCGACCAATAGAAACAGTCATGCAACCAATGTATCTTGGCTGTATGCTGTATTCGGAGTGATCAATTAAAAATTTGAAAAGATGGGTGATCGATGAATTAGGTACAGCTCTTGCCTTTGGGTGGGTAGTAATCACAAGAAAAGTATAAATCAAAAACAGCGAAAAAAAAAAAACAACCCAAAAACAAAACTAAAAACAAAAACAAGTGCAAATGCTACCGGACACAAAATGAGTGACAAGTTTAGCATAAATTTACACAGCAAATTGACCCCATAACTAAAACCTAATCATAGGATGAATTTTTGAAAAGAAAACGTTTTTTATTATTATTATTATTATTATTATTATTATTATTATTATTATTATTATAATGATAATAATAATAATAATAATAACAACAACAATAATAATAATAATGATAATAATAATAATAATAATAATAATAATAATCATCTGCAATCTCACATCAGTTGCCTGGTGGTAAACACTGGAGTTTGAGTGACAGCAAGTCTCCTAAAGTCTCCAGCCCTTCTCTCCTAGTACTCATAGGTCGCAGTAATACTGCAGTTTACAGTTTCTCGCCGGTTGCCCAGTGGTCATTGCTGAAGGCTGAGCGTCAATAAGTCTCCTCAGTTCTTCAGCCTGCATCTCTTCTCTCTTTCGCCTATCATTCCGGTGCTGTAGTGTACATTTCATTATTATTATTATCATTATCATTAGAGGGTAAGGTTTCAGTCAGTCAGACCACCTTAAGAACTGTGGTAAAACCTATGATGACAGTTCTGGTTGACGGTTTTTAACGAAATGTGGGACGATAGATAGGAAGCGGAGATCGTTGAAAAAAAAGTGGCTGAGTTATCTTGAAGGAAGCAATGATTTGAAGGGAAAATTTCAGCGAATGCCATCCAGTCCTAAAACTTTATTCTAAAAGTGCTAAGCTCAACAACACGATCTAACACCCCCTTTTCCCCCTCACATAAGGTCCGCCCATCCTAAACCCTCTTTCTTTCCCCCTAAAAGTGACTGGAAGCCTCAGTTAACTTTTGTCCTCGAGTGCCCGTTGGGGGCCCCGCCCATTCAACTCAAGATGGAACAGATCTCAGCAATTTATTGAGGAAGAGATGATAAGGTCAAGTAAACGATGGGACTCGAGGGAGGCCCCCTTGCTTGAGTACAGACGTGTGTTTGGCTATGTGTATGGAATACCGTCTATATAATTGGAAATTCCATGGTGTATGTTAATATTGTTGCCGGTATAGCGATTCTCATAATCATCAGCATCATCATTAGTCTTTTAACGTCCGTCGTTGGACATAGACTTTCACTAGGATCCGCCATATTTCACTATCATGGGCATCGCGGAGCCAATATTTTCTAAATTTGTCGAGTTCATCTCTGCATCTTGTATTCTATCGGCCTCGGTTTTGCATGTGATCTCTGGAGGTCCAAGTTGTGAGTCGTGCTGCACATTGCCATTTAGGTTTTCTTATAGATTCTATGATGTCTCTGACTCCAGTTTTTTTCTTGAAATACTATCTTGTAATCTCTCCATATTTTATCAACAGCAGCCCGTAACGATTCCATGGATTAAATAGCATTGAACCCTATTAAAAAGGTTGATTAGATACTTGACTCCATTGTCTTGAAAATTTGAAACAGAATAAAAAAAACCCTTCCTATCCCATCCAGTGAAGCAAAGTATGGTATGTTATTCATAGCTAAAACTGTCTTTAAAAATGACTGAAATTAGCCAGATTTTTCAATTTCTTGCTAACTCATCGAAGAAAATATCTCTATGGAAACAAAACAGCTGAGCAAATCATTATTTAAACCAAGCAGTAACTTATATTCCATT
Source organism: Thysanoteuthis rhombus (assembly GCA_963457665.1). Lineage (NCBI taxonomy): Eukaryota > Metazoa > Mollusca > Cephalopoda > Oegopsida > Thysanoteuthidae > Thysanoteuthis > Thysanoteuthis major. The sequence continues at coordinate 29,493,305 of OY735240.1, read as the reverse complement.
TATCATCTGTTAAGGCTATCATAGATTTTTATTAGTTGATTTGGAAACAAATCGATCAGATCGAGCGAAAAAATGTACTAATTTGGCCGATCTGATCTTACACTTTCCCTCGCCTAAGCTTTGCAAGTTGCTAACAGCATTCTTCATTCTTCCCATCCTGTCATTAAAGCACCAACCCACCGACTCGGCTTGTCCGGCTATATCCAAGCGACTCATCTTTCTTTTTGCTCCCTCTTTTACTAAAATACCATGCAGACGTGACATCATTTTATTAGAGGGTAGCGTTTACACACTTTGTGATAATTAAATTTATTACATCTTATTATTGGCGCTTTTTACGGAAACGATTTGAGCAATTTATCGAGGAAGATGTGGTGAGATTTTGCAAACGAGGGGGCGGCAAGTTCAAGTACTGACGATGGTATGCCTATATATATAAGTTTCTGTATGTCTTCCTTGGAGAGGTTCCTTCATTTTTCAATTTATTGTCACTCAACTTCAGCAATAACTGGTGTAAGCCACAGCACTGTTGTGGTCTGTGAGAGTGAGGAGAGGAGAGATGGGGACCCGAGGAGACTTGCTGAATGTGTGCTGAAGACCTGAGGAGACTTACTGTCACTCAGCTTTCAGTGATGACCATCGGGCGACTGGTGTGAAACTGTAAACCACAGTATTGTTGTGGTCTATGAGAATGTTGAGAGGAGGGCTTCTTGGGGTCAGTACTTTCTGAATTTGTCTACTTCGTCTCTCCGTCTAGTACTCTGCCAGCTTCAGTTTTGCATGTAATCTCTGGGGATCCATGTCATGAGTCGGGATGTCCATCGGTTGTCAACCATTTTTACAACATAGCCAGCCCATTGAGTTTTCAAATAGCTTCTATAATGTCTTTAGCTCCTGTTTTCTTGGGTATGTTGTGCTGTCTTGTAATCTCTCCATGTGATGTTGAGCATAATTATTTCATATGCACGTTTGCAGGTCAGTCTCTTCGTTAGGTTCCATGTTTCAGCTCCATAGGTGACTATCGGGAGGATACATTGGTTCTAGTCCCTTATTTTTAGGACTAACGGGATCTGCTTGTTTTTGAAGGTTGAGCATAGAGATTTCATATTTTTCCTCAATCAAAAACTGTCCACTGGATCATCCTAAGACGTCATATCATGCAAGTCAGATGCTTTCCTACCCCCGTTGATATACAATGTTAAGATATTTTGTGTTATACACAGAATATTGAATTTTTGTCATTGTTATTCAAATTTAGATTCTGATTTTATTATTATTTGAATTTGGAATCTGATTTTTTTCATTGTTATCTAAATTTGGGTTTTTGATTTTATTATTGTAATTTTCATTTGGATTCTGATTTCATCATTGTTATTTAATAATGTTTTATTATATTCATTATATCATAATTAGAAAAAATCGAAGTAGCAACAAACAAGGCGTCATCAGACATTGTTAATAATAATAATAATAATAATAATAATAATAATAATAATAATAATAATAATCATAATCATAATAATGATAACAATAATAATAATAATGATAATAACAATAATGATAATAGCAAACCTCAAATAATGGTGGTGGTGGTGGTACGAACCACAGCGCTGCTGTGATAGGTGAGGGAGAGGTGAGATGAAATGAGAGAAGGACCGAAGACCTGAGGAGACTTATTGTCACTCAACCTCCAGCAATGACCACTGGGCAACCGGTGTGAAACTGTAAACCACAGTATTGCTGTGGTCCATGAGAATGAGGAGAGGAGAGCCGGAGACTTGAGGAGACTTGCTGTCACTCAACCTCAAGCGGTAACCACCAGGCAACTGGTATGAGATTGCATAATGATAATAATAATAATAATGATAATAATAATAATTATCATCATTATTATTATTATTATTATTATTATTATTATTATTATTATTATTATTATTATTATTATTATTGTCTTTTATGGGAACAATTTAAGCAAAGTTTTGAGGAGGAGATGGTAAGGTTAAGCAAACGAGGAAACATTATAAGGACTTGCTGTTTGAGTGGATTTCCCACTTGTCCTCTTGGGGGTCGGGATTCCAGATGAGCGTGAATTCCACAGTGGATATTTGTAGACAGGGGGTGGGGACTATTCACTATACTTCAGGTATACAATGGGTAGCCATGTTTGAGTACAGTCGTATGTATGCCTCGATGTATGGCTTCCCTTTTGTCCTTGTGGGTGATAGTATTGATATGAACTAAATGACGAGAATGCAAGAAAGTCGGTGTACACATGAACTCTAGCAAGACGAAGATCATGTGCAACAACCACATCGGCGATAAAAACACTAAGCGCCAAATCGAGGACACAGAACTGGAGAAAGTGGATCACTACATCTACCAAGGACGACGAATCTCCATGAGACCCTCAAAAGAAGGAAAAATCAAGCGAAGAATCACACTAGGATGGCATGCCTTTGGCAGAGCAAGCTCAACCATCAAAAATAAGAAGATCCCATTAATCCTAAAAAGAAAGGTGTATAACCAATGCATCCTCCCAATGGTCACTTTTGGAGCTGAAACATGGAATCTAACCAAGAGAGAGACCTGCAAATTGAGAACCATGCAACGTGCACATGAAAGAATTATGCTCAACCTTACATGGAGAGACCACTAGACAGCACTGTGCATCACGGAAAAGATAGGAGTCAGGGATATAGAATCCATAAAAAATCTGGAATGGCAGTGGGCTGGCCATGTTGCAAGAATGGCAGACAACTGAGGGACATCGCGACTCATGACATGGATCCCCCGGAGATCACATGCGCAAACGAGGCCGGCAGAATATTAGATGGAGAGACGAGCTAGATAAAATTCAGAAAGTACTGGCTCCGCGTCGCCCGTGATAGAGAAGTGTGGCGAATCCAGGGGAAGGTGTATGTCCAACGACAGCTGCTATTGTGGAAACGGAATAGAACTTGTCTGAATACAGCAACAGTAAAACTAGTTTATGAAGAACATCACATCATTACAATTATTTTATCATAAGTTTTTTTCCATCTAATTAATGTTGCTTTTCATTCTAACGCTATTATTGAACAATCGTCAAAGATGGCAAAGGATTCAATCGTTTTTCAGATATACGTGTGAACTTATGTGTCTGTATGTTTATTTACGTGTGTGAGTGTAAACGCTTCTGGCCACTACGTTTTGTCTACAGACTTGAAAATTTGCATGAGTACTCCACTAGACCCCTTCTAAAAATTTCTTTTGTTTTTGGAGAAAAAAGGCTTCTTTTGACCTATTGGGGTCTCGTTCAGATGGGTTTATTGATAAAAGATCTAGATTTTCCACGAATAAATGTTTCTTTAATACTCTATTTTGGGTGTTCTCAAGTGGAAAACGCCAGTGATGTCATGAATAGAATTTATTCTAACCATCTTTGCTCATTGATGGAATTTTTTTTGCATAACTTCAAGCTTTGGTGCTACGGTCGTTCAATTATTGACTGCGATGTCGAGTTATTATTGCTACTAGATTTACTCAGTCTCATCAGTTTTCCTCTTTCTCACAACACATTATTATTAGAAACTATCAACCAAAGCAGTCAAAAAAACTGTCAACATAGGTTTCTTAATTTTCAGGTGGGTCTGGCTGACTATGTGTCATGCGTACAGGCCACCCTAATGGAGCGAGAGCGCT
>OY735240.1:29469624-29484624 GCA_963457665.1 Thysanoteuthis rhombus | reverse complement strand
ATAGAGGGGAAGTGAAAATGACAGAGAGAGAGAGAGAGAGTTGGAAAAGAAGATAAAGGGATGAAAGGGGAGAAAAGAAGAAGATAATTAGAGAGAAAAAAAGATGGAAGAGGAAAAGAGAGAAAAACTCAGAGAAGAAAATAAAAGAAAGAGATAGAAGAGAGAGAAAGGAGAGATATTATATGAGAGGGAAAGTGTGAGGAAAGGGTAGAGAGATAAAGAGAGGAAGAGAGAAGGAAGGAGAGAAAGAGAGAGAGAGAAATACACAGGAATCGGGAGAGAGAGAGAGAGAGAGAGGGACAAATAAAGAAAGGAAGAAAGAGACTATAGTGATAAATGTTTACTCTATTCATATATCCATCTATTTCAACCTATCTACAAATCTCTCTCCCTCTCTCTCTCTCTTTCTATTTCTCTCTCATACACACGCATACACACATATATATACATACATACATACAGAGAGAGAGAGAGAGAGAGAGAGAGAGAGAGAGAGAGAGAGAGAGAGAGAGAGAGAGAGAGAGAGAGAGAGAACGGTGGAAGGGAAAAAGTTTTTGGAAGGGGGTAAATATGCCATATTTGGTATATATATATATATATATATATATATATATATATATATATATATATATATATATCAGATCCCATTTCGTACTTGGATTGCGTAAGGGAAACAAATATAAGAAAAAAGTATTGGAAAATGGCCATTAGAATAAGACTTGGTGAATCTTCAAGGGAGACGAGACGAAATTTTTCCGGTGATCAGTTCAATACAACCTCAGGTTTTTTTTCTATCAAATTAAAAACCGTCAACTAAAACTGTCACCAAAACTGTCAACACAGGTTTCTACAGTTTTTAGGTGAGTCAGGCCAGTTAACAGGCTATCTGTGTTGCAAGCACAAGACAAACCATGAAGCAAAAGAACCGAAAAATTAAACATTTACTGCTTGTTATCTCAAGAAAAACTTTTTTGTTTCTTCAAAATAGGTTGTGGGGGTACAATTTACAGTTTAAGTTTATGCTAAAATGGTTCCTAAGTTTGGGTCTGGCAGCTTTCATTCTTGTCTCTTTTTTAAAAAAATTTCTAATTCGGACTTTGTTCTTAGTGATGGCTACCCAACAGGAGGTGAGAGAAATATCTTATTCATTGATCATTTTTTTATTGGCCATTGCTGAAGGTTTCTATTGAGTGACTAACCAGACCTTTTTACTTTCTCTCTGTTTTCCTGTGTCTTTGTTGTTTTTTTGTTGTTGTCTTACTTTTTTACCTTTCGTTCTTTCTTTTTTTCCTTCTTTCTTTCTTTCTTTCTTTTTTGTTGAAACCGTAATTTAAAACTGTCAATATAGTCCACATAGGATTCTTCAGTTTTTAAGTGATTTGCCAAGCTGGCAATGAATGTGGTACATGTATTGACTGCATTAATAAAAATGTCAACATTTACCCCAAGTCTGAAAAAAAAACCCAAAACAAATAAGTTATTTGTAAGATTTCAATTTACAATGTAAGCTTATGGTAAATCGCTCCCTTAGTTTTTTGTCCGGAAGCGTTCAGCATGAACTCGAAAGAAGTAGTGAATAAGATAAGGAAAGCACCTGATAATTTGATAGATGATAGATGTCACTTGTGAGGACGATTAATTCTTCAGTTCCCAGGGGTGGGGCTTAAATTTACGATGAAATTTTAATGCGGAAATCAACATAGTAGTGTGCTCAAATGATTGTCTGAACCAAACATGTAATTTTATGAAAACTTTATAAAATATAATTTGCTTTCCTGTATTGTTATATTCGAAACTATTTCCTCCCGGCAACACCGGGTACTCAGCTAGTATATATATATATATATATATATATATATATATATATATATATATATATATATATATATATATATATAAAGAAATGGATATACGATTCGACAGAATGATAATGAATTACGTTATATCATGTTGAAACTCATGTTTGGAATGGTCTCCCGTCATTACACAATTATTATATCACTTGGCTTAGACAACATAACTGGTATAAACGGTTAAAGAAAATGAGCTGCTACAGGAATCTTACCTGATAGGTAGCCATTTTTACATAGCACCGCTTTTACCAGTGAGCTAAACAGCCACCGATAATGCAAGAGCTTGAATAACTGCTTTATCTCCAAATTCTATGAATACTTTGAAACTCTATTTTAAATGGCCTCCCGTTAATACATGATGAATGTATCATTCGGTCTAGGTAATGCAAACTACAGCACTCCAACGCAGCGTCGCTCTCACCATTGGGTCAAACAGCCCGCCGGTGAGGTAAAGACCCCAATAACTGTAAATTATCGCTTCGTTCATCAACTGTCCATATCCGTGAATAAACAAGAGGTCATTTCAAATCAGATTTCAAAGTAATATAATATAATTTAAAGTATATATTTATATATATATATATATATATATATATATATATATATATATATATATATATATGTGTGTGTGTGTGTGTGTGAGAGAGTGTGTGTGTGTGTAATTTACGCCTTTGCATATACACACAGACACAGACACACAGACACACATATATATGCAAAGGCCAAATCACTGCTTTCACTCCAATTCTCATTTTGTCCATTCACTGTCTACACCTGCTTTTTTGTTTCTCAACGCAGACAATTATATATCGATCAAAAGTGGAAATTTGGTCTATGACAATGGTAAACCGACCTTTCGCTTCTTTCGGATAAATACATACGACTTTCACATACTTTCAATTTATACACACACACACACACACACACACACACACACACACACACACACATATATATATATATATATATATATGAAACTTGATCTACAACGCATAGTTAAAGATGTTTCTATAAGAGTTTGTGTGGTCGATAGTTTAAGGGGTTCTGGTCTGGGAGTCGGCTGTACCTTCTACTCGAGAAAAAGCCCTACCCTGAACAACCCACCGGATGTTTTCGCAACTTCTGACGTTTCTCAGCCCTGCCCCCCTCTTATCATAATCTCATAGAACACACTTTAAAGCCTAAAGTTTGCATCTACTTTAACTCAGCTCCTCATCTGTTTTTTTCGTCTTCTTCTTTTTCTTTTTACTTCTCTCTATGAGTCTTTCTAAAGCATTTACTTCCCCCTTTCGACTCTTCAGGGATATTTATTTCATTCCAATAATTTTTACATTGAAGTTCTTTCTGAAGTTCTGAGATGAAGCACTTTTTTTTCACGTGGAGATTTCAGGCTCGTTTAGCAAACTCCAGGAATTGACTTATTTATAGTGAGAAGTATGCACAAATACGCAGGCATATACACACACATACACGCACACAAAAAGCACGTGCACATGCACACAACCCCCTGTCCACACACACATACATAAATAAACACACACACACATACATACATATATATATACACACACACACACACATATATATATATATATATATATATATATATATATATATATATATAGATAGATAGATAGATAGATAGATAGATAGATGGATACATTCATACATATATGTATAATAGAGAGTATATTCGCTACATAAACACGTTAATGTTTCTGTCCTGTTTTGGCTTCTTCGAACGAATGATTATAATAATCATTATTATAGGATTATAGGGTAATCATTCTCCTGAAGATCATTCTCGTGAAGAGGCCCAAAGAAGGCAGACACATTAACGTGTTTATGTAGCGAATCAACTTCCTTCTATATTTCCAGCTCTACTCCAAAAAAACTAACTCTTGGAGTTTAAAGTTGAATGTATAGAGCATATTATGAAATAAATTCCATCTCATATCAGACATTGCTTCATATTATGCTATATGGAAAACCTACTTTGGAAACTATATATATATATATGTGTATATATATATATATCAAATTATTAAATTTCGAGATAAAATTCAGTTGACAACTTTCAGATTACAAACTAATTGTCAATCTTCGCATCTATCTATCTATCTATCAATCCTAATTCATATCTGTCCATCCTCGTCTGTTCATATCAATCTATCACAGTTTGTTCTTTTCTATCCATCCATCTATCTATCAAAATTTTGCTTGCTAAAGTAGATACATACATTGACATATATATATGAGATACAAATTAGGAATACAATATGATATAATGCAATATCCGATGAGTGATGTATCTATTCCACAAAGTGCCCGATACATTCAACATTAAACATTACACATTAAGTTGAGTTAGAGTAGATGAATCCCCAGTGATGAAATGCAAAACCGAGGCCGACAGAGTACAAGATGGAGAGACGAACTAGACAAATTCAGAATATACTGGCTCCACGACGCCCATGATAGAGTAATGTGGTGGATCCTGGGAAAGGTCTATGCCAAACGACATATGATAAAATAATGATGATGAGAGCTTAAAATATTATGAAATGAAGGATTCGCTACACAAACTTGTTCATGTTTCTGTCCTGTTTGGGCTTTTTCAGGCAAATGGTTCGGTTTATTTGAAATTCCTATTTAGGGCATTTTTGGGTATGTGTCTATTTTCTTTTTTAAGATGTGGGATCTTCCTCTTATCCGATTTGTATATCTTCTCTCATTGTTTAGTGGTCGGTCATTGCTTGTTATATTTTTCTGTTTTACATAGTGGATATACTTTGCTTACTGGAAGTTGAAAATTATAAATGAGCAGGAGAAACCGTAGTCATTTTCTTTAACAGTATGTTGTTAAAAGATCAGCCGTTTGTGATATATTTCCTATATATATATGTGTGTGTGTGTGTGTATGTGTGTGTATGTGTGTGTGTGTGTGTGTGTATTACTGTTGGCAAGGTAGACCACTACATCTACTTAAGTCAACAAATCTCCATGAGACCCTCAAAAGAGGAGGAAATTAAGCGAAGAATCACTTTGGAATGGTAAGCTTTCGGCGGAGCAAGCTGAACTTTCAAAAACCAAATGATCCCAATCATCCTAAGAAGGAGTGTATACAACCAATGCATTCTCCCGATAGTCACTTATGGAGTTGAAACATGGAACCTAACCAAGAGACAGACCTACAAAATGAGAAGTATGCAACGTGCACATGAGAGAATCATGCTCAACCTTACATGGAGAGATCACAAGACAGCACAGTATATAAGGAAGAGAACGGGGGTCCGTGACATCATAGAAACTATTAAAAAACTCAAATGGCAATGGGCTGGCCATGTTGTTAGAATGAAGGAAAACCAATGGACATCAAGTCTCACAACATGGCTCCCCAGAGATCACATGAGAAACCGAGGCTAACAGAACACAAGATGGGGAGATGAAGTAAATAAATTCAGGAAATACGGGCTCTGCAACGCCCATGATAGAGAAGTGTGACAAATCTTGGTGAAGGTCTATATCCAACGACGAACGTTGAAAGATTGATAATGATGATGATGATGATGATGATGATATTTCTGTGGCCAGTAATATTTTTAGCTTCCACATCAATAAATCAACTACGAAAAATGTATTTGTAGGATACGAATTTTCACTTAGGAAACAAAACGTTGAGGACCAGACGACTTCCAACATACGCTTCTCTCTTATTGGATTTCCAATATGGCTGACTTCATTTTCAATGACTTTATTTCGTTTATTTATTTATTTTATTGCAAACCGATAATGTTTGCCATGGCGATTAATGTTACCAGGCCATTTAAGCACACGGTATGAATTGACATTCGGCATGAACCCGGAGATTTCAGGCTCGTTTAGAAAACTCCGGGAAAACATTAAGATCTTGGCCCCCCAAGAGTGAAAAGAATGTGCTATGCGTGAAAACGCATCAAACCAGGCTGTTGGCAAGGAGACAAGCGCAGATTGCTGTTGTGCGCGTAGAGCCGCCCCGGGATATAGACGATTCGCGACAGGGAAGCCGTTTTTAAAAATTTGCTGTTGGAAGTAAGCAAGATTTCAACATCGTCGATATTTCTTCTGTTCCCCTTTTAAAAATTCTTTTACTTGTCTTTCAAATGTTTTTGTCATCTTTGACTATTTTTCTTGCAGCAAGATGCTAGCTTTCAAAGAGTTCGTTTGGACGATTTAATTCCTTCTTGTTGTTCGTGCTGTTAAGACGACGTTCAGGCTGATTCATTTGACGGGCTCCTTCAAGTTTAATATCAGAATTTGATGTTGGTAGGCGGAATTCCTTCTCTTAAATGGTTACTAAGTTTATAACAAAGGATTCGAGTGTTTCTTATCCATACCTTAGTGGGCCTCGATATCCATACCTTGTCCTTATTGAGTAGTCGAAACAACATCAGGTTGAACTCTTCACGCGTCTGATTTGTACACTTGGATGGCATGTTGATGTACGCTGTTTCTTTGATTTTTCTCAGTTTCCGACGGCGTTCCCTGACTATAATCCAGACTTCTTCCTAGAGAAAATAGTGCTTGCATTTCTCTATCCAGATATGGTCAGCCATCCCAGATTTTCTATCGCGCTGACGTTAGCTTGATGCAAAATTTTTCAAATTTTCGACAAAATCCTTTATTCATAGCACTGCAATTATGATATTTTCTCAGGCTTTCTATGACCTTACGATACCATTTAGCTAAATACTTTATTACATCATATTAGGTTGATGCAAAAATTTGAAGATTATTTTTATTGACAAAATCCTCTATTCCTATAGCGTTGATATTCAGTCATCTGAGAATTTACCTAATTTTCCGTGACCAAATGCAACCATTTAAGTTTTGTGTTGATGTAAAAGTTTGTTGAAATCTTTGAAAAATATTTTCATTCATATAAAATCATAGCACGGGCCTGGCTAGTCACTCAATTATCACGTGACTTACGTATTTTGGTGTCATGCTGTGTTGGGGGTTATCAATTAAAAAATTGGAAAAAGGGGGGTTCAAAGAATAAGTTACTTCTCTCGCTTTTTGCTGGGCAGTGATCACTAAAATTCTGAATTTTCAGAAAAACGAAGGCAAACGCTGCCGGACACAATCTCAGGGATGGATTTAGCTCAAGTTTTCATTGCAAATTTTGTAATGAGATTCTATACATATGCTCTTAGTTCTTGTGTTGCTCCTGGACATCTAATTCATTAATTGAATGATTTAAAAATCTAAAAAACTTAATACAAGGAAGAGTTGAAAAGAAAAAATCTAAGTGTCCTAAATGATGATGACTATACAAATCTTGAAGTAAAATACAGGTGGGAAGGTTGTGTCCAATCAACGCAGCTGAGGGGACACAATGGTAAAATACTTGTACTGTTTATTTAAAATCCCCGAAACAGGTTCATGTTAAAACAGTTGATGATCTCAAAGATAATACTCGATATACATCATCTGAATCCAAATTTGAATAACAGAAATAAAATATCTGAACATTAGTACATTAACAGTGATCCGGAAGTAACCAACTTGCACGACATGACAACATAAGATTATTTGGAATACAGTTTCGATGAAAAAGATCGATATTTCTATCAATATTCGGACCATCCTCATCTTGGTTGTTTTTCTTACAAAGTTTCGGCCGTTGCACTCTGCAGCCTTCATCAGGTATCATCTCGTAGGTGTGGGGAAGTAACGAACCGAACCCTTTATTTATCCGACGGGGTATATTGATATTAATAGAAATAATAATAATACCTCATCTCGAAAATTCAGAGATATACTAAAAAAATCACCGAAACTAAAACTATTTTCAATCAAACGTACACAGTTTATGACTAATTATCTTCACCTTCCATTTGTCATTTTACAAACATTCTCAACTCATGTCCATACACATAGTACACACACACATGCGCATATATATGCTCTTTCAACAGGGAATGGAGCACTCTGGTGGATGAGGAATATGTACAATAAATATATCGCTTTAATTCAACCTCACTGACCGTCCAGTTCTGTAGAGTGAGGATACCACTATATATAGGATATATATATATGTATGCGAAGGTTTCGATCCTACCTCGTGGTACTGGATGGGATAATAGATAGTCTTTAGCCACACTGAAGAGTTGTAATACAATGAAACAGCTGTGTGTGGATGACTCGATCATTTAATTATCATGCACACACACATACACACACACACACACACACATATATATATATATATATATATATATATATATATATATATATATATATATTTATCATTATAGTGAATGAATTTCTATGAATGCTTTTCTCAACAAGTCTAATATTTAAATCGAATAGAAGTTAATATATGATATGTTAAATGATACGACGTCTGGTTAGTCACTTAATATAAACCATCACATGACTAAGGTCGTTCGGCAGCATGCTGAGTTGAGGGTGATCAATTAAAATATTTGTACACGTGGTAATCAATGAATAAGTTATTCTCTCGCTTTCTGTTGGGCAGTGATCACTACAAAGAGTCTGAATTAAAAAAAAACAAAAACACAAAAACAAAACAAGAATGAATTGCAAATTGAATCCCCCCCCCAAGAACCTATTTATGCTGGGCCAAAAAAAATATTGTTTTTTTTTAATACCAGATAAGGGTAGATTTTTTAATTTTCAGCCCGCTAGCTCCATTATTGAGGCCCGTAAGCGTGATATATAAATGTATATTCACATAACCAGCCAGTCAGTTAAGCAGACCACCTTAAAAACTGAAGAAGCCAATGTTGACAGTTTGGATGACAGGTTTGGTTGATAGTTTCCAATACTAAGAAGATGGAGAAAAAGAGTACTGAAGAGGCATGACACCAAAAAAGACGACAGAATAGAAAGAAAGAGACAATAGAATGGAATAGAGTACCCTTTGAAAAAAATATCAACAAGAAGATGTAAGATGGGATGAAAAAAGAAAGAAGAAGAAGAAGAAGAAGAACAAGAAGAAGAACAAGAACAAGAAGAACAAGAACAAGATGATGATGATGGTGATGATGATGATAGTAATAATAATAGTAATAATAATGATAATAATAATGATGACAGCAACAACATAGAAGAAAAAGAAAAGAATAAAAAGGAGAAAAATAAAAAGATAATGAAGAGGAAAAAGAAGAGAAATAGAAACAAAAATGATGATGATGATGATGAAGAAGAAGAAGAAGAAGAAGAAGAAGAAGAAGAAGATAGGGAAATAAGAGAAGAGGAGACAAAAGAAGAGAAAGAATGAAGTAAAGGGAAATTCTCATAGGAAGAAGGGAGTGGGAATAGAGAGGAGTACAAAGAAGAAGAAGAAGAAGAAGAAGACGAAGAAGAAGAAGAAGAAGAAGAAGAAGAAGAAGAAGAAGAAGAAGAAGAAGAAGAAGAAGAAGAAGAGGGAAACACAAACGGAGAGGAATGATAAGGGAACTCGAAAGAGTACGAAAGAGAATAAAATATGAAAGACAGGAAAATCCGCTTTTAGTCTACCAAGATGAGACAGAGAAATGGGATGAACACTATGAAGACTACAAGAAATATACGAAGGAAAAACACGTTGAATAGTCGTAAGAAAAGACAACGGAATGAAATAGAATAATTCGAATGAACCCGAGATGGTGTTAACTTGGAGCCTAACAAAAGATGACAAAAGTGGCATGAATGAAGAAAAAAAAGAAGGAAAATGTACTAAAGAAAAAGATCAATTATATATTGAAGTGGCATAAATTAGATTACTATGCATTACCTAATATATTGGAACGGTTTAAACTATTTTAACTATCTAAAATTGTATTTTTACCCTTAAAACACATATATTTCAATATATCTAACTACAGAGGATATAAGTCAATTACGGAACACATTAAAATAAAAAAAACTTGATCATTGAATACTGTTGAATAGCCGTGCACATCAAAGATGGCGAAGTAATATATCCTTTTTTTTATATGTGTGGTTGTTTCAACGCTCCTAGCCATATTGCTTTATCCACAAACTTAGAAATTAGCATTGAAACCTCAGTAGACCCTTTCGAATTTCTTTTTCATTTTATACGAATAAAAGCATTCTTGTCCTTTTAAAGGCTTTAATTTGACGAACTCTTCAATAACATTCTAGAATCAAGACGTTTTTAGATACTTTCACCCTTTAAGATGTTTGCCAGTGAAAAATGCTAGTGGAAAACGCCATTGATGTCATAAATAGAATTCATTCTGAACATATTTATTCTTGGATCGAAATTTTTTTACTTGACTCCAAATCTTGATGCTACGGTTGTTAAATTATGATGGTAAGTATTTCATTAAATTTGACAACAAATAATATGAATCATGGTCAATGCTTGATGCTAGTGTTTAGGGTTATGTTTAGAGTTTGTGTTGTAAAAGTTAATTACGGAACAAATGAAAGCAGCAGACATTTCATTATTGCAGTGTTAGATTTGATTCTGAAAAATGTATAGTTTTCTCTGCTTAAATGTAGAAGAACTAAATGGAAAAGCAACAACAGAAGAGGAAGAAGAAAGGCGTTAAAGAAGAACAAAAGGAAAGAAATAAAAAACAAAAAAAACAACGAAGGATTGAAAGAAGAAGAAGAAGAAGAAGAAGAAGAAGATTCTAAAGGGAGTAAGGAGAAAAAAACGAGAATAAGCGCAATAATTTTGAGGAAAAGGAGATGATGTAACAATAAAGAAGAAGAATTAGAAATAGAGAAAGATATGAACAAGAGGAAAAAAAAGAGGAAAAAGAAGAAGGAAAAGAAGTAAAAGAAGTAAACATAATGGAAGAATGAAAAAAAACGAGAAGGACGAAAATGTAGAAGAAAAAGATGTAACAATAAAGAAGAAGTAGAAATGAAGAAAAGATGATGATGAAGAAGAAGAAGAAGAAGAAGAAGAAGAACAACAACAACAACAACAACAACAACAACAACAACAGCCTAAGGGAAGGATGGAAAAAACGAGAAGGACGAAAATGTAGAAGAAAAAGATGTAACAATGAAGAAGAAGAAGAAGAAGAAGAAGAAGAAGAAGAAGAAGAAGAAGAAGAAGAAGAAGAAGAAGAAGAAGAAGAAGAAGAAGATACGACCCATTCAAAAAGTGTAGGATGAAGAAGTTGAATAGTCGCGAGGAAAGACAAAGGAATGAATGAGTGACTCGAACGACTTCAAGATGGCGCCCGCTCCGGGGCAAACCAAATGGCGGCAAAAGTGGCGCGAATGAGGGAATGTTAAGCAGGAGTGGGGGGAGAGGGTCGGTGGGTCAGGAGGTTCTGGGGGAGGAAGCTTCGAAGTGGTGAAGGAGGTGGGGATGAATGGCGGGAAATCTCGCTTTTCGTCTCGTTGCTCGTAGCGTACCGAAGTTCTCCCACACGTGAACAATTTATTTCCAGATTTATGGGAACCGTGTCAAGTCCGGGGGCCCCGCACACCCGTCCGTCCGCACGTAATGTCTCGCAGACTGACTGACTGACAGACGGACACATCGACGCGCGAAACTGACAGACAAGCGCACGGGCCGAATTGAAGATGGATTGATATGGCTCCCCGGTGCCCATAACCCCATCTCACTGGCAGCAGGTCCATTTTTCTAGACCCACTACGTACACACACGCGCGCGCATGTACAAACACTTGCGCACATGCATTGAGTAAGTCTGAAAGGTAGCAAACGAAAGAGAATTTTCAACCTGAATAAGTCGAAGAAGAAAATTATGTAAAAGAAGAAAGGAAAGAAGATATAGAAGAAGAAAAAAATAAAAGAGTAAATAGAAAAAAATTGAGGAAAAAGAAGGAAGAAAAGAAGAAGGAAAAGAAACTGGAGATAATTCATGGAAGAAGAAAGAGAGTAGCATGAGAAAAATAGTAGGAAGAAATGAAACAAAAAGAAGAAATAGATGAATAAGAGAGGAGAGATAAAAGGTGGAAGAAAAGAAGAAAAAAAGAGAAATAGAAGAGAAAGAAATAGAAGAGAAAGAAATAGAAGAAAAATTTGTATTAAAAAAAGAAAAGACAGAAGAATACACAAAGAAGTAAAATGATAAATAGAAGGAGGAAGAAAAGAAAATGGATAAGAAGGAAAAAGAAAAATGAAAAAATAAGAATTATAGAAAAAATAGAAAAAGAAAAAAGAAAAAAGATCAGAAAGGAACAGGAAGAAAAGCCGTTGGAGAAGAAAAGAAGAAATGGAATAGTTTGTAGAAGAAAAACAGAAGAGAAGACATTGAAAAGAACAATAGACAAATTAGAAGAAAAAGAAAGAGAAAGACTAAGAAGAAGACAAAGAAGAAATGCACTGATTAACAGAAGAAGAGGAGTCAGAAAATGAAGAAGAAGAAGAAAAAAAGAAAACGATTAAATAGAAGAAAAATATGAGAAAAATTGTAAAAGAAAAAAGGGGAAGAAAAAGATGGAAATAGAGGGAAAAAGTTATTTAGGAAGAAAAAGAAAAGAATAGAATCGTAAACAGGAAAGAAAAAAAGGAGAAATTGGAGAAGAAATGAAGAAGGAAATATAAGGAGAAAAAGAAATAGAAGGAAACGAAGAAGGAGTGGTTGAAAAGGAAGAGAAGAAAAGGGAAATGAAAAAGACAAAATAAAAGAAAAAAGGAATAAAATGATAAATTGAAGAAGATGAAATAAAAGAAAATCAAGACAAAATAGAAGAAAAGAAAGAAGAAATAGAAGAAAGAAAAGAAGAAGAATATACAAGAGAAATATATTAAGAGGAAGGAATAAGAAGGAAGGACTAACGAGTACAGCAATGAAAAAATGAAGAAAAAAGCGGAAAATATTTCTGAATGGAAAAATAAATTTAGGAAAAGAATTTTTGAAAGAATACGAAGGTGGAACAGAAGTTGAAAGAGAAATGAGAAGGATTAAATGCTCACGAAACATGTAATCAAGAAAAAAAATGAGTTTGAGAAATGGTAGAAGAGTGAAAGGAATGAAACGAAGAAGGAAGATGAAAAGAAATACAAAGAAAAAAAAGGAAAGAAGAAAGGAAGAAAGAAAGAGATTAATGACATACCTGCCTTTTCTGTTGATGAAACAGAAGTGGCCGACCCAATTATTTTCCTCCTCTCTTCCTTTGGTCAAACTTCTATTATTGAGATTTAACTTAATTTTCGTATGTAACAACTGTGACAGATGATAATGACCTGAGCAAAAAACAGTGACGCCATGATGCAAAAACTGGTGACGAATTCTCTCCCTTTACTGAGGACCAACTCAGGTCGAATTGGTCTTTGCAAAATTTGCTAAATCGCTGATTTGTCAAATTTACTAAATCCCATTTACAGAAATGACTAATAAAGGAGTTGAAATGAGACATATGGAATAATATTGTATGGAGAAATGAATTCTGTTTTGTTAATTAGTTAGATTTTAATGAAGCAATGTAGTTTGAACTTAATGCAGCCAAGCTTCTTTCTTTCTTTCCTTGTTTCTTTCCTTGTTTCTTTCCTTGTTTCTTTTTTCTTTCCTTGTTTCTTTCTTTCTTTTTTTTCTTTCTTTCTTTATTTATTTCCTGAGATTCTTTTTGTTAGTTAAACGTGAACATTTATACCAACTTGGATTCGAAAGTGATCTTGGATTTTAATCGTCGAACTTGGTATTTTTCTTCATACTTTTTATTCGCTGTCAGTGGAATTCTCAAACGGTGGCCAGTCTGTTCTGGCCTGTCAAAATGCAGGTACCTTGAATAGTGCGGTTTATTGGTTCCAAATCTGCACTGCTCAAGGTCTTTATTATGATTGAATTTGTTCTAGTTTCCAGCTCATGCTCAGATTCCTTAATTTCTACTGCAATATTATAACTGCAATAATCAAAACCACACTTATCAAAACCGCACTAATCAAAACAGCACAATCTAAGGTACTCTTGTTATTCAGTTTATCAACACGTTAACTGCGATTGGTGGGGATTTCTGTTATTGCAGATCAATGGCTAATACAAAAAAAATCCTTTTTATTGCGATTAATAGCAGTCTAGTTCTGTGTGTGAGTCGGAGCTTTTATCTTGCAATACGTAACTTACAGGCTTGTGTCTTGCAAATTATAATAGCTCTTCACTTTTGCAGTAAATGGGTTAACAGATCAATCCCAGTGGAGTATGAAGGCTGTTGTTTCCATGATGGCTTGAATGTGCAAGTCCCGCAGATTTCTTTTACAAGTCTACTGAGACAAATGTGTCCCGGATTATAGAGCAAATAAGATTTCCCGGCTTTTACAACCACAGGCAATGAAGTTATCACTGTATGAAACCCGTAGAGAGATTAGTTTGTATTACATAATAGGACAGGAATGACCAAATAATCACTTAGTACCGTGGTTTTCGTCCAATTTCTTGAAGGCACCCTCACCTCTCGATGAAAGGCTCTGTCCGTCTGAAAGGTCAGTCGGTTGGTCCCCGTATTGTTTCTCATTTGTTTTAAATCAGATTTACTTGAAACTTTGTAGAAAGGAGTTTATTGATAAGATGCCTCTTGATTAAAAAAAAAATTCCCGTCATGTGACCCTGCAATAATGGTGTTTGAACCTAATGTTTCACAATCGATTTAAATTAACTTTCTCAGCTGTTCCAAGTCAGATTTACCTGAAACTATATAGAAAGTTGTCCCTTGAAACGATGCTTCGTACGTAGAAATATCTTCCAATCAGGGTCACTTGAGCTGGCGTAAATGTTTCGCTTGAACTTCTTTTTTTTCGATTCGGATTTACTCGAAACTTGATGGGAAGGTGTTCCTTGATGAGATCCTTCTTACCTAAGATCATTTTCTACTCAGGTCAGGGTCACGCAATCTGGCAGTAATTGCGTTTAAACCTTATAGTGGATGCCTCATTGAACTTTCCGTTCTTGTTTATATATCATAGATTTATGATTGATTGTTGTGTGAAAGTATGTAAAGTGAGAAAAAAAAAACTTTTGATTTTATCTTGTGTTTCATTCCAACATCTGGAACTGCTTCATCCTGCGAGACATTTTGAATGGGATCACATTGTTCCAAGTGTCTTTTTTTTTCTCCAATTATATAGCCCCGAAGCCTGGGCCCCATATTTCGCCTGAATTTGCCAATTCTATATACAAAAGATTTTTTTAAAAATTTCCATTTGTTAT
>OY735240.1:29462124-29464624 GCA_963457665.1 Thysanoteuthis rhombus | reverse complement strand
CTGAATAAATTCTGTTTATGACATCACTGGCGCTTTCCCTTGGAAAGCGTCTAAAATTGAGCAAAAACATCTAGAACCTTGTAGATTCTGGAGAATCTAGATGTTATTATCAAACCCGTCTAGATAAGGTAAAAAAAAGATCAAAAAAGTTCATAAAAGCTTTTTTCCCCCCAAACAAAACGACTCCACCCCCTCGAAAAAAACTCTTTTAGACGGAGTTCAGTGGAGAACTGATGCCAATTTAAAGGCCTGAACAGTATTATAAGGAGAACCGGGACACACAAGTACATAAACAAACTCATGGACTCATGAACACACATACATACAAACGCAAATATAAGAGAATAAGTCTTCACCATCTTTGATGGCTACGGTTGTTCAATAGTCAGAGTTGTTCGAATTTCTTAAATAAAGTATTGTCATTACTCCCGTCATCGAAGTAGGGGAGATGTATGTATTTGATGGTGTCTTCCCCTCCCTTTGCCTCTCTTTCCATCTATTTTTCTTCACGTTTGTCTCTCTGTCTGTCTGTCTGTCTGTCACGAGTCCACTGGTTTCATAATCTCACTGTAACCAGTGGCGTGTGGTGTTTTGTGTCTTGGATGTGCTGTGAGATACAAGAGCCAAAAATATTTCTAGGTCCGCTAAAAGCAGCGAACAGTAAAAGCCTTTTTAGTACAATGTAGGGAAAGTGGTCCCGATTGTTAATTTCACACCTCGTTCATTCGATGTTACAAACGTCGGGCCCATGAAAAGAAATAAGTGAATTGATGAAAGAAAAGGAAAATATAGTGCTCTATTATCCGCTGATGATAGTGTCGAATCTACTTTAAATTTTTTGTTTTATTAATTCTGTAATTTCTACAACGGGAACCACCTTCACTGCATTATGCCTAAAAGGCTATAATTGTCACTTTCTACGGACACCAAAATATTTTACGCTTTCGTGCATCCGTAGCACACAGCATAAAACCAAGATGCAAGGCACCATACGTCACTGACTGTTACATATATACAATTAGGGAAAATGGGATGACTTGAAGAAAGAAGGAAAAAAGCGGGCATTCAAACATAGAAAGAAAGAGCCAAATCTGATTATTCCTCTTTTTCTTAAAATACCTCAATGAAAGTTAGTGTTTTCTCAATATGACAATAGCCTAGAGACTTTCCATGCGCAGCAACGGTCCGTCTGCGCGTGCGTTGGCTGTTGTCCGACTTCCTGCAAAGCTCTCCCCGCAGGGTACTTCCTGTCACATGACACGAGCGAGATGGAGAACTCATGAACGCTGTTGTGACCATTTTCTCCTGATTCCCTTTTGTCCGGTGACATTATCGCTTGCAAGAAGTCTCTATTTTCAATTTTGTTTTTATCTCGATACTACGTCCTTTCTCCTTTGGCCCTGTTTTCTGAAGGCAAAAGTGGGTTTATTTCTGGATTGCCACACTTATAAGGTAGCCCGTATCTAATATGAGTGTCTATGTCTTTTAATAATGACTATGATAATAATTATAATGAAAATAATAATAATGATATGATGATTATAAAAAAAAAAAAAAAATAATAAACATTTTTGAAAAAATCAACAAAGAAAATAAACATTTTGTTCATTGGATTTTATTCAATTTTTGACCAAAAATAAATTATTGAATAATTTTAAACGACAAGACCCACTGATGAGCGTTACAATGGCAAGTGATAAAGACTACATTATATCCAGAATGTCAGATCTTTCAAATTTGACGGTGGAATATTCAGATAACTCCAGGTTTATTGAAGTAGGGGGCTATCATTGAAATAAAATTAATCAAAAAATATTTTGTTTGGCTGAAAAAGCAAGAAATTACAGACAAAAAAGTCTGGTTAGTCACTCAATAGAAACCGTCACTCGATCAATGTCTCTTGGCGGTAAGAGATTGCCCATATCTAATATGATCAATTAAAAAAATCGGAGGAAAAGGGTGATAAATGAATGAGTTACTTCTCTTGCATTTTGTTGGTGAGTGATCACTCTAAGTTTGTTTTTTTCGAAATCGAGCAGGAATTAAGTACAAACTAGGGGACCAATTTAACATAAACTTATATTGCAAACTAACTTTCCTCCACTAAGAACGTATTTAAGAGGGATTCTCAAAAAGACATTTTTTTTTTAGATTCATGATAATGAAATAAATGTTCAAATGTCTAAGACCTTCGGGGTTTTTTTCAGCTCCATTGGTACGATCTGTGTGCGTTACGCATGCATAAATACATACATACGTACGTAGCCATTGAACAAGATTAACTTAAAAACTGAAGAAACCTGTGTTCACAGTTACGGTGAATGTTCAGGCTGACAGTTTCTGATATATGCATTGGTAGATTCATGGAAATTAACAAAAGAATATGATAAAGATACAGTATAGTTACACTCAGGTATCCATGGTCGTGTGGTTAACGACAGAATGGAATTAGCATGCCGATTTCAACCTTTGGTCGAAACAGTTTGCGTTCACTTCTCAC
>OY735240.1:29422124-29459624 GCA_963457665.1 Thysanoteuthis rhombus | reverse complement strand
AATGAAAAGAAAGATTATTCATACAGACTCGAATCTTCACTTCCAACCTGCGCAGTTTATCACTGCCGTAGATTGATGACCTTATTTGTGTTACGTTTATAGAAATGATCCAAAAATTAAGATGAAATTTAGTAAAAACAAAATGATTAATAATATTGGTTAAAAAAATAATTAAAAAAATGACACGATTAAAAGAGACATTGAATCAATCACCTTCAATTATAGGTCATATATCTTTTCGCTTCATTCCCTCTCACTTTTTTTCAGTGAGGACAGACAAAGGATAGAGGGAGACATCAGAACATATTTGCGTTATTTCGACAGCTGATTTCAGCTGTTTTATTGCCAAGAAAGAGATGCATGATAAAGAAACAACACCCAAACTCGTTTAAGAATATTTTAATGAAAGCAATATGCGTACCATTCGTAAGAAGAAAGTCCCTGTATAATTTTCTCTTTTCGTTTAGACGTTTAGAACAGAAGATTGGCTCAAGGATGGCCTCTGTTGACCTCGAAGGTTAGCCATTACAGGGAAACTATCTTTTATTGATTCTTCTTGTCAAATATCAGGTCAATCAGCCTTGTATTTTTACAGACGAGAGGCACAAACGAACGAATAAATAAGTGCCCCAATTATTAGTACATATCCATACAACGAACAAATGAACAAACAAAAGGTTCAAATATTAGTGTATATATGTATATATGTATAATTATGAATTGCGTTGTATATTTTAAAACTTTATTTGAAATGATATCTGTTATTGCATGATGAATGTATCATCTGTTCTAGACAACGTAAATAGAAAGAACAATTGAAGAAAAATAGGGATGTTCAAGCTTGTTTTCAAAATATGATATTTTAGTGATCCAATAAATGGCGAAAGAAGTAACTTATTAATTTATCACCCCTTATTCCATTTTTTTAATCTGTCATCCCTAACATGTCATTCTGCCAAAAGATATCGTATGACAATTTCTATTGAATGACTAAATAGAAACGTCTTGCCAAAGATAATTTCCGCTCTGTCGAACAACAAGAGAGGGGTAAATGTTCAATGGATGACCAGTGTTTGTTTCCATGAGTCCGCTTAAACATATCTCCCAAGAGTCTGGATTCCCCTAAGGCTTGTAAATGAGGCACCACTGTTGGCTGATAGCGGAGGAAATAAAATAACTGAGTCAAGTTCAACGACACTTCTAAGATTTCCCTAACATTGTGCTACAGATGGTGCTGTAGAATTTTGCATTAAACTAATTTCTGCTAATGGATAGATAGATATATTGATAGATAGATTTGTCGATCTTCTTGTTGTCTGAGATTTCTCTGATCACCCGAAGCAGTTGAAACTCAGTCAAGAAACGTTGGAAGACTGTTGTAACCGTGCTGAGCTGTTGGAGGTCTACCGTATTCAAAATGGCATCCGCACCTTAGACTCAAACTGTCACATGCTCTTTGCTGCCGGACATGTTTACTGCATCAATATCTAAAAGAACCCGAGAACATAGTCAAAAACTCAAGGTACAAACAACCAGTATATTCAAAAGATAGATATGAACAGATTTCAAAAGATAAATACGTAGATAGATAAAAAGATGTGAACGGACTTACAAAGATAGATATTAACAGACTTCGAAAGATAGGTAGATAGACAGATAGGTAGATGTGAACATACTCCAAAAGGTAGTTATGAACAGACTTCAAAGCATAGATCGATTATATTGGAGCAGACAGAAAGATATGAAGATACTAATACAGATATATAGACATAAACAAACTTCAAAAGATTGGTGGATATAAACATACTTCAAAAGATACATAGATATGATCAGAGTTCAAAAACTCCAGGTACAGACATCAACTGGGCTGAGAAAGAATTTCTTCTTCACCCTAGTGACCAAACCATGGAATGCCCACAGTGAAGACTCCACCCTCCAAATCGATCAATGCATTCAAAACCAGAGACTCAAAGTTCAACAACCAATTTTCATATTAACACAGTCCCCACCTGTCTTGCCTGGCTGGGCGAAATTGATTGGTGGACCACACATGGTTCCAAGACACTATACCGCTGTCATTAAAACTTATTTAAAGGTATTGGAATAAGAGTAAATAGATAAAGAGTTGATTAAATTCAAAGACACTTCTAGGCTTTCCATAACATTATGCTCAAGATGGCGCTGGTGAATCTTG
Organism: Thysanoteuthis rhombus; assembly: GCA_963457665.1. Classification (NCBI taxonomy): domain Eukaryota; kingdom Metazoa; phylum Mollusca; class Cephalopoda; order Oegopsida; family Thysanoteuthidae; genus Thysanoteuthis; species Thysanoteuthis major. The sequence continues at coordinate 29,457,430 of OY735240.1, read as the reverse complement.
CATCAAACTGATGACACGATATTCCTGCTTGTTGCCCCGAGCTAGAAAGATATGAACGGACTGAAATGGATAGATTGGTATATAGATGGACACGAAGAGACTTCAAAAGATTGACGCATATATATATATATATATATATATATATATATATATATATAGAGAGAGAGAGAGAGAGAGAGAGAGATCGATAGCTACATAGACAGATAGATAGATAGATAGATATGAACAGACTTCAGAAGATGAATAGATACATAGATATTAACGCAGAATGATATGAAGAGAGACATGGATAGAAAGATAGATAATGGATAGATTCATAAGCATCGATAGATAGACTTTGAAAGATATATATCCATATATATATATATATATATATATATATATGATTATGAATTATTCGAAACGACCTTCCGTTATTACACGGATAATGTATCATTTGGCCTAGACAACGTATGCAGGTATAAGTAGATATGAACAGATTTCGAAAGATAGATAAAATTGATATTAACATAGAAAGATATGAAGAGACTGACATACATGAATAGATATGAACAGACTTCAATATACACATATATATATATATATATATATATATATATATATACACTCACACAGCACACACCACTGAAGATGGGAAGAATCCCGAAACATGTCTGGACAATTTACATCTAAGGATTAATAAACCTTACCTCTAAACACTCTACTCCCGAGTCTGTCTCACTCTCTACAGTACACATTATATATATATATATATATATATATATATATATATATATATATATATATATATATATATATATATATATATATATATATATCGTAGTATCATATTGAAACTTACCTGAAGTGATCTCCTGTTACTGCACGGTGGATGTATCATTTGGCTTAGACAAACTATACACACACACACACACACACACATATATATATATGTATAAGTAGGTAGATATGAACAGATTTCAAAGGTAGATGAATAGATATTAACATAGATAAGAAAAGCCTGGCGTAGATAGATATGAACAGAGTTCAACAGATAGATACGAACAGAAAGATGTGAAGATTCTGACATGAATAAACAAACAGATAGAAAGGTAGGCAGACAGACAGATAGATAGATATTACGTGTTGTCAGCCTTGAGTCATATTCCTCGAATGCATTTTTGCAATGAGAAGTCATAAATCTCGTGTAACTCTTTCATGTGTCTCCCCCACCAAACTCACCCCCATCTACCGCTATTCACATCTATCACATTTAAGACGCGTTTTATGACTTTAATAAATTTCATAAACGCAAAAAAACTTTCATTTAATCATCCAGACACCTTGTGATCTGATATATTTATACCCAGCTTTTTTCTAAGAAAAAAATTATTTATGACGAATTCTCCAGCAAGAACGGGGCTTACTCTTCGCAGAACTTTGCAGACTCCTACATCTAGATCTGGTCTTCGCTTATGCACGGATCAGGAGCATATGCAGTTGGAATTCTTAACTAGCTAGTTTACCCTAACCGTCAAAAGTGAAGACACAATTCGAGTGCTGTATTTGCCGGTCGATTAGACGCGTTTTTCTCTTGAAAAAACGTATAAAGAAAATTTAACCAGCGTCCAGTACGTCTGCAAATCGTGGCAAGCTGTTGTGAGCTGTAGTCGTCTGTATCAAAATCTTAGCGTGTCTTACAAATCATCATCAGCAGCAGCAGCACCAGCAGTAGCCTTTTAGCGTCCGTCGTAGGGCTTAGACCTTCGCCTGACCTCTATCATGGTCGTTGCGGGGCCAATACTTTCTGAACTTGTCGACTTGGTCACACCATCTTATAATTCGTCAGACACTGTTTTGCATGTGATATCTGGGATATCCACGTGATTTCCAGCGGTTGTCTGTCACTCTAGCAACATGACCAGCCCATCGCCATTTGAGTTTCCTGATGGTTTCTTTGATATCTCGGACTCCTGTTTTTCTTCCAATATATTGTGTTCTCTTGTGATCTCTCTATGTAAAGTCGAACTTAATTCTCTTATGTGCAGGTTGCATGGTTCTTAGTTTTAAGAGTCAATCTTTCGGTTAGGTTCCATGTTTCAGCGCCATTGGTGACTATTGGGTGGTTGTATACCCTTTTTCTGTACAATATATTACGGAAAAAATAGGATCCCAGAATATTATACAATCCATTAGAAAACTCAAATGGCAATGGGCTGGTCATGTGGCAAGAATGTCAGACAATTGCTGGATATCACGACTTACAAGGTAGATCCCCCGGAGAGCACATGCAAATCCACGACAAGCAGAATATAAGATGGAGAGACGAAGCTGACAATATCAGAAAATATTTGCTCAGCGACGCCAACGATAACGAAGTTTGGCAAATTCCGGTGGAGGTGTTAATCCATCGACGGACGCTGAAAAGCTGCTACTGCTGATAAACACGGCGTGGTGCATGACAGTTTTTATTGACTGACTAACCAGACCTGTCATGATAGACCTCTGCTGCAACTTTCCCCAGGGTGGGGTGTTGCAAAAGGATATATTCCTAGGGGGAGAGACAAAAAGATATATTTTGGATTTATATTAGAGGCAACCCTGTTATTAGCAAAGGATGATACCATCTATATTTACATTAGTGACTGAGTTGAGTCCAACGATGGACATTTAGAGATTGATGATGATGATCTTCAAGATTCGGAACCTACATTCTAATCACTGATCAAAGCTCACAATATTTGGTGACCATGGATATTGGTCCTCACCTGGCCCACATCTATTCCACTGGTAGACCTCACTTTGACTTGACCCTGTCTTGTGATAATTACCTACTAGTACTAGAAACCGAAGAAGAACCTTAATTTGAACTCGGGTTGCCGAATCCATTGTGTTACATCGTTAACGACTACGTCAATTGTATCTCTATGACAAGACAATAGAAAAGGATAAAAAGTTGGAAAAATAGGTCCCACATGAACTGAATGAAATGTTCCATGACAGTGTCTTATTTCACCCCATTGTATCTACGCTAAGAGAATTTACACATGAAATCTTGGGTAATCTTCGATATTTATCTGATATTTTCCTAACAGATTATCATATTTTCAAGCTTTTAGAACTTTATGTCCATTATATATATATATATATATATATATATATATATATATATATATACATACATATATATATATATATATATACATATATATATATATATATATATATATATATATATATAATTTAACTCTTTGAGTTTCTAGTTGAACGTATCGAGCACTCTCTGATATAAATCCATCACATATCAGACATTTCTTTATGTTATATCATATTATGCTACTGTGCAAACCTGATTTGTACTATATATATATATATATATATATATATATATATATATATATATATATATAAATGAAATGAATATGATGAAATAAATGATTAGCTCTATTGACTTAATGTTTAACTTTGAATCTATCGAGCACTTTATGAAATAAACCCATCACACATCGGATATTGTAGTATATTATACTCCCAAGTTACACTGTGATATATATATATATATATATATATATATATATATATATATATATATATATATATATATATATATATATATATATATATTATACACGATTGATGAAGATGGAGGATGATATGAAAAGTAACATAAAGGATAAGCAAGACTGGCTGCTTCAGGGTCCAACTCCATTGCGAATGCAACTTTTTCAGCTACTAAATCGGATTTAAAAAAAAAAAAAAGAGTTACCCAACTCATTGAGGGGAGTGTGTGAGCAAAATCCCTAGTTTCTTCTTTGGACAGGTAGGATTGAGAGGAGTAGAGAAGGAAGAAAATAAGTAAAATAATTGTGACAGAGAAATCTGACACTGCCTTTTTTGATTGATAAGTTAATAGTCTACCAAGGGCAATGAAACCTTAGACCTCTCCAAAGTACTGTCTTTAGAACTTTACCCACTTATTCAAGTGCCCGTCCCACTTGTCAGAAGAGTCTGTAAAGTTCTCTTTCGGGTTTGTCATCAGTTGCTTTATCGTATTCTCCTTAATCTCGTCTATAGCCGGAAATTTCTTTGAAAAAAAAGCCAGGTGTTGTAGGGAATCAAATCTGGACTGGAGGAGAGGGTGTGGAAACTTGTGTTATGCAATGTTTTGCAAATAAAAAAAAATACGAGAGAGTCTCTTCTCATGCATGTTCTGATTGATTGCCAAGTTACATTGAAGCAGCGCAACTGGTCCTCGAGATATTATCATAGTCATATTGCATACCATTAGAAATTTCCTACTGAGAGGGTAAAACTTTCAAAACTTCGATAAGCCTCAGACCAAGTAATTTCGAGCTATTTACAATGTAATTTCATGGAAAGTTGGGTGATTAGCTACGAAAGGAGTGTATCAATTTTGGAATGTATTTATCAACAATTACCCCTCCCCCATGTTGAAGCTATCAATCCAAATACAAGTTTTATTTTAAAACGAAAGGATCATGACTTTTGTAAATATTTGATGAAAATATATAGTTTTCTGATTGGGGTACTACAGCAATAATCCACTATTATGAAAAATGGCGCTAAAAAATCTTCAACTGATCTTCCAACGATATTCTTACTTATTTTTATTTAGTTCCCCCTTGTAAACCCGATTGGTTTCATCAGTCAACCCAAAAAATTCTTACGGGGCTCTATTACAGCACCAGGACTATGCTCAAAATGGTTCTATGCTTTCCGGACAGACATCTTATACTCGAAAATCTAAGGAATGGCTAATTTCCTACTGTGAGGGTCCCCTAATGGCTAAAATACCGCCTCTTTCAATCTGAAGGGTCTGTTCATGGTGATAAGGTAACACCAGTCCTCGTAGAAGCCTTCACCGACAAAAATAACGATAGGAATTCTTTTTTTATTTTTTATTTCAAGAGTTTCGGTATTGGGGGGGGGCGTAGGGAAGCAGGGTTCGGGGACGGTGAAGGGCATTTACTGCTTTGGATTAGAGTGGGGAGTGAATAGGGTGAACTTGCTTTAAATATGTGAAGAAGGAAGGAAGGGAACTGAAAGAGGAAGAAGGAGAGACGAAAAAAGGGGATGGAAGAAGGAAATGAAGTATGAAGGAAAGCTGATGGGAAAACATGAGAAGAATGAAGAAAGAAACCGCCATGAGAATGAAACGACGGAGAGGGGTAATGTGAAGGAAGAAAAAAAGCAGAAAGTGGAAGAATTATAGAATGAGGAAGATGTGAAATAGAAGAAAATACAATGAAAAGTTTAGTGATATCGAAAAGAAGAAGAAGAAGAAGAAGAAGAAGAAGAAGAAGAAGAAGAAGAAGAAGAAGAAGATATGAAGAAAAGGGAAGGAGAAAAGGAAAAAGGACAATGATGATAAGAACAGGGATGGGGAGAAAAAGAAGAAGAAGGAAGAGTAGGAAGAAAAAAGGGAGAAAGAGGAAAAGGGAATAAAAAGAAGAAAAGAGATAATAGTGAAGAAAAAATGAAGAAGTGGAAAAAAGGAAATAATAATAATAATAATAATGATAATAATAATAATAATAATAGTAATAATAATGACAAGTAAGAAGAAGAAGAAGAAGAAGAAGAAGAAGAAGAAGAAGAAGAAATAGGAAGTAAAAGGAAGGAAGTGTAAAACAAAAAGGACAAAGAAAGAGCTCATCTTGTGACTGAACAGGAAGGAATAGACGATGAGAAAGAAGAAAACGAAAGAAAGAATTTCCAAAAATGTGTGAATGTTTTCTTTAATTTATCTCTTTAATTGGTTATTCTTCACACACACACACACACACACACACACACACACATATATATATATATATATATATATATATATATATATATATATATATATATATATATATATATATATATATATATATATATATATATATATATATATCGGTCACGCCTTTTCAGGCCAGAGAAGAGTTATGGTGTGGAGTCTGTGGGAAAGCGGTTATTGTCAAGGGAGACAAGCGAGATGAAAAAAAAAAGTTACGGAATATTGTTAAAGGGGCAGATGACAGGACTGATGAAGCAACGGGCTTTAAGGATACGCCCAAGGGAGAGAGAGAGAGAGAGAGAGAGAGAGAGAGAGAGAGAGAGAGAGAGAGAGAGAGAGAGAGAGAGAGAGAGAGAGAGAGCGTGTGTGTGTGTGTGAGAGAGAGAAAGAGAGAGAGAGAGAGAGAGAGAGAGAGAGAGAGCATGCGTGTGAAAGAGAAAGACTGTGATAGAGAAAGAGAGGGGGTATGGAAAGATCCATGCATACACATTGCAAATAATTCTCTCTACCTATATTTCTCATTGTTTCCAAATTAGCCGTTCTTCGGCTAAATCTGGCTGATTTCTCCTCCAATTTAGCCGATGAAAATCAACGATAGCAGATTGAATCTGGTAAGTTTGATTAAATACTCAATTGTTACCGATATTTTCGTCTGGAGTCTTTATATATAGCTATTCAATTAAATAAATAGACTCTAAATTAGCATATATATGTATAACATCTAGCTGTTTTTTGCAATTTTTATACAGTTTTAGCCATAAATAACGAACCATGCCCAGAATCACTGATTTCCGGACATGACAAGAAAGACTGATAATTTACTTGTAACTAACTTATATAATGAACAGTGAGATTTTGTTATTTCACTGTCCGTAACGATGGAATCTTCCACTTGAAGGAAACAAACTCGATTGATATATTGTCTATCATTTTAAACAATGGACTCTGCCATAGTAACGATGTATATTTTAGTTTCTTTTCCTAAAAAAAAATATTTAATAGAATTCCAATACAGGCAGTCTCCGTCCTTTGAAAGTTCACTTCTCGCCATTTTTTGTGAAAGCAAAGGATTGGCGTAATGTTCAGCTTTTGATTTGCAGCGAGCGATTATAGAGGCAGCACACACCCGCTCTCTCTCTCTTTCTGTCTTACGCTCTAGTCCCCGTAGCTCCCAACATCACAACCTTTAATGACTCACTCTGGTATACCATCCTCATCACTAACTCCACTGGTATAGACTCACTTGGAAACTAAAGAAATCTATGTTGAAAGTTTTGGTAACAGTTTTAGTTTATAGTTTTGTAAAACTCAAAATTAGGATTGACTCGATTTTCCTGCTATAATAAGAACACGAATAACAAGAACGACAAGAACAATCCTCACCAAAATGAGAGGTGTAAACCATTCTGTGACATTCACATTCCCCTACCTTGATTTGAACTCACAGCCAACTAATTGCCAGGAGACCATCTTACAAATTGAGATTAAATTTACAAGTCTTAGATTTTGATTGACAAGTCTTAGATATTAAAAAAAAATGTATCATACAATTATACATACTTATTTTATCCTGATAAATAAATATATTTCCACAAAAAACTATATTCTTGTCTGAATTTTGTCGGACGGGGTATGTTAATCAATACGTATGATATAATTGATATCTCAAGAAAAAAGAAGCAAAATAGATTACCCAATGCAAGGGAGGCAATTCGGAAGTATCCCTATAACACAACTCAGATATACAAAAAAAAAAAACAACAAAAAAACAGATATACGGTGTCAAGTCCATTCGAGCATGCGTCCTGAGTAGTGATTCGGCATTCTGAAACCAATAACTCTTGAGGAAAGCCGAAGCGTACACGGCCGGAATGTTATGAATGAGTTGACACAGAGACGAGGAAAATAGACTGACAATATCATACATAATGAAAAAAAAATCAATTTTTCTGTTAGAAAAGAATTAGGAGTGGAGTTTAACTTTGTAGCAACCAGGCTTGTCCAATATACACTGATGCTGAAAATGGGCTTACTACAAGAATCGATGTATATATATATGTATATATATATATATATATATATATATATATATATATATATATATATAGCTTCATCTCGGACAACCTCCAGCATTTCTACCCAAACAGAGTCTGGAGTCAGAATCATAGCCAGTGATTCGGGGAACCAAAGAGAGAGGTGCTTGGATTTTTAAGGGATCCCCTCCAACATTTATTGAAATTTGATAAAAAAAAGAAAATTTGCAATGAATAGACACGTACTATCACTCAAAGTGAGTAGATTGTGTGAATCATAATTGTGCGAGCAGTGTTACTGAAAGTTATCGTAAAAGTTAAAGGGCATTTTGACGAGCACAGAGTACTTTATTTGACCACAATCCACTAACGAATTCAAAAGTTATGAAAGTTTCAAATTGCAATTTTTACAATACAAATAGAAATTGATGTAATGGAATCTAACCTTTCCATGTGATCCAAAAGAGAAAAATGATGCAAAAAGAAATTCCTTTTACTGAAAAATTTGCCCACTTTCTGGGATGAAATTTGAGGGGTGAATAGGTAAATCAGAATGGGGGATTCATATTCCATATTTATATTTACGTAAGACTCATATTTCCACGGCAATCCTTCCGATGACTGATCAGTCGAACGGGTTTACTTCAGCAGAACATGTTTCGAGCTTAGTTGCCGATTTTGAAACTAGGTTTAGCCTTTTCTGTCCTTGTTCAGCCACATATTCCGAATCTTTCTTCTTATATTAATCAATATTTACATAAATATCAAAATGAGAATATTGCCCCTGGCCAAGTTTTATAGCAGTAGTAATATCATTGCAGATCAAATTACGGTTGATGTTTATAGATGCTCAGGCCGTTTTAACTAAAGGGGCTAAATTTTGATCCCAAAATAGCTAAATTGGCATCACTGGAATGAAGCAATAAGATTTTAGTTAGGCTTCCGCAAATGAGTTTCTCAAATAAATCCCTGATGAAGATTGAAATTTCTGTGCAATCGATTATACAATTCTGTGAGTTTTTTTCATCATCGATTATTTCACTCGTGAGATATCAATTCCGTTGCAAGACATAGATAATTATCAAGGAAACTGCGACGTAACCTGGGGTAGTTGAGAACAAAGCGTGCAGAATTCTGCTCTAAAGATATTTTCATTATTTTTACGTGGGGCAGAGGTGCGTACGTGACCTAAACAGAACAAGTTATCTTGGTGAACCATTCACAGGTAGTACAACGAGGCGATCTTAGCCTATCAAAACCTCCTACCAAAAATCATATCAATCGATGGAGAATTAATCGAAGAAAAAGTTATAATCATTTGATGACAGAAAAAGAAAAAAAAAAACCTTGATTGATTTCAATGCAATGGTAGCAATCTGGTTAATTTTCGAACATATTTCTCGCATAAATGGTCTCAGTACTTTAAAGCGGAATTATTATTTATACTTTTCAACTATACAATTCAAATATATCTATATATAATCATATATGTTATTTTATAATGTCTGTAGAAATGCAGTAAGTAAACTAAGGCCCCTTTACCTATTGGGGGTCCGAGGGCGTCTTCAAATTGGCCATACCTCTCCCTCAGCTACGTCTATGTCTGAGGGAAAGTGTTATTCTAAATTTGGTGCTATTCAAGATGAATTATTAGAAACAGTCTACCAAAACTGTCAGAAAATTATCAACACAGGTTTACTCAGTTTTCAAGTGGGTCGAGCTACTTTGTTGGCTGGCTGGCTGGCTATATAAGCATGTATCTGCCAATGGAGCTAGAGGGCTGAAAGTTTGAGTATTCACTCCTGATTGTGTCGAGAAAAACGGTCTATTTTTCTTGAAAATTCTCTACCGAGACAGATTTTTAGAGGTGGTTTTATTTGCAATGTAAGTTTATACTAAATTGATAATTTACTTTGTGACTGGCAACATCGTCTTTTGTTGTTTTTTCTTTATATTCGAACTTTTTTTAGTGATCAGTGTCTCACAAAGGGTGTGAGAAGGAAATTGTTCATAGATCAACTCTTCTACAGATTTTTGATTGATCACCCCTAACAAGGTAAAAGATGCTGATCACACCACAGTTCCTTCTGTGTGACCAACCAGACCTGTTATTTATTTGGAATTGTTAGAACCTGGACAAACAGCTACAATGAGCAATTGCCTCGTTTGAATGATGTATTGGGGAAGAAAAAAACATCTTGGATAGGAAGTTAAGAGTTGTTCCTGCTGTATATCAGCACCCATCCTCAGTGCCAGATTTAGATATGCGCTGAACAGACTCCGACCCAGGGCCCCAGGATCTAAGGGGCACCTCGGCCTCATGACAAATGATGGAAGTTTTTTTTAAAAATTACCATAAATTCATTCCACTTGTAACGATACAAATCAGAGGTGTTTTTCTTATAAGAGAAATAAATGATTTAAAAAATCACCAAGATCTAACAGAAACAAAATTTTTTTTTTTAATCAGTGAATAGCACTGGGCTATTTTTATGATAATTACCAAAAAGAATACATTTTTGTACAGAGATCATAGAAAAAAAACACTTGATACATGATTTTTCTTTCAAGAATATTCAAATATTTCCACAGCTTCAGATGATCTTTACACAACTCCAAGAAGAATCCCTACTCCTACAGAAGCTGTCCTATCCTACGGTCTCCATGTGCGTTTAATACAGCACTAACAATTCTTGTGTTGCAAATTTGGGTGAGCGAACGTTTCGACATCAGTCCTTTCGACCCTCAGATATTTCGACCGCTCAAGTTTCGGCAATGTTTTATTTTCAAAGGCGAAAATCACTAAACAGATTTGATTTTAAATCAAAGAGAATCATACATTAATGTGCAAAAATCATATGATGTCTTCGTTCTTTGGTATTTTATAAATCTTTATAAAAGATTAATACTTAATTTTTGTTTATTTCTTTCCCAGACAAAAGGCAGAAAATAAGAAAAAACGTTTTTTCGTAATTCAGTGTCCGTGTGTAAATAACACGTGCATACTCGATGTACGAATGGTTCATGGATAAAATGAAATAATACACATATATATATATATAATCATTTTTCCCTTTGAAAACGAGACCAAAACGTTTACAATCGAAATATCTGATGCCGAAACGTCGGCAGCTGAAACACCCCACAACCGCGTATGCAACCAAACAAACAATCATCAGTCCACCACAGGCTATAGTACAGTGTTTCTTCCTAAAACTTTTTCGAATCACCCTTTGGATTAGAGTATATTCCATCAGCGCCTTCTCCAAAGTCTTGCAAGTTTTCTCATCAAGTTTTATTGAATGTAAGAAGCACTACTTAGACACACTCTATACAGAGAGTCTTATGTCGAAAAAAGCTGTTTAAGGTTCAATGGTAAGTTTTTTGTCCAAGAGCTAATTAATGAATTTCATCATCATCATCATCATTCTCTTAACGTCCATCATTGGACATAGACCATCCTCAGGATTCTCCACACTTCTCTATCATGGGCGTTGCAGAGCCACTATTTTCTGAATTTGTCTCGCTCTTCTTTTCTTTTTGTTCTCTGCCAGCCTCGGTTGCGCATGTGATCTTTGAGGATCCATGTTGTGAGTCGTGATGTCCATAGGTTGCCTGCCATTCTTGCAACATGACCAGCCCCTTGCCATTTGAGTTTTCTAATAGATTCTATGATGTCTCGGACTACGGATTTTTCTTTGATACATTTTGCTGTCTTGTGGTCTCTCCATGTGAGGTTGAGCACAATTTTTTTATGTGTGCATCACATGGTTCTCAGTTTGTGGGTCTGTCTCTCGGTTAGGATCCATGATTCAGCTCCATAGGTGACTATCGGGAGAATACATTGGTTGTATACCTTCATTTTTAGGATTAGTTGTGACTAAATTATTCAAATAAGTCAATATAATCTTCCAGCAATTGAATTTTATATTAGATCAGCGGTTCACGATGAATCAAATGGAATTCTTATAAGAATGAAAACAGAAATTCAGATTATGGACCTTTTATTCAAAATTATGGATCTAAATTTAGATATACAATATCTTAAATGAAAGATCTTCATTCAGATATAAAATATCTTAATATATCTAAAATCAGATATAAAGTATCGAATTGGAAATAGATTATTGATCTTACATTCAAAATTATAGATCTACATTTAGATATAAAATATCTGAATGGATATAAATGTAGATATAAAATATCTAAATTGGCAACTGATACAAATTTAGGTCTGAAATATTTAGATAAATCTAGATTTAGATACAAAATATCTGAATTGGTGATATTTGCATATGAATTCCTAATTTGGTGATAGATCTAGATTTAGAAATAAGTATATAATTTTGTAACACTGAAGAAAAGTAACTGAAATACATGGAAGCCATAGTTTTTTCCCTTGAGTCTTTGGGGCTCCAATGGAGGGTTATCGCTCACTTTGGGAATCATTGCTATGGTACACAGGTTTGGTTGGTCACTCAATAGAAAGTGACCGACTTCCTTTGGCAGCAGGGGGTGATCAGTTAAAAAATTGGAAAAACAGGATAAGATATGAATGTTCTCTATCACTTTTTGTTGGGCAGTGGTAACTGAAAAAGCCTGGATTTTCAAGAAACAAGCGTGAATCTTGCTGGACGCAAAGTAAGGGATCAATCTAGCTAGAACTTACATAGAAAACTGAACCCCCATTAAAAATCTGCTTAGGCTGGAATTTAAAATAAAAAAAAAGAAGAAATTTTCGATGCATGATAAGGAGTAAATGATAGAATTTTCATCTACCTTGCTCCATTGGTGAGACCTTTACACCGGATACATACGTACATAGGCAGCCAGTCCACCAGAGAGCCAGACCAAGATAAAAACTGAGGAAACCTATTTTGACAATTCTGATGACAGTTGCGGTTGATGGTTTCTAACTAGTTCTAGAAATGTGTAGAATAATGAATATACTTCATGTCAAAAATCTGCAGATGTTATAAACTTACTCAAGGGCAAGTTTTATTAGAAAAATGCACCTTGGACACCAGAGATGAAAAACGGAATTGGGAAACCTGAAATTCACATCTGTATTTCTTTCTTTCCGTTTTTCTCTGCCCGAGTCATTTTTCCCCAGAAAGTTCGCATATTAGAAACTGTCAACCAAAACTGTCACCAGAAATGTTAACTAAGGTTTCTTCAGTTTTCAAGTGAGTCTGGCTGGTTGTGTGACTGTCATTTTAAGTATCTAGACTGTGTGTATAGACTGCAGCAACGGGGCTAGAAAGCTTTCAAGATTTTCAACATTTATTCCCTAAAGCACAGGCTCCGCAACATCCACGATAGAGAGGTCTGGCGAACCTCAGGAAAGGTCTGTGTCCGACAACGGATGCTAAAAGGCTGCTGCCACTACTGCTGTTGCTGCTGCAGCTGCTGATGATGATTTCAAAATTTGTTTGTTTGTTGAACCCCCCACCTCACAAACACTAGGTTTGGTTCCTTAGTTTTCTGTGCGGGTTGCTTTTTTCGTGATCACTGTCCAACAAAAGCTGAGAGAGGATGCTCATTCACTGACCATTCCTTTTCCCAATGTTTAATTGATAACCCCCAATCCAACATGCTGCAAAAAACAAACAATCAAAAATCAAAACAAAACTGTTGGACTTGCAATGGTTTCTATTGAGTGACTAACCAGACCTATTTCTTTCTTTTTTTTTTTTGTTCTTCTCTTCCTTTCTCATTTTTTCTCAGAAAGTTTCCTATCTCCAAGTTCCTTCCTCTACCGTATCATATCACATTTCCTTTTCCCAAGGGCCGTATCATTTTGCCCCGTTCCCGCGCACCCCTCCCTCAGCCTTATTCTTACTCCGAGCTCCAAACTACGTACATTCTTACCTAACAAACCTTATCGGTCGAAACCCCAGCCCCGAACACCGACGCTTCCTTTTTCTACTGAATAGGGTTATCAGAGAAATGCCAGGCAACTGGAAGATCAACTGATCTATTTGGCTATCTATCTATCTATCTATCTATCTATCTATCTATCTATCTATCTATCTATCTATCTATATCAGTCTCCTCATATCTATCTATCTATCTATCTATTTATTTATCTATCCAGGTCTATTCATATCTATCTATCTCGGCCTCTTCATATCTCTCTCTCTCTCTCTATCTATCTATACTATAGTCTCCTCATATCTATCTATCTATCTATCTATCTATCTATCTATCTCAGTATGTTCATATCTATCTATCTATTTTGGTCTCTTCATATCTATATGTCAATCTATCCATTCACCAATCTATCTATCTTTCTATCTATTAATCTCTCTCTCCATCTCTCTCTCCATCTCTGTCAATCTATCTATCTATCTATCTATCTATCTATCTATCTATCTATCTATCTATCTATCTATCTATCTTTCCAAGTCTATTCATATCTATCTATCTATCAATCTTGGTCTCCTCATATCTATTTATCTATCTATCTATCTATCTATCTATCTATCCAAGTCTATTCATATCTATCTATCTATCAATCTTGGTCTCCTCATATCTATCTATCTATCTATCTATCTATCTATCTATCTATCTATCTATCTATCTAAGTCTGTTCATATCTATCTATCACGGTCTCTTCATCTCTCTCTCCCTCTCTCACTATTCATATCTGTCTAACTATCTACCAAGGTCTCCCCATATCTATATATCTACCCATTTATCAATCTATCTACTTAATCTATTCATATCTATCTATCTATCTATCTATCTATCTATCTATCTATCTATCTTAGTCTATTCATATCTATCTACCTATTTATCTATCTATCAACGTATCTTCATCTATCGATCTATCAGTTTATTTATATTTTCTTACCTTAGGATAATTATTATTGTATTATCAGCTTATTACTCCGCATGTTTAAAAAGACACTCCCCTGTGAGGTTACTCAGTTGACTGTAAGACGCCATTGAATGAACATTTGTAATGTGACCGTCGCATTCACATTGTTTGAGCAAGGAGATCAGCGAATATGCATCAAGTCTTTTCTTTAAATTGCATCACCTAGGCCTTTGAGCCAACACTCCATGGCCCAGACGTGGCTGGGCACGCCTTCTAGATTCTCCAAAAGCTAAAATCGTAATTTGTTAATCAAGTTTCATATTTTTTATGACTCAAAATAATGCATATTTTAATGTTAAACACGTATTTCTGATGTAAATTATTCGCAGAGATACCCATCGATCTATAGATTTTTATTCATTTAACAAATAAATGGATACTGAAGAGTTCTTGATTGCTGAAGTTTTTCAAAACTTTACGCTCTAAAATAAATTACAATCTCTTATACAGTGGACACGATTTGTATTTGGTTCAAATTCAAGTAAGATCAATTATTGATGGATTCCAAACAGCTCCCAAACAGTGCTTTCTTTTTAAAAGTACAAATATTTCAAGTTACTTCACTGCACCAAGGTCTTGAGCCACACACTTTTAAGCTATACTATAGGAATATTCGTTCAAAGAAGTGTCCAATCACTACAGCTGGCCCGGGCGTTTGCCAGGGATAAATAACTCCGACAGAAAACCTACGGCTCCGGAAACTTGGCCTCATCTCGATGGGTCATGACATGCCAACCTTTAGTTCGGAGGGCGTAGTCGGTGAGGCGCACACCGTACTCCACCAAAAACTTCATCACAAAGGTGCGAGGAATACTCCATGCACAGACCTCACTGGCTCCTGAAGGCCTGTAAGACGTGCAAACCTTCCCAAATATTCATCTGCGGAGCCAAGCCAAGATAATGATGATGTGGGGATGAGTAGAGTCTTGAAGTTTGGTATTTCTGATTCAAAGGATCATTCAATAATATTATTACTTTATTTGAATACAATTTCAAAAAACGAAGTAGAACGGATGGATTTTAAAATTTTAATTATTTACATTAAATAAAAATAAAAAATTGCTCTGTACATCAATTGAATGATATAGAGCAATGTACTAAAAAATCATCATGGGTGATTTATTTCCCAAATCTTTAGTATATATACATGTTTGATTATAAACTGCGTTATATTATATAGGAACCCATGATCTCCCGTCATAACATGGCTGATGTATCACTTGGCCTTGACAACGAAAATAGAATAAACAATTAAAGAAAATGGGGCTGCTGCAAGAATCAAATCAGCCATCATTAAGATAACTACTTCATCGGGGGGGGCAGTTCAGATTAAGGTACTATATATATATATATATATATATATATATATATATATATATATATATATATATATATATATGAAGAAATGGATACAAATGATCCAACACATCATAAATTGCGTTTTGTTACATGGAGATTCATTTAAACAATCTCCCATCATTACACGATAAATGTATCTCTTTGCCTAGACAACGAACATAGAATAAACAATCTAAGAAAATGGGACTGCTGTAGGAATCAAATCTGCCACCGATAGGGTAGCTGCTTCAACGTAGTGATGCTATCACCATTGAGCTAATTGTTTATTCTATTTACGTTGTCTAGGGTGAATGATGCATTAACCGAGATCGTATCAATTAAGTTTGATATAACGCACTTCATAATCATTCTGTCACGTATGTCCATTTCTTAATACATAACTAGAGTAACGAAGGGACCAAAAATGAACAAGATGAAAATTTGGGTTGGAAGCAATTATTTGGGCCCTTGCATTACAGCAACTGTTTAGCTCAATGGTTAGAGCATCGCTACATTGAAGCGGCTACCCTATCGGTGGCAGGTTTGATTCCTGCAGCAGCCCCATTTTCTCTAATTGTTCATTCTATTTACGTTGTCAAGGCCAAGCAATATATTTATAGTGTAATGATGGGAGATCATTTCAAATAAGTTTCTATATGATATAACGCAATTTATAACCATTGTGTCGGATCATATACATCCATTATATATATATATATATATATATATATATATATATATATATATATATATATATATATATATATATATATATAAATAGTACCTTAATCTGAGAACCCCTGATCATATGGCTCCCTAGTTAGTGTAGTAGTTCCAGCCACACAAAGAGGATAACAAAACATGAATTAAAAAAAATCCTTTCTTGGGATATCAAATATATATTTTTCTCACAGGTGATTACTTATATCATGAACAGAGTGATTTTCTTGGTTCTTTGTCTGTAATCATGGACTCTTCCACTTGAATGTAACAAGCTTGCGGATAACATCTCCTACTCACCATTTGAAACAATGGACTCTTCCACTGTAAAGAGGTTTTTGATTTTTTTTTCTAAAAAAAACACTATCAGATAAAATTCAAATACAGGCAGTCCCTGCTTTTTGAAAGTTCGCTTTACGTCACTTTTTTGTTTTCTAGAAAAAAAAGGCGAAAAAAGAAAATAACGTTCAGCTTCTGTTTTGCAGCAAGCTATTATGGAGGCAGCGCATATCATCTTCGTCTCTTCTCCATCATGGTCTCTTGCAACCACCACATGCTCTGATGATTCGGCCTGACATACCATTTGCATCGTTTTTTCTGTTCTGGGAACGCTCACGATTTTCCCCATATGAATTGATAGTAATGGATAATTCGCTTAACGCCATTAGAGCTTACTAAAAGCTTTTATCGCAAGTCATGTTTTCGGATATCGAGGGAGAAGAAGTGACAAGCTCATAAAAATACTTCTCTTCTAATTTCACTTGCTGTAATCATTGCTGGATTTGTTTCCGCTTTAAATTCTTTAAAGGACGTGACATCATGAATAGATGACATCATCATGAATTGCAGCTGGGGTCGTCAGAGATACTTGGGTCTTTTTCTTCTTTTGCAGCTAATCTTAATTCCTCTTCTTCATCATCTTCTTCTTCTTCTTCTTCTTCTTCTTCTTCTTCTTCTTCTTCTTCTTTTGCTTCTAATTTTAATTCTTCTTTTCTTTTTCTACTTCTCCTATTTCTTTTTCTTTTTTTCTTCTTCTTCTCTATTTTCTTCTTCTTCTTCTTCTTCTTCTTCTTCTTCTTCTTCTTCTTCTTCTTCTTCTTCTCCTTTTGCTTTTGATTTTGATCATTCTTTCCTTTTTCTACTTCTCCTCTTCCTTCTTCTTCTTCTTTTGCTTTTAATTTTGAAAATTCTTTTCTTTTTCTACTTCTCCTCTTTCTTCTTCTTCTTTTTCTTTTTCTTCTTCTTCTTTTGCTTTTAATTTTGATCATCCTTTTCTTTTTCTACTTCTCCTCTTCCTTCTTCTTCTTTTTCTTCTTCTTCTTCTTCTGCTACTAATTTTAATTCTTCTTTTTCTTTTTCTTCTTCTTTTGCTACTAATTTTAATTCTCCTTCTTTTTCTTTCTCTCCTCCTCCTCCTCCTTCTTCTTCTTTTTCTTCTTCTTCTTCTTCTTCTTCTTCTTCTTCTTCTTCTTCTTCTTCTTCATTTTTCAACTTCTACTAATTTTCCCTTTTCTTCTTGTTTTTCTTCTCCTTTTTCTATCTCTACCTCTGCATCTTTAATCCGTCTTGTTATACTTCTTTTTCTTCTTCTTTTTCTTCTTTTTCGTTTTTCTTCTTCTTCTTTTTCTTCTCCTTCTTTTTCTTCTTTTTCCTTTTTTTCTTCTTTTTCTTATTCTTTTTCTTCTTTTTCGTCTACTTCTATTTCGATTTAAACTTCTGCTATTTCTTCTGTTTTATGTTATTGCAGCAGTTTTTCTTCTTCTTCTTCATCTTCTTCTTCAATTTTGTTTTGAACTTCTGCTATTTCTTCTCTTTCTTCTTCTCTTTCTTCTTCTAATTGTCGTTGTCATAGTTGTTGTTGTTGTTTTTCTTCTTCTTGCAAATTTTTTTTCTTCTTCTACTTCTACTTCTTCTTCTACTTTCTTCTCCTACTACTACTACTACTGCCACTTCCTCTTGTGCCCCATGCAAAAGTGATTCTAGAAGCCCCTACCCAGCCACTCTGTCAAAACTGCAGTCTGTTGTCCAGATTGTCGACGCTCCCTTCCTTTCTGCAGGTGCACGTCTCAATAACACGCAGCTTCACAACTTGTCTCTTTCTCAGTAATTGTCAGAAGAAGAAGGAGAAGAAGAAGAAGAAGAAGGTGAAGAAAGAGGAAATTGAAATAAAAAGGGGCAATAAACTAAATAACAATAATAATGAGAAGCAGACGAGAAGAGAAGACTAATAATTATGAACAACCGTTGAGTCGAAATTCATGTAAAAACATTTCATCGAAAAATGAATGTGATCAGAATAAATTGTTTTTGTGTCATAGCTTGCATTTTCCAGAGGAAAACATCTAAAATACAGTTTAAAGAAAAACATCTGGAAACATCCTGATTCTGGAGAATCAAGATGTTAATAATAAACCCGTCAGAATAAGGGCCCCCCAAAATCAAAGAAGCTTTTTTTCTCCTAAAACCAACAGCTACAAATCTAGAAAGGGTGTAATAGAGTACTGATGTCAATATTTCAGACTGACGACAAAACGGTATGGCCAGCAGCGCTGAATAAACAAACAAACAAACAAATAAAATAAGGGCCCCAAAAGTTTGAACAAGCTGTTTATTTTCAAGAATAAATGAAATGGTCTACTGAAGTACTAATACCAATTTTCAAGTCTGTAGACAAAACAGTATGGCCAGGAGTGCTGGAGCACCAAAACATATTAATAAATGAGACAATATGCCAACGACTAGGATTCAACCATGTAGACAAATGGTAGCAGCACAAACCAGAGACCGTTCTGGGGAGCAGAAGCCACAAATTGCTCTGGGAATTGACACCCAGCTGACAAATTGACGTTATCACAATGTTCCTGCAAGGTCACATAGACTCCTCACAACCTCCCCCTGGCGTATAACGTTGTAAAAACGTTGTTATTTGTAACGCTACATTAGCGTTTCTCGTAGAATCCTTACATCGTACCAGCGAGATTGCAGAAAACGTTTCTTCAAAATCTCAGGAAGATATTAGAACATTCAATATCTAAATCAGTGCTTCTTAATTGAAAAAAAATATTTAAAGAAATTTTATACTTTCAATAGATATACTTAGGTGAAAAAAGTATTTTGATGTTTTTTTTCCGCAGAATGTGCAGGATTTTTATCTAAAGTACTTTTTAGCGTTCATGTAAGATTACGGTAACGTCTTGGTTGTTCGGTCAGTTTGGGTTCAGAGAAATACGCAATTGCAACGCCAAAGAGACTTACACACGACGTTAGATATCCCCCAAACCAAAATACAACTTGTGTAACACATGTTCCGTGTTTGATGGGCAGACCGTCCCATCCAAGCAAGAAGACCAGATCTGATAGTTGTGCACGAAGAAGAGAGAACTTAATAAAGACGTGACTGTGCCTGCGGAGCATAGAATGAAGTACAGTGAAAAACTGGGAGAGCATCAGGGCCTGGCCCTGGGGCTGAGAAAAGTGTGGAACATGAAAATCAGGGTAGTGCCAGTAGTAGTGGATGCACTAGGAATTGAGCGAAAGATACAGGAGCCAAGATTGAAAGATTTAGAGATGAGGAACATTAAGCCTCGGAAGACCACTACATCTTCCTTGAACAACAAACCTCCATGAAATCCTCAAAAGAAGAAATTAAGCGAAGAATCGCTCTAGAAGGACAAACCTTCGGTGGAGCAAGCTCAATCTTCAAAAACAAGGAGATCCCATTAGTCTTTTAAAGAAGGGTATACAACCAATGCATCCTCCCGATAGTCGCCTATGGAGTTGAAATATGGAACCTAACCAAGAGACCGACCTGTAAGGTTAGAACCATGTAATGTTCACGAGAGAATCCTACTCAACCTCACATGAACAGATTACAAGACAGCAGAGTATATAAGGAGGAAAACAGGAGTCCTTGACATCATAGAATCCATTAAAAAACTCAAATGGCAATGGGCTGGCCATGTTGCAAGAATGACAGACAACTGATAGACATCACAACTCACGACATGGATCCCCAGAGATCACATGCTTAACTGAAGCCGGTAGAATACCAGATAGAAAAACGAACTACACAAATTTAGAAAGTAATGGCTCTGCGATGCCCATGATAGAAGAATGAGGAAAATCTAGGCGGAGGTCTATGGCCAACGACTGACGTTAAAAAATTGATTATGATGATGATGATGATGATGATATTCAATATATTTCATCAAAAATTTACTTCGAAAAAAATCATTAAATCAAACAAAAAAATTCAGCTAAGTACCTCTTCAAGTTAGTTCAAAGAAACATTTTTATCGCGATACAGAATTCTTTAGGCTTAGTCTTCACAAAAAAGCACGAATTATAGCTTCTCTGTTATTGGTCCTTTTATTATGGATATAAAGTTCAAAATGCCTGAAGATATGATGATCAGTATAATAAATTTCAGGTGAATACTGAGGATGTTGCAAAATTTCATATCCCGATTCTCTAAGCTTTGTCACAGTCAGCTGAGAGGTGTGGGAATGGGAAATCATTTTCATGACTTTTCAACCTTTCCTATTGATCTGGGATGACAAGATATACCTACGGTTGAAATCCTGAAGTCTCAAAAAAGTGCTCAAACCGTTGTTAGTAGGTCTTGACAATTAGTGTCAGTCATTCTCCATATTTAGGAACTGGTCTAGGCTTCCCTCGAAGCTTATTATTAGTCTCTGTTTTTCCTGACGTAAATCTATTGGACCAACGCGGAACAGTTCAAACAGTGGTAAGTTCACTCCAAAAGGTTTGTTGACGTATCAACGACTATTTCAGCGTTATGTCCTAATTTGAAATAATACTTGAAATTTAGTGAGAAGTGAACACGAACAGTCCTAGCCAGATTTTGAACCCGGTTTCAACGATTCCATCCCTTGCACTCTCAACTATTAAACCCCCGTACAACCCCCCCCCCCCCCAAAGTACTTACAAAATTTAAAGACAACTAGATGCAACATAAATTCGGAAAAGGCCGATCAGCTGAAATGTCATTAACAACAACAACGATGAAGATAGTATTTCAAAACACGTATGGAATGAGGGCAAGAGAATCGTCACGTGACCAATGTCTTTTGGCAATATGCCGTCTTAAAAAAAACGAAAAAAGAGGGTGATCAATTAAATATTCACTTCTCTCGACTTCTGTTCAGCAGTGATCACTGAAACGAGAATTTTTTTTTAAAAAAACAAGCTTGAACGCCACCGGACACAAATTAAAGATCCAATTTAGCTGAGATTAGCATTGTAAATTGAACACCTCTCTACTACCCTTCATTGGGGGAGGCGTTAAGAATTATTATTTCTAGGCATAGTTACGGGTAAGTGCTTCAATATTCCACCCTATCGTTTCATTGGTGCGATCTGTACACGTGATACAGATAGATTGATAGCCATCCATCAAGAATCAATTAAAAACTGGGGAAACTTATGCTGACAGTCTTAATGATTGTTTTGGTGGAGGGTTTTTAATTTGATGACTTCGTTGTTAAAGAATCTAAAACCGCCAATGATAACGAATTATTTCGCTATTCACGTGGAATCTGCGAAAAAAATTCAATTCAGAAAATATCTAAAATGTAGCATTATCGAATCACCGTTGCCCCACAGATCGTCGGCTCGACCAACCAGCCAAGTGGGATACAGATCCTTCTCTCTTTGTTCATCTCTGTCTATGTGTGTGTCGACGGGTTGTCTGCAGATGCTTCTGGTCACTTCTTGGGGGCGGGGGCTACGACGTTAAAGATCTGTTTGAGGGTGCCACTGAGCACCATCTAAAAACATTTTTTTCTTTTTTTTTTAATAACTTTTTTCGGTCCCTTGGATCTTATTTATACTGACCATTCCCGATATTTTGTGCTGGTATTTTTTGGATATTTCTTAGATAAAAGATCTATTTTTTGAGATAATTTTGGATGATTTTCTTTTGGATAATCAGTTCTGGGTACATGTGCAGGCTACAGTGGTTCATTTATGCGAGGTAAAGATATTCTCTATCATCTCACTCTGATCGAAGAAATCTCTACCTATATGCATCGAGATTACTCGATAAATGGCCATTGAAAAAAGTGAAATTCGCCAGATATATCAAACATCACACTTGGCATCGTAGTATCGAAATTTAAGTTGTTTGTGTCAGCGGTTCTCGAGAAATCTGAAGCACCGGAATTGCTCGACAATTGGCTATTGCGTGAAGTTGACATTCGCCAGATATATTGGTTTACTCACAAGAAAATGTCGAGGTTAGAGTTTTTTTTTTGATCAGCAGTTCTCGAGAAATATAATAAAAAGATATCAGAAAGTACAGATTATAGATCTTTTGTCTATTATTGATTTGAATTAGTAATAAATCTTGATTTGGATATAAAACACCTGAAATAAAATATCCAAATTGGCTATAAATCTAGATATAGAATATCTAAATTGGCTACACCAAAGAGAAGTAACCAAAATACTTAGGGATCATAGTTTCGTACAATGGGCAGAAAATTATTTTCTAATATTATTATGACAGGCTTCTCCACATAAAGTTTCATACCTTCCAAAGATGCCCCTTTGGAAAGGGCATTGTCCTATTATAAAGCAAGGGGCGTTTTCCGTGTAAAAACCAAATAAATCAATACTAATTGTTTCTTCGCTTAACGCCATTTCGTCTTACGAAGTGTTTCATAGGAATAATCCTTGGTATAGCGGGGTAAACCTCTATTTTTGTTAGCTTACGTTCATGTACCGTAGGAGAAAATCCCTGAAGGAATAATGCTGAAAATATATAATTTCATAAATATTAAACCATCTTTATGTTCAAGTCAAAACCAGAAATCTCTATGATTTTTTTCTGTTTTATTTCATATTATTTCATTTATTTGTTTTTCGCAGTTTATCGGGTTTTGAGTATCATGAAAATGTCAATCATTTTTTTTATTTGCATAACTATGCCTTAAGTCCTGAAATGAATGCAGTCGATTATGTTTTTTTAAACAGTTGGCAGGTGTTGTCACCTCGAGATGACTGCGAGGTTGGCACGTTGGTTGTGGGGTGGAATTGGCGGTTGCCTCCCTTGCCAGCAGAAAGAAGAACAGACGGTATCAAAATAACTAATTAAAGAATCGATAAATAATTCACAAAGTTCGTTTGACAGGATGACAAATTTCTTAGTCTATCTTTCTTTCTATCTCTCACCATTCATTCTGCATCTCAGCTCTCTTCTAAGTCTCTAAAGCCTATTTCTAAATGTTTATAATTGTCCTATGAACTATTCTTTAATATTATTGAAAAAAACGTCTGCAAAAACTGAGACCAAAATCGGCTGCATATGTTTCTTCAGTAAATGAGCTGGTCTGGTCGGCTAACTGGCTGGCGATATATATATATATATATATATATATATATATATATATATATATATATATATATATATATATATATATGTATATGTGTGTGTGTGTGTGTGTGTGTATATATATATATATATATATATATATATATTCTGTATATATATATATCACGCGTATGGGCAGCACTGATGGAGTTAGAGGGATGAAAGTTTCAACATTGACTCCGTAATATGTCTGGAAAAAACAGCTTTTTGTTTTTTGATAGGATCTCCTCTAAATAGGTTTTTAGTCGGGGTTCAATAAGCAATGTAAGTTTGTTACTAAATTGGTCGCGAGTTAGAGTCCGGTAGCATTCACGATCGTTAAATTTAATTTTTTAAAAATTCGTACTTATTAGTAATGCAAAAAAGGCGAAAGGAGTTACTTTTTCATTGATCACCCCTTTTTCTAATTTTAATCGATCATCTCCAGCACAGTATGCTGCCAAAAGATGTTCGTAACTTGAATACTGAGGGACTAGCAAGACAGGTAATACTGTATTATACGAATACAAATTCTATTGTAATCGTACCAAGGCACCAACTGTAACACAGCCAGGGGCGTCTAGTCATTTTTCGCGGGAAGGACAAAAGGATATATTCACAATATATCTTGATGGCAGCCCTGTTACCTGCGATTAACAATACAGTCGTTTTATTTGGGGACATCAAGTTGGAGTAACATGGAAACGATTGTACTGCACCATCATCTAACTTTTAAAACCCTGCCATCGGTGACATGGCCTGATTCACGGGATAAGGGGCGGTGTCAATGTCCTGTTTGCTCTCCTTTTGTGTACGTCTATGACCACAACCTTTAGGAACCTAAAAGCTTTTTTTAATCAGTTCTTGTGTAATCAGTCAATTGTAAACCTTGTCTATGTACAATACTGGATTTACGTATTGGCTGAGCGCGGGTTGTAGCCCAGGGCAAACATAATCCCACAGGGGTCTCAGCTTTTTGCCAACAAAAATGTATAAATTACCAATTATTCTATTTCATTTGCAACGATAAAAACCGTGGGCGTATATAAAGTTGTACGGTACAATAATACTAATATTTATTCCTGATATAACCACCTTTTGCCCCAAAGAAAATAATAACTTATTTACAAAAAGTTAATTACTAAAATGTACCAAAAACGAATTATATTCTTTTTTTTATTATTAGTGAATTGCATTGAGCCTTTTTTTTCGAACGGACGCAATACGTATTAAAAAAGCAATAGTTACATAATTATATTTTTGCAATGATTTTTCAAATATTTCTGAGACCCCCAATCATCTTCACACTACACCTGAAGGAGTACCGACTACTTTGAAAATCCCTGCCCTAACCCAGGACATTAAGTTACCTTAATCTGGCACTGCCTGTATACATACCAGTTTCAAATGCACTAGAATACAATGAGAATGATCATTTGAATTATCGCCTGATACCAGCCATTGGTGTGTGTGTAATTTTAGTTTCCTGGTGGATTCTATAAAGAATATATATGTTTGCACATCTCTCTACATCCGCCATGATTGCAACTACCGCTGATTGATCCTATTCCTATCGCCATTTCACAAAGATCAGGATTCCGTTGGACGGGTATGATTCAACCAATTATTCCGAATGCTGATCTTCAAGACAGGCAGATCCTCCTCTATTAAGAACATTGGCCAAAGACAAATTTATTACCAACATTTCTCCTCCTTCGGCCTTGTGCCGTACTTGACAAATCTTAGTGGATATCAATAATGAATATCATTAAAACATTTCTCTTATCCACTTGGGTTAGCACTACCACAATTTCACTCCACGAATAAGTACCTTGGCGTGATGGGGTTGCTTGCATATTCCAATGACCCGGAGAGCTATGCTGACGGGAATTTAATTCTTACTAGAACCAACCACGTCAGACAGGTCAAAGGAAAAGAATTCGATCAAACCTTATCAAGCATCCCCGCCCCACCCCCCAAATAATACAAAAACTACTTTTCCAATTTTTGAGAAAAACAAAAAATTATATACCCAATTTTTGTGGAAAAAAAAGAATATATTCCAATTTTTGAAAAATTACAAAAAAAATACTTTCCCAATTCTTTAGGAAAAGAAAAAAACTATATTCTCAATTTTTGGAAGAAAAAACAACAATATTCCCAATTTTTAAGGAAAAAAACACTATTACCAATTTTTAAGGAAAAAACACTATTAGATGATACCTGACGAAGGCCGTAGAGTGCAGCGGCCGAAACGTTGTATGAAAGACAACAAAGATGAGGATGGTCCGAATATCAATTGAAATAAAAAATAAAAAACACTATATTACCAATTTTTAAGGAAAATACACTATATCACCAATTTTTGAAAAAAAAAAAAAAGAGAAAAAAACTATGTCCCCTATTTATGAGGAAAAGAAAAAACTGTATTCCTAATTTTTGAGAACAAAAAAAACGAACTATATTCCTAATTTTTGGAGAGAAAAAAAGACTATGTTTCAAATTTTATTTTTTTTGAAAAAAAGAAAAATCTATCTTCACAATCTGATTTTTTGTGACAAACTGATCTCCACATTAAATAAGGGTTGATATACCGCTAAACCAAGCAACCGACTACTCCCATGACTTGTATTATTCCCCTCTGTATCGTAATCATTTCTATCAGAGTAACCTTCTCTGAGAAGGACTATCTTACTAGGGTTAAGGGGCTGCAATTACCCAGCTATTTACCAGTAGCTGGTGGTGGGATAGGGAAGGATTGGATAATTCAAGCCTTTCCCGAGGTCATCAGTTCGTAAACAGCTTCGACAGAATCTCGAACTCCGTACGCCGGTGACCGTCACGCCACCCACAACGCACCTACACGATTGTTGCCACAACTATTAATATCCCTATCATCATCATCATCATCATCGTCATCATCATCATCACTCTCCCTCCCCCTCCGGCGGAGATCACAATCTCGTTGGTGGTGGGCAGAAGCTACCGTTTCAAGATGTCCGCCGATATTTTGCGTGTGACAGTCAAGTTGATTGATAGTGGCCCACGAATGGGAAACCTGCAAAATGTCCTACAAGGGCGCGGATTAATGGCGTCGGGCGGGTGTGTGCATGTGTGTGTGTATGTGTCGATGAAGGGCGGGGGTCGGTTGGACCGGTGACGGAGGGGGTCACTTTAGCTAACGGGGCTTTATAAACAGGATAAGAAGCATTTGAAAAGGCGAGGTTTTCCTTACCGACAACTCGATTCCACTTCCCCATTATCCAGAGTGAAACGCAGGATTTGTACGTCTTCTTTAAATCAGAACACTGTGGTAGCTTAGTGGTCACTTCTCACGATCTGTTGGAGGGGAGCTATGCGGTTCAAGGGTCTGTGTTGGGTGGACGGACCTGTTCAAGTTCAACAAATGACCTCAGTGGTTCCGAAACTGAGGGCCACGGAACACCGGCGATGAGTCAAATAAAGATCAAGAGGTCTGCATCAGTGTTCCTTCTTAACCAGGCTTTGCGAATCTTGTGTCAGAGAAACATTATCGTCCAGTCTACATACTTGAAAACTGGCATTAGTACCTCAATAGACCCCTTTCTTAAAAGGGTCTTTTTTCTTTTTGGGAGAGAAAAAAAACTCTTTTGACTTTTTTTGAGTATTGGATTGCTTGTTTGTTTAATTCAAGCGCTCATGGCCATACCTTTTTGTCCAAAGTCTTGGATATTGGTATTTGGTATCGGTACTCAATTGAACTTCTAAAAATGTAGTCACTGAATTTAGGATAAAAAGCCTTTTTGATCTTGGGGGCGGGAGGCTTTATTCTAACGCAGTTATTATCAAAGCCTTGATTCACCAGAATCTAGACGTTTCCTATTTTCTTTGTTTTCCATTACTTTAGTTTAGATGTTCTACACTGGGAAACGCGAGCTATGTCATAAATAGAATTCATTCTGATCATATTTGTTCTTTGGCAGATTTTTTTTTTACATGACTTCAAATTTTGATGTTACGGTTGTTCACTTATTGACTGTGTCTTGATAATTCAAACGAGTATGAAATATCTAAAATAGCGGATCCTCACATCCGGCCATCTTACATTCAATAAATTCGTATCTACTCTCTTCTTATTTTGTATTTTGTAAACATTTACACTTTATTGTGAGGTTTGGTTTTGTAGGTGTTAGAGAGATTGTCAAGGGAAAAGAATAACACTTTAGTAGGACAAGTTCTCTCCTCGGTGGCACTAGACGGACGACTTGCTAAGACGAGTTAACTTAACTACTCCCTGGTCGTTTTACGATTTGTAAACGTACTTTCTAGAGGGGATTCAACATCTTGCAAAATAATAACTCACTATCATGAGACGAGTAATCTCGTCTATATCATTGGAATGGTGTAGGAAAATTCGACCCTGGAAAATCAGAAAAATTTAGAGATCTAGTGAAAAAACAGCATATTATCCGATTTTGATAAAATTTTCTATGCTTGTTTATTGGAGAACGAATTAAAAAAGACAAAATTTGATTTATCTTTTTATGTATAGCTGTTTTCATTGATTTTAACAAATCTAACAGATAAATCATTTGTATTATTGATTATGATTTAAAACCTAAATTATTATTTTTTGAACAAAACTAAAAAAATTGATGAGAAGGAAAATATTTCATTTAATTTTCCTGTTTTTTAATTCCCAAAGTAAGAGTCCCTGTTTGAGCTCTTCTGGGGCGCTTTTCTGAAAGTCATAAACATAATTGATATCTCCTGGGATTTATCTGTTAAACTTGTAGAAATCAACGAAAACAGTGATGTATAAATAGAATAGATCATCAAAATATGAAAAATATTCATCTTAGCAATGGAAGATTATTATCTTAAGAATCATCCTCTAATGAATGAATACCGAAAATTTTATTGAAATCGAATGATATGCTGATTTTTGCCAGATTTTTAATAATTTCTCAGCTGGCAAAATTGTGTCTATCTTGTTCAGACCTAGATTGGTGACTTGCTATAACGAATTATGTCTTGTAAACCTTTTGTCTTCTGGTCAGGTATATACGGTACCTTCTTCACTCTTTAACATTGTCTCTCATTGCTGGCCAACGAAATCGCCCAGAACTTATAGAGATATTGTATGGAAACCCTTAGCGAATACAGATTTTAAAGGAAAAAAAAGAAAAAATATCTCCCAATCAAAATAGAATCCCTGGGTCCGACCCCAAATCTAATCACTTCTGTTTTTATGATGTGGCTCGCCCTTGGACAAAATTTGAATGAAATTCATCTTGAACGGGAAAGATATCACTTAATCAAAAACGAATTTCTGTATCCCTCATAGAATATGCTCTGTGGCTAACCTGTACACACAATTTTATTGATATCTGTTGAGAAATTTCGTTGATACCTTATAGAAAGATAGGAACGAATATGAAAAGAAAAAAAAAAGACAAAACGCATATATATATATATATATATATATATATATATATATATATATATATATATATATATATATATATATTTTAACCATATCCAAGTGTATGGATTCATGATTGTTTTTCGGTCTGCTCTGTGAATACAGAAAATCATTTGGACAACCACTAAGCTATTTTTTCTATTTCCTTGTAGCCTGAGCATTTCAGAGAGGTATTACATTTCCATCTGCTAAAACATTTCAGCGGTATTACAATCTTCAAAAGTTGGCCTTAGGGTTTTAAGTTACCAGATCACTGATGAGATAGTTTTAAACTTTTATCACAACTTTACAAAAACATGATTTGTAGATATCATTTTTATAAGCCGTCTAAAGGCAAAGAGAACGTTGTCATGTGTTGGGACGAAAAGATTCAAAAATCAGTAAACGCTCTGAAAACAGTTTAAAAAAAAAAAAAAGATTTGAAATTTCTGAGGGTCTTCTAGAAGACCCTGGAAGACTCCTCAGATCCGCCATAGCCTACAACGATCGTCTTCCATATCAGTACTTCGATCTATCCATCAATTTGACTCTTCAAAAAAAAAACTGCAGTGTATTTTCTTGATCGTTCGCTTATTTTACCTCATGCAACGCCCTTTTTCGGCTCACTGGTTCGAACGACCTATCAAGAAATCGAGATATCGAGAAACTCTTTGGAGATTTCATCAATTCAATTGGAATCTTTCTTTTATGATCGAATACACAATTTGGTTCCAAGTTGGCGAAAGGTCAGCCGAAGTCGTATAATATAATTCAATAACTGAAGAATGATGCCGTGAATTTACATGAATGACAGATTTTGTCAAAGGGACGGAGGAAACATTTACATCAAATTGATAGTTGAACTTTGAGTCTCCGATATCCTTCAATGAATTGTTCTTGAATACATTGATTGGTTTAGAGGAGACCGTCTCTTCACCGAAGACCATCCCATGGACTGGTCACTTGAGTGGGAAAGAAATTCTGTCTCAGCCCAGTGGATGTCTGTGTCTGGAGTTTTTGGTTATGTCTTTGGGGAATCGTAGATAGGGAAGCGGTAAACGTACGATTGTCTGTCCATTATATAAAAAATGCAGCGATAGTTCTTGTCTAAGGTGTGGATGCTATTCTGAATACGGTAAGCCTTCGACTGATCAGTATAGTTATGTTGGAATCCAACATCTCCAAATCATAATTATCACCTTCTTCACGGTTTGACATTGCCTCTCAATACAGGCCATAATCCCCTCTCCACGCACCTACATACTTCCTGTCATTTTCTCTCTCTGTCTCTCTCTCTCTGTCTCTCCGTCTCTCTCTCAGTGTCGGCCAAAATTAAACCTCCCTCAGTCTCGACCCTACCTAAACTTCCTCATCGATTGACGTCCGTATCAACGTGTCTCAACCCATCCATCACCGGAGACATCGAAAACAAGAAAACCATGTTTGATATGTCAGCCTCTCCGATACCAGGACTTCTCTTTCGATCAAACGACATATTGGTTTGTCTGACTTGAAGTTGTCCGTCGTCTTGTCCAAGAAAACAATTGGTTTTGCTGGTCAAGACAATTATCCAACATCTGCAAGCGTTGCAAGCACCTGAAAGTGTTTATCAATCTCAGTCTGTTCATATCTATCTATCAATCTATCTTCATATCTAGCTATATTGATATCCATATATCTATATTGATATCTATCTATCTATTTATCGTCTGATCGTATCTATCTATCTATCAAGCTAGCTACATCGATATCTATCTATCGTCTGTTCATATCTATCTATCTATCTGTCTATCTATCTATCTATCTAGCTAGCTAGCTAGCTAAATTGATATCCATGTATCTATATCGTTATCTATGTATTTATCATCCGTTCATATCTATCTATCTATCAATCTATCCATCTATCTATCTATCTATAATGATATCTATCTATCAATCTATTTGTCCGTTCATATCTATCTATCTATCCATCTATCTATCTATCTATCTATCTATCTATCTATCTATCTATCTAGCTATATTGATGTCAATATATCCGTATTGATATCTATCTATTTATCGTATGTTCGTATCTATCTATCTAGCTAGCCAGCTACCTATATTGATATCCATACATTTATATTGATATCTTTCTATCCATTTATCTTCCATTCATATCTATCTTCATATCTAGCTATATTGATATCCATATGTCTATATTGATATCTATCCATCTATCTATCTATCTATCTATTTATCAATCTGTTTTATCTGTTATCCATGTTTCTATGTTTGTACTTGTCTGTCACTCTGTATATATCTATTTCTTAAATCGAGCTTCCCACTCTCAAATCCAACCTTTCTCTAAAAAAAACTTCTCTTTCATATTGAACCCCTCTCTCTCTCAAATCTAGTCTCTCACTCTCAAATCCAGACTCTTCAAAATTGAACCCCTCACCATTTGTCTCTTTCAAATCTAACCCTCCTCTTTCTCAACTTGAGCCTTTTACTCTCACATCGATCCTCCCACGCTTAATTTTGTCCTTTTTCAAATCCAGTCACCCTCTAAAGCCCAGCTTCTATCTCAAATCGAACCTGCCTCACTTTTTTTAAAATCCAGCCCCTACTCTCTGTGATCAAACCTCTCTCTCTGAAATCAAACGTCTTTCAAATCGAATGGATTTTTCCTTTTTCAAATAGAACCTTTCTTTCAAATTGATCTTCTCTCTTTCCAAATGAGCTTTTCTATTTTCAATCTAGTCTCTCTTTCAAATCGAACCTCTCTCTTTTGAATCGAGCCTTTCTTTCAAATTGGGCTTCTCTCTTTCAAATAGAGCCTATCTTCCAAATCGAGCACCTCTTTTTCAAATAGAGCTTCTCTCTTTTGAATCGAGCTTCTCTTCTGAATTCTCCCTTTCAAATCGACCTGCTCTCTTTCAAATGGACCCTCTCTTTCCAGTCCAGTTGCTCCCTTTTCTAAATCGAGCTCCTATCTTTCCGAGCGAGCTTTTCTGTATCCAATCTAGCCTCTGCTTCAAATCGAGCTTCTCTCTATCTAATCGACCCTCTCTCTTTCAAATCGAACCTCTCTTTCCAAACGAGCCTCTCTTCTCAATCCCGCTTCTCTCTTTCAAACGAGCCTCTCTTCTCCATCAACCTTCTCTCTTTCAAAACGAGCTTCTCTTTCCAATCCCGCTTCTCTCTTTCAAAACGAGCCTCTCTCTTCAAAACGAGCCTCTTTCGAGTAAAAGAATGAACGAATCAAATATAACCGTAATGGCAGACGAAGAGTGCGAAGTGCTGATGGAAACTAAATGCTTTGGACCTTTTAGTTGCGTCTTCGTCGAGTGGTGAGGACAGCGGAGAAAGTAGACTTCGTGATGTACGATCAAGGGCACCAATTTAGACCCGGACAGAGCAGGGTTAGCTTTTACCTTCTGTTACGAGATTATTCCAATGACATTGCTGCATATGGCCAGGAAAATTTTATCAAGAAAAGTATTTTATGATTGCATTGGCATGGGAACCTAGCATCACAAAACAAGACGCCTGTCATATCGAAATGCGCACATATCTACTCATATTTGCCTTTATTATATATATATATATATATATATATATATATATATATATATATATATATATATAATTATATATATATATGTGTGTATATATATCAGCCTCTTTCACTATATTTGTACCTGTCTGCCCCTCTTTTTCTCCCTGTCTCTCTCTATGTTTGTCTCTTTCTCTCTGTTTCCCCCACTGTTTGCCTCTCTCTCTCTCTCTCTCTCTCTCTCTCTCTTTCAGCGATATAGCAATAAGAAAATATCTACTCATATTTGCCTTCATATATATACATGTATATATGTATATATCACCCTTTTCATTATGTTTGTACCTGTCTGCCTATCCCTTCCTCTCTATCTCTCTCTATGTTTGTCTCGTTCTCTGTGTCTTTCCCTCTGTTTGTCTCTCTCTCTCTCTCTCTCTCTGTCACTTTGTTCCTCTCTCTCTCTGCCATATAGCAATAGGCAAATATCTACTCATATTTGCCTATATATATGTGTGTGCGTGTGTGTGTGCATATATATATATATATATATATATATATATATATATATATATATATATATATATATATCACCCTCTTTCTCTACGTCTGCACCTGTCTGCCTCTATTTACTCATATTTGCCAGTGCATATAACTCTCTCTCTCTCTCTCTCTCAGTCACTGTCGTTTTCTGTCTGCCTTTCTGTCTGTCTCATTCTCTCTCTCTCTCTGTTCCTCTCTCTCTTTATCCCTCTCTATCAGATAAGCAATACGCACATTTCTCATATTCGCCTCTGTATCTCTCTCTCTCTCTCATACATTCTCTTTCTTTGCCTTTCTCAGTCTTATCTCTGTCTCTACGTGTCTATGACTGTGTACCTGTCTGTCACTGTCAGTCTGTTTTTTCTCATTCTCTCTCTCTCTGAGTCGGTTTGTTTGTCTCTCTCTGTCACTTTCTCCCCCTCTCTCTCTCTAGATATTGATGTGTAAAGAAATGAATGTATGATCCAATATGAATAATTATACATACTTTATATTACTCTAAAACAATTGTTCGCTTCAAGAAACAAATAGAGTAGATATGGATAGGTTCAATTCCTACAGCAGCTTATCTTCTTCATTGTGTATTCTATTTACGCTGTTTAGGCCAAATAATACATTCACCATGTATTCGGGGGGATTATTTCAAAGTAATATAACGTATTTAAATTTCGGTTGGCTGTAAAATA
Organism: Thysanoteuthis rhombus; assembly: GCA_963457665.1. Taxonomy (NCBI): domain Eukaryota; kingdom Metazoa; phylum Mollusca; class Cephalopoda; order Oegopsida; family Thysanoteuthidae; genus Thysanoteuthis; species Thysanoteuthis major. Next base: position 29,423,101 of record OY735240.1, on the reverse strand, counting down.
GTTGTATAAAGCCTTCTCCGATTGTAAACGGCAATATACTGGCTATTCCTATTGTAAATTGATAAGTTCCACACATTCGTTCACTCGGCGTTAAAATCGGCGCAAAAAATTGTGCACTGTTTGAATGAGCAAATGTTTCGAAAATTTGAAAGAAAAACAGAAATTGATGCATAAATTGGGTCACACATACTTCCCACACACTAGCTCTCTCTGTGTTGAAAATGACGCACAAAAGTTGTCCGCCTTTTTTTTAACATTGAGTCAGCGAAATTGTGGAATTTTACAATTTACAATCGAGTTAACCATTTCATAGCCGACTGAAATTTGGCCACAAATGCGTAAGGTTTACCAATAATACTTGAAGATACCGAAGACCTGCTTCTTGGTTCTAATAATTATGTATTTCCTCACTAAGCTGGTTTATAGTTCAGTTGAAAATCAGGATTTCAAATTCTGACTTCCGGGACATGTCGGTAGGCAGGTAGCAAGACCAAACCTGCACAGAAGATTGGTGCAATACAATCTTCTTCCACACATTCCGTCTTATTTGGCCCACTTTCAGATCAAGTTTATATCCATGATATGTACGCTGTCTGTCCGCAAACTATACGACCATTAATGCAACGTTTTTTGTTCCCGGTTAGGCAAACGCCAGGAACTATCATTCGCTATGGGTGTCTGTCGTTGTCTCCTTTATCTCAATTGAATAACTTCTTGACTCTTTAATGTATTACTATGAAATTTTGTATATCGGTTCGTGGAGATATTGTACCGGGTGGATGGTGAGTTATGGCCGATCTGATTGTTTGTTCGTATTTTATGAGCAGAAATGTTTTTGTTTACAATCAGGAAAATTTCTGAAATCTTGACCGATATTATTGAAATTTATCTAAAACGTTGACAAACCCCCAGGAATTGAAATATGGTTACTTGGGGTCGATCCGATTTTATGTTTATATTTTACATGTAAATAACAA